>OY992884.1:54860892-55460892 GCA_963921405.1 Cepaea hortensis
ACATTGTGCTTCAATAATGGTCGTTATATTGTGCTTCAATAAGGGCTGTTACATTGTGCTTCAACAAAGGCTGTTACATTGTGCTTCAATAATGGTCGTTACATTGTGCTTCAACAAAGGCTATTACATTGTGCTTCAATAATGGTCGTTACATTGTGCTTCAACCAAGGGCTGTTACATTGTGCTTCAACAATGGTCGTTACATCGTGCTTCAACAATGGTCGTTACATTGTGCTTCAACCAAGGGCTGTTACATTGTGCTTCAACAATGGTCATTACATTGTGCTTCAATAATGGTCGTTACATTGTGCTTCAACAATGGTCGTTACATTGTGCTTCAACAATGGTCGTTACATTGTGCTTCAACCAAGGGCTGTTACATTGTGCTTCAACAATGGTCATTACATTGTGCTTCAATAATGGTCGTTACATTGTGCTTCAACAATGGTCGTTACATTGTGCTTCAACAATGGTCGTTACATTGTGCTTCAACAATGGTCGTTACATTGTGCTTCAATAATGGTCGTTACATAGTGCTTCAACAATGGTCGTTACATTGTGCTTCAACCAAGGGCTGTAACATTGTGCTTCAATAATGGTCATTACATTGTGCTTCAACAATGGTCGTTACATTGTGCTTCAACCAAGGGCTGTTACATTGTGCTTCAACAAAGGCTATTACATTGTGCTTCAACCAAGGGCTATTACATTGTGCTTCAACAATGGTCGTTACATTGTGCTTCAACCAAGGGGCTGTTACATTGTTCTTCAATAATGGTCGTTACATTGTACTTCAACAAAGGCATAATAACCTCTTCATAACACAAAGCCTGTGCTGAATTGTAGAGACCATGTGTTGCCCATTCAGTATGATCTCTTTCTCTCTCTCTCTCTCTCTCTCTCTCTCTCTCTCCCCCCCTCTCTCTCTCTCTCTCTCTCTCTCTCTCTCTCTCTCTCTCTCTCTCTCTCTCTCTCTCTCTCTCTCTCTCTCTCTCTCTCTCTCTCTGCCTGCCTGCCTAGTTTACTCCAGAGGAAAGGTAACACCAATATGTCTGGAACAATACAAGTTGCAGAATCAGTTGCATTTCCTCGCACCAGGATAAGGCTTGTACCCTCCCTATTGCGCTCTGCCCAAAGTCGTTGGCACTGTCTCGGGTTTGGTGAGCGCTGCCCAACATTCAGCGCTAACAGAAAGCAGGTAGCATCGTCCATTGTCATATGGTAGCTCTGTGACATCTAAGACGCACACACACCACAAAAATACCTCTCATGCATGCTCTGCTATCTTTATAGAGTAGAACCATAACACCATTTTACTGTGAAATTTAGAGTTTTGATTTTCTGTTAAGTGTTTCACACACACACACAAAAGTGTCACACACAAACAAGTGTCTCACAAAAAATATCTCACAAAAAAAAAGTATCTCACAAAAAAGTTTGTCACAAAAAAAAAAGTCTCTCACAAAAAAAAAAAGTCTCACAAAAATACCTCTCATGCATGCTCTGCTATCTTTATAAAGCAGAATCACAACACCATTTACTTTGAAAGTTAGAGTTTTGATTTTCTGTTAAGTGTTTCACACACACAAAAAGTGTCACACACAAAAAATGTCTCACCAAAAAAAAAGTGTCACAAAAAAAAGTATCACACAAAAAAAAAGTCTCACAAAAATACCTCTCATGCATGCTCTGCTATCTTTATAAAGTAGAATCACAACACCATTTACTGTGAAAGTTAGAGGTTTGATTTTCTGTGAAGTGTCTCACACACACACACAAAAGTGTCTCACAAAAAAAAAGTCTCACAAAAACACCTCTCATGCATGCTCTGCTATCTTTATAGAGTAGAATCACAATGCCATTTTACTGTGAAAGTTAGAGTTTTGATTTTCTGTTATGTGTTTCACACACACAAAAAGTGTCACACACAAACAAGTGTCTCACAAAAAAAGTATCTCACAAAAAAGTCTCTCACAAAAAAAGGTGTCTCACAAAAAAAAGTGTCTCGCAATAAAAAAAAAAAAAAAGTCTCACAAAAATACCTCTCATGCATACTCTGCTATCTTTATAAAGCAGAATCACAACACCATTTACTGTGAAAGTTAGAGGTTTGATTTTCTGTGAACTGTCTCACTGGCCACACCAACATTTCTCCCTCCTGGCATGGAATTGGGTTTATTTATGTAATAGACAGTATCCTTCTGAGTTAAAAATGGGATATATTATGCCAGATAGTGAATTTCTTGCATGTTTATTCATGACTTTAAAATGACATTAATATTCTTATCACTCTAGGGATGTGCCCATTAAGTGATATCATTAGCAACCACTGTTTCATGTAAAAATGCCCAGACCTGTGCTTGGATTTGAACCTAGTAATTTCTGAGGCGAACATTGTAAAATTGCAGCACCTGCTTTCCTCTAGAATATGTAATCCATGCCATGTGGCATTGGTGATCATTGCTTTCCACAGCCGTCTTGTCTACTGCCTGTCATTTCTGATACTGATGTTCCTCCATGCCATGATGTCTGACGGTCCAGCATATTCTCTCTTGATCTCCCTCTCCTCCCAAATATCACATTGTAATGACATACTCCAGTTTTCCCCTTCTCATGATAAGCCCAAGGAATGTGGACTGTCTTTGTCTGATGTGAGTAACTAGTTCTCTTTGTGAGTGAACTGCTTTCAGGATATCGTCATTGCTCTTTCTATCCATCCACAGTATTCTTATCATTCTGTTTTAAAACCACATTTCTGCAGCTTCCACATATTTCCTCACTTGTCTGCTAATTGTGCGTGATTCATACATGAATTAATTTTCAGTTGAATCAACTTAATGATTTCATTAACAAAAAGTGTGGAATGAACATAACGAGTTAAATAGTGAATGAAAGAAGAACATAATGAGTTAAGTGATTAAGTTAACTCACCCCTGGTAATGGTGTTATGAACACTGTTTAACTCTGTAACTAGAGACAATGCAAATACTTGTTTGGTGTTATGAACACTGTTTTACTTTGTAACTAGAAGCAGCACAGCTTGGCATTGTCTGTTGAAGAAAATAAAATGAACTAACCAGCGAGTAGCTGATTTAATTTTGACAAAGAAATGAATTTTGGTAAAGGAATACTCTCATTCATGTGTTACCAAACTCTTAAATGAAGCACAGAATAGTAACACAGCAACCTTCCATGCATGGCATAAGAAGCAGCTAAGAAGGGTAATCAATAAGCTGGCTACCCCATCTGGTAGAACATTTTAGTTGCAAAGTCTAACCAACCTTAAACGTAAGGATAAGGACAGAAAAATGACTCAGCTAACCATGATGAAAGGAATCATCTTCTAGTTGAAGTATGATGCTGTGCTTCTAGGAAGTTGCATGGAGTCTGGATTGTTTTCTGAACTCTTTTCACCATGGATAATTTCTTAATTTCTAGGAAAAGACATGCCGTCATCTGTTATTAGCTGTCCCATGTAAATAAAAAAAAATTGTACAGATAATGGGTCCTTTGAAGTGTCTGAAGAAAATAATGGTAAAAGTGTAAACATTTTTTTTTTTCTTTCGCTCGCTTTGAACTCAATTGTAGTACTTCTAGTGCACTGGACTGATTTTTGCATGTGAATTAGCTTTTCTTTATTACCAATGTCCCTCTCCATCAGGCAAACCAACTCCGACTTCAGAGATACTTGTAATTTGCATCCCCAAGTCAAAGACGAGAAGTCAACATTTTAGTCCAACTGACCTGTGTAAGGATTTAACCCGCTACCTCAGCAGCAGCATGCCGGAAGATTAAGAACGATCGTTATGTATCTAGTTTTAATGGTCACTGTGTTTGTGTTGCCAGGTTGAGAATTTCACTGTGTCTTTTTCGGATGGCCGAGCTCTGTGTTGTCTGCTGCATCACTACCAGCCAGCCTTGCTGCCTTTGGCTGAGATCCGGTTTGAGACAACCATCAGTCTTCAGGAGAGTGCAGTGGATCAATATCAGCAGGGCTTGAATGACAGCACAGACACGGGAATCGCTCCTAATGATTCTGATGGTAAGTGATGGAGACGAGATCTTGATGTTGGCATATGACTTAAATGACAGCACAGACACGGGAATCGCTCCTAATGATTCTGATGGTAAGTGATGGACAGAGAATCTTGATGTTGGCATATGACTTAAATGACAGCACAGACATGGGAATCGCTCCTAATGATTCTGGTGGTAAGTGATGGTGACAGGATCTTGATGTTGGCATATGACTTAAATGTCAGCACAGACACGGGAATCGCTCCTAATGATTCTGGTGGTAAGTGATGGACAGAGAATCTTGATGTTGGCATTCTTCTTCTGCCCTTTATCTTCCAGTGGAGTATAGACCCTCGGCCAACTTGTGCCAAGTCGTCCTTTCCTTTGCTGTCTCCTTCAGCTCACTATATATGTCCTCTCCATTTTTTCTTTTTGTTTTAGCGCACTCTCACTTTGAGAACTCAAGCGTAGTTCATACACACTACTTCTAGTAGTGCTGGACTGAATTTTGTGTGTGGATTAGCTTTCCCTATTAACAGTGTCCCTCGCCATTAGGCGAACCCACTCCTACTTCAGAGGTACTTGTAATTTATGTCCCCAAGTCAAGGACGATAGGTCAACATTTTAGTCCAACTGTCCGGTGCAGGGGTTGAACCCCTGACCTCGGCATCAGCACACCGGATGTTTAAGAACGTGCATTCTTATCCATTCGGCCATGCTGACCTACTGTCCTCCCCATATTACTCCTTTGACTAATTCTCTTCTGTGTGTGTGTGTGTTTACGTCTTCCTCTATTTCTTTCACCCCTCTGGTTCCACAAAAAGAACTGTCTAGTCATACTATTATCTAGTTTTCTATTGAGTAATGGGACACACATGGGTATGGTTGGACAAGAGTTAAGTAATCTTCTGGAAACTGCAGCTGGCAGGTAATAAAAACAGCTCCATCTAGCGCACAGCAGCTGATAAATTATGGCCGTGTAGTAAATAAATAAAAGGTATTTTACATAGTGTATTCAATGATCAACAAATGGCTGGCATTTGTAGCTTCTGGCACACAGACATCCCTGGCACTGCTGGCATTTGCAGCTTCTGGCACACGGACATCCCTGGCACTGCTGGCACATTTAGCTTCTAACACACAGACATCCCTGGCACTGCTGGCACATTTAGCTTCTAACACACAGACATCCCTGGCACTGCTGGCACATTTAGCTTCTAACACACAGACATCCCTGGCACTGCTGGCACATTTAGCTTCTAACATACAGACATCCTTGGCACATTTAGCTTCTAACACACAGACATCCCTGGCACTGCTGGCACATTTAGCTTCTAACACACAGACATCCCTGGCACTGCTGGCACATTTAGCTTCTAACACACAGACATCCCTGGCACTGCTGGCACATTTAGCTTCTAACACACAGACATCCCTGGCACATTTAGCTTCTAACACACAGACATCCCTGGCACATTTAGCTTCTAACACACAGACATCCCTGGCACTGCTGGCACATTTAGCTTCTAACACACAGACATCCCTGGCACTGCTGGCACATTTAGCTTCTAACACACAGACATCCCTGGCACTGATGGCACATTTAGCTTTTAACATACAGACATCCCTGGCACTGCTGGCACATTTAGCTTCAACACACAGACATCCCTGGCACATTTAGCTTCTAACACACAGACATCCCTGGCACTGCTGTCACATTTAGCTTCTAACATACATCCCTGGCACTGCTGGCACATTTAGCTTCTAACATACAGACATCCCTGGCACTGCTGGCACATTTAGCTTCTAACATACTGACATCCCTGGCACATTTAGCTTCTAACACACAGACATCCCTGGCACTGCTGGCACATTTAGCTTCTAACACACAGACATCCCTGGCACTGCTGGCACATTTAGCTTCTAACACACAGACATCCCTGGCACTGCTGGCACATTTAGCTTGTAACATACGGACATCCCTGGCAGACACACTAGAGCTTGCTGTAGATGTCTTGTCTTAACCCTGTACTGAGGCAAAATAGAAAGAGACTAGAAGATCAATGCTTGACTGCTATTCCTAAATACAAACTATACATTCGTGTACACTGCACGTTCTGTTAAGATTCAATCTTTAAAATTCCATTTCTTTGAGTAGCTGCCTGATTGAAGTAACTTTTTAAAGTCCTAATTGTTTTGAAAAATTGCTCTGTTTGTCACAGATAACAACCCAGATGTGTTTGAAAGACTGTTGGCCAATGAGAAGTCAAACTTTAAGACTTTGTATGAGAAGGTAACTACAGCATGATATTCATTAACATATGATTCTGTGATACAGGAGAGCTTGTATAATATTTTACCAGCAGTTACATATTTGTTTTAAATGGCTTTTTCTGGATTTGTTTATGTGATTTCTTAGTTTAATATGGTACTGCTAGATGCTAAGTGAGCTGACAAACGGGTGACTAGGAGTTATATAAGATAAGCTTGGTACTAGGTAAAATAACAATAGTGATGCTGGATAAGGTAACAACAGTGATGCTGGATAAGATAACAGCAATGATGCTTGATAAGATAACAGCAATGATGCTTGATAAGATAACTGCAGCGATGCTTGATAAGATAACTGCAATGATGCTTGATAAGATAACTGCAGCGATGCTTGATAACTGCAATGATGCTTGATAAGATAACTGCAATGATGCTTGATAAGATAACTGCAGCGATGCTTGATAAGATAAATGCAATGATGCTTAATAAAACAGCAATGTTGCTTGATAAAACAGCAGTTATGCTTAATAAAACAGCAATTATGCTTGATAAAACAGCAATTATGCTTGATAAGATAATACCATTGATGATAGATAATGGTAGTGACACTAGTTATAACAGCAGTGATGAGAGATAAAATATCAGCAGTGATGATAGATAAAATAACAGTAGTGATGATAGATAACAGTGATGTTAGAAACAACTTTGAGATTAAATAGAATATAATCGTCTAATAACAGTGGTGGTGTTAGAAAAGATATATTAAAGATACAAGATAAAAAAATCATTAGGGATACAAGATATGATAACAGCAGTGTTGGTAAAAAGGATAATAATGGTCAGACATCATTATCAGTAGTGATGTTAGATAAGATATGAGATCAGTTATGATATTACAAAACAGTAAATGAGATAAATGTGGTGTTACTGCACATTAATTGAGATAAATATGGAGTTAATATGGTCCACAAGATAAAAGTCCTACTAAACATTCAATCAATCATGTGCCGTGCCGGAAAGCGTGGGCGGTCATGACTCGCCATTTCACTTGATCACCAGAGTTGTGGATCAGCTCAGTGTTCTTGTCTCGTCCATGCCATGTGGCCAAGCCATCCAGGTATTTTCCTCTTGGTCTGTTCCCTTCGATCTTGCCAGTTGTCACTAAGTTCCCCAATCCATTTCTTCTCATAACATATCCAAAAAATTGTGAATGTCTATGTCTAATTTCTCTAATCAATTTACGATTTTCATTTGTCTCCTGTAGTACTTGGTCATTGATTATTCTGTCTGTCCATGGTATTCTTTGCATTTTCCTCAGAAACCACATTTCTGCAGCCATCAGATGTTTTTCAGCTTGACTGCTCATTGTTCAAGTTTCACATCCATACAAAAGAACAGGCTCTATGTATCCCCATAACACTCTTTTTCTCGTTTCAGTTGACATCTTCTTATTGGTCAGAATGTTTTTCATCTTCCTAAAGGCTACTTTCGCCATGACGATTCTTGTTCTAATCTCTTCAAGGCATCTCCCATCAGATGTTATGACTGTTCTGAAATAATTGTACCGATTCACTTGTTGAAGAATATTCGCATTTACTTGTATATTACATTGTGGTACTTCGTTCTTCCTAGTGACATCCATAACCTGTGTCTTTTTACAATTTAATTCTTACCCCAGTTGCTCACTGTGTACAACAACCGCATCTACTAATTGTTGCAGATCCTGTGCATTGTCTGCAATCAATACTGTATCTGCATATCTAATGTTATTGATGTTTCGTCCTCCAATGCTGATTCCATTTATATCTTCTACACTTCTGAAAATATTTTCATTGTAACTAAACATTCAGTGTGATAAATTACATTAAGATGACCACTACGAGAAACAGAGTTCACTGTTAATTCCATAAACTCTATACACCACTGAGTGAACTAAAAAAAAAAAGATAATTAAATTCATACAAGGGATAACGTTGCAGTTGTAGACAAATTTCAAACAAATGAAAGAAGTGTTAATTCCATTGTTTGTATGCACTATTTTATATTTGTGTTATTCTGGCACCAGACGTCTACTTTGGGTAGTATCCCACTTATGCTAAAGTCAGCCGACATGTCCAACACAATTCCCGATGAGAAGGTGGTGTCCACGTTCGTTTCATACCTGTGTGCCCGCCTGCTGGACATCAGGGAGGAGGTGAAAGCTGCCAGGATCATTCAGATGGGCTGGAGGAAGAAGCAGTTGCGGAAAGCATTTCTGGAAAAGCAGGTGGGTTTGAGTGCCCATTGTTGGCTCTGTCACTATTAGATAGAAATACAACTTACTTGGATAGCCCAACATTTCAGGACAATATCTTTGCTGAAACTTGATGATCTTGGCTATGTACATACACACTGTCCCATTATCTTTGCTGAAACTTGATGATCTTCTCTATGAATATACCATTGGCCTATTATTTTTGCTTAAAACATTATCTTGCCTAAGAACATACACAATGTCCCATTATTTTGGTTGAAAACTGATGATCTTGACTATGAACATCAATCAATCATGTGCCATGCCGGAAAGCGTGGGCGGTCATGATTCGCCATTTCACTCGATCACCAGAGTCGTGGATCAGCTCAGTGTTCCTGTCTCGTCCATGCCATGTGGCCAAGCCATCCAGGTATTTTCCTCTCGGTCTTCCTCTTGGTCTGTTCCCCTCGATCTTGCCAGCTGTCACCAAGTTCTCCAGTCCATTTCTTCTCATAACATGTCCAAAAAATTTTGACTGTCTACGTCTAATTTCTCTAATCAATCTACGATTTTCATTTGTCTCTTGTAGTACTTGGTCATTGGTTTTTCTATCTGTCCATGGTATTCTTTGCATTTTCCTCAGAAACCACATTTCTGCAGCCATCAGATGTTTTTCAGCTTGACTGCACATTGTCCAAGTTTCACATCCATACAAAAGAACAGGCTCTATGTATCCCCTCAACACTCTTTTTCTCGTTTCAATTGACATCCTTTTATTGGTCAGAATGTTTTTCATCTTGCTAAAGGCTACTTTCGCAATGGCGATTCTTGTTCTAATCTCTTCAAGGCATCTGCCATCAGATGTTATGACTGTTCCGAGATAATTGAACCGATTCACTTGTTGAAGAATATTCCCATTTACTTGTATATTACATTGTGGTACTTCGTTCTTCCTAGTGACGACCATAACCTGTGTCTTCCTACAATTTAATTCCAACCCCAGCTGCTCACTGTGTACAACCACAGCGTCTACTAATTGTTGCAGATCCTGTGCATTGTCTGCAATCAATACTGTATCATCTGCATATCTAATGTTATTTATGTTTCGTCCTCCAATGCTGATTCCATTTAGGTCTTCTACATTTCTGAAAATATTTTCACTGTATAAGGAAAAAAGATCTGGAGACATTACACATCCCTGCCTAACACCTCTCTTAATAGGTTGGTATTGTCCTACTTCATTATCAATTCTTATGGCAGCTTGTTGTTTCCAATATATGTTTTTTATAAGTCTAATGTCTTTCCCATCAATTTGTAGATCTGCAAGCATATCCACAATGTTGACATGTCTTACTCTATCAAAAGCCTTTGTGTAGTCAATAAAGCAAAGATGTATATCCTTGTTTACTTCTAAAGCACGTTCAATAACTGTTCGCAGCATATACACAGCATTTACTGTACCCTTTCCTTCTACAAAACCACATTGTTCTTCCCCTATTTCAGGTTGTATTTTCTTCCTCACTCTTTGCATGATAATTCGTAACAAAATCTTTGTGATGTGACTCATTATACTAATTGTTCTATGTTGATCACATTCTAAGGTTCCTGATTTCTTTGGGATTGCAATAAATACAGAATTACATAATTCAGAAGGTATATCTCCAGTATCATATAATGTGTTCAGCAGTCTAGTGACTTGCTCTAGTCCAAATTCTTCTAAAGCGTTAATCATTTCTGTTGTGATGTTATCTGCACCGGGGGCCTTGCCAGCTTTCATATGCTTAAGAACATTTTGAACCTCCATCTTTAAAATTGCTGGTCCTTCATTATTAAATCTAATAGCATACTGTTCCTCTCTGTTATCATTATACAGGTCTTTCACATAATCTGTCCATACATGTAGAATCTGATCTTTTTCTATTATGATTTTGCCATCTTTAGTTCTTAGACAGCCTGTTGATGTACTTGTTCTTTTATTAGTAAGTTCCTGAATCCTTTTGTGCACTAATTTGGTATTTTGACTGTTGTGTTGTTTTTCAATTTCTAAGCACTTTTCCTCAAGCCATGATTCTTTTGCCTTCCTACATAATATTCTGACTTGTCTGTGAATTTCTTCATATTTGGCAGGATTATTTTTGTTGAGTCTTCTTGTTTCCATTAAGTGTAAAATTTCCTCAGTCATCCATTTCTTACGACCCACCTTCTTTAATTTTGGAATAGTTGTTTCTGCATCCATATTGATTGAATTCTTTAACATTTCCCATTGATCATCCACATCCTGGAATAGGATCTCTAGATCAGACAATATTTCAAATCTGTTCTGTACTTCTATGTTGAATTTGTTTTGTATTTCCTTGTCATTACTCAATGTACACAAATCATATTTAGTGTTCCCTGTTGTATACTTGACTTTCTTCAACTTTATCCTCAATGTTCCTGTGAGTAATCTGTGGTCACTATAACAGTCAGCACTGGGAACTGTTTTTGCTACTGTTAGGGCGTTTCTAAATCTTCTGCTAATGAGAATGTAGTCAATCTGGTTTCTAATCCTGCTATCAGGACTCCTCCAGGTCCATAATCTTCTAGGGTGTTGCTTGAACCAGGTGTTTCCTACAATCATTTCCTGTTCTTTTGCCCACTCTACTAGTCTGTATCCTCTTTCATTTCTCTCTCCTAAACCATAGTTTCCTACTGTGTATCTATCCCCTTGATTTCCTACTTTTGCATTGAAGTCCCCTATTATGATGTTTATTTCTGAATTTTTACATTTCTTTAAGGCAGACTCTATGTCATTATAAAATTCCTCTACACTATATTCACTGGACTCTCCTGTTGGGGCATATACTTGAATAACATTTATGTTAAAAGGTCTGCCACTCAATTTAACTAGTAGTACTCTGTCCGACACGGCCCAATATCCCTGAACAGACGTTGATGTTTTCCGGTCCAAAACTATTGCCACTCTGAACATGAACATACTCTGACTATGAACATACCAGTCCCATTATTTTTGCTGAAAGCGAGATGATTTTGTCTATGAACATACCCATTGTCTCACCTCTATGACCCTCAGATGGGGCTGTGGAACAGAAGTAACTCCAAGGATAAACTCAGCCTTGTAAAATGGGTGTCAAGAGATTTTTTCCTGTTAAGGAAAAGTGGCAAGTGAGGTATCTGGTGGCCCTACCTCATACTGCTGTCACCTAGTTTATGTGAAGGTCTATCATTTCACACTCCTGTGGTAGTATCACTAACGTGATAAACTTCATATTGTACACATAACACACCATGTCTGTCTGTCTGAATGTTTGCTTATCTGTCTTCTGTCCTTTCTTCTTGCCGTCATGACAGATAATAGTTCGTTATATTGTGCTTCTAACAAGGCACAACTACAACACATGACGTAGTGAATATTATGTGAATGTTATACCTCTCCATAGCACAAAGCCTGGGCTGAATTGTAGAGACTGTGTTGCCCATGCAGCATGATCCCTCTCTCGACCTGCCTAGTTTACTCAATAGGAAAGGTAACACCAATACATCTGGAACAAGACAAGCTGCAGAAGCTGCCGGATCAGAAAAGCAGTGCTTTAACTGTCCACCTGTCGGAGCTTCCATCCTAAACCAGTTGACAACCTGGTGAACTTGACTGGAAAACAGGAAAACAAAGAGATGAATACCTAGATGGTTTGGCTACATGGCATAACTGTAACAAGAGCACAGATCTGATCTGAGACTCTGATGATTGTTTGAGATGGCGAACCCTGGCCTCCCACACTAATCCGGCCGCTGCTTTTTCTCTCTATTCCACACTAATCAGCATGACAGATTGTGATGATCTGTCTGTCTAATTATCTGTCTATATATCAAATGGTCTGTATATTTACATATATTGTCTGTCTATATATCAGATTAAGTCTATATATCTAATTATCTATCTGTCTATTTATCTAATTGTCTGTCTATCTGTGTATCATAATATCTATATATCCATCTAGCTACCCTTACCCACCTGTATGGCTGCCATCAAGTCAGTTGAATGATTACTGTTCAAATTCATTTATATTTGTGTGTAGTGTTTATGCAATATCTGGTGCTAACAGTTGATATAAACCTGTGTATCTCTATCTAGCTAGCTAGCTGCCTGTCTGTCTATCCCCACCCACCTGTCTGTCTATCTATTCCCACCCACCTGTCTGTCTGTCAAGTAAATTGAATGATTACTATTCAAGTTCTTTACTATTCAGCTAACTGCTTATATAAACCTGTGCATCTTTATCTATCTGTCTCTGTCTATCTATCTATCTATCTATCTATCTATCTATCTATCTATCTATCTACCTATCTATCTATCTATCTATCTATCTATCTGTGGCCGCCCCCCACAGCACACCAGGAGGCTGATGCCACCAATTCCAGCGTGCATTGCCAGTGCCATCTATAATCATGTGATACTAATTTGCGCGGCCCTACAAATACGGGGAGGCGCCATTTTTGGTTCTCCCCAACCGTTACAATCACGGTTGGAGGGAGTTACAAACCCATAATCATCCAGGGGGACCAAGACCACCACCACCACCCCCCCCCCCCCCCCACCACCCCTGGACCGCATCCATGCCACAAATGGGCGCGAATGCCCCAGGTATGGCCAAGATAGGCCCCGGTTTCTACATCCACCAAACTGAGGTGTTCAGGCCTTTGTACACGAATCAGACAGACAGACGCATGGAAGATTCCTTTTTTTTTTTTTTTTTGAGTGGTCGTGGATAGCTGTTATGGTATGTAAACAATTACTTAGATTTGATATTTGGGATTAACTATTCCAGCGGGACCTGGGATATAACTGGTCATGTACTAATCACTGTATGGGATTCTAAAACTGATTTGTTTGACAGTGATTAGGATTGAGAGAGGACCCCACCACCAGTCCCAGTGAATAGTGGGAAAGGGGCCATCCCATGGGCTAGCAGGGTGTGTAATGAGAACCTGAATGATGGGGGAGGGGGGGGGGGATCCAGTGGTAATTCAGGACAAAGGGTGTCTCTTTACGATAGTGATTGTATGTTGAAAGGTTGTGGCCTGTGCAAACACACTGGTGTACTGTCTTATGCAGAAGGAACCCCAGGCAGTATTAAGCTCAGTCTTGTTGCTTGTGTCAGGGTATTTGTGTCTTGAGTGGGTGGATTCAGGTGGCGTTGATACTACAATGATGGACATTGCCTCAGAAATGTCACATGATAATAGTGAACACGTGATGTTGATGAATGTGATAACGTTAGGCATATGATGGTGATGTCTGTGATTTTGATGATAATGATAGTGAGGATGATGTTCATGTTGATGCTGTTGGGCATATGATGATGATGATAATAATGATGTGTACGCCTGTTATGATGATGGTGATGTGTATACTTGTCCAAGATGGTGATGACGAGATGTATACCTATCTATGATGGTAATGATATTGGCCAAAGGTTGAAATGGCCTATAGTAACCAAGGTGGATGGATGTAAATCATATAGTGAGTTGGTCCACAGTCAGGGACCTGGTGCTAAATAGCTAACACATTATAGATGTATAAAAGGGCATCACATGTGTCAGTGTGCTGGCTGTGAATGTGTTAGGGTATTCCTAGGTGAATCTGGGCACTGCAAAAGAGCATGTTGTGGGAGTGGTTTCATTTAACAGCGCATAGCATGTCTCTGGTTTGTGGTTAGTGCCTGTGTTACATCTTGTTTTCTGATTGTTGCTGATGTCATGTGTAGAGCTGCAATTCCTGTATGTTGTTCTATCTGATTGTCACATATATCACCGTGTTGTTTATATTTTGCGTGGGATATATCCCACTGTTGATATTAGCCTGTCATGTTGGGGGTAATGGGCTATGGCTTTTTGGTGTTGATGTTGTCCTGTTGAGACATCATGTTATAATTAATTGAATGGTGTTGGCTCCAAGTGGCCTTGACTGACATCATTGGGTGGCATTAATATTGGTGTGTGGTATTGATGTCAGCCTGTGATACAGTGATGGGTGATCACTGATAAATGTCATGGATGATCACTGATAAATGTGGCGGATGATCACTGATAAATGTGGCCGATGATCACTGATATTGTGATTGATGTTCACTGATAATGTGGTGAGCTGTACTGTGTTGATTGATGGGAGTGAACCTTATGAATATGGATATGTGTTGTCCAAATGTTACCAGTACCTGTGTTGCTTGTCTGGCGCAGGGTTTAACCTGGCCAGTGTGAATAATGTCTTAGACTGTGTCTGGGTGGTCAGTGTAAGAGTGAACATGGGAGTTATCGATTCATGTGCGTTTATTTTATAAATTCAAATGTTGCATGTTATGGCAGGAGCATCCTCTAACCATGGTTGTGGGGGGGGGGGGCATTCCTGGGTTTTCGGTTGAGTTAATAGCCGAAGCTCTCCATACCGTTGTTTAGGTTTGTGTTCCCATAATTGTTTAAGTCAGGATCTCTTTGCTGTGCCTGGTCCCGGTTATTCCATAGATCTGGGCTTCCCTTGTGTGTGCCTGGGGTACCCTTTAGACTCAGCCGTACATGGCTGAGGTCTCACGATTAGCTGGAGACCACCCACTGTTGTTGATGTGAACCAGCAGTTGTCCTTACTGTGGGATCGTAGGTTCCCATCTCTGTAAGCATCGACTGTCCGTGGGTCCTGGGGTGGGATCAATTGAGAGTCCATCCCTGTTGTTACCATTATTGTTTACGTTGAGATTCCTTTATTGTCATGTTCTTATTGGTTTGTAGAGGTGGGTGCCCGGTCACATTATGGTGGATGTTAGGCAGCAGTGATCTTCACTATGGGATCTTAGGTTCCCATTACTGTAGATATCGGTCATGTGTTGTGCCTGAGTGTCTTTTTATCTTTGGACTATTAGGTTTGGCAAATAAAAGTTACATTTTGGTTGTTATGGGTGTGTTTTGTTTAGCTTGTGTTGGTTGTTGTTCAATTCATTAACTCTGGTGCAGCACTACTCTTCAATCTATTACCAGTAATTAGAGAAGTAATATTCTGATTCCCTGTCCAAGAACCTGAGTTTCTTCTGATCTTTAAATCTTTACCTTTCTTGTTAACCGAGGAGATAGGATGAAGTCTTCTTATCTTCCTTTTACTCTTTTTCTTCTTCTCTGGCCCAAGGGCAGTCAGTGTTACTCTATACTCTACCTCTTGTCAGAGTGGCAGAGTGTCAGAGCCTAACATGGTATAGCTGTGCAGCAACATCGTTGCGACACCCGGCTGACAAGATTGTTACCTGACACGCGACCAGCGGTCAGGCTGACGACAGACGCACGCAGGACACGTGACACCACTAGAGGCAGTGGGCAGTTGGCGTGCTAAGGTCAGACCGAGCTGGGACTGGAGACCGGACGGACATGTGCGATGAGAGCAAGGCGTTTGTATGAATCTCCGTGATTGAAAGCCGAACGACTGATATCTTGAGCGTCAGACCTATGAGCTGTATTGTGGTTGTGAGCGTCGTGAGTTATATATTGTAGATTGCTGTAATTATCGTTCTGTATTTAATGGGGCAATA
Source organism: Cepaea hortensis (assembly GCA_963921405.1). Taxonomy (NCBI): domain Eukaryota; kingdom Metazoa; phylum Mollusca; class Gastropoda; order Stylommatophora; family Helicidae; genus Cepaea; species Cepaea hortensis. Next base: position 54,876,982 of record OY992884.1, read on the forward strand.
AATCCATAGAACTTGTGTTACTGTGTCTTACGTCGAATCACGTTATACTTGTACTGTCTCACACGTGTTAGCCAACGAGCCAATTATAAGACCCTGACATGTGTGGACGTCTAGGGGTGTGATTTTCGCTTTGGGTGCGAGAGGTCCCGGGTTCAAATCCCGGACGAGCCCCCACGTCCACACATGTCAGGGTCTTATAATTGGCTCGTTGGCTAACACGTGTGAGACAGTACAAGTATAACGTGATTCGACGTAAGACACAGTAACACAAGTTCTATGGATTTATTGCCCCATTAAATACAGAACGATAATTACAGCAATCTACAATATATAACTCACGACGCTCACAACCACAATACAGCTCATAGGTCTGACGCTCAAGATATCAGTCGTTCGGCTTTCAATCACGGAGATTCATACAAACGCCTTGCTCTCATCGCACATGTCCGTCCGGTCTCCAGTCCCAGCTCGGTCTGACCTTAGCACGCCAACTGCCCACTGCCTCTAGTGGTGTCACGTGTCCTGCGTGCGTCTGTCGTCAGCCTGACCGCTGGTCGCGTGTCAGGTAACAATCTTGTCAGCCGGGTGTCGCAACGATGTTGCTGCACAGCTATACCATGTTAGGCTCTGACACAGAGGTAAGAAGTTCCTTTCTTTTCTATTCCCTTTTCTCCAACCAGTTTCATATTTATCTATCTATCTGTCTATCTGTCTGTCTGTCTGTCTGTCTATCTAGTTAGCTGTCTGTCTATCTGTCTGTCTGTATATGTGTGTGTTTGTGTATGTATAAGTAAACTTTTGTCAGTGAGTTTGTGATTGAGTATATGTGTATGCGAGGGAGTGGATATTTGTGTGTTATTGAATGGGTGCATAACTGTGAGTTTGTGCATATGATGTAAGTATGTATGTGTGTTTATGAATGTTTGGTAGGTGGGAGATGTGTCTCATAACATGGTAATATGCATTGTTTATGTTTACAGCATTCATTTGGAAAGGTTGTTTTCCTATGTCAATGTAACATGCATTATTGATGAATGAAAGATGAGTGATTGGAAGGCCGAATGTAAGACGAGCCTGCATGCCCAATTTGTGACCCTTTGAAAATAAAGTTTGTTCCCCACCCACCCGTCTGTCTGTCTATCCATCCCCACCCACCCATCTGTCTGTCTATTTATCTAGCTAGCTGTCTGTCTGTCTGCCTATCCCAACCAACCCGTCTGCCTATCCCAACCAACCCGTCTGCCTATCCCAACCAACCCATCTGTCTATCCATCCCCACCCACCTGTCTGTCTATCATTAAGTCACTTGAATGATTACTATTCAAGTTCTTTTATAATTTTGTGTGGTGTTTATGCAGTATTTGGTGCTAACAGGTGCATACACTGAAGAGTAATTTTATTGCCTTTTCTAATACATCAACAATATGCACTGTTGAATCTATCTGAAAAGAATTATTACATGATTAACTGTTTTATTGTATTTTTCCATTTTTTCTAGAGAAAAACAAAAGCAGCAATCACAATTCAGCAGTGGTTTCGATCTGTGTTGGCCAAATACAAGAAGGCTAGGGAGACTGAGAACCTGGCTGCTGTCCTCATTCAAGCTGCTTGGCGAGGTCTTGCTGCTCGTCTTTATGTGGGCCAGCTGAAACAGTTGATCCAGGAAGGTGAACAAGAAGACCACAAAGAGCTTTCAGATGGTACCTCCAAGTCTCAGAGACATTGGCAGTCTGAATTAATGAAGCACTATCACATGATTTTGCTGAAGCAGCAGAAATGTGTTAGGAGGAGAGAAGAGGAAGCTGCTATCACTATACAAAAACAAGTGAGAAGATTTCATTGTCGACAAGAATTTACAAAACAGCAAGCTTCTGTCATCAAGATCCAGGCTTTGTGGAGAAGACATCTAGCGAAGAGGATACTCTGCACACTCAAACAAGAGAAGATGGACAATTCTGCAGTTGTTGTTCAAAAGTGGATGAAGAGGCATTTCTGCTTGAATCAGTATCGCAAGAAGAGAAATGCTGTACTCTCACTTCAGAAGGTTTGGAGAATGAGACAGAGCAGGCGTACATTACAAACACTCAGGGCTGAGAGCTTATCAAGGGCAGCTACTACTATTCAGAAGCATGTTAGAGCTAGGTTAGTACATAAGAAATTCCAGAAAATGAAAGAAGCTGCGATTGTTGTGCAAGGGCACTGGAGAATGAAACAAGCAAAGAGAGAGCTAGCTGTATTAAAGTCAGAGAGAGACAACAAAGCAGCCATTATTCTGCAAAACTATATGAAATCGATCATTTGTCGTCAGAAGTATATCAGACTGAGAAATGCAACCATACTTTTACAGAGAAGCTGGAGAAAAAAGGTTGCTCAGCGGAAGTTACTTGCTTTGAAAACAGAAGTGGACAATAATGCAGCAGTTGTGATTCAAAAGTATTTTAAACGTTACAAAACTCAACGACAGTATCGTGCTCAGCAAAAGTCTATTGTCTTGATACAGTCAACATGGAGAATGCTGCAGGCAAAGAAAGAATTACAGTCTTTGAAACAGAAGCAGCGGGAACTTTCAGCCACGCTGATTCAGTGTTGCTACAGAAGCTTCAGGTGTAGACAGGAGTTCCAGAAATACAGAAATGCTGCCATTACAATCCAGAAGACATGGAGGATGTACAGTGCAAAAAACATGAGAAAGCTACAGCTGAAGAATAAAATACAAGCAGGGATTACAATTCAGAGACTTTATAGAGGATTCATACAGAGAAGGAGTTACATTCAATTGAAACATTCAGCTGTTGTTTTACAGAAGTGGTGGAGATTGATTCTGGCCAAAAAACTGTCAGATAGACTTAGACAACAACAACAGGAAAATGCAGCTCTTGTACTTCAGAGAAATTTCAGGATGTGGAAGCAGAGAAGTTACTTTTTAAAACTAAAATCAGCCGCAGTAGTTTTGCAGACTGCCTGGAGAATGGTCAGAGATCGCAGGTTATTTATAAAATTGAAGTTGATGAAGCAAGAAAGATCGGCTTTGTGCATTCAGAAAGTGTGGAGAAGACATGTAACATGCCGGGTGTTGGCATCACAGAGAAGAGCTGCTTGTGTGATACAGTCATGGTGGAAGATGACCCAAACAAAACAACAGTACTGGTGCATGAAAGAAGCAGTGTTGCTTATACAAGCTTGGTACAGAGCTGCTGTTTTATGCAAACATCAGCGGTCAGTCTTTCTGAATCAAAGGGCATCTGCTGTTCATATTCAAAGCTGGTGGAGGAGCATAGTGCTCCAACAGAAATTTCAAACAATGAGGCATTCTGCTGTGGTCATACAAGCACATTACAGGCGTTTTCAGTGCAGGTGTAAATTTCTGGCAGTAAAAAAAGCAACGGTTGTGATTCAGCGTCATTACAGAAGTCATATTAGAGCTCTTGAAGTTAGGAAAGAATATTTAACCGTGAAGAGAGCAGCTGTTACCATTCAAATCAGTTTCCGCACCTACCTGCAAAGAAGACATGAAAGGCAACAAGCAGCTGCACTTATTCTGCAAACTGCATTCAGAAAAGTACGAGCTCATAGAAAATATACGGAAGAAAAACAGGCTGCTGAGACAATTCAGAAATATTATAGAGAATATCTGAAAGCTAGAAGCATTAGACAAAGCTTTCTGCATCAAAAACAAGCTGCAAAAACAATTCAAAGATATTTTAGAGAATATCAGAAAACTAGAACCGCCAAACAATTTCTGCATCAAAAACAAGCTGCACAAACAATTCAAAGATATTTTAGAGAATATCAGAAAGCTACAAGTGCCAGAAAACAATTTCTGCATCAAAAACAAGCTGCACAAACAATTCAAAGATATTTTAGAGAATATCAGAAAGCTAGAACCATCAGACAACAATTTCTGCATCAAAAACAAGCTGCTGAGACCATTCAGAGATATTTTAGAGACTATCAGAAAACTAAATTTGCCAGACAACAATTTCTGCATCAAAAACAAGCTGCTGAGACCATTCAGAGATATTTTAGAGAATATCAGAAAACTAAATCTGCCAGACAACAATTTCTGCATCAAAAACAAGCTGCTGAGACCATTCAGAGATATTTTAGAGAATATCAGAAAGCTACAAGTGCCAGAAAACAATTTCTGCATCAAAAACAAGCTGCTGAGACCATTCAGAGATATTTTAGAGAATATCAGAAAACTAGATCTGCCAGACAACAATTTCTGCATCAAAAACAAGCTGCACAAACAATTCAAAGTTATTTTAGAGAATATCAGAAAGCTAGAACCATCAGACAACAATTTCTGCATCAAAAACAAGCTGCTGAGACCATTCAGAGATATTTTAGAGAATATCACAAAACTAAATCCGCCAGACAACAATTTCTGCATCAAAAACAAGCTGCTGAAACCATTCAGAGATATTTTAGAGAATATCAGAAAACTAAATCTGCCAGACAACAATTTCTGCATCAAAAACAAGCTGCTGTGATCATTCAGAGATATTTTAGAGAATATAAGAAAACTATAACCACCAGACAACAATTTCTGCATCAAAAACAAGCTGCACAAACAATTCAGAGATATTTTAGAGACTGTCAGAAAGCTAGAACCATCAGACAACAATTTCTGCATCAAAAACAAGCTGCACAAACAATTCAGAGATATTTTAGAGAATATCAGAAAATTATAACCATCAGACAACAATTTATGCATCAAAAACAAGCTGCTGAGACCATTCAGAGATATTTTAGAGAATATCAGAAAACTAGATCTGTCAGACAACAATTTCTGCATCAAAAACAAGCTGCTGAGACCATTCAGAGATATTTTAGAGAATATCAGAAAACTAGATCTGCCAGACAACAATTTCTGCATCAAAAACAAGCTGCTGAGACCATTCAGAGATATTTTAGAGACTATCAGAAAACTAGATCTGCCAGACAACAATTTCTGCATCAAAAACAAGCTGTAATCATCATACAAATGACTTACAGGGCCTTTTTAATAAGAAAACAATATTTACACATTCGTCAGTCGGTCATAAAGATACAGTCTCATATTAGAGGAAGGATTACGAGAAAACATTTTCAGAAACTAAAACATGCAGCTGTTACAATCCAGGTACATTTCCGAGCAGTTCGACTGAGTCGGATCTATCATGAAGCTTTCCTACAGTTAAAGACATCAGCCATCATTATCCAGAGATTTTATAGATCAGCAATTGTCGAAAGGAAAGCCCTGAAAGGTTTAGCTCACCGACATGCAGCAGCTACAAGGATTCAAGCTGTCTATAGAGGTTGGAGACAGAATAATAAATATCTCTTGTTGCAAGCAGCGGCTGTGATAATTCAAAGATGGTATAGGGCATGTCTGGCAGGTAGAGCTGTGAGGGCTGAGATTGTCAGGATGGGACAGGCTGCATGTGTTATTCAGAAGAGATTTAGATTTTACAAGATGGTACAAGAAGCAAGGAGACAAATCCAGGAGTTGAGAACTGAGAAAGAGTGTGAAATGATCAGAAAACTGGAAGAAAATTGTGACAGTAAAAGACAATTGAGTGTGACTAATAATGAAGTACAGGAAGAAAAAAGACAAATCCGGGAGTTGAGAAATGAGAAAGAAGGTGAGATTATTAGAACACTGGAAGAAGAAAATTGTGACATTAAAAGACAAGTGAGTTTGACTAATGCTGAAGTACAGGAAACTTTGAGACAAATCCAGGAGTTGAGAACGGGGGAAGAAAGTGAAATTATAAAAAAACTGGCAGAAGAAGAAGACAAGTGTGACATTAAAAGAGAAGTGAGTGTGGCTAATGCTGAAGTACAAGAAGCAAACAGACAAATCGAGAAGTTGAGAAATGAGAAAGAAGGTAAACTTATAAGAAAACCGGGAGAAGAAAAGTGTAACATTAAAAGACACACCCAAGGGTTGAGAAATGAGAAAGAAGGTGAAATTATCAGAAAACTGGAAGAAGAAAAATGTGACATTAGAAGAGAAATGAATGTGACTAATGCTGAAGCACAGGAAGCTACAAGACAGCATTTGAGAATGGAGGGAGAAAGTGAAATTATCAGAAAACTGGAAGAAGAAGAAAAGTGGGACATTAAAAGAGGAGTGAGTGTGGCTACCGATGAAGTACAGGAGACAAAAAGACATATCCAGGAGTTGAGAAATGAAAAACAAAATGAAATTGTCAGAAAACAGAAAGTATCAAAGAGTGATATGAAAGAAGTGAATGTGCCTAACACTGGAGTTGATAGAACAACAGAAGAAATCAGAAGAGAACATGCCTCAATTGTTATTCAGAAAATCGTAAGAGAATATCCATCACCCTGCACAGTCCAACAACAACTTGATGCTTCTGAAGAATTTGAAGCATCAGATACTGAGAAGGAATATATGGAAATGAGATGGCAGCAGTTAGAAAAGGAAGAAACATTAAATATTCAGAGCTCATGTCATGCTTACAAGAGCTGCGAGGCTTTAACAAGGCATTTAACTGCTGTTGACATCAACTGTACTGATCAAATCTTTCAGGGTGTTTCTCACCAGGAACAGAATGCCTCCGCTGTTGTAATTCAAAGAGCTGTGAGAAAGTATATATGCCGAAGGAAAATGATCAAAATTCAATGCATTGTAGTGATTCAAGCAAGCATCAGGCGGTTCCTGGCTAGACGTCACTTACAGGCCAGACTTCGATCAGTTGTGATGATGCAGACAATTGTGAGAGGATGGCTTGCCAGGAGGTCGACAGCAGTCCTGCGAAAGAGGCAAAATGCAACTGTTTGTCTACAAGCTCATGTTAGAGGGTACCTTGTGCGGAAGAAGTTTTCGGTAAGTTAAAATGATGTTTCCTTGTATTTTCACTAATTCCATTCCATAAGGTCACAGAAGCTGCCAGTGAGGGAAGTAATAAAAACAAAAACACCTGTACTATTTTCACACATGCCAAATATTCATCATCACCATCATCATCAACATCTTCACCACCATTATCATCATCATCATTATCATCACCACCATCATTATCGTGAGCTGTGCAAAGTCACATAGGCATTCATGTCTCTCCACAGATCTCAATCCTTGGTGTTCTGGGTCAATTCTATTGATGACCTTCCTCCATGTCATTATCTTAGACCATCAAGCATTTCTCTGGGTCTGCCTCTGCCTCTTGTACCACTTATCTTTTCTGTCATCATGATGTTCTCCAGTGTCTCTCTTCTCATGATGTGATCAAAGAATGCTGTCTCTTTCTGATAGTAGTGTCTAATGTTCTACTTTATTATAGTAATGTACAATTTCAACTTTCTTATAGTAGTGTCTAATGTTCTACTTTCTTATAGTAGTGGCTATTGTTCTACTTTCTGATAATAGTCTCTAATGTTTAACTTTCTTAAAATAGTGTCTAGTTTTCTACTTTCTTAAAGTAGTGTCTAATGTTCTACTTTCTGATAGAAGTGTCTAATGTACTTTCTGATAGAAGTGTCTAATGTTCTACTTTCTGATAGTAGTGTCTAATGTTCTACTTTCTTATAATAGTGTCTAATGTTCTACTTTCTTATAGTGGTGTCTAATGCTCTGCTTTCTTATAGTAGTATCTAATGTTCTACTTTCTTTGGCCTCTCTAAGAGGTGACTAAGGAGGGTGACATGAAACTGACTGCCTCATCCTGTAGAAAACTTTGGCTGCAAATTGCAACCAATTATGAACATGTCCATAAAGAGTTTGATGTATGTTAGTTCGGGATCGTTGCTCTATTGGGAGATGAAAGGCAGAAGCAGAGACAGAGAGAGAGAGAGACTGAAGGGAGAAAGTGACCTTTGACTCCACAAATTGTGTGCTGAAGTTGGATGTGCTGGCTAAAAGGTTATAAGGAACAAAGCATAATGACTCTATTATAAACCACCAACTATTTCTCAACTGTCTTATATCTGTCTGCAACTTCTTTAGTGTCTTTTCCTCATACATATATATATATATCATCAAGTGCCCTGCCAGCTGGCATAGGCGTTCATGACTCTCCACATATATTTTGGTGTTCTGGATATATACTTTGGTGTTCTGGATCAACTCTGCCAATGATAGTCCTCCATGCCACCGTCTCAATCCATCCAGCATCATTTCTCTTGGTCTGCCTCTGCCTCTCTTCCCCTTGATCTTTCCTGTTGTCCTGATGTTCTCCAATGCCTCTCTTCTCATCACATGACCAAATAAAGCTGTTTGTCTCTGTCTTATTGTTGTATATAATGTTCTAGTTTCATTAGCCTGTTTCAGGCAGTCGTTGTTAGTTACTCTGGCAGTCCAAGGAATTTGCAACATTCGACTCAGGAACCACATCTCTGTTGCTTCAAAGTTTTAATAATTTATTCATTTACATTCCAAGATTCATTGCCCTAAATATGTAATATTTTCATTTCTAACAGACATTACTGCAAGAAAAGATTCAGTCAGTGTGGAAACAGAAGAAAGAGCAAGGAGCAGCCATTGTGATTCAGGTATTCTTAATAATGAGCTTTTGTGCATTTAATAAATTTGGTTATGTTTGTAACTTTATGTTAAATAGACCTGGTTAGAGTTAAAATTGTTTCATTTGTTAAATGACAACATGTAATTCAGTGATAAATATTTATGTAGGCATTTCCATGTTGTAATGCGGACAGATTGGCTGGCTCGGCAAAACTTGGTGGAGTATTGATGCATGACAAGGCAGATGTGGTTGCGGCCTTGTGGGAGCACGTGTACACCTCGGAGGAGCAAATGAATCACCATGGTCTGGTTAGAATGAGGCAGCAAGGAGTGACGAGGGGATCTGGCCGACGCTCGGCGCTCAGAGGAAAGGCGAGACGGACATATAATCAGATTGCCACTGGAACTATTAGTGTTGGAACTCTTCGCTGGTTTCTGAGGATGGGGACGGAGCGCTTATGGGAATGTCCCGAATGCTGTGATATCGGTTCCTAAATCAATCAATCAATCAATTCCATGTTGTAAATCTTTACATGTACTTCTGATAATCCCTGCCATATGGCGCTGGTCATCGTGCTTATCAACAGCCTCCTGTCCCTCTTTTTATAGTTCATGTTGCACAGTAATGATTATCATCTTCATCTACAGCCTCCTGTCTCTTTTTATAGTTCATGTTGCACAGCAATGATTATCATCTTCATCTACAGCCTCCTGTCTCTCTTTTTATAGTTCATGTTGCACAGCATTGATTACCATGCTAATCTACAATTTCTCTACATGCTAAATGATTATCATGCTAATCTACATGTCTCTACATGCTAATTTATATGCTAATCTACAAGCATGGAAGGTGTTACAAATCTGTGCTTTCCGCATGAACCCCAGTAATACATATGTCTCCTGCCTTACACGTTACCAGCAACTTCTGACTGCGATGTTTCTTCACATGTTCATGCCCTGAGCAAGCTAAGCCCTAAAGGCATTTATCTTTTAGTCAATGCAGGCTGTCTACTGTGAAACCTGGCTTCTGTCAACATTCAGGAACCGTGTTGGCATTATGGCTAGACACTTGCCTGCTGCCCCGGTGATCATGGGATCCACACTGAGGCAGATTTTTTAAAATTCACCTGGGCTTCCAGGATAACCCGGCCCAAAAGGGATACCAGGAAACCCCTGGGAAGTCAAGTTGGCCAGCGTCATGTTGACCACATCACCCACCTAGTGCAGATGTACATGGTGTGTTTTTAATGACCGTGCAGTGTTTGAAAATATTGCCGGTCTAAGTTTTGTATTTACCTATTATATTGCCTGAACTTTACAGAGGGTGAATATAAACCTTGGACTGGCAATATTTTCAATCACTGCACAGTCATTAAAAATACACCCTGTATTTATACAAAATATTATTCTTGCACTCCAATGCATGTTAAGGCGTATGAAAGGGTTCTTTTCTGTCAGAATTCACCTTGTTTCGTGTGTGAAGCCTCACAGTTAAGTACAGCATGGTTTATTTCCTACTGCTTATTTTTATTTCACATAAGGGGGTCAGCATGGCTGAATGGATACGAGCATAAGCTTTGAAACTTCCTGTGTGCTGATGCCGTTGTAACAGGTTTAACCCCTTATTCTTATCCTTGACTTGGAGAGGTAAATTACAAGTACCTCTGAAGTAGAGGTGGGTTCCCTTGATGGCGAGGGACATTAGCAATAGGAACAGCTAATCCACAAGTAAAAGTCAGTCCAATGCATTAGAAGTAATAGCATGTATGTGGACTACATATGATAACATGATATTATGCCTTAATGCAGCCTCTGTAGTGTCATGTTCATTGTGTGTGTTGTATTTTCTTGTGTTTTGCTGACGAAGACTTGTTAGCGCAGTGTCCTCTGTTTTTTTTTCCAACTATATTTTGTATAAGTACATCTGTACTTTTGTCTGAATGTGAAACATGGACAATGAACAGACAAGCTGAAAAACATGTCATGGCAGTGGAAATATGGTTTCTGAGGATAATACAAAGAGTACCATGGACAGACAGAAAAATCAATGAGTAAGTCCTGTTAGAAGCAAATGAGAACCTTAAACTGATTCCTAAAATTATATGCAGATATCAAAATTGTTGGCACACGTTATGCGAAGAAATAAACTAGAGGACTTGGTGACAACCTGCAATATTGAGGGGAAAAGAACAAAGGAAAGGTAGAGAAGTAAATATCTGGATGGCTTGGTCACAGGGCATGGTCAAGACAAGAACACAGAGTTGATCCACGACTCTGGTGATCGTGTGAGATGGCAAAACATGACCACTCACGCTTATCGGCATGCCACATGATGATGATGATATTTTGTATGACTGCCCACGTTTATCGGCATGCCCCATGATGATGATGATATTTTGTAAAGCTACCCAACACTTCATGTTCTTCAGTTGTTTACATTTCTATGACACTTATTTCCCGTATCACAGGCAAAATGGAGGGGATTTATCACCCGCAGGAATACAACAAGCAGGAGGCTAACCCAGGCCAGGAAGAGGCTGAGAGAAGCCAACAGACAGGCAACTGAGGAGAAAACGCTGGGTTCTCGAACGTCTTCGGCCCTGGACTTTCTCCTGAGAGAAAAGGATGTTGGGCACATACTTGAAGCACTCATGCACTTGGGTAGGTGAAGGTTGTCACATGACCTGTCCATTGTTCTTGTTGTTTGTTAATAGAACAAGCGTAGGTCAGCCTGGCTGAATAGATAAGAACGTGTGTTCTTAAGCATCTGGTGTGCTGTGCCGGGGTAAGGGGTTCAACCCCCTACACTAGACAGTTGGACTAAAATGTTGACCTCTCGTCCTTGACTTGGGGACGCAAATTACAAGTACCTCTGAAGCTGGAGTGGGTTCGCCTGATGACGAGGGACACTGTTAATAGAGAAAGCTAATCCACACGCAAAATTCAGTCCAGCACTGGAAGTAGTGTGTATGAACTACGCTTTAGTTCAAAGCGGACGAGCACCAAAAAAATTAAAATAGAACAAGCGTCAGTGCATTATGGGTAAACACATGGTTGCTCCTACACCCTCAGAAGATTTGTATGCTAGTTTTGACAGAACAATAGTTGAAAGCTTGTGACTTTCTCTCTGATTGTCATAACCCTGTCTGGGTCGTAGGTAGAGGATAATGACATGAACAATAAGAGTGGACTGACACACAGATGCACTTCCTTTCTGACTAGGATTTGCCAACAAACATACCTGGGAAAGGTCTGTTGCGAGTTGTTACAGTATTTGGGTGCAAGAAAACCACTACTGCAGGCATGGTAATCTTTGCATGAAGCTTTAACACCAGTTTTGATACTGGGCAAAAAGAGATCCGCTGGAGGTGTTATTTGTGTGCGTTGCACAGATCTATGCCATCAGACAAGCTATTTCCAAGGCCGTCGTGCCTTGTTATTAAAAATATGTGGACGCAGCCTCCAAGAAAGAGATCAGGGATGTCTTGATTAAGTATGACTGATCCCTGTTGGTTGCAGATCCTCGTTGCAAGCCCAAGAAGTTTGGTGGCCCTAGAGCTTGAACCAGATAGAAATCTTACTGTTAATATTTGGTTAATGTTAATATGCAAGAGACAATAAATATACATATCTAAATGGGAAGGGGGGGGGGGGAGACAGAAATACAGATGACATGAAGCAAGTAGGAGCCATTAACCCACGTGAGAGAAATTCAACTAACCAAACTCAGAAATCGGCTGTGAGCGCTCAGGGCAGATCTGTCGGAGACAAATACCTGCCCCTTCCCACTTATCCTATGGCATGCTTGACTAGGGTCAAGCTACTGCTTGTTTTAATTTTGTTTAAGTTAACATTGCAATAACTTGCTAGTAAAGTAGTTAAGTTATCCATTCATGCATGTGAGTATGATGATGTATATTATTTACTGACATTACACAATACAGAATACTTTCAAGAACTACTTAACCCCACACATAGTAACATAGAAAACCTCACTTTTGTGCCTAAAAGCCATGGACAACAAGAACCAAACTTCATCCCTACAGAAGTCAAAGCAGTTATGCAGAAAAGTCCTAAAAACAAATCACAGAGTCCAGATGGAATAATAGTACCAATATGGAAAAAGAAAGGCAATATGAGAGAGTTTGAAACATACAGAGGTATATCTCTACTAGAAAATGTACGCAAAACTATTGGAACAAAGAGCTAGACCCATAGTTGTACAACAGTTAAGCAAAGTACAATTAGGTTTTCTTAAAGGTATTACACTTAGACGAATATGTGGGGGGAAAACGTCAAATATAATGACTAGCAGAATATTGTGTTTGTAGATCAAGAAAAGGCTTTCGATAGAGTAGACAGATAAAATTACGGACCACCCTTGAAGACTACAGGATACAAGGATAATTACTGGATACAAGGACAATTACTAGAAAGCATCATAGCCATGTACTACTTGAGCCAAAGTGCAGTAAGAACACATGAAGGTGTATCAGATATGTTTCACAGTCAAAATAGGAGTGAGACAGGGATGTGTGCTCTCTCCTCTGCTATTTAATATCTGCATAGACAGAATATCCAAAGAAGCAAGCCGTGACAGAACAGATTCAGAAAATTTAGAACTCTTTACTTCAGATGAAACAACTGATCCACAGGGAATAAATGGAACTTCTATTTGCAGAAAATCAGTGCCTGTTTTAAAGCGACGAGGGCAGGCTGCAAAATCATATTAATAATCTGAGTTCAACATGCAGCAGATACAATATGAGCACAAATACAGCCAAAACTGAATTAATGCAAGTTAGCAGATCTTCTGGTCCACTAAGTATACAGATAAATATCACACTTCTAAAACAAGTTCATTCATTCATTATGTGCCATGCCGATAAGCTTGGGCGGTCATGTTCTGCCATCTCACTCGTTCACCAGTTAGATAATTCAAATATCTTGGAAGTATGATCACAGAAGATGGCAGATTGGACAGAGAAATCAAAATCAGGTGTTAGAAAGCAAGTGCACTTACATATCAACTATCACTCATACTGAAACATCCAAATATACCCATGTCCTCAAAATGACAGAAAATAAACAGCATATTCACACCAACCCATTGCGACCCATCTGAAACTTGGACTTTATCCAAATCACACTTTCACAAAATCAACACCTGTAAGATGAGATGCCTGAGGAGAGCTTCCAACTTAACAATCTGAGACAGAGTAAGAAAAAATGGTGTCTCTAGTATCATACTAATAAGAAATGTTATCAGACAGACAGTGGGATCAACACCTTGTGCCACATTTATCGAAACACAGAAGATCAAATGGTTTGGCCATCTCGTTAGAATGCAACACCATCAACTACCAGCACTGGCCCTACATCAAAGATACATCTGTGATGAGACAAGAGGATGCCCAAGAAGAAAATGGATTGATGACATCAAAGATATTGTAATTATACAATCACACTGAATGACACTATTCAATACCACCCATCAGGCGCTGGAGCGCCAATTATTTCTCCCCCACAACGCTTGACGGCAAAAGTGGAAGATGATGATGATAACATTACACATGGTGTGTTGTTAAAGTTCAGGGGTGTAGAGGAATTATTATTTATCTGAAATGTATGCGAGTTGTCAAATCATAATGTACTAGGCATCTGTAAAGAGAGTAGTTTGCATGTGTTTTTGTGTGTGTGTGTGCAGGGGCCATACTGGTCAAATATTTTTCTCACTTCGCAAACTTTTATCAGATTTTCACACCTCACAAACACTTACCTGATTTTCACATTAAACTCATATCTTATTTTTCATACCTCATCAACATGTATCATATTTCACACCTCACAAACACTTACCTGATATTGACACCTTAAACACTTAATACTGATTTTTCACACTTCGCAAATGCTTACATAATTTTAACACTGACAAACATTTGCCTGGCTTAAACAGTCTTAACATAATGTTTTAACAGTCTTTAACATGATTACCTGTATTTCTAACCTTACAGAGGTATGCACACGGCTGTCCCCTGTTTGTTGTGAAAGAATGGCCGAGGTGAATGCAGTTCCAGGCTTGTACCGGTTGATCAGCAGTTGTAACCGCAGCGTTCCTCACATGGAGCTGATCAAATACTCTCTCAATATCTTACTGAACTTGGCCAAGGTAAGGAAAGTAGTATCTTACTGAACTTGGCCATGGCGAGGAAAGTAGTGTCTGTAGTATCTTACTGGCCAAGGTAAAGAAAGTAGTGTCTGTAGTATCTTACTCAACTTGGCCATGGTAAGGAAAGTAGTGTCTGTAGTATCTTACTTGCCAAGGTAAAGAAAGTAGTGTCTGTAGTATCTTACACAACTTGGCCATGGTAAGGAAAGTTTTGTCTGTAGTATCTTACTGGCCAAAGTAAAGAAAGTAGTGTCTGTAGTATCTTACTGGTAGTGTCTGTAGTATCTTACTACATCTGGTTATGATAAGGAAAGTAGTGTCTGTGGTATCTTACTGAACCTGGCCAAGGTAAGGAAAATAGTGTCTGTAGTATCTTACTGAACCTGACCAAGGTAAGGAAAATAGTGGTCTAGCATCATACTAAACCTGGCCAAGGTAAGGAAAGTAGTGTCTCGAGTATTCTACCGAACCTGGTCATGTTAGTATCAACAGAAACGTCTGTTTGAATCTCTTCAAAGGAGAAATAGGGAGCGCAGTGGTTAGCACGCTAGACTGCTGGTCATGGGTTCAAATGTGCATTGATTGTTTTGCTGAGCTCTTGAGGTCACTAAGATAGCACATAAACAAATTCACTAGTTTTCATTGATACTCAGTGAAGTAAAAGAAAGAAGTAGAGATTAGAGGACACACCAGACAACGTGTGAATTATAACCTATATTTACCAAGCCACTAAAGAAGAAATTTGAAGGGAAAACAGAGTATCATTTGAATGTTACAAGTTAAACTCCTGGCTTGGTAGCTAAAGCTTTCAATTTTTATGTTGTCTAGGCATATTCATTTCAGTGCTTTGCTCTATCATTATGCATCATGAGGTATCCGGTCAATGCAGGATCTGTTTGGTCATAAACCTGCCTGTTCATTTCTTAGTTTGTCAGTGGCAACTCTTACTTGCTCTGCTCTATAGTGATCCTGCTTAATATATTTTACTGTGAAGCAACATTATTTCTCTATAATTTTAGCACTCCTGCAGAGAAACCCTTTCTTGGGAATTTTCAACAAATATCCTTCTTTCCAGTCTGCTGATATTTCTTCAATCTCCTGAACAATTTGTACAGTAATTCAGCTGAGGTGTTCATATTAGTATCTGCTCAGATACCATCTGGACCAGCAGCTTTCCTATCCTTCAGGGTTTTTTTTCTTAAAATTTCTTCTTTAGATAAATTCTTACAATTGATAGCCATCCTCGCTCCATGTCAGGCTGGATATTGGTAGGGAGGTAGTGCCTGCCCATCACTGTCCCTCTACCACACGACCATCAAAATCCCCCTCCCCCATTATGTTATGTCGTTAAATATGTCTACACCAATGTGTGAAATCCCAACAGCAGCATTTGTTACAAGAGAACCTTTGTCTTGCTCTTTATTTCTTAAATTCTGAGATATATAGTAAGTACCTGGTCAAAGTGTGGTGATTTATTTGAATGAGATCGTGACATTTAGTGATCAATATAAATCACTCGTTAACTGATCTTGTGATTTCTGCTTCTACAGTATGAGAAAACCATTGCTGCCGTCCTGGAACCACAAGGCAGTGTGGCCACCATACTGGAACTGATGCTGATTTACAGGGAGAAAGGAGCCATTTTCAATTACTGCTGTATGCTACTTGGCATTCTGGGCCTGCACCCAGAGAGGAGAGCGGTAAGATGTAAACTTGTGCATTTGGAAAAAGTCTAGTCAAACTAAAAAAATTGTGAAGCATTTTTTTTTATGGGGGGGGGGGGGGGGGGGGGGGGTCATTGCTTGCTTTGAATTCAAGCATAGTCAATGCATGTGGTACTACTTCTAGTGCACCGGACTGATTTTTGCACGTGGATTAGCTTTCTTTATTACCAGTGTTCCTCGCCAGCAGGTGCTAATTCTGACTTTAGTCAAAAGCTTTTAGTATAATTGAATTGGTTAGATTGGATTCTAATACTATCTGTATCACACTGTTAAACTGTCCATTAGCGCCCCTAGTCTCTTTCAGACCACACTAGGAGAATCTCAGATCAGTGGCCAAACTGTAGTATATATCATTGTCATCGCATGTCTTGCAAAGTGGTTTTGGCGTTCATGTCTCTCCACAGGTCTCAGCCCTTGGTGTTCTGGATCAAGCATAATTTCTCTTGGTCTGCCACTGCCTCATCTACACTGATCTTTCGAGTCGACAGATTTTCTCCAATGCCTGTCTTCTCATTATATGACCAAAGAAAGCTGTTTGTCTCTTTCTTACGGTTGTGTATATTGTTTTACTTTCATTAGCCTCTACCAGTCAATCGTTGGTTGCTCATGCCCTCCAAGATATTCCCAACATTTGTCTCAGAATCCACAGCTGTTTGATATTAGGATTTGCTAATCAGGGAAGTTTTTAAAAAAAAGAAGAACTGGTGATCATCATCATCAAGTGCCACGCCGGTTGGCGATCATGTTTTGCCATCTCACTCAATCACCAGAATCGTGGATCAGCTCAGTGTTCTTGCCTTGACTATACAATGTGGTCAAGCCATCCAGGTATTTAATTCTCTGCCCTCCCCTTGTTCTCTTCCCCTCGATCTTGCCAGTTGTCACCAAGTTCTCCAATTTATTTCTTCTCATAACGTGACCAAATAATTGTGACTGTCTACGTCTAGTTTCTCTGACCACGTCATAAATCATAAATTTGTGTATTGGCTCCTGCTGCTATATGTGGAATTCCGTTTACCCTGCATACAGTAGGAGAACTGAATATTCATCTGCTATTTCTGCAGTGGGCAAGTTGGTGTTATGATTTTGCCATGACACTGACACATGGCATAAGTGCAGTCAGACAAGGGTTTGATGTCAGGTCTCAGTATAAGTGGGAAAGACTGTCACATATTCCTCCATGCACTCAGGTCTGCACAAATGTGATGGTTCTAATACTTCACATACACCCAGCAGGTTCCCGCTACATGGCTGTTTACAAATGTCTGCACACATCTCCCTTTACCATACATTTTGAAAGGATAGAACTGGTTGCCTCACCTCATGATCTCTTGTTTAATTAACAGCAGGGATTTGTTGTTTGTGTGCACTCGCTCGCTTTGAATTCAAGCATAGTCTATACACTACTATTTCTAGTAGTGCTGCACTGAATTTTGCGTAAGGACTAGCTTTTCCTATTATCAGTGTGTCCCGAGTCATCAAGCAAACCCACTCTGACTTCAGAGGTACTTGTAATTTATGTCCCCAAGTCAAGGACGATAGGTCAACATTTTAGTCCAACTGTCCGGTGTAGGGGTTGAACCCCTTATCTCGGCATCGGCACACTGGATGTTTAAGAACACATGCTCTTATCCATGCTGACCTACACAGCAGGGATAATTTTGTATTTAATCACATTATTTTCAGTCTATAATAGTTAATATTTCTTCGTTATGAGGAGACATAATTTTGATAAATGACAACTTACAAAATTGGTGGGACTAAAGGACCAGGGGAAGGCAATGAGATAAAATACCTGGATGGCATAATCAGGATAAGAATGCAGATCTCATCCATAACTCTGGTGATCGTGGGAGATGGTGAACTATGACCGCCCACACCTTTGGGCATGACACATGATGATATTTTATGTATGATTTTATTGTTTGTTTTCAGCCAGTAACAGTTTATACAGGCAACCACGTCATTTATTTTCCCATGGATAAGTTTATGGCAAAGTTAGATTTTTGATGTAGTGACATGGTTACAATGAATATGAGATCAAGAATCATCATGACTGCACTCGGGATATTCTCTCACATGCTCCGTCTCCTTCTTCAATAACCAACAGAGTCCCCATGCTGATGGTATCTGTAGCAGTCTGATTGAACATCCACCTGCATTTTCCTCTACACATTGAGTGCTGTTCAAATCTTCTGCTCACCCACCACTGAATTATCCTCTCCAGATGTGGATCCTCTGTTTTGCTGTATGCTCAGCTTGGTCTTGGAGAGCCTTTGCCACTCAGACATCATATAGCTGGCCACTTATAGGAGCGGCAGCTGGCAGTTTATTAGCCTGTTCATGTCCTTGCACACAAAGCATTCTCTGGGCAGAAAGATATGGTCTGGACCTTTGTCTTTCTAAGCGGGCATGTTCATAAAATGTCATACCGGCCTGAATAATTTGTTACTGACATCACCATTATGTCCCTGCCAACTGGCATAGATTTTCATGTCTTTCCACAGATCTCAGCCTTTGATGTGCCGGATCAACTCTCTTGATATTCCTTCATGCCATCATCTTAATGTTGATTATCATTTCTCTTGGGCTGCCTCGTCTCACTGATCTTTCCAGTCATCACCATATTTTCCAGTGCCGATCTTCTTTGATCGAAGTATGCTACTTGTCTCTCTCTTATAGTTATATTTAATGCTGTACTTTCATTAGCCTCCTAAAGGCAATCGTTGTTAGCAACTCTGACAGTCTAAGGTATTCTCAACATTCATCCCAGGAACCACATCTCCATTGCTTCCAACTCTTCCTAATTTGTTCACACACATTCAATGATTTACTGCCATACAGCAAAACAGGTTTAATATAACATTTCAGCACTCTCTTTCTGCCATTTAATGATACTGACTAACTGCTATTGATGTGGCAGCTAATATTCTGTATTTTTTTTTTCTAACAGGTAATCTTGAAGCATCCACTTATTATTGATCGACTGCAGAGCATCCATGCTCTAACCCTACGCAAACATCGCATGAATAAAAGTCGTCAAGTGATGCAAGCCAAGATGGCAGCACTGAGAAGCTTCAATTGCACGCTGTCAGTCCTGACCCCATCTAAGTGCAAACTTCGAAGAATCAAGCCGGAATGGGCCCTCGCTAGAGACGCTATCAAAGACTTTGATGACTCCGTCACTGCTGTGACATTTGTAATGGACTCATTGCAGATTGGGCCAAAAATGTGATTGTTTTGACAGAATCAAAGAATTTGTCAGGATGTATTTCTGCCCCTCTCTCTGTCTCTCTCTCTCTCTCTCTCTTTTCATTTGCCTCTTTCACTATCTCTGTCTCCATCTCTCTCTGTCTCTGTCACACTATTATGATCACACTGCTTTTATAACTCTGCTGCTACTAATAAAATGCATGTTATCCTGTGGAACTGTTACTTCTCGTGATGTTGTTTTCCCTGCTAACAGGAGTCTCCGTGGCCAAGTGGGTATGCCACCGAAGGTTGTGGGTTCCAATTCCAGCCTACGCTGTTCAGTTCACACATAATTTTCTCTGAGACTCTTGGTAGTCATCACTGGAACTACGGAGTTCAAATTTTGTGCAATGCTTTCGGCAGGTCGCCCTGCAGACAGAAACCAAGTATACTGGATAAAAACCCGGTGCAATGTAGACCCTCTGGCCTTTTAAACCCTGCTAACAAACAGCATCGCCACGACAACACTACATATTCCCATGTATTAATGATAGACTATCCAATATCTTTTCTTTCTCTCCCTCTGTCTTCTCCATCACTTTCTTCCATCTCTCTCTATCTCTGAAGGTCAGAATGTTAGACTGGCCCAATTTTTTACCCTTTTACAATAAAAGTTTGTTTGCTCGTTCTCCGCCACTCCCACAGTATTGTGATCATCATCATGTGCCTTGCTAATAAGCATGGGCGGTCATGTTTGGCCTTCGTTAATTTTACATGTATATTGCTTATAACTACTCACATAGTTTTATAATCACTCAATAGTCACTACTATAAAAGTGTTTTGTTTTCCCTGCTATATTCTGCACAAGCTGTGTCACCATCGTTAAACCACTTTTCCACGTCATCATGATAGACTGTCCAGCATCATTTCTCTCTCTTTAGATGTCTTTTTTCTCTCTCTCTCTCTCTCTCTCTCTCTCTCTCTCTCTCTCTCCCTCCCACAGTATTTTAAACATTGTCTTATAATCACGTAATAACTATGTCACTATTATTAAAATGAGTGTGATCCTGCAGACATGCTATTTCTCATCATATATTGCTGCCACATTCCATATAAAACCATCTGTCCACATCTTTATGATTAGACTGTCCAGTATCTTTTCTTTCTGTCTGTGTGTGTTTCTCTATCTCTCTACCCCAGTGTTGTCATCACATTATAATCACACAATAACTGTGCCATTATTATTTAATAATTGTGGACGTACTACTTCTCATTACATTGTTTTCCATACAAGCAGTGTCAACATGGCAAAACCACATCTTTCCTCATCTTTATGACAGACTGTCCCGTATCTTTTCTCTCTTTTCCTATCTCTTTGTGTATCACTCTCTGTCTTTCTGTGTGTCTCTCTGTCTGTCTGTCTGTCTCCCTCTCTCCTGCAGTATTGTAATCACATTGCATTATAATCATGCAGTAACTAAGCTGCTATTGTTGAATGTTTGTTATCATGTGGACCTGCTGCTAATTATAATTAAATTGTTGTTTTCTCTGTTATATTCCATGAAAGCAACCTCGCCATGGTAAATAAATCATTTCATAAATGTAGTGTAGAGTATGCTAAAGGATATAATATACCAAAGTAGATACAAATAGACTTTACTGAGAACAGAAAGACTACTCACTGTCGAAGAAGAGACAATATGGCTCATGGTTCTAGAATGATTCAATAGGTCCCTGAACTAATCTAATTTTCTGACAGTGTCAGGCGGGAAAGGAATGACGAACAACTGTACTCAAAGACAGTAGACCAAGGTATTCCTGCTCCTCTGCCTGAATAATAATTGATCCCCCAAATCTAATTCAATCTCACAAACAAGGAGATAGACAGATTAACATATAAAGTTACAATCCTTTTGCCTTGTCACACAATCTCATTATACTAATATTATTTACTATCATAACAAACTGGTTTGGTTTGAAATTTAGAACTACAGCAATTTATTTGATAAGAACACTACGTGTAATCTACAGGATCTTACACTGACACACATGGGGTTAAACACTTCTCCTGATTCCTAAAGTTCCATAATGATATCCTTACTTCTTGTCCTGCTATCCTATACTATTCTGTTGATTTCTAGAATAGTCATCGACAAGTGTCTTTGGGCCTTAATTGGTTTGAAATATTGTTTGAATGTCTATAGTGGTTGCCAACGGGTGTCGGGCTACTTATCTGCTGAGTCTTGTCCTCCTGGCTGGCAAGCGGTTACTTCAAATCTCTTCTCTGCTCCTTTTCTGGTGACAATGACGTACACAAATCTCCGGGCAGGGTGACTGGATTCAGCTTGCGTTTTAGTTACTATTACAAACAATGTCCTTCCTTTGATCTAATTTTGTTGACAAATGTCCAAAATTTGTTTTTATATTTGGTGTGGCAAGGCACTTAACATAATTGTTCTATTGGTTGAGCTCTAGCTCAATGATGGTAAGTAAACCACGAAGTTTCACAGTGGTGCTTATTATTGTAGATTGTAGTTTGGTGAGTGATGATTTTAGTCGTCAAAGTTCTTGACTATCTCAATTGTTGATGAGGGTACTTCGGCTGTGCGATTGGCGCCTCTAGGATTCTATAACTATTTACTTAAATAGTAGGCTACCAAGCACCTATTAGAATATTATCTAAAGCATGTTGAATGTGACTCTAGCCTGGACTGGCAACCTCCCCTCAACAACCGTTGAAGAAGTGCCGGAGATAATGCTGTTTTAGCCTAACCGGAAGTTGTCAGGCGGATTTTTAATGTTGCCACATTTCATCACGCCAAACTGAGTAAAATTTTCAGCCTAACCTGTAGCTTTGATACATGCAAACAAAGAATATCAGATAGGAGTACCTTACACTATATACATATATATAAATGCATACAAAAATACATCAGTTTTTAGGGTAGGTCTATCCCGATTCAAGAAAAACAAGATGGAATTCCAAGAACTTTGTCACAATAACCATACAACAACTATGTAGCTACGGGTGAACATTTGCACTGTAGGACCTGATAACATCAAACACTATTGTCATTGTTTTGTTGTTGCTGTTAGTGCAGCTATATTCACAACTAGATGTGTAATATGAATATTAAACGGTGTATATACAGTGTATATAGTACAGACTTGCTATATTTTAAAGTTTTTTTAAACTTTGTAAACTGGAGCTGGTGGCCAAGGGATCAGAATGTTTATCTGACATGTTGTGAGGCATATTTGACTATACCCATCAAGTGGTGATTGGTTTAAAATAAACAGGGGGCTAGCACGATTTACCCAATACCCTTCATGACATGAGAAGTTACCTTTTACCTGTGTACCTGATATGTCTCATGACACGAAAAGGAGTCTTTTATCTTATTTTGTACCTCTTACCCCTCATGGCATGAAAATTAATCTTATTTTATTTTGTACTTATTACCCCTCATGACATGAAGGAGTCTTTTATCTTATTTTGTACTTATTACCCCTCATGACATGAAAAGGAGTCTTTTATCTTATTTTGTACCTCTTACCCCTCATGACATGAAAAGGAGTCTTTTATCTTATTTTGTACTTATTACCCTTCATGGCATGAAAAGGAGTCTTATCTTATTTTGTACTTAACTACCTCTCCATCCATCATGTGCCATGACGATAAGCGTGGGCGGTCATGTTTTGCCATCACACTCAATCACCAAAGTCGTGGATCAGCTCCGTGTTCCTGTCTCGACCAAGTCATCCAGGTATTTACTTCTCGGTCTTCCCCTTGGTCTCTTCCCTTCGATCTTGCCAGTTGTCACCAAGTTCTCCAATTTATTTCTTCTCATAACATGTCCAAAACATTTTGACTGCCTACGTCTAATGTCTCTAATCAGTTTACGATCTTCATTTGTTTCTGGACTTGTTCATTGGTTTTTCTGTCTGTCCATGGTATTCTTTGCATTTTCCTCAGAAACCACATTTCCACAGCCATCAGATGTTTTTCAGCTTGTCTGCTCATTGTCCATGCTTCACATCCATACAAAAGTACAGGTTCTATATAGCACTTCAACACTTTTTCTCGTTTCAATTGATATCTTTTTATTGGTCAGTATGTTTTTCATTTTGCAAAAGGCTACCTTTGCATTGGCAATTCTTGTTCTAATCTCTTCAAGGCATCTCCCATCAGATGTTATGACTGTTCCGAGATAATTGAACCGATTCACTTGTTTAAGAATATGCCCATTTACTTGTATATTACATTGTGGTATTTCCTTCTTCTCAGTGACAACTATAATCTATGTCTTCTTACAATCCAATTCTAACCCTAGTTGTTCACTGTGTGCAACAACCGCATCCACTTAATGTTGCAAGTCCTGTTCATTGTCTGCAATCAAGACTATCATTTGCATATCTAATGTTATTGATGTATTGTCCCCCAATGTTGATTCCTTCCGTATCTTCTATATTTCTTAAAACATTTTCACTGTACAGGGAAAAAAGATCTGTATACATTACACATCCATGTCTCACACCTCTCTTATCTCATCTCATCTCATCATGTTCCTCTTGTACCTTGCGGTGTCGAGGTGAAGTATAAACTTCGTGAGAGTGCCCGGTTATGGGCTTCGTATATCGACATTCCCATGGATTCTGTTATTCCCTCCGTCCAGCGTTTACGTGGTCGGCCTCTTCCTCTGTTTCCATCTGGTCTGTACGTCATTGCCTGTTGTGGCATGCTGTTGACTGGTAGCCTACTTGCATGGCCAAACCATTTGACTTGCTGCTTTCTAATAAAATCTAGAGCAGCTTTAACCCCCACTTTAGTCCTGATTTCTTCATTTCTGATCTTATCTCTTCTTGATACGTTGAGTATTCTTCTCAGGAACCTCATTTCTGTTGTTGTGATTTTTCTTTTCTCTTTTTCTGTCATTGTCCAGGTTTGGCATTGGTAGCACAGAGTTGGTAGGAAGATTGTGTTGTAAAGTGCTTTCTTAGTAGTTATTGATACATGTTTGTTCTTTAGTATTGGTGCCATTTGTCCAATGAGTTGATTTGCCTTATTGCACCTATTTTCGATCTCGTCTTCTGATCTGCCATTTGATGATATTATACTTCCTAGGTACTTGAAGCTCTTTACTTGTTTCAAGGGATGTTCGTTTAGGTGAATTGTTGCTGTTTGTTCTTCTTTAGTTATAGTCATTACCTCTGTTTTGCTTGTGCTAATTTTCATGTTATGTTCCCTACACATTTCGTTTAGACTATTCATGTGGTCTTGTAATTCAGCTTCTGATTTTGCTATTAGTGCTTGGTCGTCCGCAAACAGGAGTTCTCTAATGGTTAGATTTGCAGATGGTTCTTCTTCTGTGTTCTCGTCATGCGGTATTCTTGCTGTCTCCGCTTGGCTGGTTTCTTTACATATGTTGTCTATATATGTTATGAACAAGAGAGGGGACCTCTCTTATGATAGCTGATATTGACCTACTTCATTACCCTTCCATGGCATGAAAAGGGCTCTTTTACTGTTCTACCTATTACTGCTCAAGGCACAGAAAGGAGTCATTTATCTTATTTTGTACCTATTACCTCTCATGGCATGAAAAGGGCTCTTTTACTATTCTACCTATTATCCCTCATGGGATGAAAAAGGCTCTTTTACCTTTGTACCTAATACACCTCAAGACATGTAAAAGGATTTTTTACTTTAACTTATCTTTTAAGCTAAATATTTAACATGAACTGAAGACTCAGATGACATTAAGATGTTATATTTTATTATGACGTGCCAACTGCCCCATGCAACGCAACATGTGTTTTATGTCTCATGTAATGAAATGGGGTCTTTTACCTTACTTTGTAGGCCTTGTGGCATGAAGAGGTCTTTTACCTTACTTTGTACCCAATACACCTGACGTGAAAGGGTGTCTTTTACCTTACTTTGTACCTAATAAGACTCATGGGAATATTGATACATGAAGCCCATAATCGGGCACTCTCACGATGTTTATACTTCACCTCGACACCGCAAGGTACAAGAGGAACATGATGAGATGAGATGAGACGCCTCATGACATGTAAACAGGTGAGTTCAGCATGGCGGAACGGATAAGAGTGCTTGCTTTTAAACTTCTGGTGTGCTGATGCCGAGGTGGCAGTTTCATCCGCTACACCGGTCAGTGGGACTAAAATGTTGACTTGGGGACATAAACTACAAATACCTCAGAAGTCAGTGTGGGTTCACCTTATGGCAAGGGACACTGGTAATAGGGAAATCTCACACGTAGAAATCAGTCCAGTGTGCTAGAAGTAGTAGCACATGTATGGACTACACTTTTCAAAGCATGTGAATAAAAGTGTAAAGAAGTCCTTTAGTTTTACTTATCTTTTCAACTAAATATTGTACTGTTAAAAAACAATAAACAACATTATTGCAATTTCAATTGCAAACTTCTATCAACATTGACGATGTTGACTCGCAGTCGGTTATGGCAATGCCGGTCCATAAGAACAGGGCCTCTGTAGGGTCTTCTAGCCCAAAGACTAGCGTCGTGCAGCCGGTTCTTGACCATTTGATCTGTAATTTGACGAGCTCCTGGCATTGACTGGACTGGAGGACGCAGATGAAAACTGATTTCTAAAGTGAAGCAGTCTTCAGCAGCAGTTGTGATTCTGGGTCTTCCACTGTGCGGCCGGTCTGCCACTGAGCCAGTTTCTTTAAATCGCCTCCAAAGGTGACTAATGGTGCTTCTAACCATATTAAATTCTCTGGCTACTACAGTTTATGACTGTCCAGCCTGTAAATGTCCAAGGATGATGAGTCAATCTGTAGTGAGCCATACTTGCGCATTGAATTTTCAACTGAATTTACCTCTTTCATGACCTCACGAATCATGAGGTGAGTACAATTCAGGTAACCACGAGAAGTTAATGACCAGATGGACACAGTCGATAGGTTAACTGATACCCAATCAGCGAACGTCATTTATAAAAGTAACACCAAAAATGTTGCGATTTTTTTTGTTTGTTGAACAGTATATATTGTCAAACTTTAACCAAAGACTCGGACAACGCTACGATGTTATAGAGCCTTTTATTATTACATGCCAATTGTCCCAAACAATGCAACTTGTGTGATTGGCTATCCTTACATCTTCATGTCTACTTAACAGTGTGACTGTACTTATTACATTTAGTCAGAACACACTATAGAAACCTGGCAGCATATTTTACCAGGTGTGTATATTTGTCTCTTGTGAAGGTAGTACATTTTTTATTTTAAACAGAAGCCACAAATGTTATGTTACATGATTTATTGTCTGGCATATTTTCCTGCATCTCATCGGGTGTATTTTTTTTTCTTCATATCCTTATTGCAGGACAATGCTGTCAACACTAGCAATTTATTGCTGCTGTTGATGTCTTGAAAAGTTTTACATTCAGTAGTTTGCCATTGCTTTCTGAACGATCGGCTCCCATACCAACTCGTTAAAACCCAGCGTAACGCGGTCTGCTGCCAAATCGGTCGCAGCTGTTTTTCTAACGCGGGTAAGCCGGCATACGAATCACACCCATAAGCCCTTTGCCACGGAGACTGGCTCATCAGTTGTATACTAGTTATATATCACATGTAGTGAATAAATGAATAATACTTAAGCTAAAACAAAACACATAGTCACAGGTACTGTTCAAATAGGTAACAAATATTGTTCAGTTTCCGAGATGCAGCGAAATATGCCAGGCAGTAAATTGTGCAACTGATTGTTTGTGGCTTCTGTGTTTGAATTCACTAAGTGAATACATTGTTTTGAGTTTGTGGTTTTCTTATTATTACTTCCTCCCCCAGGGCAGCAGGTGTGCTCTCTGCTAATGCAAGAGTTCAGCATATTTAAATGAATGTAGACTGGCTCACCATCTGTGTTGCTGAATAGATTCCCAACACTTTCAGCTTCTCACTCTGATTGTACACGGATAACACATCCTGGTATGTCCCCACTGGGTTGGCGCATGCTGACAATGAAAGACCCACACAAAAAAGCAGACCTAATCCCCGCCAGTCCACATGTGCCCGGCTGAATCATGACCTGGTGACAATGTCTCTATGCAGACGTGAAGTTGCAGTACTGGTCTTGCACACACTGTGGGTTTCTGGGCTTGTACACAAGGCAAGGAGAACTCTGCAGTACAGTCCACATGGGAGGTCAGCATGGCCGAATGGATAAAAACATTATATTTCCAGTGTGCTGATGCCGAAGTAGCGAGTTTAACCCCTACAACCATCAGTTGGACTAAAATGTTGACTTCTCATTCTTGACTTGGGGACGTAAATTACAAGTACCTCTGAATTGGAGTAGGATCGCCTGGTGATGAGGGACACTGGTAATAGGGAAAGATAATCCACACACACAAATTTGTTCAGTGCACTAGAAGTAGTAGCATGTGTAAGGATTACGCTCGATTACTTGTCCACCAAGTCTTCACACAAACCTCACTTCGACAGATGCAAGCTATATTCAGGAGATTAGATGACCTGAATTCCAATACATCAGCCTTAAGAGTTGAAACTCATTCTTCTGGATAGGTCACAACCAGCCATATTCCATCATTAAAAACATGGTCAAGAGTTGCGCGATCAATCCATTGTTGGGAATATGATACAAGGCTTGTATATTCTTGACGTCACTCGGTAAGTGATGCAGCCAGTATCACACTGACCACTTCATGTCCCAAATTGTACGTGGCTAGCACTCATACCTGTCAGCTGTTAGGCCATGTGTCTGAATCCTCCACCAAGATGGATTTTGTAAAATTGACCTACGCTACAAAGATCGACCCAACCTTAATTTAGGCACCAGGAAATATGGGAAGTCAAGATAGCCAGTGTGATATTGACCACATGATCCATCATGCACCAACTGATCTATAAAAATATGGGTCTAGCAATATGCCTCATGGCACGCTAAAGAGCTCTTTACTTTGCTGAAGAGATCCTATTGCTATCTGGCCACAAAATAAATCCTGCCTTGAAGAGGGATTTAAACCCAGCACTGATGGGCCAGTAATCATTGCATTCACATGGTGACCCATCATCCACACCAAAAATGCAAATACATTTAGTGTATAATCAAACCAGGGTACACAATATTCCAGACTATATACACAGAACACCAGTTTCATAATACTGCACAGTAATGATATATAACTGACAACATACAAAATATGATGAAAAACAGGCATATTTAAATACAGAACTAGACCTGCAACTCCTAAGGACACCACTGAACTGCCAACAGGAGGAACTCAATAATGGGGCGAAAAAAGCTGCTGGGGCATAAACACTTAATAAAACAATATTAAAAAATGGTAAAACTAGATGTTTACAGTAGATAAACTATTCTGCATGGAAAACTGCATAATAAACCAGTACAAAATTGTAAAGCACAGCAAAGAAACAAAAGATACTATACACAACTAGAAAAAGTGGTTAAGGATATATATATATATACACAAGGAAGAAGTGATAGTGTAGTGACTCGGTTATTGGCCTGATGGTTCAAATTTGCATCCAGATTTGAAATGTACCTGCGCTCTCAAGTTGATCTAACCTAGAATGGCTACCGACAAATGTCTCGGGCTGTGAAGGTTGATCTAACCTAGAATGGGCACAGACAAATGTCTCAGGCGGTGAAGGTTGACCTAACCTAGAATGGGTACAGACAAATGTCTCGGGCGGTGAAGGTTGACCTAACCTAGAATGGGCACAGACAAATGTCTCGGGCGGTGAAGGTTGATCTAACCTAGAATGGGCACACACAAATGTCTCAGGCGGTGAAGGTTGACCTAACCTAGAATGGGCACAGACAAATGTCTCGGGCGGTGAAGGTTGACCTAACCTAGAATGGCTACAGACAAATGTCTCGGGCAATGAAGGTTGACCTAACCTAGAATGGGTACAGACAAATGTCTCTGGCAGTGAAGGTTGACCTAACCTAGAATGGGTACAGACAAATGTCTCGGGCAGTGAAGGTTGACCTAACCTAGAATGGGTACAGACAAATGTCTCGGGCGGTGAAGGTTGACCTAACCTAGAATGGGTACAGACAAATGTCTCGGGCGGTGAAGGTTGACCTAACCTAGAATGGGCACAGACAAATGTCTCGGGCGGTGAAGGTTGATCTAACCTAGAATGGGTACAGACAAATGTCTCGGGTGGTGAAGGTTGACCTAACCTAGAATGGGCACAGACAAATGTCTCGGGCGGTGAAGGTTGACTTAACCTAGAATGGCTACAGACAAATGTCTCGGGCAGTGAAGGTTGACCTAACCTAGAATGGGTACAGACAAATGTCTCGGGCAGTGAAGGTTGACCTAACCTAGAATGGGTACAGACAAATGTCTCGGGCAGTGAAGGTTGACCTAACCTAGAATGGGTACAGACAAATGTCTCGGGCGGTGAAGGTTGACCTAACCTAGAATGGGTACAGACAAATGTCTCGGGCGGTGAAGGTTGACCTAACCTAGAATGGGTACAGACAAATGTCTCGGGCGGTGAAGGTTGACCTAACCTAGAATGGGCACAGACAAATGTCTCGGGCGGTGACGGTTGATCTAACCTAGAATGGGTACAGACAAATGTCTCGGGTGGTGAAGGTTGATCTAACCTAGAATGGGTACAGACAAATGTCTCGGGCGGTGAAGGTTGATCTAACCTAGAATGGGTACAGACAAATGTCTCGGGTGGTGAAGGTTGACTTAACCTAGAATGGCTACAGACAAATGTCTCGGGCAGTGAAGGTTGACCTAACCTAGAATGGGTACAGACAAATGTCTCGGGCAGTGAAGGTTGACCTAACCTAGAATGGGTACAGACAAATGTCTCGGGCAGTGAAGGTCGACCTAACCTAGAATGGGTACAGACAAATGTCTCGGGCAGTGAAGGTTGACCTAACCTAGAATGGGCACAGACAAATGTCTCGGGCGGTGAAGGTTGATCTAACCTAGAATGGGTAC
The DNA here is from genome assembly GCA_963921405.1 of Cepaea hortensis. Taxonomy (NCBI): domain Eukaryota; kingdom Metazoa; phylum Mollusca; class Gastropoda; order Stylommatophora; family Helicidae; genus Cepaea; species Cepaea hortensis. The sequence continues at coordinate 54,907,548 of OY992884.1, forward strand.
AGACAAATGTCTCGGGCAGTGAAGGTTGATCTAACCTAGAATGGGTACAGACAAATGTCTCGGGTGGTGAAGGTTGACCTAACCTAGAATGGCTACAGACAAATGTCTCGGGCAGTGAAGGTTGACCTAACCTAGAATGGGTACAGACAAATGTCTCGGGCAGTGAAGGTTGACCTAACCTAGAATGGCTACAGACAAATGTCTCGGGCAGTGAAGGTTGACCTAACCTAGAATGGGTACAGACAAATGTCTCTGGCAGTGAAGGTTGACCTAACCTAGAATGGGTACAGACAAATGTCTCGGCCGGTGAAGGTTGACCTAACCTAGAATGGGTACAGACAAATGTCTCGGGCGGTGAAGGTTGACCTAACCTAGAATGGGCACAGACAAATGTCTCGGGCGGTGAAGGTTGATCTAACCTAGAATGGGTACAGACAAATGTCTCGGGTGGTGAAGGTTGACCTAACCTTGAAAGGGCACAGACAAATGTCTCGGGCGGTGAAGGTTGACCTAACCTAGAATGGGCACAAACAAATGTCTCGGGCAGTGAAGGTTGATCTAACCTAGAATGGGTACAGACAAATGTCTCGGGCGGTGAAGGTTGATCTAACCTAGAATGGGTACAGACAAATGTCTCGGGTGGTGAAGGTTGACTTAACCTAGAATGGCTACAGACAAATGTCTCGGGCAGTGAAGGTTGACCTAACCTAGAATGGGTACAGACAAATGTCTCGGGCAGTGAAGGTTGACCTAACCTAGAATGGGTACAGACAAATGTCTCGGGCGGTGAAGGTTGACCTAACCTAGAATGGGTACAGACAATTGTCTCGGGCGGTGAAGGTTGACCTAACCTAGAATGGGCACAGACAAATGTCTCGGGCGGTGAAGGTTGATCTAACCTAGAATGGGTACAGACAAATGTCTCGGGTGGTGAAGGTTGATCTAACCTAGAATGGGTACAGACAAATGTCTCGGGCGGTGAAGGTTGATCTAACCTAGAATGGGTACAGACAAATGTCTCGGGTAGTGAAGGCTCCCGGCATCATATTGACATCACCCTCTGATTGCCGAATGTTCTATAAACATGGGTCAAACACCATATAGGCCTACCTAATAAGTAGGTCAGCATGGCTGAATGGACAAGAACATATGTTCTTAAACATCCAGTATGTAGATGCCGAGGTAAGGGGTTCGACCCCTTACACCGGACAGTTGGACTCAAATGTTGACCTTGACTTGAGGGTGTAAATTACCAGTACCCCTGAAGTCAGAGTGGGTTCGCTGATGGCCAGGGACACTGGTAATATGGAAGACTAATCCACACGTAAAATTCAGTCCAGCACTACTAGAAGTAGTGTGTATTGACTACGCTTGAGTTCAAAGCAAGCGAGCACCCAGAAAAAAATGTACCATATATACACAGACTGGTTCAGTCTATGACACGGCATTTGTGAAGAGCTAAACTGAAGTTGCCATTATACTCTAACAAAGATCCATTTGCCAGAAAGGCTGCAAGAAAATAAACACAATATCAGAGTGAAACATTGATATAATAGTGTAGTTTCACTTTATGGTCACACAGGCTGAGGTATTTTGTGATGGTTGTGACTAGGTGCAGGCAAAGCGTTTAAAGTGACCCTGTTATTCAACTGCATTTCACTCAAATAGACACCAGAATGTCATAGAAATGGCGGAATGTACACACAATTTCAAACTGAGACATGCATGAACAGTGTATTTTAACCCTGCACTACAGACACAAATATAACAGTGCATTTTAATTTTTCTCTATATTGACGTTAATATAAAGATGCGTTTTACTGTTCTCTATTGATTTTTTATGACATCATGTACTTCATTTTTCAAATTTGTTCTACATACAAAGTGTAGTGAGATTTTACAAACACCTTTATAAGAATGATGAGAGCACCATCTCTGCAGCTACCACAGTCTTTATGAGTTAATATTGTTCAAGAGATCTTCTTTACTCTTTCTACCCGTCCATGGTGTTGATATACTTCCATAAAACCACAGCTTCTACATAACTTCTCACTTGTCTGCTAATTGTCATTTAATTGCTTCCGTACATCAGGATTGGCTCAACATAATTCTTAAGAACTCTTTTCCTCACCTCGGCTGGCAAAGATTACAGACATGATGTGCAAGGCATCTGTACAGTTATATAACAATGCAGTTTAATATTGCTCTACAAACATTAATGTAAAAATAGATTTTACCTTTTCCTTATACAGACATTAATGTAACAACACATTTTACCGTTTATTTATACAGACAATAATGTAATAATGCATTTTACCTTTTCCTTATATAGACATTAATATAACAACACATTTTACCTTTTATTTATACAGACAATAATGTAATAATGCATTTTACCTTTTCCTTAGACAGACAATGTAATAATGCATTATACCTTTTCCTTATACAAACATTAAAGTAACTGTATTTTAACTTTTCTCTATATAGACATTAATGCACTTTAATCTTTATACAGATATTAACGTAAATGCATTTTAAACGTTATATAGATATCAATTTAATAGCGTTGTTAATATTTCCTGAGAGAGACATTAATGTAACAGTATCATTCAAACTATAGTATAACTATAAAATCCTTTGTTTGAAACCAGCAAGGCAAACGAAGTAGAGAGGGACCAAAAAACACACACAGGCGCACGATCTGGCCAACAATCTGTACTCTGAGGAAAGGTCAGACGGACAAATAATCAGACTGCAAATGGTACCATTAGCACTGGGACTCTTCACTGGCTGCTGAAGATGAGAACGGAGCTTGTATGGAAATGTCCTGACTGTTGTGATGTTGGTTCTTGATTCACTTAACTCAACTCTCCAAGGTCTTACCGGCTTGCTTGTTGGCCCAGGACTGGAAATAGTCAAAGTCACTCAGCGCCCACGCTTCTAAACATGAAGAATATGCTGTGTGGACATCATTGTTTCAACAACCAGGACTTGATCACTTAACTGAACACATGGTTCCTGGGCCCAGACTGAGCAGTTCTACAATCAGGGCGTCGGGTTGGTGAAGAAGAGAAAGGAGAAGTACATCGCTTTGAAGAAAGAATACGCAGAGGACTACTGTTCACATCAACTTCCAGATACAAGACTGGAGACATGGTTCCTGGGTCCAGACTGAGGATGTTCTACAACAGTGGTCTCTTCCTCCCCCCCCCCCCCCCCCCTTTCAAGGTGGACTTTTAGGGTTTCCAGGGGGGACAATTATGATTATTTTAAGATCGCGTTAATACAAGGACCGATTACTTTATATTATTTTTCCCTCCATACTTTACAGTTCTGTACTTCTGAAATTCATTTTATAACGTAAGTAGACCTGCAAATCACGTTTTATGTAGACGTCTAGACTTGTTCTAGTATGTGTTATTAAATTTAGCTTCCATTTTTATGTACACTGTGTAGGGGCGGGGGAAATTTATAGGGTGGAAATAAGAAAGGGGAGAAATGACATTCTGAACATATGGTGAAGGGGTGCATGGGCCAAAATAGGTTGAGAACCACTGTTCTACAATCAGACTGATGAAGTGCATGGCTTTAAAGTGTGAATACATGGAGGACTACTGTTGACACCAACTTGCAGATGCAAGACTGGGGGACACAGTTCCTGGGCCCAGACTGAGCAGTTCTGCATCAGACTGGTTAAGATAAGAGAGAAGTGCATCGCTTTAAAGAGTGAATACGTAGAGAAGGTCTAACTTTCACACCAACTTCCAGATACGTGCCAGACTACTACATACTAAAGTGCAAAATTTGTTGCTTGCCCCTCACATATATGAGGGGGCTTCAAATGAAAACCTTAAAAGTGTGATAGAAATTACAATAACCATGCCATTGTCTTCTAACCTGTCAATATTGTTGTTAGGGATGTCAAGAGTGTTAAACACTTGACATCAACATGCAGACAAACACGGTGACATCATAAGGACAGTTTAAAGATGGCCAGCCCACTTTTGACATGCACCAAAGAGGAGCAGCGTTCTGTTATATGTTTTTTGATTAGTGAATTGGTGAAACCTATAGAAATTCATCGTCGAATGAAGGTCCAGTATGGTGATGCATGCCAGTCAATCTAGCAAGTGTATGAGTGGAGTAGGAAGTTTCAAAACAGCATTACTTCTGTGACAGATTGTTCACAAACGGGTCAGGTACACCGAGTAGTGACCCCTGAGTCGATTTTTCTACAGAAATCCTAGCAATTAATCTGCGCTGGAGGACTTGCATTGAACGCAGTGGTGACTACCACATCGAAAAATGATACATTTGTTCTGTACTTTTTAAGAATATATTCACTCCAAAAAATACATGTACGGTTTTCATTTGGAGTCCCCTCATACACACATGATTGTAATAGCACAGTTTAACCTTTTCTTATCTTATACAAACATTAATGTAAAAGTGAATAATATACAAGTGAATATTAACCTTTCCAAATACAGACACGAATGCGACTGAATATTTTAACCCTTTTTAATATCACACTGTCCATCGTGGCAGTGGTGGTTATGGTGATCATCGTGGTGGTGGCCGCTGTGAGGCTTGTGTATGTAACACTTCTTCTTATGCCCGCGACAATGCGCTGTACAACTATCATCCTCACTGTCCGAAGAGGAAGAAGTTTCCGCTTCCCCAAATACTTTTGGTTTCTGATAAATGCAACAACCTGAGAAAAGATTTAGGCAAAAACATTATTTTGAAAGCTTGAGTCATGTGTTGTCACAATACCAAGACAAACATATGATATGATATAATATGAAAAGAATACCCTAAGCAAATATAACAAAAATTAGGTCTCTGTTGTGAAGCTGTCAAGGCCGCCTAGCCAGTGCTCTGACGGTAAGAGGTTCATGTTTGTTAACTCTTATCATCATCATCATGTGCCATGCCAGTAAGCATGGGCAGTCATGTTTCACCATCTCACTTGATCACCAGAGTTGTGGATCAGCTCAGTGTTCTTGTCTCGACCATACCACATGGCCAAGCCATCCAGGTATTTACTTCTCTGCCTTCCCCTTGTTCTCTGCCCCTCGATCTTGCCAGTTGTCACCAAGTTCTCCAATTTATTTCTTCTCATAACGTGACCAAAATATTTTGACTGTCTATGTCTAATTTCTCTAATCAGTTTACAATTTTAATTTGTTTCTTGTAGGACTTGGTCATTAGTTTTTCTGTTTGTCCGTGGTATTCTTTGCATTTTTCTCAGAAACCACAATTCCACAACCATTGTCGCATATTGCGCACTCAGTCGGTTCACATCTGCACATCACTACATTAAAACACAGTTCTCAACAAAAGCGTTTGCTCCAAATAGCATTGGAATTTGAAGAATGTGGCATCAGCGCTAATAATAGCCATGTCACCCAATGATAGACAGGTCAGATGTTCGGATCCTGCCTAAATCATTGGCTAACCTAGAAGAACTGCATCGCCGAAGAGGCTCTTGGGACGAAAGACGCTAAAATTCGGCACATTCAGTCGAGCCGTCATGAAGGCCGGGTGTTCTCATGGGGAGTTCCTCGAATGGATGTCCCTCGCTTGATTCAGAGGAAGATTTCTGTCTAACAACATTGTAGCTGAGTCTTATGTACTTATGAATCAGGTAAATGAGTGTGTGTGTGTGTAGGTTTCGGCACGAATCAATATATATTCTTCTATCAGAAGACAGCCGCCAACTTTCCCCCGGTCCCAGCAACGGCTACTTTCTGCCATTACTGGCTTAGATATCAGACTCCATCTATCTTTCGTTTCCAGAAGAGAGTTGCTGTACAAACACTATGTCTTAAGCTGTGAGAAGAGGCTCATTTAAGCCCAGATCGCTAATCCTAAGTCTAAATCCTACTAGCTTTCTGACTGCGTTCAGAGCAGGTTTAGTACAGGACAAGCTATGATCTGTGTGCTGTCTGTCGCCTTAGTTTAAATCCACAGCAAAACTTCTACACACGAGAATGAGAGAATGAGGAATGAAAGTGCTCTTCCTCTTATCTTTATATGTCCGTGGTGTGAAGAAAGATTGTGTTATGTAACTGCTTAGCATCATTGACGGGTCCAGCGTTTCATACTGCTGTGATTTATTCGAACACATTGTGACATGATCGACCCTGTATCTAGCACTCTGATCGAACCACAGTCAAGCTAACAGCCCAGTTCAAAGCACTCAAGTGAACGAATGAAAAAAAGATTGGTGTTGGAATGAGAGAATGAGTGCATTGTGTCATCTCATCTCTCTGTCACTCTGTATATATGTGTGTTTATGAATGAGAGGCGGAGTGAATCCTCACAATGAATGTTTCACATAGACCTCAATATTCATACCAATTACATGTTAATCATTATGTTAACTTAGAATGAAAATATTCAATGTATGCTTTTTTACATTATTACTTTGATTCAACATGTGGAATGTAATTTTATTAAACCATCTCCCTGTTTGAAAGAGTAAGTAAAGAAGAGACACCTAATATGCTTTCATGCATAATCACTTCTAAACTGTCAGAGGAAATATCACCCCAGTGTCAGAAGAAGTAAGTAAAGGTAATGACAGAAGAGGTGAGAAGGTATAAACAGGAAAAGTAACCAGGCAGACTAAAACAATTGAGGCAGCACTGATTGGTAACATGAGTTATTATGAAAGAAGATGAACAATCATCCTGTCCTGTTCCATTACTATTTAGGATCAGATATGCTGGGTGCATTTCATCATTAACTCTTCACCATTCCTCTCCTAGCCTTGTCATTCACTGTGTCTGTGTCCTCTGTGAGAACATCAGCCAACAGATCACTATGTACAAGAGCAGAAGAAGAAGGCTTGCCAAATATAATTGCTGATGTCTGATGCCAGTACAAAGAAGAGACACTGTAGCTCTTAACTTGTAGGTGCTTTCTGAATCTGCTGCCTTCTGTAACTCCTGTCTGTAGCCCTTTTCATTCTTGTCAACTGGAGAATTATCATCCATTGACCAGATATAAATAGGATCACCATGTTTATTCACCTCAGGTGAGGCAGACGGTGCTTGCAGATTATATCACCAAGATCATGCATAATTTATCACCAAGATCATGCAGAATTTATCACCAAGATCATGCAGATTATGATCACAGGAATCTGCAGATCATCACATGATCTGCAGATCATTGACGCAGATTAATATCCCACAGATTAATATCACCAAGATTATGATCACGGGAATCTGCAGATCATCACACGATCTGCAGATCATTGTCGCAAATTAATATCACCCAGATTATGATCACGGGGATCTGCAGATCATCACACGATCTGCGGATCATTGACGAAGATTATTAGGATCAACAATAATCATGAACCTCTTGAAGTCTTATTTTGTGTAGAGACTGTTTAGACTAGAATGTTTCACTAATTCCATGGAACTTCACTTGTAACAACTTGTGTAGTGCAGAGACAATAGTAGGAAAAACAGTGGATAGGCAGTGGCTAAATGACCGAAATCATCAGTGAATCTACTGAGAGTCTAGTTTCCTCATTGAAATAAGTACATTATCTCTGGATTTTTTTTAATGTATTTCATATGTCATAAATGCTTCACTGGATTATTTCCACAGCTTTTTGGTTAATAAACATAATTAACTCTTCATTCCTTCTTTTGTTAAGTAAATTGTGGTGTGACAAAACAAATTATTTATCTGTGTAGTTAATTTAATTACTTCACATATTTTGTAGAATTTGGAACTACAGGTGTCTGGGTAAACATGAATAGACAGCAAAGTCCTGTTCTATTGTAATCTCCCAGGTTCCAGATTACTCAGAGAAGAGATTTTAAATTATATATATTTCCTTGTACCCATTTCACCAAAAAGGGAATATGAATACAGGTGGGGATTCACGAGCTTGTTAAAAATCTCTTTTCGGGAAGGAAGGTTTTGGAGGGAAGTTATCAACATTCCTGGGAAACCCCTAGATTTCCTGAGCTAATATGAGGCACTTTGGCTTCCAAGGACCCATCCCCTCCAGACGAAATTAGTCCCATCCTCTTGGCTTAACTTCCTGGTGGGGTAGGCAAAGGTGGGTGCTGCTTCCTAATTCCCAATATACCACAACCATCAGATGTTTTTCACCTTGTCTGCTCATTGTCCACGCTTCACATCCATACAAAAGCACAGGTTCTATGTAACACCTCAATACTCTTTTTCTCGTTGCAAATGACAACTTTTTATTGGTCAATACGTTTTACATCTTCTAAAAGGGTGACCATCACCATGGCGATTCTTGTTCTAATCTCTTCAAAGCCTCCCTCAACAGACATTATGACTGTTCCGAGATAACTGTACCAATTCACTCGCTTAAGAATATTTCCATTTACTTGTATATTACATTGTGGCACTTCCTTCTTCAGAGATCTGTGGGGATCACTACAGCTACGCAGTATGTGCTCTATGCTGCGCCTTCAGCAGGCTGCTCTGCACAAACAGACCCAGCCCTGTGGGATAAAACCCAGTGCAATGAAGTCAATCATCTGGTATTTAAATCTCTTATAAAACAAAAAGACCAGCCAGCAAAGAGACAACTACCTCTACCTTGATGAAGGAAAATGCTATTCTGTTGAAATTTGTTATCAATAAGATGCATATATACCTACAAGCATTGCATCAAGATTATTTCTACAAGTTCAAGATTATTTATACAATACAATTTCAAGATTATTCATACAATACAAGTTCAAGATTATTCATACAATATGAGTTCAAGATTATTCATACAATACGAGTTCAAGATTATTCATACAATATGAGTTCAAGATTATTCACACAGTTCATATTTATTCACAAATATTCAAGATTATTCATACAATACAAGTTCAAGATTATTCATACAACACAAGTTCAAGATTATTCACACAACACAAGTTCAAGATTATTCATACAAGTTCAAAATTATTCATACAAGTTCAAGATTATTCATACAAGTTCAAGATTATTCACACAACACAAGTTCAAGATTATTCATACAAGTTCAAAATTATTCATACAAGTTCAAGATTATTCATACAAGTTCAAGATTATTCACACAAAACAAGTTCAAGAATATTCATACAAGTTTAAGATTATTCACACAACACAAGTTCAAGATAATTCACACAACGCAAGACAAGTTCCTACATTTGGATTTCTTTTTCCCCATGAACTCATTATCAACTGTGTCTGTCGACCACTTGACCTTGCCCTCGTTCTTGGGAGGTTGCAGGCGTAGGTGAAGCACTGGTGGGTTCTGAAACAACAAGTATTACAGTCAATTTACTCAACAAACAAAAGAAGAAGAAGTCAATTTACTTGTCACCTCACCAGCAACAGTTGAAAGGCTGTTTCACATCCTGAGACTCTGAGATAAGAAGCACACATTTGTTGTTCATGTCCCCATTTTTCTCATTCTGCTTACTATACCTTGATGTAGTCACTGTATTGTCATCTCCGTTGTTCACATGCTGTTGTGTTTTCTGGTGTTTGTTTACTGATGAAGGCTTGTTGCCGCAATGTCCTTTGTTTTCTGTAACTATTTTGTAAAGCTGCGCTATACTTCATGTTTTTATTTTGTTTATATTTCCACAGCTTTATCAGTTTAACCCATTTTATTCTTCACTGCTGGAACTGGAACCACACTTAAATCCAAACTGAAGCATCTTTAAATGTCGTTTTATCTGTTACTTAGTCTTCAACTGGCAGTTCATATACATTATTCAAATATCTCTCTTGTTCAATTTGAGTGTTCCAATTAAAGGTGCAATGAGGACAATAGATCCACTTAACAACCACAACATTAAACTCTGATCTGGACAGTCCTAGAAACACACAGGCATAAAATTACATCATGTGACATGACATGTGTAAGAAACAGCTGGAAAATCAAGAAGACATAAAAGACAAATGAAATGATAAGCTACGACCAAATGTGATGGTAACAGTCACCGACTATGACATTATAGAAAGCCAAAGAATTAAATGGTCGGGCATTTTTAGAATCGAACATCATTCAACCAATGACAAGACTTTGTTCTCTCAAAATCTACATGAGAACATCAAGATATATAACTTATAAAGCGAGAACCACTCAGAAAGAGTCAAATATGACATATGTTATTAGTAAGCAACAAGACAAGCAAAAAGTTTAAAATTACAACTGTCTCCACCCTGTGACACCCCACGGAAAACCTTTACTAGGCATGCTAGTATTGCTGCGACCCGATCTGAAAACGGAAATGATATACCACGCCTCCCCGGAATGATCCATTGTGTCCCAAAAAATGGTTATGTAAAGACCATTCATGCTTCAAACGTCATTCATTCATTAAAATATCACGTGACAATAACATACACCATCTTAGACTGCAGAACAGTTTAGTCTAACATTCTATGCATAGTGATTGGTTAAAATTATCTTGACATTTAAAGATTATTAATAATTTATTTGTAAACTTTTACTATTTTTGTACATTTAACATGACAGAACATATTTTTGAAGTCAGTTTTCATATCCGTCTATGACCTGTTTGAGACAAATCTCACACGGACTCACAGTGGAGATACTGGGGCACACAGGAGAGCTCCGAAGCTATGGGAATCATGAACAATTTTTTGTTCATGATCCGGACACTCAAATGTTAATATTTCCACTTAGAATTGACATAAGGTGTAAGTGTAAGGCATCCATCGTTGAGGTACCATTTAGATTTGGTTTTTCAAGGCCTGTCTATCTGTGGTGGTCTCATTGGTAAATACTTAATTTGAAAATCATGATAAAACCTGCTAATAATAGCCAAAACCAAAAGTCAGTTGTGAGTGAGTGACAGACAATTTACAATACAATATCAATAGTCAATAGACTCAATCAATGGGTAGGGGATAGCAGCACACTCAGTAAGTAGAACTTAGAAGTAGTCTGTAGAAGATTACCTGCTCATCATCTGCTACTTCTACTTTATCTACTACTATCGTCTGTGTTCCTGCATCTTCTGGTATTCTTGAAGTACTTGGTTGTGATTCAGCCATTGCAACAGGTATAATATAAATGGTAAGTGTTAGAAAACAACCCGACTAGCTCTTGTTGGTTACCTACATTATTTCGTCTGAACTACGCATCACAGAGTTGTTTCCCTTCCAGTAAAATCAAAATATGGACCGGCTCAACTTTCTCTCTACATTTTGTTTTTGTTCGCTCGCTTTTTAGTTTAGTTTTTAGTCGTTGGATCAACATCACGGCACACGATTTAACCCATAAGTGCACCGTTTTCCTCCTAACTCAAACCTGAGTTTGGAGAAACTCAGCTCAATGCACGAACTCCGTTGCATCGGCGAGGATCCTGAAATACTTTGGGTAGATTTTTTAACTCGAAATTTTGCCTGGGAAGCGCCGTTAGGCTACTCTTTTTCGATTTCCAACTGCCAAGGGATTTTTTACGTGCGGAACAATATACACGGGCGTCCGATCTCACTACCCAGAGACCAGGGGAAATTACTGGAAGTCCCGGTGGATTTTTTAAATAAATCCTGGTCCTCACCGGGGCCTGAACCCGGGACCTCCAGCACTCGAGGCGGACACCTTACCTCGAGACCACTCAGCCCCCTTTCGCTCGCTTTTTAACTCAAGCGTAGTCCATACACGTGCTACTACTTCTAGTGCACTGGGCTGATTTTTGCGTGAGATTAGCTTTGCCTCTTCCTCTTGTGTCGTTTTTCCAGTCCCTCTACCCCACTTAACTTCAGAAGAGAAGTTATAAATAGGGCCCATCGCAGCCTCTCAGATTATTAATCCTGTGACCGAATCAGCCACATGTCGGATATTACAGTATGTCCACATTTGTTTGCCTTCATTCACGATAAATTATTTTGAAAACTGTCTGTTGCATCGTTATGAAATTTTTCCAGCCGTCTTATATTTACCCCCACCCAAGGAATATGTCTTTGATAGGTCAAAAAAAAAAACTTAAATCATTGAAAGCGGCAACATTCCTTTGATGTTTTGCTGAACAACTAGTGATTTCTTGCTAACAAAGTTATTTTTACGGTAATGGGAGACCTGCAAATTCTGATGACACACAAAGGCGTATCCGGATTCGTATGGGAACTGGTGCAATGAAAGAAGTAGCTTACAATCGACAGGGTCGGCTGCATTGCACCGGGTTTTTATCCCATATGGCTCAGTTTCTTTCCGCAGCGCGGAAAGCGTCGCACAAAGTACGAACTCCGTAGCTCCAGCGACGACCCTCGGGAGTCTCCGAAAAAATGCATTCGTGAAATGAAGGACGCGGCCCGGAATCGAACATACAACCTTCGGAGCCCAAGTCAGACGGCTTGACTACTTCACCACGGAGAATCCCGAGAGGGGTGCAATGTGTAATATTAGTAAAGACAGAGAATTTACAGAGGCACGAGGTAAATAATTTGTAAATTAACAGGAAAGTAGAAGGAATATATTTCTTACCTTATTTTTCATTTCCTTCTTGTTTCTTCAGCTGATGCTGATGCTGTAATGTTTAGGGCCTGCAATTCGTCTGAATAGTTGGAGCAAAATATCCCAGTAAGTGTGTACGTAGATTAAGGTCTGCGATCTGCTCAGACCTTAATCTGTGTCGGACGATTCCAGTAGGTTGATTATTGCTCTCGGTTGCATAAAATTCAATCCATCCTTTCTCCAATAGTCCTCTTCCTCTTTCAATACATGGTCCTCACATTTCCAGTAACTTTTATCAATATTTAATAGCGCGGACAGACAGATAGGCAGACAGACAGAAAGGTAGGTAGGTAGGTAGGCAGAAGGGTGGATGGCTGGCTGGGTGGGTGGGTCGGCCGGCAGGCAGACAGACAGATAGATAGATTAGATAGATAGATAGATAGATAGATAGATAGATAGATAGATAGATAGATAGATAGATAGATAGATAGATAGATAGATAGATAGATAGAAATCGGTCGGCAGGCAGGTAGTTAGGTAGGTAGATTAGATAGATAGATAGATAGATAGATAGATAGATAGATAGATAGATAGATAGATAGATAGATAGATCCCCGCCAGAAGCCGGGCCTTGTCAGCTAGTTTATTTATATAATCACTTTTCATGAAAGAACCCCTATTTGGAGACACCTCTGAATCTTCGCGCTGTTTGTTTCAAAACGGAAATCACGTGAAAATTTTAAAAAATGCGGGGACGTGTCTTGGTGAAGCTGTAATACTGTTAAAATGATGGACGTAATCTCTAATTCGTAATTTATATGCCCCATATAATCAAACTTTGAAATCTGCTGTAAAATTTCCAGAACAATGCCCCATATAATCAAACTTTGAAATCTGCTGTAAAATTTCCAGAACAAAAAATTTTTTGTTGGGTCGACATAATGATAAGATATTATACTAAATCTCATCATTTTCCCTCAGTTGGTTACTGAGATATTGAATTTTATATTGAGGCAACAAACAAAAAAAACACACTATAATTTGAAATGGATTGGTGTCCATAGGAGGTTACGGCTAATCAACTTCGTCTTCTTATATAGTCCAGCCGTGTGGCGTTGGTGAAACAATTAACCCACTCAGGCACCAGTTATTGAATGTGTGTTGTTTATAATTCTTTTAGTCAATTCTCCAGTTAAAAGTTAGTTGCATATCCTTTACAGGACGGTGCAGTCAACACCAGCATTTTTTGCTACTGTAATCTCTTGGCATATTTACGTTCCTATAGTTTGCTATTGCCGGTCTCCCTGGTGAAGATGTTAAGGACGATGTTCGTAATCCCGCATACCCGCGTTCGAAACACAGCTGCGCGCAATTTGGCAGCAGACTGCGTTGTGTGTTTTTTTTTTTAACGAAATGGTAAAGGTGCCGGTCGTTCAGACCAGGAAGGTGGTCGTGAGCCTGTGGGACCAGGCAAAGTTGTGGAAACGGATTGAGTACCCATATGTGGAAAGAATGGGATTGTAGGGGATCGGCATGGATTCTGGAAGAATCTCGAAACTGAGAGGGAAGACTAGGATAACTTTTAATCAGATAGCGGTGGGGACGATTAGTAGCGTGACTCTTCGCTGGCTGTTGAGCAATGAGACGGAGCGCGTATGGTAATGTTCTGAGTGCGGTGATGTCGGTCCTTCAATCAACTCAACTCATTGAATCTTCTTTATGTTAATTCGCAATAAATTTTGCTAACATAACTTATTAGTGCGGTGATTCGAACATTTTTGCAAAATTTTAAATTTCCATTCTTGGGAAGAGGGGTGTAGAATGTCCTTGTCCACGCTTTGGGTCATACAACGCTAGTAGTAGAGGCTGGCTTCCAGACCCCACTTTTAGCCTCCATAGTAGTGTTTATGAAGGAAATATGGGTAAAATGGCTCCAGCCTGGAGGCTGAAGGAAATATTTTTTGGGCGGGTGAAATTTTTTTCGGCGTGCCTGGTGGGAATTTTTTCGTGGGAACGGGTTTTTTTGACGCTGCCTGGTGGGGTGTAAAAAGTAATTAAATGTTTAGTTGGTTCTGGAAACCGAAGGGGAGGGGTATAAGGTGGTGGCGTAGACATAATGTGTAGTGATAGACAAGGGTGTGATGGGTCGTGGTTATACTCGAAGTAAGAGGTGGTGTCGTAGACATAATGTGTCTGTGTAGTGCTAGACAAGGGTGTGATGGGTCGTTCTACTCATGGGTATATGGTGGTTACGTATATTAGTATGGGTAGTGATGAACAAGGGTGTGATGGGTCGTTCTACTCATGGGTATATGGTGGTGGTTACGTATATTAGTATGGGTAGTGATGAACAAGGATGTGATGGGTCGTTCTACTCATGGGTATATGGTGGTGGTGTAGACATAATGTGTATGGGTAGTGATAAACAAGGGTGTGATGGGTCGTGGTTATACTCGAAGTAAGAGGTGGTTACTATCATCTAAACAGTGTGATAGTAGTGAAGGTAAAGGGTGGTATATTCACCGATTACAAAGGAAATCTTATAAAGTTATAATGGGTATGGTGGTAAGGGGTATTAGTGATCAAGTAGGAGTGATATAGGGGTGGTCATAAATATAATAAGAGGTGTTCGCAATTACACACTGGTCAACCAGTGGTCAAGTGGTCAAGTAAGGGTCAAGTAGTCAAGTAAGGAAACTTTAGGTAAAAGTGATTGTAATGAGATGGTGATGATTAAAGAGTGGTAAATTAGTGGTCAAGCAGTGGTCAAGCAGTGGTCAAGTGAGGAAATTTTAGAGAAAATTGGTCGTAGTGACATGGTAATGGTTAAATTAGTGGTAAATTAGTGGTCAAGTAGTGGTCAAGTAGTGGTCAAGCAGTGGTCAAGCGGTGGTTAAGTGAGGAAAATTTTAGGGAAATTTTAGGGAAAAGTGATTGTAATGAGATGGTGATGATTAAAGGGTGGTAAATTAGTGGTCAAGTAGTGGTCAAGCAGTGGTCAAGTGGTCAAGTGAATAAATTTTACCGGAAAGTAGTTGTAGCGACATGGTGATGCTTAAAGGGTGGTAAATTAGTGGTCAAGTAGTGGTCAAGTAGTGGTCAAGCAGTGGTCAAGTAGTGGTCAAGTGGTCGAGTGACCACTTAAATTGTAGAGGACGATGTGCCTAAGATTATGGTAGTGATTAAAGTGATCGATGACGTGGTCAAGCAGTGGTCAAGCAGTGGTCAAGTAGTCAAGTGACCACTTAAATTGTAGGGGAAAGTACGTATAGTGCAATGGTGGTGGGTAAAGTGAGGAAGAATCAATAGTAGTGATAATACTACTACGAATATTAGCGACAAGCACAAAGACAACCAAGTACATACTTGATACACACAAATACAAAGACAACGAAACACACACACGTACACACATACAGATACAAAGGCAACCATACCATTACTACTCTCACAACAACAGCTATACACAAGTACACACCCATAATCAAAGACACAAAAACACACACACACACATACAAACACAAAGGCAACCATACACAGACAACCCATACCATTACTACTGTCATCACAAGTACACACACGTGTACACACCCATAGTCAATTACACAAATACACACCGACAAACAAAAACACACAAAGACAAAGTCACCCATAAACATCCACTCAAGTACAGACACAGGAAAACAAAGTCAACCACACACAGCCATAAACAAATACACAAAGACGGTCACACTTGTACATACAGACCTACAACATCACAACTATACACAAGTACATACCCATAATCAATTACACAAATTCACACCTACAAACACAAAGACAACCACACACACATGTACACACTTGATACACACAAATACAAAGACAGACAAGTACACAAGTACACACCCATAATCAATTACACAAATACACACCTACAACCACAAAGACACCCAAGTACACACACACACACTCACCCATACACAAGAACACTCAAAGACAAATACAAAGACAACCATACACAGACACACCCATACCATTACTACTGTCATCACAACTATACACAAGTACACACTTGATACATTTGTACATACAGACCTACAAGCACACAAAAACACACCCATACCATTACTACTGGTATCACAACTATACACACATACAGACCTACAAGAATATCACAAACCCCCTTATGGTAAAGAACGCGGATGTCCGAGACTACGTCATCAACGCCATGTGTAAAAGTCATTAAGTATGAGTCATCGGTGTGTAGGGAAGCAGGCGTGGGAATAGCTTGTCTAACTGCCACGTCAGCTATGTAGGGTGCAGACCCAGTGTATAAAATAGAAGGCGTCTCTTGTGAGCTCAGTACCAGTTCACGGGCTGACTTGGGTATCTACAGAGGTGCTTCAGGCTGGTGTGAGCAGTGTAGTAAGCAGATATTGTTCACGTACTGACTTGGCTACATCGGTGAAACAGGTTGGTGTGAGCATTGTGTAGTAAGCAGATATTTTTCACGTAGTGACTTGGCTACAGCAGTGAAACTTGGTGTGAGCCTTATTCGTGTCGTTGGCCTCTGATAAAACAGTGAAACATTGTATACACCAGAACATTTTTTCGTGGTTGTAAGAAAGCGAGAAAAACAGTTTATCAATATGACCACCAGATCTACTTTCACGTGTTCAGTGTGCGACAAAGCCTATTGTGATAAGTATACCCTTAATCGTCACATTCGGACCATTCACGAGGGGAAAGACCAAGTATATCCCTGTCAGTTATGTGATAAGGTGTATAATACGAACGATGGCCTACAAAAACACAAACGAATACATCATCACCGGTCTATGGATACATCAGAACCAGAGACAACTACCTCTTCAACATCAGAGACAACACCACCAACAACCTCGACGACACCACCAAATGAAACCAATATAACTAACAATCAGATACAACCAGACGAGAATATTTTTGAACAATTGGTAGAAGACGAAGTGAGCATCTTAGCAGCCGGAGAACCAGAGACACTACACATCCTTCCATCGGATATTCAACAAATATATAGAGAAAATTGGGAAGCTATCAGGACACATCACAAGATTAACAAGTATTTATCGACATACACCTTCTTTATTAGCCCGGAGATACAAAAGCCTATCAACTGGACAGATACGTTGTATAAGATTTTCAATGCTCAAATTAGTCGCTTTAAGATCAACTTTAGCTTTCATCTAGTGTTACGACATAGAGGAACACAAGGTCTTAGATTCTATCATGCATCATTTAACAATTCTTCTGTTTTAGAATTTCCAGTGCTAATACATAACAGATATGACTTTGATGCCTTCCTTACAACAGTACACGAACATGACATTCATTCCTACGCCATGCAACAACGCACAGACACCAAATACACACAAGAGACAGTAGCTGGTATATGTTTTTACCTCTTTCATATGCCCGAGTTCCCGATAGTTTGATGTCTAGGTCATCCCCCAACTACATTGTTTTATAATTTTGTCACTAAGCATGTATGTCATTGATGTTTTCTTATACCACTAAAGTGTTTTGATGAATAATACATTCTTTGATATATTGAAACCAAGATATTTGATGATTTTCTTTAGTGGTTTTGTTTTTACTTATTGTTCCGAGAGACAGCAACACTGACAGACAATGAAACAAAGACACATACTGAAATGTATTATGTATTTATTCAACTGCTGCTTGCAACCAAGTATAGAAATTACACCATCCACCTCGCAGTATCCAATGATGTAGTTTATCAGTCATATACGTGCCTACAGATGTAGCGAAGCTTTCCTCCAGGTCCTGGACATTCACGTCTGTGTTATAAGAATTATTAACCAGATGCTTACCCAGACGCATACCAAGTGTAAAAACCATCATTATTCTCCCGTAGTTGATGACGTTATCGGCAAAGACTTCGTCAGCGATTGAAACAAAGAGCGGGAAAACGTGTTCGGGCTTGATACAGACTTCTAGTCTCGTGAATAACACATCATGTTGGTTGGCTATCTGACGTACTAAGCGACACAACCTCGAGTTATTGGTCTTTGTGGGGTTGTAGGAACTAATAATAGTCAACGCCATACTCACCAACTCGGTGTGAACTTGTATCAAGTCGACCATTGGTTCCATCGTTATTATACCAATAGCTACCAGAGACCCACTAGCGTGTAGTTGGTGGTCAAATGGTCTAATAATATCACCCGATACGTTTATAAACACCAATGCGAGTAGATAGGTGGTTATTAATACCCATGGATCCTAGGTGGAAACATCCTTTTACGGCTTTGATTGCGGGCCCAACGGGGAGTGGTAAAACCGTCTTTGTCCAACAGTTCTTGACCCATCTACCAGCCATGGTAGACCCCCTTCCAGAGGAAATTATATGGTGCTATGGGGAATGGCAACCCATCTACGAAACTATGAAGGGTGTTCAATTTAATGAAGGTCTGCCAGATATGGAAAAATGGACAGGTGATAGACGTCGGTTAGTAGTCATAGATGATCTAATGTCTGAGACAGATGACAGAGTGACTAAATTATTTACTAAAGGCAGTCATCATCGCAACCTCAGTGTTATGTATATAGTACAGAACCTATTTGGTAAGAATAAAGAACAAAGAACTATCAGTCTGAATTCGCACTACCTAGTGGTGTTTAAGAATCCTCGAGACGGGTCTCAGATTACCAATCTCGCCAAACAGATGTATCCAGGCCGTGTGTCATATGTCCAAGAGAGTTTTAAAGACGCGACATCGGTTCCACACGGGTATTTGTTATTTGACCTGCGACAGGAAACACCGGATCAGCTCCGCTTACGAAGTCATATATTTCCCGACCAGCAGCAAGTCGTCTACGTCCCCAAATAACATGTCTAACCGACTTAAACGTAACGAGGGTATGTTACGTTTCTTGGGTCAGACCAACCCAGCCACTGTGAAGGCAGTAATGAAATCAGCTTCCCCGGATCTCGTCCAATCAATTTGCGAGTGCTCTCACAACGTTTTAAAAGGTAATGTTCCCCTGACACCAGCTCAGAAGAAGCGTCTGCAACGACACAAAGACAGTCTGAGAGCACTCACTCATAAGAAATTATCGCTCAAGAAAAGGAAAGAGATTCTACAACAAGGTGGTTTCATAGGCGCCTTACTAGGCCCCATACTAAATGTGTTGAAAAGCGTGGTGGGATTGTAATGGCCAAGAAGATGATCTTGATCGATCCCCGATTGCTAGAAAAACCCTATGTACCACCCGACACACTAAATGATAGTCTACAGGATTTGGATCGTCAGATGCAACAAGTCCTGGAAACAGAAGATCTACCACCCCGTGACAAGGCCAGAGCGTATCAGCAAACACTACAGAGGTATCTGAATCGACTCGAACAGTACAGACACAAGCCTCTGGGACTAGTAGATATCAAGGAACAAAAACCTGAAGTCACCAGTGTACCGACACCAGTAGCCGAGACACCTCTTCAACCAACACCTCTTCAGTCTATTCAACCGGCTCAAGTAGTCGAACCTAAAACAGTCGAGACCACACCACCTTACAAACTCAGGCGAAGCAAGAAGAAGACTAGGATACCTACCCCCAAGTGGCAAAAATGGCCGCCCAATTAAAAAAATATTACTATGACCCTAAGAAACCCGGAGCCTATGGTGGAGCAGCCGCCTTAAAAAGAAATACTAACCTGAAGAAAATAGATAAATGGTTACGTCATCAAGATACCTACACGTTACATAAACCGATCCGTCGCCGCTTCCAGAGACGTCAGACCATAACCGGTGGTATAAAGCACCAATTTCAAGCCGACTTGATAGATATGAGACTATTACAAAGATACAATGATGGGATGTCGTACCTAGTGACTTGTATCGATGTGTTTAGTAAATATGCTTGGGCTATTCCGATCCAGAAGAAAACGGGGAAAGCACTGGTGGTGGCTATGAGTAAAATCTTTGATGATAGCCAACCGATAAATTTTCAGAGCGATAAAGGTTCGGAATTCGTTAATCGGACCTTCTTAAAATTTCTGAAAGATCGAGGTGTGCACTTCTTTACCACCGAGAATGAAGATGTGAAGGCAGCGATAGTGGAAAGATTCAATCGAACCCTGAAAGAAAAAATGTGGCGTTATTTCACCAAGACCAATACACTGCGCTACGTCGACGTGATAGATAATTTGATCCAGAACTACAATGGTTCGTATCACAGAAGTATTCGCATGGCCCCTGTACAAGTCAACTATAGTAATCAAGAAGAGGTGTGGGATAACTTGTATAAGCCGACATACGTATCGAAAAAAGTGTATTTTACACCTGGGGATCGAGTCAGACTGGCTGAACCCAAACAACCTTTTAAAAAAGGGTATATGCCCTCGTGGACAGAAGAATTGTTTACCGTCAGTCGCATAAACCAGACCAGTCCAGTGACCTATGTGGTAAAAGATGATTCGGGAGAGGAACTACAGGGCTCGTTCTACAGAGAAGAAATACAACTAGTTGGAGACAAGCAAGTGTATCGTATCGAAACAATCTTACAAGAAAGACCCAGGCGAGGTGGTGGGAAAGAGTATTTAGTGAAGTGGTTTGGTTATCCCCATTCATTCAATAGTTGGATAGCTGACACGCAACTAGCTAGTTATGGAGACTAGTGGTGTGACTGAAGACAGGGTGGAAACTATGGGGGTGCGCCCACAACTGACAGAGGGGGAAAGAACATCGATCTGGTCATTCTTTGGACAACGTGTACCGAGGCCAGAGATTGTATTTCTGTGTCAAATGGTGGTTATATATGCCGTAATTGCCGTGTCTTTGTTCAATCTGACTCAAGGCAGCGCAGACGCACCAGACGGCAAGTTGTGGGTAGCTCTAATGAGTAGTTGTTTGGGCTATATGCTACCTAATCCTAAATTAGAAAAACGATGAGTTTCTATATAACTTTACCGAGTAATTCTGGACCAAAGGTATTTCCCAACAACCAACCCGGTCACTTTTTTGTCAAGTTGCCGCAGACCATTGATATAACGACCCAATACGAAGTGGCCCTGGTCGAGATTCAGTTCCCCAATTCGTATTTTAATGGTTTGCCTGGTGAAATTTGGTTCCAATACTTTCCACCTAAAGGTAGTGGTATAGAACCTATAACCCTTGAATGTCCACCGGGTCCGTTCAGCAGCCCGGAAACTTTCATCGAGGAGTTGAATAAGCTGTGTGTAGAAACCCAACTAGACGAGAAAGTAAACATCAAATTCTTTCTAGGTGCACCTTGGAAAAAGGTCGGGATGAAAATATTTGAAAAAGGCGCCCAGGCAAAAGTTAGTGACAGATTGAAGAATATGTTGGGTTTTCCCAGCTCGACTCTATCAGATGATAATGTCTTATTATACGGTAATACAGAATTAGAGATGGATAACGAAGTTAAAAATATCTATGTCTATTCCGATCTCGTAGCCGCGAGACCAGTTGGAGACGTCATGGTTCCTTTACTAAGGACTGTTCCTATATTGGACCGACTGTCACCTTCAGTGTTTCGTCTTTATGATAAGCCACATTATGTACCATTAAGTCGATTCTCCTTCGACACGGTGGAAATACTTTTAACTGACGATACGGGTAAAACACTCTCATTCAACGATGGGACTTCAGTACTAACTTTACATTTTCGAATCAGGAAGCACTCAGACCTCGAATAGACTAATATGAGTTTCTACGTGACGCTGACGAGTAATGCTTCGCTACAAATATACCCCCAAAATAACGCCGGACATTTCTTTGTCAAACTACCACAAACTATTGAGCTCACCTCCCAGTACGAAGTTGGTTTGGTTGATATTCAGTTTCCCAACACCTATTTTAATATTTTGAAAGATGAGGTGTGGATAAAGTACTTTCCACCTCCAGACCTAGACGAACCACCGATGACGATTACGCTGACGCCTGGTCTGTACAAATCAATAGAAAAATTCATTGGTGAATTGAATAGATTGCTTTTCGAAGCTGAGAGATTTATCAATGAACTGCAATGGTTGCGTCTCGATGATGCCTTACAAGAACATAACCGAATGATGTTCTCTTATAACGATATTTCGAATAAGGCTCGTTTCCAATTATATGAACAGGGGGCTGAAGTTAGACTTAGTGACAAGTTGGCAGAAATATTACAGTTTCCCTCGACACATGTCACCGAGACTGAACCCAGTCTGTCTGGTGTGGGTGAAGTGGATTTAGACCAGGTCACAAAAAATGTCTTCGTCTATTCCGATATTGTCACCTCGCGGGTGGTTGGTGATGTGATGGTACCATTACTGAGAACACTACCTGTTCTAGACAGATCTACCACCTCGGTATTTAGGATGTATGACAAGCCACATAACGTACCCCTCAGTCGATTTTCATTTGACACGATTGAACTTCTTATAACCGACGAGCAGGGGAAACCTATCCCATTTACAGGTGGAACTTCAGTAGTGACGTTACATTTTCGAACAACCAAACGGTTTGATCTGGGCTAACCATGGTTAGACACGTGCCAATCCAACGCAACCCCAAATTATACGAGGAGTATTTCTGCAATCAAGCTGGAAGTGGTCTCCCTGTTTTTGTAGGTGGTCGAAGTCAGCGAGGTCATGGAATTGGTAGTTTCTTTAGTGGTCTTGGTCGCACAATTCTTCCTTGGTTGAAGACTGGTGGCAAAGCCCTATTGAGAGAAGGACTGGGGACGGGTTTGCAAGTGGCTCAAGATGCCTTAGCTGGTAGAAATATTGGTGAGTCCTTCAAAGAACACGCCAGAGATGCTGGTCAACGACTACTCCATGGCGCAGCTCAACACATCAGCCAATCAGGTAGTGGTGTTAGGAAACGAAAACGAGCCGCCCCGCCAGGTCAGCCCAGTAAAAGAATAAAACCAACAGTCAGAAATCCATCGAGTCATAAGACACATCACCACCAAGCGGGACATTCGGATATTTTCTCATAATGGCGTTAATTCATCCCAAGTCATGTGAGTGTCTGCATTCTGGTCTGGATCTGTTTAGTGTACCTCCCACCCAGACAACCGTAGAAGAGGGACAGTTTGTGGAGATTCATCCATTGGCCACTTTAGCTTATGGGGCACCCATCGAATTCACCATTTCTGGTGTCGGTGAAGATTACATTGATTTGTTTAATACTTTTCTGCACGTGAGAGCCAAAGTTACACTGCCCAATGGCGACGACCTACCAAACACAGCCGAAGTTGGTCCGATAAATTATTATTTGCATAGTTTGTTTTCTCAAGTAGACGTGTCCCTGAACGACACTCTTATTTCACCGAGTGAAAATTCGTATCCGTACCGGGCCTACTTGGAAGCTCTTCTGAATTACGGTGAAGAGGCCAAAAAGAGTAATCTGACGTCAGCTCTATACTATCAAGATACTCCTTTGCACATGGCAGACACAAAGGGTGATACCAATACAGGTCTAGCCAAAAGAAGATCTTTAGCCAGCTATAGTGTGCCTCTGGATATGATGGGGCACCTACATTCCGACATTTTCAATCAGGACCGGTACATGTTGAATGGTGTCGATATTAAAATCAAACTAACCCCATCAAAATCCGTCTTTAATTTGATTGCCACGGATGTAAGTGGTGGGTACAAAAGTGTCATTACTTACGCCGCCCTCTTGGTGAGGAAAGCTAAGTTAAATCCAGCTATCTCTCTGGCCCATGAAAAAGCCTTATTGAGATCCAATGCCAAGTATCCTTTTAAAAGGGTCGTGGTAAAGACCTTTTCTATCCCTAAAGGTATGTTTTCCCACACACAAGATAACCTTTTTCTCAGCCAGACACCGACCCGGGTGGTGATCGGATTAGTCAATGCTTCCTGCTTCAATGGCGAGCTGAATACGAACCCCTTCATATTCAATCATTATCAGTTAAACTATTTGAGTCTGATGGTAGATGGGCGTAGTGTTACAGGCAAACCCTTAACCATGAATTATACCACAGGTCAGTACATGCGAGCTTTCCATAGTACCAACTTGGCCCTTGGTCTGACCGGTAAGGGTGTCGGGAATGGTATAAATTATGAAAGCTATAGTCAAGGGAATTGTCTCTATAGTTTTGATCTGACTCCTAGTATATTAGATGGAGAACAGTTTGAAATGGCGAAATCTGGCCCATTGTCAGTAGAACTAAAGTTTGACGTTATAACGACTGTACCTCTACAAGTCATCGTATACGCCGAACTCGATTCGGTCCTAGAAGTTTCCAAGACGAGACAAGTGCTAACAGATTACATAGCATAATGGATACCCAACAACTAAGACAATTACTCATGTCTGATCTGTTTGTTCGTCGCCTTCCACTAGTCAACGTATGCGCTAGAGATCATTTGCCTAGACACATTGATAGAACACAGCCAGCTGCTTTTATCGTCAATACTGACACCAGTGCTTACTCTGGTTCACATTGGATCGCCCTATATTTTAATGGTCTAGGTCAGTTTGAATATTTCGATTCGTTTGGTTTGCCACCATTACACGCCGACATTATCCATTTTATACAACGAAACTCGGACAGATCACCCGTGTACAATACCCGTATGCTACAAGACATTAATAACACTACTTGTGGTCTGTATGCGTTGTATTTCTTATTAATGAAATGTCGTGGTTCGAGCATGTCACGTATCCTGCAACGCTTTGGACACAGACAACACGTGAACGATCGTCTCGTGTTTCGCTTGGTTACTCCGTGGTTAAAAAAGACAAGTCCAGAACTGTTTAAAACTAGATAAATTCGTCGTTATAAAATGAGACGACCACTCGTCTTTTTGTTTCTACAACGAGCAAGATGTCTACACCCAAGTGGTTATTCATGTCAAGACCTGATGATATGCCCAGACAACTAGACAACAGTTTGAAAGCGGTGACAGTTTCTCAAGACACAGGAACAATGACACTCCATCTATATCAATCTACCGACAGTCAAGACAAGCCTCTGAAAGACCAGACATCTTTCTACAATAATCAAGTCCCTCTGGTCCCTTTGGATCGTAAACGAAGCCATTTTTAAATGTTGTATACCAATAAAAGCCATTTGAAAATGTTATTATTTTGTTTCTCTATTTTATTATGTTTTTGTTTATGTATTTGTTATAGGTGTTTGTAGTTGAGTGGTTGTTTATTTGTTTATGGGTGTGTGTGTGTGTGTGTGTGTGTGTGTGTGTGTGTGTGTAGTTGTGATGACAGTATTAATCATTGGCGATGGGTGTGTCTGTGCTGTCTCTGCACTTGTGTATATCTGTTGATACTGATAGTAGTAATGATATGGGTTGTCTGTGTATGGTTGTCGTTTTTATTATGTTTTTGTTCGATTGTATAGTTTTTTTCTTCTCTCTCTCTCTCTCTCTCTCTCTCTCTCTCTCTCTCTCTCTCTCTCTCTCTCTCTCTCTCTCTCTCTCTCTCTCCAAAGTCATTTGAAACAAACTTGTATGGTTGTCGTTTTTTATTGTTTTTGTTCGATTGTATAGTTTTTTCTTCTCTCTCTCTCTCTCTCTCTCTCTCTCTCTCTCTCTCTCTCTCTCTCTCTCTCTCTCTCTCTCTCTCTCTCTCTCCAAAGTCACTTGAAACAACCTACAAAACCACGCTGTAAGCGTTGATAGCAGGGGGTTTATTAGTACCATCGCGTGTTTTTACCGCAGACGCCTCCCATTCATAGCACGGTTGTACTGTTACCACCGCGTGTTTTTTTCTCGTTAAGAAATTCCTGGTCCCAGGCAATCGTACTCTCTCTGTCTGTTATTCGCATTAAAAGTTGGTATGAACCCTGCTTTGGCATGATTAGTGACTCGTTGGTTTGTGTGAGTTTGTGTGTGCGAGGTTGTGTGTCTGTCTGTCAGTCTGTATGATTCTGTTTATGACTGCACTCGTGTCTGCTTCATTGTGTGCACAGTTGTATTTTAGATTCGTTATACTTATGTGTCTGCTTCTAAAATGGCCCCGATTGTATGCTTGATGTCTGTATGTATACTTGTATGGTTGTCGTTGTGTTTGTGTTTGTGTATTTGTTATAGACAAGGAGACTCGTGTAGACGCTGATATATCGCCTAGAGGAACAGTTCAAGCACCTGGAACCGTATTGACACCGGGTGATCTGCGGACCCGATCGACATCACCATTCTTATTATAAACATCGGTATATCGACCCCTAATACCCCCTTACCACCATGTCCTTCTTTATAAGCTTTTCGGTGAAGAACCCACCCTTGCAGTTACTACCACCTATAACACCACCCCGGCGGCCTCTTTTATCCCTAAAACGGGAGAATGCCTTCGTATTACACGACCCTGATTGTTTCATTATTGAACCCACTTTGTTTTTACTTTTGTCTCTGTGTTTTACTGTGTCAGACTCCTACAACTCTCTTTTTGTTCAGTAACCAACTACACCTCCTTGTTCAGTAACCACCTCTTACTTCATCGAGTAGAACGACCCATCACACCCTTGTTTATCACTACACATTATGTCTACGCCACCACCTTATACCCCTCCCCTTCGGTTTCCAGAACCAACTAAACATTTAATTACTTTTTACACCCCACCAGGCAGCGTCAAAAAACCCATTCCCACGAAAAAATTCCCACCAGGCACGCCGAAAAAAATTTCACCCGCCCAAAAAATATTTCCTTCAGCCTCCAGGCTGGAGCCATTTTACCCATATTTCCTTCATAAACACTACTATGGAGGCTAAAAGTGGGGTCTGGAAGCCAGCCTCTACTACTAACGCTATTCCAGATCTTCACACATAGAGCAACACAGATACAAATGTTTACGTCTCCTTCTGCATGAATTAGTTACGTTGGTAAATCGTTGCAGCCTATTTCTTCTTCTTCTTCTTTGCGTTCATCCGGAGTGTTTTTTCAGATGTGATTGCGGTGTGTCTGTTATTCGCCCTTGGGCCGAAACCCGTAGGCCAACACAACCGGCTTTAGCATGCTTTTTTGACCAGGTAGCATTCCTGGGAGATTCTCACTGTTTTGCGGTACCGTCCACAACCCAGCTGGCCAATTTGGCCAGCTGGCCAATTTGGAACGGTCGAAAACAACGGTCATCCCTCAAAGGAAGACAGGGACAGTCCATGGCATTTTCCGCCATCCAGGGTGGCTTCCATAATTGCAGGGCCGGCACATAGCGCCCTGGTGCTGGCCTCACCGAGGGAATCGCCACGTCCTGCTCATTGCTGCTTTAATTCCTCACTTCAATATATTGGGCATTTCGTTCGCCCCGGGCCGTTCCCGCACAGACCAGACTGGTCTGCAGTCAATATCCACTCAACGAGTTTTTCGGACATGTGCTTGTCGTTGTGTCCGTCAGAGCTGTTCCAGACACGTCGGGCATTCGGAAAACTACCTAGTCAGAGCTGTTCCGAACAAGAGCGGCATTCGGAAACTAGGTAGCTGTTCCTAGCAGGAGGGAAGACTAGTTAGAGCTTTTCCGGTCACGAAAGACATTTCACTCGGACGCAATTGCGTAGTGCCATTTTTATTTTGCCGCCCGTAGGCTGGCACTTCCGGCTTCAGCGGGCATTTTTTATGAGGTTAGCCTTCCTCAGGTTTCGAGACAAGTTACTCTTATTTCGACTTCCACACAGCAAGCTTTTGCTTCGGGCTGCCAGACAGGCGTTCCATTTCGTGTCAACGAGACAATTTTCCACCTTTGACTACACTCACTCCATGAGTACGGTTACAGACTATCTACGGAACGTGCTACCCAGGTGATTTCCCACCTTTTAGTACTCGCTCACGAGGTAGGCTACGTGTGCTGCCGGCTCAGCACCTTACCTCCATGCGTCTATGGGCGAGTAACGGCCAGGCCCTCT
This sequence comes from Cepaea hortensis, assembly GCA_963921405.1. NCBI lineage: Eukaryota > Metazoa > Mollusca > Gastropoda > Stylommatophora > Helicidae > Cepaea > Cepaea hortensis. The sequence goes on from OY992884.1 coordinate 54,935,888, forward strand.
CATCCGGGGATCCCTCATATCCCCCAGCTAAGAGCCATCGAACGAGTATCTGAGCCAAGCATGTAGCGTGCTCAGCACCTCACCTCAATTTTGATCTAGGTTTGTGTCGGCCAGGCTCTCACTTCCAAGGGTTTATGGCTTAGAGACGTTCAGCCATACACCTCGGCTGGGAACCTTAGAGGTTATGTCCGGATTGAGATTATTGCCATCGTTTGCCTGATTTAGACTGCTATCCTCAGTCTACCTGCAGAGCAGCAGGTTGTGTCTCTCTTAGTCTGGTCCCTATCCCAAGAGTTGTCCAATATGTAGTTAATATCCATCGGAATAGCGCTTGGGGTCAGTGGGACACTCAAGCTCCCCCACCACGGCAAGGTGGAGACACATCGGGGGAGCCATCGACATTTGATAGGGCAGACATTTGAAAGATGCGTCGCCGGCACGTAAGGCCATGCGATCAGCACAAAGTTATCCAGAGTCACCAGTGGGAACGCTGCGCCCCGCGAAGGGCAACGACGATTGGTTTTGAACTAATAAAAGCGCTCTTTCCGCGAGGGTCGGAGCTTGGTAAGCATGTATTAGCTCTAGAATTGCCACAGTTATCCAAGTAGGATCGTGTCATCTAAGGAAATTCGACTGATTTAATGAGCTATTCGCGGTTTCACCGTGAGACAGTGTGAACTTAGGCATGCATGGCTTAATCTTTGAGACAAGCATATGACTACTGGCAGGATCAACCAGATATCTATCGGACAGACGGACTATTCACGCACACGCAAACCAAGAGTAGCATCGCTAAAGCGCGCCCTCCCGGTACAAGGTGATACATGCAAAACCACTGGACGCCTACCGACGAGCTTTCAAGCTACGCCGACAGGACTGACCGAAAAAAAAGCTATACCAGCTTACTGACTGCAGGCCCACTACTCATCGAGAGAGAGAGAGTGGGCGCTTATTGAGACTTTGTCGAACGGTCGTACAAATTTTGCTCTTTTGCCCGCTCAAACCACGACCCTGGCTGCACGATGCGGTTACATTCTCGAAACGCCTGCCTCGCTAACTCACGTTGGCTGGGAAGATCCCATTTTGGTGCACCTCACACAGCCATCCGAGACAACGAACGCTAGACGCGGAACTGATCTAGCGAACCAGCCAGCCCTCACGTAGCCTATTTTATTCCCTGTCTCCAAATTTTCTATTGCTTCTCGTACTTCTTTTAATCAAGACAGATTAAAAACGAGAACAGTCAAATGTTATGTATATTCAACACTACTATATGGCATAGAAGCCTGGACAATGAGCAAGCAATCAGGCAGTCGAATAGATGTCCTCGGGATGTGGATATACAGAAGAATATATTGTATTTCACGGATTGATTGATTGATTTAGGAACCGACATCACAGCATTCGGGGCATTCCCATAAACGCTCCGTCCCCATCCTCAGCAGCCAGCGAAGAGTTCCAACACCAATAGTACCAGTAGCAATCTGATTATATTCACGGAAAGAAAAATAATCATATTCAGAGGTTCTAGAAAAATGGGAATGAAAAGAGAGTTGACGAAAGAAATAAAAAAAAAAGTGGCAAGTGAAATATCTCGGTCACTATAAAAGACATTACACTCTTATAAAAATTATACTGAAGGGTAAGGTTGAAGGCAAGCGAGTAAGCGGTGGACAACGATACACGTGGGAAGATGACATCAAGAGATGGACGAACAGCAGTCTGACAGAATGTACAATCAAGCTGAAAGTTTATAAAGCAGTTGTATTATTATCCACCCTGCTATATGCTTGTGAAATATGGACTGTTTATCAGCGACATGCTAGAAAATTAAACCACGTCCACACAGTCTGCCTTATGAAGCTATTGAAGATTAAATGGCAAGACAAGATCCCAGACACTGAAGTTCTAGAAAGAGCGTCGATGCCCAGTATCCACACTCTACTAATGAAAAATCAGATTCGCTGGGCTGGTCACTTAACTCCTATGCCAGATCACAGGCTCCCTAAACAATTTTTTTGTTACAGTGAGCTGCGTTGTGGTAAACGCTCCCAAGGCGGCCAGAGGAAACGCTTTAAAGACACTCTGAAAATCTCACTGAAAGCTTTTGGAATTCATGTTGATACCTGGGAGACTGCTGATGATGACTGTAATTCGTGGCGTACATCATTACACAAGGATGCAGTCACTTGTGAAGGAACCAGGACTGCAAGGAGATCCTCCTCCTGGAACGTCAAGCATTCTTTGCCCACACTGTCAAAGAACATTTCGAGCCAAAATAGGCCTTATCAGCCATCTTAGAACTCACGGCTCCATACTTTCAACCCCACTGGATGAAATGAATGATCAATCATCATTCTTGATGGGCAAACAACACAACACAATCAAGGCAAGAGACAGACAGTGTTTTTAGATCCATTGCAGCTAACCTTCATTGAGGAGACGGCACGTGATTGTTGTCATCCAGTGCCTTGCCAGCTAGCGTGGGCGACCATGCTACTCCACAAATTACGATCCCCGACGACATGGATCAATTCCTGTGTTGACTCCCTTCCGTGCCACGAAACGAGACTGTCAGGTATCTTCTCACTCTGTCTTCTTCTATCTTTCATTCCGCAAAGCTTTCCGGTGGCCACAACAGTTCCACTTTTTGTCTTCTCATACCCTGGCCAAACAACGATGATTGTCTCTGTCTGATGTTTGTGATAAGTAGTTTTTGCGACTCAGCTTCCCTTAAAACGTCCTGATTGCTCATTTTGGGTGTCAAATTAATGTTCAGCATTCTTCTATAAAACTACATCTCCAGGATTCTACGGATTTTTTCGCTTGTTTACTAATTGTCCAGATTCTCAGTCGTATTTTAAAACTGGTTTTGTGTAATATGCATGAACTCTTTTTCTAACTTTCAAGGACAGTGACTTACTGCACAGAACGTTCTTCATTTGATAGAATGCAGTTTTTGCTTGTCCTATTCTGCTCTTTGTCTCGGTGATGCATCTTCCATGTTATCCGCGTGCCTAGATATCTGAATTTCTGCACTTGCCCCAAAATAACGTCTTGTTCTTTAGTTAGTTAGTTAGTTAGTCGACAGATCATCCTCGTTGCACATCGAACCATTCAGTCCATAAGTGCTCGGATCCCCTCCTCAGCAAATCCCGCAACGTGTAGCGGCTAACGACGCCAGTTCTGTGTTGGTTTATAAATCTTCTTTGGCTTCCTGCGTAGTGTTCTTGTTTGGCCACCCCTCTTTTAATTTGCTGCTCTCGCAGTCTGGCCATTGTTGTAGATTCACAGTCATCACTTGGTTCTCGCAAAAGTCTTCTCGTAGAGCATTCAGAATGTCAGCCTGGTCCATGGCGCGTCCGCCCTCCACAGTAGCCTCACCTGCTAGCTTGTCAGCCCGCTCATTTCCTTGTACTCCCGCATGCCCTAGCACGAAGATGAAACTAATCTTTGCCAGTCGAGACCGCTCCAAAGGCAGCAACCATTCTCTTCGGATCGACCCCTCCTCTATCCTCTTGATCATGTTCATTGAGTCGCTAAGGAAACAAGCCCTAGTGAATGTCTGTGTCTCGAGCCATGTTATTGCTTTACTTACTGCCATGACTTCCATAGTCAGGCTACTTGTGGTTTCAGTGAAAGCACCAGAGTCCTCCTTCACAATTCTCCCTCCGGCCCGAGCTGTAAAGGCCCATGAGCTTCTCACATGTCGGACGACCGACCCATCAGTATAGATGACCGCATCACCGTCTAGCGAATTCTCGAAAATCAACGCTTGTACTTCAGCCTCCACAGCAGCCGGATTTTCTTGTCTGCATTTTCTATCTAGTTGGATACAAACTGAAAAGGATGTGCAGAAGTCTGTTGGCACTTGCACTCCTCGCCAGGTTCTAAGTCCTCAAGTGAACACACCTGTTGAAGAATGTCTTCGGCTTGACCCATCCACGACCGTCCTCTTTTTAACCTGCTGCCCTTCACCTTCCTAATTTCACTATGCAGTGGATGTTGTGTGTTTGCGTTAATTCTGAGGTAGGAGCGTGCCCTGCAACCTTGTATTCTCTCTTCAATGGTTGGAAAACCAAGAAGGTAGCGCATCGCCCTGCATGCTGTATCTCTTGTACATCCAAGAATAATGCGCATAGCTTCATTCTGTATCCTTTCCATCCTTTCTATCTGCTTATGACTGAGAGTCAGGATTGCCATTGCATACTCCAAAACAGACATGACCAACCCCTCGTACAGAAGACATAGATGGCGCTGCTCACAGTTTGCTGCCGCCATCACCCGCATCACTGCCAAACCCCTCTTGGCCTTTGTTATCACCTGGTCTATGTGCACATTATAAGCAAGGCTTCGATCAAACCGTATCCCCAGGTAATTCATTGCCTGCGTTCTTTCCACCGTCTCTGAACACAGCATTACAGTTGGTGTTGGAGTGTTGACTATATGATTATTCAACGAGAACCAAGTCACTGTTGCCTTTGTTGGGTTGACCATTGCCCCAGCTTCATCACACCAAGTACTTATGCGATTGAGTTCGGTTTGTAGTTCCACAGCAACCTCCTCTCTATCCTTACCATGACGATACACTAAAACATCATCGGCATATGACAATGTCCTGCCAGGTCCAGTGATCTGCTCACTGGTGATTCTCACTGTGTAGGCGTTGAACAGTACCGGAGATAATGGTGATCCCTGTGGTAGGCCAGGATATATTGTTGTTGGTTCCGAAGTCCAACTGCCACATCTAAAAACTACTTTCCGTTGGAAGAGGGCTGCAGCGATCCAACTAAGGAGGAATGGACTCACGTTTAGTTCGAGAAGCTGAAACATTAAAAAATCCAGTGGTACTCTGTTGTATGCGTCCTCAAGATCAATCGCTGCAGCAACGGTTTCAGTGCCTGAGTGGAAACCTTCATAGACATCATGGGCAAAGACTGCTGCATTGGTCCAGATTTCTCTCTTTGGACGGTACCCACCCAGGGTGGGCGGGAAAACACCTTGCCTCTCTAGTTGGCTTGATATTTTCCTGGCAATTACCTTCTCCAGCAGCTTGCCTATTGTATTCTGCATGGTATAATTCGATATCCCTGAATTTTTTGTGGTCTTTGTCAGGCTTCGGCAAGGGAATCAGATAGCTGTGTAACCATTCCTCCTTGATGCTAGCACTCCCTATACTGTTGTTGTACATGTCTGCTAGTTTCTCTAGCTCATTGTCGGTACACCTATTTATGTCGTCATATCTTATGCCATCAGGACCTGGAGCACTGTTTTTTGATCGTCGAAGCACAGCCGTGATTTCTTTCACTGTCACTGTGTCTTCATCCGAAGTGTTCTGGGCCTTGCATCTGTCTGAGGTGACCTCCTTGGCCAGATTTCGGCCTCCCATGTCTGTCTGGTTGCTTTGCTCAAGGTAGCGTTCAAAGAGGGCTTTGCCCTTGTCCTCGTCAGTCCTCTGCCAGATGAGGTCAGCACCTTGGAAGTCAGAAATGCTCTTATTCTTGACTACACCACTCATGCTTTTATGTAGTCGCCAGAACAATTTCAGTGACTTGTCTGTGCTTACTCTTTGACACACCTCTGCCCATTTTTCGCTTTTAACAACCTTGACCAGTTATTTGAAGTAGCTTACTTTTTTGTGCATCTCTCTTTCTAAGTGCAAGCAGGGACTAGGATGACCAGCTCTGTTCTTCTTGGCCTTTTGCCATCTCCTTACAGCACTACGCTTACCCACCCAAGCCTTCTCCACCTCGAAACTCCACCACGGTGGCTGCTCCCAGCTTTTTTTCCTGCCCTGAAACGTTCTGCGCTTGTCACGTCTTATTTTACTCACCACATCTTGCCCTGTACTGTCATACTGGAACGTCTTTACCTTTAGCTTGTGCTGCCTGGTTCTGCCTTTCTCCACCAGTATGCTGCACGGGTGGTGGTCGCTGCCATGGTGTCCTAGGACACCCCATCTACACACTGTAGTGAGTGAAGGTGAAACTAGCGCCAGATCAATAGCACTGTCCTCATCGCCCGGACGGCTTGCTGTCCTGGTGACACAGCCACTGTTGATACAAACCAGATCGATGGTTTCCAGTGCAGTCTCGAGCTCCCCCCCCCCCCCCTGTGTATTGGAGGAAGTGTTTCCCCATGATCTGCCTTTAGCGTTGAAGTCACCACAGAAAATAACATTTCTCTCGTGGCCTAATATGCCACTTAAGCACTGCCACTTCTGGGCGTCCACACTGGCATTGCGGGCATAAACATTAACCACCACGAATGGTATACTGGAATGAACTCTCAACGCCTGTATTTGTATATCGTCACTGTCCCAACTGGACATGTCTAGCTCTGACGCGTTCGCGACAGCATGGTGGCGTCTTGTTCTTTAATTGCACATTTAGGCACAAACTGTTTCTTTGATATCACAACGACTCCTGTTTTGTATAATTCAAACTAAGGCCCATTTTTTTTTTTCACTTTCTACAACCACTGTATCTATAATTTCATGCAGATCAATATTATTTCGAAGCATGATTATCTTGGGAAAATACAGCGGTGGTTTCCCTTTGCCTCCAACCGGTTTGTGTGTGTGATTGACTCCACTAGCTTCTGTCTAAAGAGACAGACATCCTCTATAGTGTGTGTGTGTTTTTGTGTGTGGTTGCCTCAATATAAAATTCAATATCTCAGTAACCAACTGAGGGAAAATGATGAAATTTAGCATATAACGTTATCATTATGTCCACCCAACAAAAAAAATTTTGTTCTGGAGATTGTACAGCAGATTTCAATGTTTGTTTATATGCGGTATATAATTTACCGCTCCCGCATTCATGCCATCATTTTAAGAGTATTACAGCTTCAGCAAGACACACCCCCCGCTATTTTCGAAATTATTTGGCTGGTTTCGTTTTGGCACAAACAGCGCGAAGTTAAATTGGTTTGTTCAGAGGTGTCTCAAATGGGGGTTCTTTCATGAAACGTGATTATATAAATAAACTAGCTGACTCGGCCTGGCTTCGTCCAGCTCCTGGCGGGGATCTATCTATCTATCTATCTATCTATCTATCTATCTATCTATCTGTCTGTCTGTCTGTCTGTCTGTCTGTCTGTCTGTCTGTCTGTCTGTCTGTCTGTCTGTCTGTCTGTCTGTCTGTCTGTCTGTCTGTCTGTCTGTCTGTCTGTCTGTCTGTCTGTCTGTCTGTCTGTCTATCTATCTATCTCTCTATCTCTCTATATATATATCTCTATCTCTCTCTATCTCTCTCTTTCTATCTCTCTTTCTATCTCTCTCTCTATCTATCTATCTATCTATATATCTATCTATCTATCTATCTATCTATCTATCTATCTATCTACCTACCTACCTACCTACCTACCTATCTACCTCCTGCCTGCCTGCCGGCCGACCCACCGACCGACCCACCGACCGACCGACCGACGACCCACCTACCTTTCTGCCTACCTACCTACCAACCTGTCTGTCTGTCTGTCTGTCTGTCTGTCTGTCTGTCTGTCTGTCTGTCTGTCTGTCTGTCCGCGCTATTAAATATTGATAAAAGTTACTGGAAAAAATGTGAGGACCATGTGTTGAAAGAGGAAGAGGACTATTGGAGAAAGGATTGATTTAATTTTATGCAACCGAGAGCAATCATCAACCTACTGGAATCGTCCGACACAGATTAAGGTCTGAGCAGGTCGCAGACCTTAATTTACGTACACACTTACTGGGATATTTTGCTCTAACTATTCAGATGAATTACAGGCCCTAAACACTACAGCATCAGCATCAGCTGAAGAAACAAGAAGGAAATGAAAAATAAGGTAAGAAATATAGTCCTTCTACTTTCCTGTTAATTTACAAATTATTTACCCCGTGCCTCTGTAAATTCTCTGTCTTTACTAATATTACACATTGCACCCCTCTCGGGATTCTCCGTGGTGAAGTGGTCAAGCCGTCTGACTCGGGCTCCGAAGGTTGTATGTTCGATTCCGGGCCGCGTCCTTCATTTCACGAGTGCATTTTTTCGGAGACTCCCGAGGGTCGTCGCTGGAGCTACGGAGTTCGTGCTTTGTGCGACGCTTTCCGCGCTGCGGAAAGAAACTGAGCCATATTTGATAAAAACCCGGTGCAATGCAGCCGACCCTGTAAGCTACTTCTTTCATTGCACCCACTCCTATACGAATCCGGATACGCCTTTGTGTGTCATCTGAATTGGCATGTCTCCAATTACTGTAAACATAACTTTGTTAGCGAGAAATCACTAGTTGTTCAGCAAAACATCAAAGGAATGTCGCCGCTTTTGATGATTTAAGTTGTTTTTGGACCTATCAAAGACATATTCCTTGGGTGGGGGTAAATATAAGACGGCTGGAAAAATTTCATAACGATGCAACAGACAGTTTTCAAAATAATTGATCGTGAATGAAGGCATTCAATTTGGAACATACTATAATAACGGTTCTGGTTCTTTCTCTTCACTGTGTGGCATATTATTATTATATTGGCTTTGTCAATTTCTCCTCAGTACTTCCTCCATCTTTCTAGTATATCTTTACTATCTGTAAATATATTGACATTTATATTATTTATTATATGTATGCCATAACCTAAATTAAATAAGGTCCAAAGGTTATGGCAGTGTTCAGGAAATGGACACCTGGATCGTGAAAAGTGGATACTTTTCACACAACGTGAAAACGTTGGGACTCGCTTCCCAAGTCAACAGGAAGTGGGATCCGGACAAAGGGCATTCGAGATCGGGGTTTCACGGAGTGCGGACCACGTTATGAAGATGAGTGATGGCCAACACTGAGCCACTCTTTTAGATAGTGCACTTTTAGATACTTGTGATGTAAAGTTATTGTCGAATACGTGATCTGTGCATTGGTGATGTCTACTTTAGTCTTTGTAGAATAAAATACACCTAAATCTACAACTGACGTCTGAGTCGACTACTGTTCGAGTTCACTACTGCTCGAGTCTACTACTGATGTTGTGTGGAGAATCGTAGTTTAACTATCAGCCAAGTTCTGTGCTGAGAAATGACTAGGGTGCTGACTGGAGAGGAAAAGAAATAATTAAATCATACCCCGGGCAGGAAAAAAGAAGTATTTACAAAAGTCCGGCATTAAGCGGCAGACCCAGATGCTCAGTCGTATTCTGACTTTATCAATATTTGTTGGAGCAGTTGTCCTCGAACGGGCCCTGGCATTGTAATGATGATCTGAATTCGCAAGTTAATGCGCTTATTTTCGTGAGCACATCTCCAGCTTTTCCTTGCAACTGGAGGTGCTCTACAAGTGTTCAATACTTCTTATTTTGTTCGCTTGAAATTTGTCTGCAACTTCAATGTTGTCTCTTGTATGAATTTAACTGTCTTTTTAGTTCACTCAGTGGTCCATAGAGTTTATCTTCTACTACTGTTTCTCTAGGCCAGACGGTTTGCCTAGATATGTCGTGTTTTAGGCAGTCTTGGAGTATGTGATCTGCAGTCTGTGACGCCAATCCATATGTGCGCATGGCAGATTCGCCAATCTTGAATTCTGTATACAGTGGTTGCGTATTCTATTGTGTCCTGTTCAATATTCATGACAAACCGTACTGTCTTTTCTTATCGCATTTCTGATTTTTTTCGAAGTTTTTTTTTTTTTTTTTTCAATGTGAAATAATTTTTATGCCCATTTGCTTTAATATTTTTCTTTATTTTAGTGGCCTGATTGTGTCCTTTGTTATATATCTATACTTCTTGTATTCTTGACAGGAATTTGTTCTGAAATTACGAGAATGTCTCTCTTTCTCTTGTATGGCTAGCTCATCTGGTATGACGATATCTTGTTCCCCCATCAATACCTCGAATTGGGTGTTTGTCCAATTTTAACATTATAATCAAATGGTTTATCACTCACATCAAACCGTTTGGCTATGCTTCTGCTATCATTTTTATTTTACTTTGCGACAAGGAGTTCACGATCAACGTCGCAGTCTCGTCCAGGCAGTGTCTTTGTGGGTGTTAGCCTATACCTATAATCCATCTTTGTTGTGTTAACTGATTCAGTACCGAAGGATAATATATCGCCAAATGTGATCTACCATTTGGACAGAAGGGCGATATATGAATTATCGCCATGCTAGGGATCCAGGAAACAGATAGAGATACCGATGCCACCGAAGAACTAGAACAAAATATACTGAAAGAAGAAATTGGAAAAAACCGTCAGATTAGCCCTATTGAACAAATCACCGGGACAAGATGAAACACCAAATGAACTAATTAAAGTAGCAAGAGAAGTAGGAACAGCATGGCTACATAGATTATTAACCATGTTTTGATAGAACAACAGACACCACAAGACTTAGGCAACGTTATAATTATTGAAATTTGGAAAAAACAAAGGCAGTAAAAGAGACTGCACACAATACAGAGGAATTTCCTTTTTGAGTCATTAATAAATTTTGTTGCGTATCCCTTACGGGACGTTGCTGTCAATACCAGCATTTATCAGCTTCTGTTGATGTACTAGGCAAGTGTTACGTTCAGTAGTTTGCCATTGCTTTCTGAATGACCGGCTCCCATACCAGCACGTTATAACACAACGCGACACGGTCTGCTGCACAAATCGGTCGCAGCTGAGCTTCGAACGCCTGGTACCCGGCTCATGAACCGCGTTCACAAGCCTTTGGCCACGGAGCAGGCTTTTGAGTCATACTGGGAAAATATTTTGAAAATTCTTGAGAAATGATTACTAACTACAATAGAACCCCAGCTCCACGGGAAGGTTAACCCGGTCAACAAATGCTCTCAGAAGTCGGATGTGTCAGCCTAACGGCGCAAGAACGCAGCTCTGCTGTAAACAGGCACAACGCAATCACGTCCGAAAAAGAAAAAAAAACTTCGGATGAACGAACGAACGAACGAACAAACTTTATTTTCAAAGGGTTAAGAATTGAGCACGCAGGCCCGTCTAACATTCTGCCCTTCTATCACTCTCTTTCATACATTATTTCATTCACACATGATTCAAGGCTAACAGAGAACAGCAACAATATAAAAGATATGCATTATAAAGGCATGGGCAAAATGCGAACATCAAAACTACACGACACAGTAAAATTAGATAATGGTCTGACACTTGTTATTAGCCATGTGGAATATACTGGCCTACCAAAAGGGGACTGGCTGTTATACTAGGGTTTTGTTATTATTATTATTATCTCTATTATTAAGGGGGAAGATAATCCGTACTGAGATAATGTTCGAGTAATTTGCGATTATATGAATAGGGATTGGTGATGTCTTTGATTTCTTGTGGAAGATTGTTCCACAGCTGAGCTGCAGAGTACGTTAAGCTTGTTTTGTCAATCCTAGGCTTCGGAATGTGTAATATATTTAAACGTTTACTGTGTCTAGCATTATATTTAAACAATGGCCAAAGGTAATTTGGGGCATTCCGATGCAGGATTTTGTGAATTAGTTTAGCTTTATTGAAAAGCAGGCGTTTGCGGAGTGGTAGTAACTGAAGGCGTTTATACAGGCTAGGATTGTCAGATAAATGTTTGTTATAAATTAAACTCATGGCCCGTTTCTGGAGTGAGTAAAGTCGCTTGGTGTTTGAATTAGAACAACCGTCATGAACGCAGAAGAAGAAGAAGAAGAAGAAGAAGAAGAAGAAGAAGAAGAAGAAGAAGAAGAAGAAGAAGAAGAAGAACCCCAATTAAGCGAAACACAACTTGGATTTAGGAAAACCAAAACATACACATATGCCATTTTTTTTTCTCTTAGACAACATATAGAAAAATCAATCCAATTTAATGAAACACTCTACTTAGCCTTTGTCGATCAAGAAAAGGCATTTGATAGAGTAGATAGAAACAAGCTGTGGGATATCCTTAAACGATATGGAGCGAGTACACATCTAACAAACCTATGTAGAGCCTTATATGAAAAAAAAAAAGTGAATGCATAGTGAGAACAGCTGGAGGCCACTCAGAACCCTTCACCATAAGATCCGGAGTACGACAAGTTTGTGTCCTTCTCCCTCTCTTGTTCATCATACCTTTATAGACAACATATGTAACTTTATAGACAACATATGTAAAGAAACCCGCCAAACAGAAATCGCAAGAACACCTCATGACGAGAACACGGAAGAAGAACCATCGGCAAATTACACCATTAAAGAACTATTTGTGGACGATCAAGCACTAATAGCAAAATCAGAAGCTGAATTACAATACCTCATGAATAGTCTAAACGAAATATGTATGGAACATAACATGAAAATTAGCAGAAGTAAAACAGAGTTTTGGTAGGACCATGTTTCGTCCTAATCTACTTTTATGTTTTTCACTGAATCAGTTAAGATGTAATTAAGCTGGTAGCTACAGTTACCATCGGTAGAAGTTTAAATGTAGAACTTTGCTGCTTTGAATAAAAATGACAGCGTTTTGCGTTTAAGCCATAAATGACTCGTCAAAATATAACTCCACTAGTTGCATGAATAAATATTGCTACTAGACATTGAATATCTGAGAATACATTTTTTTTTCACAGAACGTTAATCACAGCAACAATAAAGTACTAAAATATTTTCACGCCTTTAGTTCCTAAAGAACAGGATTGAAGAAGAAGAAGAAGAAGAAGAAGAAGAAGAAGAGAGAGAGAGAGAGAGAGAGAGAGAGAGAGAGAGAGAGAGAGAGAGAGAGAGAGAGAGAGAGAGAGAGAGGGAGAGGGAGGGGTTCCAAATGTTGCTGTATGTAGCCGAGGCGCGGTGTTGGGGTGAGCGCCCAACATTGCTCAAATACCTCAATGGCTCGTGAATACATAACCTATGCAGCAAAAGTCCAACTCCTGGCCTTCACGTGGCAGACCTGTTTAAACTAACAGGAGAAGGGGCGACGGCGAGTCTCTGGCGCCGGAAAATAACCAGTATGCTCTAGATGTGTATGCACGTACATGCATGCGCAGACAGGTGTGCGCGCGCGTACACATCTACACTCGAGTGAGACCACAGTCTGCTCTAGCAAAGAAAGGTGCTGAAGACGGAGGCAACCAGCCAAGAGGCGCACCACAGAAATCAGGATGCCACGCAATCACGCAAAATGGAATATGTCGACTACTGCTAATCGTTATGGTGCTCGCCCTGCTTTGGACCCCCAGGCAGGTGCAGTGCCGGGCCCTATGTCTCGAAAGGGTCCAACCCCAACTACTGGAGGTCCTTCTCAGATGTCCTGTGGAGCCAGGGGACATGAGAATAGGACGACTGGCCATACTAAACGAAGACTTAAAATAATGCACTGGAATGCGGAGGGAGTCAGCAACAAAAAAATAGAATTAGAAAAAATCTTGGACCAAGAAAAAGTAAGCATATGTTGCTTGCAAGAAACTCACCTCAATGAAAATATAGCCTTCAAAATCAGAGGCTACCAGTGTTACCGATCTGACCGAAAGAACAGGCGAAAAGGTGGGATATTGACCCTTGTAAGAAATAACATCATGGCTTCCCAAATCAAAGTCTACATGGAAGGGGCTGAGTATCAGACACTTAAACTTAAGACAGGTAATACAGATCTACATCTGATCAATTACTACTGTCCAAGTGACCGCCCACAGGCACTGGACACTCTACCACTAAAAGAAAAAATGATTGTGTGTGGCGATTTCAACAGCCACTCACAGAGCTGGGGCTATGATCACATGGACCAGAGAGGAGAGAGACTGGAAGACTGGCAGGATGAGAATAGATTCATGTTGATTAACAAGCCGTCCGACCCACATACTTTCTACTCGAGATCATGGCACTCTACAACTACACCTGACCTGGCTTTTCATTCACCAGACCTGGAGTGGAACATTACACGAACTGTTGGGAAACAACTTGGTGGCAGTGACCATCGGCCAGTCTTTCTAACCGTAGAAAATGAGCTTGTAAGTGAAAGCAGCACCCTCTCGAGGTGGAACTACAAGAAAGCAGACTGGGCAATGTACAAGCATCGCACCAGCATACTGGTTAGAAACCTGAACACTGAGAAAGACATAAATAAAGCAGTTGAAGAGTTTGGGAAATGCATACTACAGGCAGCACGAGAAACAGTACCAAGAGGAGCCCGTAAACAATATAAACCCTACTGGAGTAGTGAACTGGAACAGTTGCATAATGATGTTGAAGTGTGTAGAAAGCAAGCAGAGGCCACACCCAGCCAAGAGCACCACAATAAATTCCAGCATGCAAAAGCCAAATTTCAAAGGGCCAAGCTGCAGGCTAGACGGAAAAGCTGGCAGGAGAAAACAGAGTCTCTGAACTTTGAAAGAGACACAAGGAAATTGTGGAAGCTAATAAAACAGCTTAATGACGAGGGCACAGGGAGAAACTCAAAAATTGCACTACATAAAGATGGAAAAATCTTAACAAGAAAGCAAGCAGCTGACCATTTTGCGGACTCGTTCGCACAAGATAGCAATATCAAAATTAGTCCAGAGAAACAACAAGAGATTCGAGAGAAACGACAACATACAGGACAGAAGGAAATAGTACATGAGGTTCTGGAGGCACCCATCACAATCAGCGAACTGGAGCTAGCCATATCAAAACTGAAAATGAGAAAGTCACCAGGAGCTGATGGTATCTCCAATGAAATGATCAGGAACCTAGGAACAGAGGCCAAAACAAAGCTGTTGCAGATCTTCAATAACAGCTGGACCTTAGGCAGTGTTCCACAAGCCTGGAGAGAAGCAATCATGATATCCCTCCTAAAATCAGGGAAAGATGGTTCCATTGCCTCTAGCTACAGATCAATTAGCCTCACCAGCTGTCTCTGCAAAACACTGGAGCGCATCATCAATCACAGACTGCAGTGGTACATTGAAAGTAAAAACATCCTTGTGCCACAGCAGGCTGGCTTTAGGCAGTGCTACTCTACGGAAGATCAGACAACCTACCTCTCTCAAGAAATTGAGGATGCATTCCAAGAGAAGAAGCTGGTGCTTGCGGCATGGATAGATCTGAAGAAAGCCTTTGACAAAGTCTGGAAAGAAGGTCTGATGAAGAAACTTGAGAAACTGCAAAGTCAATGGAAGAATGTACAAATGGGTGAAAGCATACTTGCACAACAGAAGAGCCCGAGTACAGATAGACGGACTCAAGAGCAAGAAAGTACTACTGCGTCACGGTGTCCCCCAGGGCGGAGTCTTGTCCCCCACACTTTTTCTAATCTTCATCAATGATCTTGTTGCTCACCTACCGCATGGAATTAAAGCGGCAATGTACGCCGATGACCTGGTTCTATGGAGCACAAATGAATATGCATCAGTGGCCACCAGATTGCTACAAAGAGCTGTAGATACATTTGCTGCATGGGCAAATAGATGGTGTGTCAGCATAAACACTGACAAGTGCAGCACCACCCTATTTACCCTCTCTCCAAAACAAAAGGCAGGGATCATCCAGATAAATGGAACACCCCTAAGAGAAGATAAAGAACCAACATACCTTGGAGTAACATTTGATGGCAAGCTGACATGGAGAAAGCACATCAACAAAGCAGTAGCAAAAGCCAGAAGGAAAATAGCCATCCTGAGAAAGCTAAGTGGAACCACATGGGGAGCCAGTACGAAAATACTTAGCAAAGTTTACCAACAGAGCATACGACCACACCTGGAATATGGGTCAACTGCGTGGTGTTCAGCATCAAATACCACACTACAAGAGCTGGACAAGGTGCAAAATCAAGCACTTAGAGTCACCACAGGAGGGATGAGATCAACCCCTATAGTGGAAATGGAGAAGATGGGGAGGACACAGGCACTGAGTGAGCGCAGAGATATGAAAACGCTAATACAAGCAGAAAAGTTCCTCAGCTTGCCAGGCCACCCTATGAAGAACAGATTTGAAAACCTAGCTATGGGGCGGTTGAAAAGAAGTAGTTTTATCCACCAGGCCAAACGACTCTGCAGAGAAACCACTGATCTGCCCACAATTGGTATCCCCCTAACAACTATTCCAGAGCGAACTCCATGGAAAGATGAGCATAGACTATCGTTACAAATCCAGACAAAAGTGAGAGGAATATTTGACAAGGAAGAACAGAACAGTGTGCAGCGCAGAACAGCCACTCTCAGCTTCCTTGATGAAGAATACCCACAGGACCTCTGGATCCGAGTCTACACAGATGGGTCAGCACAAAATGCTGTTCGAAATGGAGGAGCGGGAGTGTACATAGAATACCCAAATAATACTAGGGACACAGCCAGAGTACCGACAGGAAAGTACTGCCATAACTATGATGCCGAAATTGAGGCAATCAAGATAGCAACAGAGAAATTACTAAATAACAGCAATGGTACACAACCTGTGGTGCTACTAACAGATGCAAAATCAGTACTCGAGGCGCTCCTCTCTGGGAAATTGCCAGTACTAAGGACACTACTCTCTGAACTTAACAGTCAGCATAAAGTCACCATACAGTGGATACCATCCCACTGTGGAGTACCCGGAAACGACAGAGCTGACCAATTGGCTAAGGAAGGAGCCAAAGAGGAACAGCCTGATGTGCCCGTTACATACCACCAAAAGAAAAGAATGATCAAATCAGTCAGAAAGCCACCAAAACCTGCTCAAGATGACTACCACATTATGGACAGACCAGAACAAGTCATTATTCTGCGCCTCAGAACAGGACACAATAGATTACGCAACCACATGTATACAAAATTCAAGATTGGTGAAACAGCCATGTGCACATGTGGATTGGCGTCGCAGACAGCAGAGCACATACTCCAAGACTGCCCAAAATATAACATATCTAGGCAAACCTTCTGGCCTAGAGAGACGACAGTGGAAGATAAACTCTATGGACCACTGTGTGAACTGAAAAAAACAGTTCAATTCATGCAAGAGACGACATTGCAGATATAGACATATTTCAAGCGAACGAAAGAAGAAGAAGAAGAAGGGAGAGGGAGGGAGGCAAAGAGAGGGAGAGGGGGGTTGGGCGTTGTCTATATAGGATTTCTGTCTAGGAAAAAATTGTATCAGTTTCTCTCCTCTCTCATTTACATGTTATATACCAAATAGGCACTATAGTATACTATACCTTTACGAATGCTGTCCACGTTCTACAGTTGTGGGTTCATGTGGATGATAGACGGGGCTAATGAAGACACCTTTTATTTAAGGGGTGTCTAGTTGGTCATGCTTTGATGATATTTATCAGCCAGCCCATCTCTTGTTGCCGGCTCTGTGGAGAAGGGTTACGAATGCAATTCGAAATCCCGCATATCGCGCTCGAAACACAGCTGCGGGCGATTTAGAAGCAGACCGCCTGCGTTGGTTTCCCGCACAATGGTATGAGTGCCGGTCGTTCAGAGAGCAATGGCAAATTACATAACGTATACTTGCAAAGAAATCATAAGATATGACGACATCAATAGGTGTACCGGCAACGAGGTAGAGAAACTAGCAGACATGTACAACAACAGTATAGGGAGTGCTAGCATCAAGGAGGAATGGTTACACAGCTATCTGATTCCCTTGCCGAAGCCTGGTAAAGACCACACAAAAATGCAGGGATATCGAGTAATCACCATGCAGAAACAATAAGAAAGAGACAAACATCTTTCTTTGGTCATGTGGTGAGAAGAGAGGCATTGGAGAACATCGTGACGGCTGGAAAGATCGAGGGGAAGAGAGGCAGAGGCAGACCAAGAGAAATGATGCTGGACGGACTGAGACGGTGGCATGGAGGAATATCATCAGCAGAGTTGATCCAGAACACCAAAGACCGAGATCTGTGGAGAGCCATGAACGCCTACGCCAGCCGGCACGGCACTTGATGATGATGATGATGACCATGCAGAATACAATAGGCAAGCTGCTGGAGAAGTTAATTGCCAGAAAAATATCAAGCCAGCTAGAAAGGCAAGGTGTTTTCCCACCTACCTTGGAAGGGTACCGCCCCAAAAGAGAAACCTGGACCAATGCAGCAGTTTTTGCCCATGATGTTTATGAAGGTTTCCACTCAGGCATTGAAACCTTTGCTGCAGTGATTGATCTTGAGGACGCGTGCAACAGAGTACCATTGGATTTTCTAATGCTTAAGCTTCCTGAACTCAAGATAAATCAGTTCCTCCTTAGTTGGATCGCTGCAGCTCTCTTCCAATGGAAAGTAGTTTTTAGATGTGGCAGTTGGACTTCGGAACCAACAACAATATATCCTGGCCTAACACAGGGATCACCATTATCTCCGGTGCTGTTCAACGCCTACACAGTGAGAATCACCAGCGAGCAGATCACTGGACCAGGGAGGACATTATCATATGCCGACGATGTTTTAGTGCCAGGGTAAGGATAGAGATCAGGTTGCCGTGGAACTGCAAACCGAATTCAATCGCACAAGTACTTGGTGTGCTGAAGCTGGGGCAATGGTCAACCCAACAAAGGCAACAGTGACATGGTTCTCTTTGAATAACCATATTGTCAGCACTCCAACACCAACTATTAATTTGTGTTCAGAGACGGTGGAAAGAACGCAGGCAATAAATTACCTGGGGGTACGTTTTGATCGAAGCCTTGCTTATAATGAGCACATAGACCAGGTGATAACAAAGGCCAAGCGATGCGGATGATGGCGGCAGCAAACTGTGAGCAGCGCCATCTATGCCTCCTATATGAGGGGCTGGTCATGTTTGTTTTTGAGTATGCAATGGCAATCCCGACTCTCAGCCGTAAGCAGATAGAAAGGATGGAAAGAATACAAAACGAAGCTATGCGCATTATTCTTGGATGTACACGAGATACAGCATGCAGGGCGATGCGCTACCTTCGTGATTTTCCAACCATTGAAGACAGAATACAAATTTGCAGAGCACGTGCCTACCTCAGAGTTAACGCAAACACATAACATCCACTGCATAGTGAAATTAGGAAGGTGAAGATCAGCAGGTTAAAAAGAGGAAGGTCGTGGATGGGTCAAGCCGAAGACATTCTCAACAGGTGTGTTCACTGGAGGACTTAGAACCTGGCGAGGAGTGGGTACAAGTGCCAACCGATTTATGAACGTCCTTTTCAGTTTGCATCCAACTAGACAGAAAATGCAGACAAGAAAATCCGGTTGCTGTGGAGGCGGAAGTACAAGCGTTGATTTTCGAGAATTCGTTACACGGTGATGCTGTCATCTACACAGATGGGTCGGTCATCCGACATGTGAGAAGCTCATGGGCCTTCACGGCGCGGGCCGGAGGGAGAATTGTGAAGGAGGACTCTGGTGCTTTTGTTGAGACCACAAGTAGCCTGACTATGGAAGTCATGGCAGTAAGTAAAGCAATAACATGGCTTGAGGCACAGACATTCAATAGGGCATGTTTCCTTAGCGACTCAATGAGCATGCTCAAGAGGATAGAGATGGGGTGGATCCGAAGAGAGTGGCTGCTGTCTCTGGAGCGGTCTCGACTGACAAAGATTAGTTTCATCTTCGTGCCAGGGCATGCGGGAGTACAAGGAAATGAGCGGGCTGACACGCTCACAAGTTAAGGCTAAGGTGGAGGGCGGACGCGCCATGGGCCAGGCTGACATTCTGAATGCTCTACGAGAAGTAAGACTTGTGCGAGAACCAAGTGATGACTGCGAATCTACAACCATGGTCAGACTGCGAGAACAGCAAATCAAAAGAGGGGTGGCCAAACAAGAACACTACGCAGGAAGCCAAAGAAGATTGATAAACCAACACAGAACTGGTGCCATTAGCCGCTACACGCTGCGGGATTTGCTGAGGAGGGGATCCGAGCACGTATGGACTGAATGGTTCGATGTGCAATGAGGATGATCTGTCGACTAACTAACTAACTTGCCAAGAAATCACAAACAGCCAAATAATACTGGTACTGACTGAGACGTCCTGTAAAGGATATGTACCTAACTATTTAGTTGGTCATGCGTCGAAGTACACTTGTTCCTGCAGCGAGGCGCAGTCGTTATTTGGAGGTGACAGGTTCGAATCACGGTAGGTAAGTATATCTTTCAATTTTTATGTTGTGCGTCCACTAGTCTCTACTTCCTTCCGCTACTTCCATGAGCGCCAAACAATAGGCCTACATGTGTGCTAATTTATGAATTGTCTTAGTGGCCTCAAAGGTTTCACCAACTGATATTTCTGTATAACCGAAATACACGATGTGTATATGTAGCATATGGGATGAGGAAAAAAACGCAACATCATCCAGTGGCGTGTTCTGTATATCCCCCCCCCCCCTCCCCTTTCCAAGACAGGTTTCTGGAAATTTCACTGTATCTTAGGCCTTGCCTCTGTTGCTATGCGTAAATTATCTACTGCTTTGTAAACCTCTCCCCAATCTTCATAATTATCTTTTCCTGACATTCACGTCGTTTTACATGGCCGAAATATTCATTTTTCTCTAAATTTTATGTCTGAATAATAACTCCATTTTCTTCAATAATAAGTTCGTGTTGGATAGATCTGTGAGCAAATCAAAATGAATATTAAGAAAGAAACGAAAAAGGCTAAAATACGAACACTTATAGTGTAAAGCAAAACATTGCTAATGTAAAATAGTAAAATATTAAAGGGCATATACATATGACTGTTTGTTCGTTCTTGCGGTAAAGTCCCTCTGAATTACAGGTGCACTGTTCACTTAAGAGAAGTATCGCGGCCTTTGGTCTATATCCTCAATGACGTCATAACGGAGCACGACTTTGTAACACAGGCAGACACATGGGGAACCATGAGAGACAATAGTATACTGGGACCCAACTCATGAGCCACTCTAATTCCCCGAACCGCGTAGGACTATAATTTTATTATACAAGTGTCGAGGAAAGGTTAGTCTATCATTCCAGTGAGTTGATTTGTGAGTTCATTTCGTGTATTTTGAAAGAATTCGACCACACCTACTGGAATAGGCGTGACCTACATTAACTGGCTCAAATGTAATGTGCGGGCCTGGTTCTCTGTGTTAATACTTACAACTTACAGTGTTACTGTGTGCTGTTGTAGTGAACGCGTTTTATCACAGTCGCTTGTAACTATCGTTGGTTTACTAAAAGTGGCAAAAAAGTGTGCGATTTCAAAAGTTGTGTGTTGCTTTGTGATAAAAATATTGCAGTATACAAGTTTAATTAATATATAATATATGTTATTGAAATTGTATGTATAAAAAAATATAACAATGGATTTTATTCATAGTTCTTAGCTTATTGATGTTCACTTAATTAGTCCGATATTTTATACTGATTATTTGTTCATAAACTACTTTAATGACACCGTGTTAATTTTGAAACCAAGTGCTTTATTATGTCGTGTAAAAAATAGTATATAAGATAGGCCCAAAATTAGAACCCGTGTATTTTGCCCCCTAACTTTAAGACAGATTATTTAAAAAACACAAAACATTGCAATGTCTTTGCCGGACGTTGCGACCAACTCCATGTTGATTTTCTAAACAATTTTACAAACAGTAATTTGCCATTGCTTGTTGATCGAGAAGTGAACGTTGAAGTCACAGCATCTACAGTAAAGTAAATCATGTCCACATAGTTGTGGTCCCACATCATCTACAGTAAAGTAAATCATATCCACATAGTTGTGGTCCCACATCATCTACAGTAAAGTAAATCATATTCACACAGTTGTGGTCACACAGCATCTACAGTAAAGTAAATCATATCCACATAGTTGTGGTCCCACATCATCTACAGTAAAGTAAATCATGTCCACATAGTTGTGGTCCCACAGCATCTACAGTAAAGTAAATCATGTCCACATAGTTGTGGTCCCACAGCATCTATAGTAAAGTAAATCATATCCACATAGTTGTGGTCCCACATCATCTACAGTAAAGTAAATCATATCCACATAGTTGTGGTCCCACATCATCTACAGTAAAGTAAATCATATCCACATAGTTGTGGTCCCACAGATCCTACAGTAAAGTAAATCATGTCCACATAGTTGTGGTCTCACAGCATCTACAGTAAAGTAAATCATGTCCACATAGTTGTGTTCCCACAGCATCTACAGTAAAGTAAATCATATCCACATAGTTGTGGTCCCACAGATCCTACAGTAAAGTAAATCATATCCACATAGTTGTGTTCCCACAGCATCTACAGTAAAGTAAATCATGTCCACATAGTTGTGGTCCCACAGCATCTACAGTAAAGTAAATCATATCCACATAGTTGTGGTCTCACAGCATCTACAGTAAAGTAAATCATGTCCACATAGTTGTGGTCCCATAGATCCTACAGTAAAGTAAATCATATCCACATAGTTGTGGTCCCACTGCATCTACAGTAAAGTAAATCATATCCACATAGTTGTGGTCCCACAGCATCTACAGTAAAGTAAATCATATCCACATAGTTGTGGTCCCACAGCATGTACAGTAAAGTAAATCATATCCACATAGTTGTGGTCCCATAGATCCTACAGTAAAGTAAATCATATCCACATAGTTGTGGTCCCACAGCATCTACAGTAAAGTAAATCATATCCACATAGTTGTGGTCCCACAGCATCTACAGTAAAGTAAATTATATCCACATAGTTGTGGTCCCACTGCATCTACAGTAAAGTAAATCATATCCACATAGTTGTGGTCCCACTGCATCTACAGTAAAGTAAATCATGTCCACATAGTTGTGGTCCCACAGCATCTATAGTAAAGTAAATCATATCCACATAGTTGTGGTCCCACATCATCTACAGTAAAGTAAATCATATCCACATAGTTGTGGTCCCACATCATCTACAGTAAAGTAAATCATATCCACATAGTTGTGGTCCCACAGATCCTACAGTAAAGTAAATCATGTCCACATAGTTGTGGTCTCACAGCATCTACAGTAAAGTAAATCATGTCCACATAGTTGTGTTCCCACAGCATCTACAGTAAAGTAAATCATATCCACATAGTTGTGGTCCCACAGATCCTACAGTAAAGTAAATCATATCCACATAGTTGTGTTCCCACAGCATCTACAGTAAAGTAAATCATGTCCACATAGTTGTGGTCCCACAGCATCTACAGTAAAGTAAATCATATCCACATAGTTGTGGTCTCACAGCATCTACAGTAAAGTAAATCATGTCCACATAGTTGTGGTCCCATAGATCCTACAGTAAAGTAAATCATATCCACATAGTTGTGGTCCCACTGCATCTACAGTAAAGTAAATCATATCCACATAGTTGTGGTCCCACAGCATCTACAGTAAAGTAAATCATATCCACATAGTTGTGGTCCCACAGCATGTACAGTAAAGTAAATCATATCCACATAGTTGTGGTCCCATAGATCCTACAGTAAAGTAAATCATATCCACATAGTTGTGGTCCCACAGCATCTACAGTAAAGTAAATCATATCCACATAGTTGTGGTCCCACAGCATCTACAGTAAAGTAAATTATATCCACATAGTTGTGGTCCCACTGCATCTACAGTAAAGTAAATCATATCCACATAGTTGTGGTCCCACTGCATCTACAGTAAAGTAAATCATGTCCACATAGTTGTGGTCCCACAGCATCTACAGTAAAGTAAATCATGTCCACATAGTTGTGGTCCCACAGCATCTACAGTAAAGTAAATCATGACACATAGGTGTTGTCCCACAGCATCTACAGTAAAGTAAATCATATCCACATAGTTGTTGTCCCACAGCATCTACAGTAAAGTAAATCATATCCACATAGTTGTGGTCCCACAGCATCTACAGTAAAGTAAATCATATCCACATAGTTGTGGTCCCACAGCATCTCCATCCATCATGTGCCATGCCTGTAAGCGTGGGCGGTCATGTTCTGTCATCTCACTCGATCACCAGAGTCGTGGATCAGCTCCGTGTTTCTGTCTCGACCATGCCACAAGGCCAAGCCATCCAGGTACTTGCTTCTAGGTCTTCCCCTTGGTCTGTTCCCCTCGATCTTACCAGTTGTCACCAAATTCTCCAATCCATTTCTTCTCATAACATGCCCAAAAAATTTTGACTGTCTACGTCTAATTTCTCTAATCAATTTACGATCTTCATTTGTTTCTTGAAGGACTTGTTCATTGGTCTTTCTGGCTGTCCATGGTATTCTTTGCATTTTCCTCAGAAACCACATCTCTACAGCCATCAGATGTTTTTCAGCCTGACTGCTCATTGTCCACGCTTCACATCCATACAAAAGTACAGGTTCAATGTAGCATCTCAACACTCTTTTTCTCGTTTCAATTGACATCTTTTTATTGGTCAATATGTTTTTCATCTTGCTAAAGGCTACCTTTGCCATGGCGATTCTTGTTCTAATCTCTTCAAGGCATCTCCCATCAGATGTTATTACTGTTCCGAGATAATTGTACCTGCTCACTTGTTGAAGAATATTCCCATTTACTTGTATATTACATTGTGGTATTTCGTCCTTCCTAGTGACGACCATAATCTGTGTCTTTTTACAATTTAATTCTAACCCTAGTTGTTCACTGTGTGTAACAATCGCATCTACTAAATTTTGCAGGTCCTGTTCATTGTCTGCAATCAAGACTGTATCATCTGCATATCTAATGTTATTGATGCATCGTCCCCCAATGTTGATTCCTTCCATATCTTCAATATTTCTGAAAATACTTTCACTGTACAGGGAAAACAGATCTGGAGACATTACACATCCCTGTCTCACACCCCTTTTAATAGGCTGATATTGGCTTACTTCATTATCAACTCTTATGGCAGCTTGTTGTTTCCAATATATGTTTTTTACAAGTCTAAGATCTTTTCCATCAATTTGTAGATCTTCAAGCATCCTTATCATGTTGACATGTCTCACTTTATGCCCCACAGCATCTACAGTAAAGTAAATCATATCCACATAGTTGTGGTCCCACAGCATCTACAGTAAAGTAAATCATATTCACATAGTTGTGGTCCCACAGATCCTACAGTAAAGTAAATCATGTCCACATAGTTGTGGTCCCACAGCATCTACAGTAAAGTAAATCATATCCACATAGTTGTGGTCCCACAGATCCTACAGTAAAGTAAATCATATCCACATAGTTGTGGTCCCACAGATCCTACAGTAAAGTAAATCATATCCACATAGTTGTGTTCCCACAGCATCTACAGTAAAGTAAATCATGTCCACATAGTTGTGGTCCCACAGATCCTACAGTAAAGTAAATCATATCCACATAGTTGTGGTCCCACAGCATCTACAGTAAAGTAAATCATATCCACATAGTTGTGGTCTCACAGCATCTACAGTAAAGTAAATCATATCCACATAGTTGTGGTCCCATAGATCCTACAGTAAAGTAAATCATATCCACATAGTTGTGGTCCCACAGCATCTACAGTAAAGTAAATCATATCAACATAGTTGTGGTCCCACAGCATCTACAGTAAAGTAAATCATATCCACATAGTTGTGGTCCCACAGCATCTACAGTAAAGTAAATCATATCCACATAGTTGTGGTCCCACAGATCCTACAGTAAAGTAAATCATATCCACATAGTTGTCCCACAGCATCTACAGTAAAGTAAATCATATCCACATAGTTGTGGTCCCACAGCATCTACAGTAAAGTAAATCATATCCACATAGTTGTGGTCCCACAGCATCTACAGTAAAGTAAATCATATCCACATAGTTGTGGTCCCACAGCATCTACAGTAAAGTAAATCATATCCACATAGTTGTGGTCCCACAGATCCTACAGTAAAGTAAATCATATCCACATAGTTGTGGTCTCACAGCATCTACAGTAAAGTAAATCATATCCACATAGTTGTGGTCTCACAGCATCTACAGTAAAGTAAATCATATCCACATAATTGTGGTCCCACATCATCTACAGTAAAGTAAATCATGTCCACATAGTTGTGGTCTCACAGCATCTACAGTAAAGTAAATCATATCCACATAGTTGTGGTCTCACAGCATCTACAGTAAAGTAAATCATATCCACATAGTTGTGGTCTCACAGCATCTACAGTAAAGTAAATCATATCCACATAGTTGTGGTCCCACAGCATCTACAGTAAAGTAAATCATGTCCACATAGTTGTTGTCTCACAGCATCTACAGTAAAGTAAATCATATCCACATAGTTGTGGTCTCACAGCATCTACAGTAAAGTAAATCATATCCACATAGTTGTGGTCCCACAGCATCTACAGTAAAGTAAATCATGTCCACATAGTTGTGGTCTCACAGCATCTACAGTAAAGTAAATCATATCCACATAGTTGTGGTCCCACAGCATCTACAGTAAAGTAAATCATATCCACATAGTTGTGGTCCCATAGATCCTACAGTAAAGTAAATCATATCCACATAGTTGTGGTCCCACAGCATCTACAGTAAAGTAAATCATATCCACATAGGTGTTGTCCCACAGCATCTACAGTAAAGTAAATCATGACACATAGTTGTGGTCCCACAGCATCTACAGTAAAGTAAATCATATCCACATTGTTGTGGTCCCACAGCATCTACAGTAAAGTAAATCATATCCACATAGTTGTGGTCCCACAGCATCTACAGTAAAGTAAATCATATCCACATAGTTGTGGTCCCACAGCATCTACAGTAAAGTAAATCATATCCACATAGTTGTGTTCCCACAGCATCTACAGTAAAGTAAATCATGTCCACATAGTTGTGGTCTCACAGCATCTACAGTAAAGTAAATCATATCCACATAGTTGTTGTCCCATAGATCCTACAGTAAAGTAAATCATATCCACATAGTTGTGGTCCCACAGCATCTACAGTAAAGTAAATCATATCCACATAGTTGTGGTCCCACAGCATCTACAGTAAAGTAAATCATATCCACATAGTTGTGGTCCCACAGCATCTACAGTAAAGTAAATCATATCCACATAGTTGTGGTCCCACAGCATGTACAGTAAAGTAAATCATATCCACATAGTTGTGGTCCCGCAGCATCTACAGTAAAGTAAATCATATCCACATAGTTGTGGTCCCACAGCATCTACAGTAAAGTAAATCATATCCACATAGTTGTGGTCCCACAGCATCTACAGTAAAGTAAATCATATCCACATAGTTGTGGTCCCACAGCATCTACAGTAAAGTAAATCATATCCACATAGTTGTGGTCCCACAGCATCTACAGTAAAGTAAATCATATCCACATAGTTGTGGTCCCACAGCATGTACAGTAAAGTAAATAATATCCACATAGTTGTGGTCTCACAGATCCTACAGTAAAGTAAATCATGTCCACATAGTTGTGGTCCCACATCATCTACAGTAAAGTAAATCATATCCACATAGTTGTGGTCCCACAGCATCTACAGTAAAGTAAATCATATCCACATAGTTGTGGTCCCACAGCATCTACAGTAAAGTAAATCATATCCACATAGTTGTGGTCCCACAGATCCTACAGTAAAGTAAATCATATCCACATAGTTGTGGTCCCACATCATCTATAGTAAAGTAAATCATATCCACATAGTTGTGGTCCCACAGATCCTACAGTAAAGTAAATCATATCCACATTGTTGTGGTCCCACAGCATCTACAGTAAAGTAAATCATATCCACATAGTTGTGGTCCCACAGCATCTATAGTAAAGTAAATCATATCCACATAGTTGTGGTCCCACATCATCTACAGTAAAGTAAATCATATCCACATAGTTGTGGTCCCATAGATCCTACAGTAAAGTAAATCATATCCACATTGTTGTGGTCCCACAGCATCTACAGTAAAGTAAATTATATCCACATAGTTGTGGTCCCACTGCATCTACAGTAAAGTAAATCATATCCACATAGTTGTGGTCCCACTGCATCTACAGTAAAGTAAATCATGTCCACATAGTTGTGGTCCCACAGCATCTACAGTAAAGTAAATCATGTCCACATAGTTGTGGTCCCACAGCATCTACAGTAAAGTAAATCATGACACATAGGTGTTGTCCCACAGCATCTACAGTAAAGTAAATCATATCCACATAGTTGTTGTCCCACAGCATCTACAGTAAAGTAAATCATATCCACATAGTTGTGGTCCCACAGCATCTACAGTAAAGTAAATCATATCCACATAGTTGTGGTCCCACAGCATCTCCATCCATCATGTGCCATGCCTGTAAGCGTGGGCGGTCATGTTCTGTCATCTCACTCGATCACCAGAGTCGTGGATCAGCTCCGTGTTTCTGTCTCGACCATGCCACAAGGCCAAGCCATCCAGGTACTTGCTTCTAGGTCTTCCCCTTGGTCTGTTCCCCTCGATCTTACCAGTTGTCACCAAATTCTCCAATCCATTTCTTCTCATAACATGCCCAAAAAATTTTGACTGTCTACGTCTAATTTCTCTAATCAATTTACGATCTTCATTTGTTTCTTGAAGGACTTGTTCATTGGTCTTTCTGGCTGTCCATGGTATTCTTTGCATTTTCCTCAGAAACCACATCTCTACAGCCATCAGATGTTTTTCAGCCTGACTGCTCATTGTCCACGCTTCACATCCATACAAAAGTACAGGTTCAATGTAGCATCTCAACACTCTTTTTCTCGTTTCAATTGACATCTTTTTATTGGTCAATATGTTTTTCATCTTGCTAAAGGCTACCTTTGCCATGGCGATTCTTGTTCTAATCTCTTCAAGGCATCTCCCATCAGATGTTATTACTGTTCCGAGATAATTGTACCTGCTCACTTGTTGAAGAATATTCCCATTTACTTGTATATTACATTGTGGTATTTCGTCCTTCCTAGTGACGACCATAATCTGTGTCTTTTTACAATTTAATTCTAACCCTAGTTGTTCACTGTGTGTAACAATCGCATCTACTAAATTTTGCAGGTCCTGTTCATTGTCTGCAATCAAGACTGTATCATCTGCATATCTAATGTTATTGATGCATCGTCCCCCAATGTTGATTCCTTCCATATCTTCAATATTTCTGAAAATACTTTCACTGTACAGGGAAAACAGATCTGGAGACATTACACATCCCTGTCTCACACCCCTTTTAATAGGCTGATATTGGCTTACTTCATTATCAACTCTTATGGCAGCTTGTTGTTTCCAATATATGTTTTTTACAAGTCTAAGATCTTTTCCATCAATTTGTAGATCTTCAAGCATCCTTATCATGTTGACATGTCTCACTTTATGCCCCACAGCATCTACAGTAAAGTAAATCATATCCACATAGTTGTGGTCCCACAGCATCTACAGTAAAGTAAATCATATTCACATAGTTGTGGTCCCACAGATCCTACAGTAAAGTAAATCATGTCCACATAGTTGTGGTCCCACAGCATCTACAGTAAAGTAAATCATATCCACATAGTTGTGGTCCCACAGATCCTACAGTAAAGTAAATCATATCCACATAGTTGTGGTCCCACAGATCCTACAGTAAAGTAAATCATATCCACATAGTTGTGTTCCCACAGCATCTACAGTAAAGTAAATCATGTCCACATAGTTGTGGTCCCACAGATCCTACAGTAAAGTAAATCATATCCACATAGTTGTGGTCCCACAGCATCTACAGTAAAGTAAATCATATCCACATAGTTGTGGTCTCACAGCATCTACAGTAAAGTAAATCATATCCACATAGTTGTGGTCCCATAGATCCTACAGTAAAGTAAATCATATCCACATAGTTGTGGTCCCACAGCATCTACAGTAAAGTAAATCATATCAACATAGTTGTGGTCCCACAGCATCTACAGTAAAGTAAATCATATCCACATAGTTGTGGTCCCACAGCATCTACAGTAAAGTAAATCATATCCACATAGTTGTGGTCCCACAGATCCTACAGTAAAGTAAATCATATCCACATAGTTGTCCCACAGCATCTACAGTAAAGTAAATCATATCCACATAGTTGTGGTCCCACAGCATCTACAGTAAAGTAAATCATATCCACATAGTTGTGGTCCCACAGCATCTACAGTAAAGTAAATCATATCCACATAGTTGTGGTCCCACAGCATCTACAGTAAAGTAAATCATATCCACATAGTTGTGGTCCCACAGATCCTACAGTAAAGTAAATCATATCCACATAGTTGTGGTCTCACAGCATCTACAGTAAAGTAAATCATATCCACATAGTTGTGGTCTCACAGCATCTACAGTAAAGTAAATCATATCCACATAATTGTGGTCCCACATCATCTACAGTAAAGTAAATCATGTCCACATAGTTGTGGTCTCACAGCATCTACAGTAAAGTAAATCATATCCACATAGTTGTGGTCTCACAGCATCTACAGTAAAGTAAATCATATCCACATAGTTGTGGTCTCACAGCATCTACAGTAAAGTAAATCATATCCACATAGTTGTGGTCCCACAGCATCTACAGTAAAGTAAATCATGTCCACATAGTTGTTGTCTCACAGCATCTACAGTAAAGTAAATCATATCCACATAGTTGTGGTCTCACAGCATCTACAGTAAAGTAAATCATATCCACATAGTTGTGGTCCCACAGCATCTACAGTAAAGTAAATCATGTCCACATAGTTGTGGTCTCACAGCATCTACAGTAAAGTAAATCATATCCACATAGTTGTGGTCCCACAGCATCTACAGTAAAGTAAATCATATCCACATAGTTGTGGTCCCATAGATCCTACAGTAAAGTAAATCATATCCACATAGTTGTGGTCCCACAGCATCTACAGTAAAGTAAATCATATCCACATAGGTGTTGTCCCACAGCATCTACAGTAAAGTAAATCATGACACATAGTTGTGGTCCCACAGCATCTACAGTAAAGTAAATCATATCCACATTGTTGTGGTCCCACAGCATCTACAGTAAAGTAAATCATATCCACATAGTTGTGGTCCCACAGCATCTACAGTAAAGTAAATCATATCCACATAGTTGTGGTCCCACAGCATCTACAGTAAAGTAAATCATATCCACATAGTTGTGTTCCCACAGCATCTACAGTAAAGTAAATCATGTCCACATAGTTGTGGTCTCACAGCATCTACAGTAAAGTAAATCATATCCACATAGTTGTTGTCCCATAGATCCTACAGTAAAGTAAATCATATCCACATAGTTGTGGTCCCACAGCATCTACAGTAAAGTAAATCATATCCACATAGTTGTGGTCCCACAGCATCTACAGTAAAGTAAATCATATCCACATAGTTGTGGTCCCACAGCATCTACAGTAAAGTAAATCATATCCACATAGTTGTGGTCCCACAGCATGTACAGTAAAGTAAATCATATCCACATAGTTGTGGTCCCGCAGCATCTACAGTAAAGTAAATCATATCCACATAGTTGTGGTCCCACAGCATCTACAGTAAAGTAAATCATATCCACATAGTTGTGGTCCCACAGCATCTACAGTAAAGTAAATCATATCCACATAGTTGTGGTCCCACAGCATCTACAGTAAAGTAAATCATATCCACATAGTTGTGGTCCCACAGCATCTACAGTAAAGTAAATCATATCCACATAGTTGTGGTCCCACAGCATGTACAGTAAAGTAAATAATATCCACATAGTTGTGGTCTCACAGATCCTACAGTAAAGTAAATCATGTCCACATAGTTGTGGTCCCACATCATCTACAGTAAAGTAAATCATATCCACATAGTTGTGGTCCCACAGCATCTACAGTAAAGTAAATCATATCCACATAGTTGTGGTCCCACAGCATCTACAGTAAAGTAAATCATATCCACATAGTTGTGGTCCCACAGATCCTACAGTAAAGTAAATCATATCCACATAGTTGTGGTCCCACATCATCTATAGTAAAGTAAATCATATCCACATAGTTGTGGTCCCACAGATCCTACAGTAAAGTAAATCATATCCACATTGTTGTGGTCCCACAGCATCTACAGTAAAGTAAATCATATCCACATAGTTGTGGTCCCACAGCATCTATAGTAAAGTAAATCATATCCACATAGTTGTGGTCCCACATCATCTACAGTAAAGTAAATCATATCCACATAGTTGTGGTCCCATAGATCCTACAGTAAAGTAAATCATATCCACATAGTTGTGGTCTCACAGAATCAGCCAGCACAAATTACGCAACAAATGGGTTGTTTTTGAACTCAGTATCCGGTTGTCCACTCTAGCATGTCTTAATGAACTGAATACTGGGGGTTGCCTTAGTTGTAACCGTAACCTGGTTGTCAAGCAACACCCCCCCTCCCAGAGTTTGCTCATCATGTGGTGTGTGTATGATGTGGGTGCTGATTGTTTAACATCATCATGGGGCATGGCTGTGACTTGATCTTCAAAGTTTACAGTGTTTGAGTCCTTGGCAGGCTTCATCTCAGTGGAGGCAGTGGTCAGTCCTCCCTTTGTTAGTTAGACAAGTGTCTGCCCAGGTTGCCCCATGTGGAGGTGAAGCGAGTTTATGGTTAGTGTAATCCTTGACCAAGGCATATCAGAGACCTGGTTTTGACTGATTATTTCCATTTTCAATAAGTATTATGTGGAGACGGTGATCAATACTGCTTTTGTTAGACTAGTATCTGCTCAGGATGCTTCATGTGAAGGCTTAGAGGGTTAATCATCAGTGTAATCCTTGGCCATGGAATATCAGAGACCTGGCTTTGACTACTTATCTCTATCCTCAATAAGTGTTCTGTAGAGACAGCAGTCAATACTCACTTTGTTTGACTAGTGTCTGTCCAGTAGGCCCTATGTGGAGGTGAAGAGAGTTCATGGTCAGTATAATCCTCAATCCTCACATATCAAAAACCCCATCATCAGTTAGTGTTCACAGCACACACTACACAGTCATCACCACCACCACCATCAGGTTAGTCATGCTGATAATCTCTTCCTCTTCTTTCATTCAAATAAATTGTCTGTATCTGCAATGTTGTCTCTTGTATAAATTGCACTGTCTTTTTTTTAGTTCACTGAGTTTAGCTTCCATTGTTGTTGCTCTAGAACAGAAGGTTTGCCTAGATGTGTTGTATTTAAGGCAAAGCATGTGATCTACTGTCTGCGGCACCAATCCACATGTGCACATGATTGATTTGCCAAGCTGAAATATTTTATACATGTGACTGCAAAAGTATTCTTCAACAAGTGAGCAGGTACAATTATCTCGGAACAGTAATAACATCTGATGGGAGATGCCTTGAAGAGATTAGAACAAGAATCGCCACGGCAAAAGTAGCCTTTAACAAGATGAAAAACATATTGACCAATAAAAAGATGTCAATTGAAACGAGAAAAAGAGTGTTGAGATGCTACATTGAACCTGTACTTTTGTATGGATGTGAAGCGTGGACAATGAGCAGTCAGGCTGAAAAACATCTGATGGCTGTAGAGATGTGGTTTCTGAGGAAAATGCAAAGAATACCATGGACAGCCAGAAAGACCAATGAACAAGTCCTTCAAGAAACAAATGAAGATCGTAAATTGATTAGAGAAATTAGATGTAGACAGTCAAAATTTTTTGGGCATGTTATGAGAAGAAATGGATTGGAGAATTTGGTGACAACTGGTAAGATCGAGGGGAACAGACCAAGGGGAAGACCTAGAAGCAAGTACCTGGATGGCTTGGCCTTGTGGCATGGTCGAGACAGAAACACGGAGCTGATCCACGACTCTGGTGATCGAGTGAGATGGCAGAGCATGACCGCCCACGCTTACCGGCATGGCACATGATGGATGGATGGATGGACTGCAAAAGTCATTATGTCCTGCATGAAATGCAGAATGTTTTGTTCTGGTCTGTTGATAATATGGTAATCATCTTGTGCTGGTTTTGATGGCTTTCTGATTGATTTAATTTCTTTGCCTTTGGTGGTATGTGATTGGTACACTTGGTTGCTCTTCTGTTGCTCTTTCCTTAGCTAGTTGATCAGCTCTGACATTTCTGGGTCACCACAGTGAGATGGTATCCACTGTATGGTGACCTAATGCTGGTTGCCCAGTCCAGATAGTTGTGTGCATAGTACTGGCAATTTTCTGGACTTGAGTGCCTGAAGTACTGATTTTGTGTCTATCCTTGCACTTTGTGTGTTGCTCTTTCCTGGCCACGCTTACTTTCAGTCCTAGTGCGTGTATTATGACAGTTGTTGCTGATTCATTCAGTTGAAAGTCCTTGTTTCACCCAGACTCTCTAAAGGTTGTCATGATGTCTGCTTGATCCATTGGTTGACCCCCTGATATAATTACAGTGCCAGCCAGTTTATCAGCTTTTTATAGCGCATGGTACTGCATAAAATAAATGTAACTTTACAAATTGTGGACCTCTGTAGGGATTCTGTCAGTTGCCTGTACATGAAACTTTCCTCAGCTTTCTGAATCATACTCATGGAATCACTCAGTAGGCAAGCATGTGTGTGAGTTTGTGAATCAAACCAACATACTGCTATTATCACTGTACTCATGTTCAAAAGAAATGTAGTTGATGATTAAGAACAATAATCTATTTCAAACTGGGATAACAATAATCACATTGCTGATATTGTAATGGGTGTGTGGAGTATTAAGCTCTCACATATACCGGATCATCATCATCATCCAGTGGCTTCTCCACTGCACAACT
The DNA here is from genome assembly GCA_963921405.1 of Cepaea hortensis. NCBI lineage: Eukaryota > Metazoa > Mollusca > Gastropoda > Stylommatophora > Helicidae > Cepaea > Cepaea hortensis. The sequence continues at coordinate 54,970,445 of OY992884.1, forward strand.
TTGCCCTCATTCTTCTTCTTGCAAGCCAGATGTTCTGCCTATGTTGCTGATATGTGTAAATTGTCTTTCACGTTCTGATTCCATCTACATTGTGGTCTTCCTCTTCTGTTCTTGTCTTGTACACCTCGCTTCATGGTTATCCTTTTGAGACATTCATGTTTTTAAGAGCCCAAAATATTTTATATTTTCAGTATTTATTTCTTGTTGGATAGATCTGTTTTTTCTCTTTTTCGTCCAATCAGTTCTTAATATTCTTCTATTAGGCGTAGAAAAATTGCCATGGCACCTGAAAATTTCTACCTGGCGCCTGAATTTACAATAATTTAACGTGTATTTGCAAAAATAAATATACTGGCTCCTGAGAAAAAGAGGCTAGCTCCTAATTACGTTTAGATATGTTTAGCTCTGCTTCTATAATGCTTACATTCAAGTGTGCTTGTGCTTTTCAGCTGTTTTATTAAATGTCCAAATGTTCACACCCGTATGTATAACCGTATATGTTGCCATTGAAAACATGCATGCTCATTGTATTCTGATGTTTGTTCTATCTGTTTCAATCCATGATAATTTTAATTGCAGAGAGTTTTTGCAGAGCTGTCTTTATTCTTCTTTTAATTTCTGTTATCACATTTCTATCATCCTTCAGCATTGAACCTAGATATTAAAAAATTGCTCACTTCTGTAATTAGTGTATATTGATAAATATATTTTACCAGTGGTCATTATTTTTGTGTATGTTGCATTTAGATATAAATTTTGTTTTCCACTTTGCTGCTCTGGTACAGATTTTATGAGTTTTTCAGTTCTCATTTGTGTTGCTTATATTCATACTGTGTCAACAGGATATAGAAGTTCAGTTATTTCTATTCCTTTGATTGTTATTGGATCATGTTCTCCCTTGCCAATACTTTCGCTGGCATTCCTGATTTTTTTCAGTATGTAAATTAAACGCATAAGGGAAGAAAATGTCATTCACCCTATCTGTGTCCCCGTTCTTTATGAAACCAATCTTTTATCATCACATATTCTCACAGCTGCCTTTCGGCCCCTGGTAATTGATTTTATGATCTGTATTAAGTATCATGGAACAAAGCAAACACTTGATACTCAGGCAGGAAAAAAAATCAGGTGAAATGAACTTGAATAGAGAATCTAGCAAGAAAGAAAGTTAAAGTTAGTTGCCTATCCTTTACAGGACGAAGCAGTCAACTCCATTATTTTTTGGTTGTTAATGATTCCTGGGCAAGTTTACGTTCAGTAGTTTGCCATTGCTTTCTGAATGACCAGCACTCATGCCATTGTATAGGAAACCATTGCAAGACAGTCTGCTTCAAAATTGTGTTTTTAACACAGTATGCGAGATTACGAATTGTGTTCATAAGCCTTTCACCACAGACCGAAAGATGTATATAATAAAACAGTAACACACACACACACACAAATAATTGCTAAGACAGTAAAAGTCAAGAAGGAAACTGACCATAAAAAGCCAAGCAAGATTATTAAGGAAATTGTCGCTATGTCCTTTCCATGCTAAATGTTTACGATAGTATAGAAATATTAAATTATATGTGTTGGTGATTAATGGCTCCTTTCTGACTGTTGTCTAGTGAGAATTATTTTATATCTTCCTGGCTGCCCTTTGTTAGCCCCGTGAAGGAAAATGTAAAGAAGGAGCGTTCAGTTTTATTCAAAATTAAATACATCAGTGATGGAATCAAATCAGTAAGATACCAAATCACTGTGGAGTCATGTGATTTTTCCAAGGGACATGCATTTTTGCTATCACTTTGCATATCAAGGTGGGTCAACAGTGTTTACATCATTTCTTGAGGATTCAAACTGTCAACCCATACTACCACTACTTCGAGCTTCAGCTGAAGTAATAGTGTGTAGAAACATATCGCATGGTCTTTTGACCAGGAAACATCCGACATGAGTCCGTTAACTTTGACACCAGATTTCTGCAGCTTTAATCATCACCAGCCCTCGTTGTCATTGCCAGATTGCCTCCAACTCTACACCACCCCGTCCCCCTTGATGCTTGCTGAATATAATGTGTACATGCAGAAGCTCGTCCCACTCACCAAGTCCAGCCAGAATCCACAGTTCTTCAATAAGTGTGCTTGTGCCTGTACTGCTGTTGAGTTTGTTCACCTTGCTGGTTCAGGGGCCATACCCAGCTTCTTGTATTCCTGTGACGGAGTTTTTCCCATTTGGCACAAGCAGTGACCAAACAACAGAGCGGTCAGACGACGGTGGTTCAGGAAGAATCAACCTGACAGTCATGTTTCCATTCTTTGGCAACCGGCACGACAAGCTTTACGTGAGTATATGTTAATTGTTTTTTTTGTTTTGGCCTAATGAAACGAGAATGTTTGCTAGCATCAAACATAATGTCTTTTGTGTGTGACTGTTTTGATTCCTTGGCAAGTTTACATTCAGTAGTTTGCCATTGCTTTCTGAAAGACTGGCACTCAAACCATTGTATGGAAACCAACACAAGGCGGTCTGCTTCCAAATCGCCTGCAGCTGTGTTTTGATTGCGGTATGTGGGGTTACGAATTGCATTCATAACCCCTTCACCACAGAGCCAGTCTTACACGGAGGGATAATAATGGATGAATATTTGCTAGTATGGGGGGATGGTCTGGTTTACAACATACAGCCCTGTGTTGGTGTTTGTTGTCTCAGAAGGCTGTGTACCCTGTATTGGGACTCCCAGTTGATGCAACGTAGCGAGGCAGTTGTTTTGAGAATGTGACAATAGTTTAAAGCAGAAGTCGCTGTGTGAGCAGGCAGTTTAGCGATATTTTTATGGTAATTCAATGAAGAAGAGCCCACTCTCTCTCGATGAGTTGTAGACTTTTAGTTAGTAAACTGGCTTAGCTTTTGATCAGTATTGCCCGGTGCAGCTTGCAGTTTATCGGAAAGCATCCAGTGGTTTGCATGTATCACAGGGAAACCTGAGGGTATGCGCTCGCCAATGTCTCCCTGATCTGCATGTATGTGAAAAGTAATATTCAGTGCAATATGTATCTGGTTGATCTTACCAATAGTCATATGCTTGTTTCAAACATTAAGCCATGCACTTCGAAGTTCATAACAGGTCTGTGTGTTACAGGGGCCTCTGAGAGGAAACAAGAATAATAATACTCAATATCTTCTCTGCAAGCCATAAAAGGCAATTAAATGGGCTAAGTCTAAGACTGGTCACCTCACACCATAGAAAAAAAAATCAGCTAACATCCAACCATTCATGTCTGATGTGCTTGATGTTAGGCCTATTATGCTCCACTAGGAGTCTCAAATGTATCAGAAGAAGGAAGAAGACAAACATTTCATGTTGAATAACATGTCTTCACAAACTGAAAATTACACAATTGTTTTTGACTTTAAAATATTTGCATTTTCCGTAGCTTGTGTTCTGATCGGTTGGTGGTTTTACTTAACATCATTTAATGTTTGCTTGTGTAAAACTAAACAATAATACTTTACAGATTTAAATAGCTTTTGTAGGAAAATGCATTTTAATTGTGTGTGTGTGCATTCACTTGCTTTGAACTCAAGTGTAGTCCATTCACATTCAACTACTTCTAGTGCACTGGACTGATTTTTGCATGTGGATCAGCTTTCCCTATTACTAGTGTCCCTCACCATCAGGTGAACCTACTCCAATTTCTGAGGTACTTGTAATTTAAGTCCCTAAGTCAAGGATGAGAAGTGAACATTTTAGTCCAACTGATTGGTGTAGGGGCTGAACCTGCTACCTCGGCATCAGCACACTGGAAGTCTAAGAGCGTGCACTTATATCCATTCCCCATGCCGACCACCAAATGCTTTGTTATTATAGGGTATAATTGCCATGACAACATTTCAAACAATTAGGAAAGCTATCTACAATAGAAAGAGAGTGCTAAAGTGCTATATAGAACATTTGTGTTGTTGTATGGCTGTGAATCTTGGAATGTACATGAACAAGTTAGGAAGAACTTGGTAGCAACAGAGATGTGGCTCCTGAGACAAATGTTGCAAATTCCTTTTACTGCCAGTGTAACCACCAACGATTGCCTGAAAGAGGTTAATGAAACTAGAACATTATATACAACAATAATAAAGGGACAGCTTTCTTTGGTCATGTGATGAGAAGAGAGGCATTGGAGAACATCATGACAACTGGAAAGATCGAGGGGAAGAGAGGCAGAGGCAAACCAAGAGAAATGATGCTGGATGAATTAAGACGGTGGCATGGAGGAATATCGTCAGCAGAGTTGATCCAGAAAACCAAGGACCGAGATCTGTAGAGAGTCATGAATGCCTACGCCAGCTGGCATGGCACTTGATGATGATGATCTGCAATATAATTTTTATGGCATGTACATGTGAAATTCAATGGGAAACCATCGCATTAATTTTACAAAGATAGCACTCACAAAACTAAATTGTCTGTGTGTTCCAAGGGCCCTCAAAGGAAACAAAGTATAGTAATACTGTAACCTGCCATGTGTCTTATGAGAGGTAATTATGGGGCTAGGTATGAGGCTGGCTATCCTATCCCGTAGAAAATTTTTGCTGCAAAATCCAATTAATCATGAGTGAGTCTACAAGGAGCTTAGCCTTGACTTGGCAGATGGCCTATGCTCCTTTGGGAGATGAGAGACAGAAGAAGAAGAAGACAAACCTGGATATATGTTGGAATGATAATGTTCGCAAAATTTCATACCAGTCACTGGATTAAATAAACGGATATGGCTTTGTTTTAATATCGTTGTTCACAGGAGTTCATTATTTTTATCTAAACCAGTTATCACGGCCACATTTTCCTTCATGTTAGTTTTTCAAGTAATATGGAAATATATTGTCTCAGATAATTGAACAGACAGACAAGCTTGGTATCTGCAGAGATATATCATAATGGAGAAGTCTGTTTTGTGAGGAATGTTGAGTTATGTCTTATGCGTCTCTTTGCAGGATCTTGGCCATTGCCTTGAAATTGTTTCAGTTGGCGGTGGTTGTCTGTATCTGTGTGTTCACTGCATTCTTGTTTTTAGTTTTCATTCTGTTGCTGTGAGGATCATCCTGCTATGGTGTCATGAAGGTAATGGGGTAAAACATTTGGCCATGGTAGGGGGATGGAAGAACGCTTCTGATGATCAGAAGTCTTTTGTCGTGGTTGCTCTTTGGAGGAGAGATGAAGCATAAACAGCAGGAGAGTGCCTGTTTATGGGCTTCATATATCGAGATTCCTATGGACTCTGTTATTCCCTCTGTCCATAGTTTACATGGTTGGCCCCTTCTTCTGTTTCCTTTTGGTCTGTACATCATTGCTTGTTGTGGTATACTGTTAGTTGGTAGCCTAGTTATATGGCCAAACCATTTCACTTGCTGTTTTCTGATGAAATCTAGCTCTTCTATAACCTCCACTTTAGTCCTGATTTCTTCAATTTTGATTCTCTCTCTTCCTGATACATTGAGTATTCTTCTTGGGAATGTCATTTCCGTTGTTGTAATTTTTCTTTTCTGTTTCTGTCATTGTCCAGGTTTGACATTGGTAACATAGAGTCAGTAAAAAGATTGTGTTGTAGAGTGCTTTTTTTAGTATCTATTGATACATGTTTGTTCTTTAGTATTGGTGCCACTCTAATGAGTTAGTTTGCCGTATTGCAGCATAGAAGGTGAGTGAACAAATTAGGATGAGCTTGGAGTCGACAGAATGTGATGTCTGAAATGAATGTTGTGAATACCTTGGACTGCCAGAATAACTAACGACTATAGCCAGGAAGAGGATACCTTGGACTGCCAGAATAACTAACGACTATAGCCAGGAAGAGGATACCTTGGACTGCCAGAATAACTAACGACTATAGCCAGGAAGAGGATACCTTGGACTGCCAGAATAACTAACGACTATAGCCAGGAAGAGTATACCTTGGACTGCCAGAATAACTAACGACTATAGCCAGGAAGAGGATACCTTGGACTGCCAGAATAACTAACGACTATAGCCAGGAAGAGTATACCTTGGACTGCCAGAATAACTAACGACTATAGCCAGGAAGAGGATACCTTGGACTGCCAGAATAACTAACGACTATAGCCAGGAAGAGTATACCTTGGACTGCCAGAATAACTAACGACTATAGCCAGGAAGAGGATACCTTGGACTGCCAGAATAACTAACGACTATAGCCAGGAAGAGTATACCTTGGACTTCCAGAATAACTAACGACTATAGCCAGGAAGAGGATACCTTGGACTGCCAGAATAACTAACGACTATAGCCAGGAAGACGTTATTGAAAGTAGACCAAATATAAGGAGGAGACAACATTGTTCTTTGGTCATGTAATGAGAAAGAGGTGCGAAATGGATAATAGCGCTTATTCTTAAACTTCCGATATGCTGATGCTGAAGTAGCATTTTCAACCCCTATACCAGTCAGTTGGACTATAATGTTGACTTCTCGTCCTAGACTTTAGGACGAAAATTACAAGTACCTCAGAAGTCAGAGTCTGATAGCGAGGGACACTGGTAAATAAAAAAATATAATCCACACTCATAAATCAGTCTGGTATACTAGAAATAGTAGTATGTGTATGGACTAAGCTTGAAATCAAGGCGAACGAACGCAAAACAAAAGTTTTGAGAAGGGAGGTATTGGATAACATCGCAACGACTGGAAAGATTAACAGTTAAAGAGGCAGGGGCATACCCAGACAAATGATGCTGGACAGACTTGGACTGTGGTATGAAGAGATATAAATGGCATTGATTAAAAAAAAAAGAGATATAAATGGCATTGATCCAGAACAAGAGATTTAAATGGCTTTGGTTCAAACACGAGATATAAATGACATTGACCCAAAGCAAGAGAGTATAAATGACACTGACCCAAAACAAGAGATATAAATGGAATTGATCCAAAACAAGATATATAAATGGGATTGATCCTAAACAATTATAAATTGAATTGATCCAAAACACCAAGCTCAAGGTCTGTGGAGACGCAGGAACACCTATGCCAGTAGACAGGGCACATGATGAGGATGACAGATCAGTATTGTTAACTCTTTATGTCTGTGTGCGCCCGCGCACGTGCGTTACAAAAAAATTAACTGTTCTTCTATTCTGGTATGGGTCATGAACACGGATTGGCATTGATTAACAAATAAAGAAGACTTGAAGATTGCCAAAGGTAGTTATTGAGCGAGGTAAAGGTTTGATCACATCATCATCAGGTTGGTCGGTTTCAGGATGGTGCTGAAGTCCTTTCCTTTAACCACACGGAGAGTTTAAAGGGAGGATTGACTTTATTGCACCAGGTTTCCCCCCACATGACCTGGTTTCTTTACACAGAGTGGCCTGCCGAAAGCGTCGCACAGAGCACGAACTCCGTAGCTCTGATGATAACTTCACATGAGTCTCCGAAATAACTACAATCAAATGACGAAGTCAGGAAATACTCGCTTGATCTTCTGGGCACAAGGCTGGAGGCTAACCACTCTGGCCTTTGATGGTGCCACGTCTCTGTCAACATTTCTCAGCGGTCCTCTTCAGCTGTGCACAATTCTGAACCATAATGTCCTTGCGTACCTGTATGACGTGAATGTTTCTTGTATTTCTCTCTTTCTCTTTTACCCAGAATTTTGCTCTCAAATATTTTCAGTAGTAGTCTCCCTCTCTCATAATGTTACCAAACAAAGACAGTCTAATTTGCTCTCTCTCTCTCTCTCTCTCTCTCTCTCTCTCTCTCTCTCTCTCTCTCTCTCTCTGTGTGTGTGAGTGAGAGAGAGAGAGAGAGAGAGAGAGAGAGAGAGAGAGAGAGAGAGAGAGAACTAGTGAATCAGGAAGTGAAGGAATAACGCTGATAGAACATTCATTGAAAAAGCCTGAGAAAAGCCTTTGACTGGAACTCGCATGGCAAAAGAAAGAAAGAAAAATAGAAGAAGACCCAAAAACACACGGAGAACAGAACTGAATAATATGTGGAAAACATGGACGGAGCTGCATGAGATAACCAAGGATAGGATGGATGGAGTGGGCCGAAGCCTCATTGGCGAAATAAGAAGACTTGTATATTTTTGTTTGTTTGTTTATTTCTATGTGTGTATATTATAGGTGTACTCGGGTTGTAGTTTAAGGGGTAAGGGGTTCGGTAGGTCAAGAATTTTGGGAACCACTGATTTGAGTTCTTGATTCCCTCGGATCAGCTCTTTGCTGGTATATAGGCATCCTCATTAAGTTTCCTTAATCTGAATTAATTCACTTTTATTGCTGATTACAGTGCCACATATCTGATTTGTTTTGCTTTCTTTTTGTTAACTCTTAGTTCAAAATTTTTTTTTCCCTATCATCTTTCTTGTTTTCCCTCTCTCTGTTCCTTGTTGCCGCGCTATGGATTTGCAACTTTCCCACGTTACGTCTTTCCACTTAGGAAAAGGGAGAATAAGGGAGATAAATGTAACCGTGGAGATGTGATCAAATGTTTGTTTTTTGATAACGTATTCACTAGCAAAGACGAGTTCGTTTTTATTCTTATATAAGTGAACAGCGAGAGTGTTTTCCTACACTTCAAATTCTGTTTCCTCCTCCTCCTCCTCCTCCTCCTCCTCCTCCTCCTCCTCCTCCTCCTCCTCCTCCTCCTCCTCTTCTTTCTTTTATCTCTACATGTGGAGTAAAGCTCCTTGACCCACTCACGCCAAGCCTTCCCATCCTTTGCCATGGCCTGCATAGCCTCCCCATATTAATCATCTCTGCAGTCTCTTCTCTTTTCCATGTGCTCTTAGGTCGCCTTCTAGTTCTTTCTCTCTGTAGCGTTCAGTGAAAGGACTTTCTGTTAAACTATTCTTCTCCCCCCCCCCTCCCCACACTTCTTGATTCACTGCAACTTTCTGGTCTCTACAACAATTCCACATTGGTGATTCTGTTTTATTATTTTAGTCCCCCTATTCTCTAGTCCATTCTATTCTCTATTTTGGCACAAGTGAACTGATTCAGTGCCAAAGAAAGCAATAGGCTTGGACCAGATAGTGTACACAATCAAATGAACATGTATTATAATGTAAATTTACGTTCCCTGAGCATTGAAATCGCGGGAGATACCACGAAACAAAGCAAATAACACAGTGACTCTAGTATGGCGATATATCGTCCTTCTGTCCAAATGGGCGATATATTATCATTCGGCACTGACTCGGTTAAAATGAATGTGTGTGGCTTATTACAAGGTGAATTGTTAATGAATGTGCAGTTTCTGAAAATATTACCGTTCCGAATTTTGTATGTTAGTTAGTTAGTTAGTAATCAAGAGTGGAGTTAAGCAAGGTTGTGTACTATCCCCCACCCTCTTTGGGATATACTTTTCACTTCTACTGAAATATGCCTTTCGTGATCAGGATGACGGTATATACATTCACTCACGCTCAGATGGCGGCCTCTATAATGCTTAGAGATTGAAGGCCAAGACCAAAATTAGGAGGGTACTAATCAGAGATTTGCTTTTTGCGGATGATGCTGCGATTACGACCCACTCTGAGGAAGAATTACAACTTCTACTATCTGCATTCTCCAATACTTGTTCTGAATTTGGTTTAACAATTAACAAAAAGAAGACACAAATTATGTCACAAGGTGCACATGGCGTACCATCAATCTTTATTGACGACGCCGAACTGGAGATAGTAGACCATTTTACATACCTAGGATCAGAGGTAAATAGCAATTTATCCCTAGATCAGGAAATCAACATCAGGATTGGCAAGGCAGCAACAACAATGAACATGTTAGCAAAAAGAGTCTGGGAGAACAGGAAGCTTACTGGCAAAACAAAAGTCCTTGTCTACCAAGCCTGTGTCCTTAGTACTCTTCTTTATGGCAGTGAAACCTGGACAACTTACTCACGCCAAGAGAAACGTTTAAACACCTTTCATATGCGGTGTCTGCGAAGAATACTTGGTATTAAGTGGCAAGACAAAATCACAAATACTGAAGTATTAGAAAGATCTGGTTGTGTGACGGTGTATTCCATGCTCAGTCTTCATAGACTTAGATGGATAGGACATGTTAGGAGGATGGATGATGGTAGAATACCAAAGGACATCTTTTTTGGCGAATTACAGACGGGTAGGAGATCTCAGGGTCGGCCTCTACTACGATACAAAGATGTGTGTAAGCGGGACATGATTGATACAGGCATAGATAATGCACATTGGGAGCAAGTCGCCGCTGAACGTGTTGCATGGATGGCAAACATCAGAAATGGAATAAAGACAAAAGAGAAAATGATTGCAGATAAAGCACACATAGAGCGTGAGAGACGTAAGATGGTGCACAATGGTGAAAATGACCATGTTTTCACATGCGTCTACTGTGGGCAAACATCTGCAGCAAGAATTGGCCTTACCAGCCACACTCGCCACCGGCATGGGTCGTAGTTATTATGCCTTTTTAAAGCACAATGTACCAAACTATCGTCTGTCAAGACGGAAAGGTGCCAATGATAGTTAGTTACTTAGTTAGTTAGTTAGTTAGTCGACAGATCATCCTCATTGCACATAGAACCATTCAGTCCATAAGTGTTCGGATCCCCTCCTCAGTAAATCCCGCAGCGTATAGCGGCTAACGACGCCAGTTCTGTGTTGGTTTATTAATTTTCTTTGGTCTCCCGCGTAGTGTTCTTGTTTGGCCCCACCTCTTTTAATTTTGCTGTTCTCGCAATCGGACCATGGTTGTAGATTCACAGTCTTCATTGGTTCTCGCAAAAGTCTTACTTCTCGTAGAGCATTCAGAATGTCAGCCTGGTCCGTGGCTCGTCCGCCTTCCACAGTAGCCTTACCTGCAAGCTTGTTAGCCCGCTCATTCCTCGCACACCCGCATGTCCTGGCATGAAAACGAAATTAATCTTTGCCAACCGAGACCGCTCCAGAGACAACAGCCACTCTCTTCAGACCCACCCCATGTGTTGCATGAACGCCACAGTAGTAAATACAAAACTTGGAACGGCAATATTTTCAAAAACTGCACAGTCATTAAAAATACACCCTATAGTAATTGTTTGATTCGTTCTCTAGGTTTCTGATCAACACGGCAGGACTGCTTTGACAGTAGATTTCAATATTCTAAGGGTGGTACTAGGTTTACTCTCTGTTGACTTCCACACATGTCCTAGTGCTATGGGAGCTCCTGTTTGCTTTTTGTGTCTGTCAGGGACTTCTGTCGGCGTCTGGGGCCAAGGGGCACTGAACGCAGTTGTACGATCTCGGAATACCGGGTTCTAAATCAGCCGCAGGCGATTTTAAAGCAGATCATCTGGCGTTGATTTTCACAAAGATATGAGCGTCGGCCGTTCAGAAAGCAATGGTGAACAACTGAACGTAAAATTGCCTAGAAGATCACAAACAGGGGAAAAAAAAATGCTGAGATTGACTGCAGCGTTCTGTAAAGGACGTTCAGTGCAACTAACTTTAACAGAGACCCGCGGTTAAGGATCGAAGGCAACTGGTGATGACTGCACGTCAAGCGAGATACCAAACAGAGGTGATCAAGGTAACAGGATGCTGGACACCATCTGTTAGGAATAGGAGTAACTGGGAAAGAGTACACAACTGTCCGCCGCCATCTTGACCGGAAGTCATCATTGTTGCTCTACGAGAAGTAAGGCGTTTGCGAGAACCAAATGATGACTGTGAATCTACAACCATGGTCAGACTGCGAGAACAGCAAGTTTAAAGAGGTGTGGCCAAACAAGAACATTATGCAGGTAGCCAAAGAAGATTAATAAACAAACACAGAACTGGTGTCGTGAGCTGCTACATGCTGCGGGATTTGCCGAGGGAGCGGTCCGAGCACTATTGTTCTGAATGGATCGATGTGCAGTGAGGATGATCTGTCGACTAACTGACTGACTAATTAGGAAAGAACAATAGGAAGTAAAAAGAAAAAAAAATACATATAATATCATCTCATCTTGTTTCTCTTATACCTTGCGGTGTCGATGTGAAGCGTAAACAGCAGGAGAGTGCCCGTTCATGGACTTCATGTATCGAGATTCTCATGGACTGTGCTTTTCCCTCTGTTCATCATTTGTGTGGCCGCCTTCTTTTTCTACTTCCATTTAGTCTTTTCAGCATTGCTTGTTATGATATTCTGGTTTTAACAGTATAAATATCAATATAACTAAAATAATAACAATAAACTAAATAAAGCCATTGCAGTGAAATCCAGTCGCAACGAAACAAGCATCGAGGATATCGTCGGCGAAGGAATGAGTGAAGGACAAAGGCAGAAAGAACACTACCAGGCATGCATCAGTGGAAGTCGTCTACGCACAAAGGACCAGGAAAAGATTACACCGCACTGTGAACCACCACAGTTATAACCAAGGCTGGTGAAGCTGGTTTAACGAGGTGGAAACTTTTGTTCTTCTTTTCTACAAATCGGATTGAATCGGACAGCGTATTTCTGTTACACGTGTTGTCTGCTACATACCTACACATACCAGGAGATGTCCGCGGGACGCTCTCAGTCTGGACCACATCTGTAAAACCTTAGTTTGGATGTCAGCGTTGCAGAAAGGTTAAGAAAGTCCGCTCTTAGACTTCCTGTTCGCTGCTAGCGCGTTTTTTGTTGTTGTTTTTTTGGTGGTGGTGGGGGTTGGGGGTTTCCTATACCGGTAAGTTTGATCCGAGTATCTGTGGGTGGATGGATGGATAGATAGATAGATGGGTATGTGGGTGGCTGGATAGATAGGTAGGTAGGTGGGAAGTAGGTAGGTATGTAGAGAGAGAGAGAGAAAGAGAGAGATGGATGGATAGACGGAGGGTCGGATCTGTCGGTGGGTTTGTGTATGAATAGACATATACACCTGTGGATGGGTGGATAGATAGCTTGTTACTTCTCGTTCAGAAAGCAGTGGCAAACTACTGAACGTACTATTGCCTAAAAATCTACCTGGGGGTCGATGGCAACGGCTTGCACAGGACCTGCAGCATTGTAGTTTGTCATTGGTTGTGACGTAATGTCCAGCTCAGCTGTGCCTGGACTCCTAGCCGCCCCTGGGGCTTACATCTACAGCAGTTCTTGGGGTGAGCCTAAATCCACATCCAGAACTGATTCAGTATCGAAGGATAATATATCACCAATGTGACCTACCATTTGGACAGAAGGATGATATATCGCCATATGTGACCCTGCTACTCAGTGAGTGCGTGGCGCGACTCTGTGAGCTGTGATATTCACGTGGACTGCTTCTACATGTCCGCTTTTGTTTGTACAGTGACCTGCATGTTCGGAACAATGGCTACCGGCTGTTGCTGAATTGACTGATTTGCCTTTTCGGTTCACGGGTGCATTTTCAGGAGACTCCTGGGAATCGGCGCTGGAGCTGCGGGGTTCGTGCTTAATGCTTTCGGCGGGTCGCCCTGCGGATAGATTCAGAGCCATGTGAGAAAACCCGGGTCAATGAGGTCTTTCTGGTGACTGCCGATTCCATCGACGATAAACTGTGGTTTTCGTGGAGGACTTTTGTGTTGGCATTCTGGCGGCGGCATTATGCACAGTGTACCTGTGCGGGCTGTTGGATTGCCGAGACTTCTGTCTGTTCCACTTTTCACATTGGACAGTGAGGAGCATTTTGTGTGATATTCACTGGCACAGGAACGGAGCATAATGGGGACGACCTGTTGCCGTGAAGTTGGAACCTCGACTAACTAACTAACTAACTAACTAACATATCGCCATACAAGGGTCAAGGTGTTATTTGTTTTGTTCCATGGTATCTTCCGCAATTTCAATGTTCAGTGAACATAAATTTAAATTAGAATACTTATAATACATTTGATTGTGTACAATATCTTGTCTAAACCTGCTGTTCGTATGGCACTGAATCGGTTAATCCGTCACTGCATAGGCATGGAACTATCTCGTACCACTGACAGCTATGCTGGGTTCTTCACTGTGTTGTGTTATTGTTTGATGATGTTGAGGCCGCTGTTACCATTATGAAGTTATTATAAAAGGTATTCCCATGAAGAGAGACGCCGTAGTACAGCGGCTAGCACTCTTGCCTGTCGGTTGGTTGTCATGTGTTTTCAAACCTGCCTGTAGTGGCTGCCAGAATATTTGTCCTGGGAAGTAAAGACGACCGGTGTGACATTGACCACATCAGCCACCGAGCGCCGACTGGTATATACATATATGAGGCCATCACCATATACCCAACACATCTCAAGGGTTATACATTTCTGATTAAACTTAACATTAGTCCCCTAGCCAGCACTGCAGCCAGGGTGTGTAGTGTCGGGCCTCCACGCGTCCTAGGTCAGGGCAACAGTGTTTTTTTTTACTCAGCCCGCTGCCCATCCCGGCGTATTTCCAGACAATTATGATAATCATCGAGTATCAGTTTTTGTGAGGTTGGGTTGAGCCCTACAAACGTTGTGGTGGGGGTAAGTACCTGCCATTACAGGGGGTTGGTGATCAAACCCCGGATTTTGCTTTTGTAAGCACACGCTGTGTATAGTATGCTAGGGGATAGATGGATGGACAGGCAGAAGGATGGATCTGTAGGTAGGTGGATGGATAGATAGATAGATGGGTATGTGGGTGGATGGATAGATAGGTAGGTAGGTGGGAAGTAGGTAGGTATGTAGAGAGAGCGAGAGAGAGAAAGAGAGAGATGGATGGGTGGACGGAGGGTCGGATCTGTCAGTGGGTGTGTATATGAATAGACATATACACCTGTGGATGGTTGGATGGCTGTGCCTGGACTCCTAGCCGCCCCTGGGGCTTCCTGCTACAACAGTTCTTGGGATGAGCCTAAATCCACAGCCGGAACGGATTCAGTACCGAAGGATAATATATCGCCAATGTGATCTCCCATTTGGACAGGACGATATATCGCCATACAAGGGTCATCGTGTTATGTGTTTTGTTTCGTGGTATCTTCCGCAATTCTAGTGCGCAGTGAACGGAAATTTACATTATGGATGGATGGATGGATCTGTGGGTGGATGAATAGACACACAGACGGACAGGCGGAGCCAGAGAGAGAGAGAGAGAGAGAGAGAGAGATATAGATAGAGAGAGAGAGAGAGAGAGAGAGAGAGAGAGAGAGAGAGAGAGAGAGAGAGAGAGAGAGAGAAGAACAGTTCCTCCTCATAACGGAGGTCTAGGTGAGGTCTTTGTGCATTTTGCTAGCGTTCATATGGCGTATGCGAGAGCGGGATGTGTGTGTGCGTGTGCGTGTCAGAGCTGATATCTCCACACCCTTCCCTGCTGGCATGGCATTGCATCGAAAGTTGCGTATCGTATCTAGGCCAACAGCGACGGTTCGGTTTAGAGCGCACTATTCTTCGCGCCACACCCTGTTGGATGCTTTCGGCTCCGTGTGCGTGTGTGTAGGTATGTTGTGTGTGTATGCATGTTAGTATGCCTGTATTTATATATAAGATGTGTGTGTGTGTGTGTGTTAATGTAGGTATGCGATCGCGCGCGCGTGTGAATTTGTACTTCTGTGTTCTTGTGCGTGTTGAATCTTGACAGTGTTAAAATAATTAGTGTCTTCTTCTTCTTCTTCTTCTTCTTCTTCTTCTTCTTCTTCTTCTTCTTCTTCTTCTTCTTCTTCTTCTTCTTCTTCTTCTTCTTCTTCTTCTTCTTCTTCTTCTTCTTCTTCTTCTTCTTCTTCTTCTTCTTCTTCATCATCATCATCATCATGATTATCATCATCAACGATCAATATTTTCTGTACGTCCGTTCCAGCATGTGCCACAAACAATTAGGTTCAGTAGAGATCTTCACCCGTCCTCTATAGCCTGTTACGTCAGAAACAGGTTCAGTAGATATCTTCACCCGTCCCCTATAGCCTGTTACGTCAGAAACAGGTAGGTTCAGTAGAAGTTTTCACCCGTCCTCTATAGCCCGTTACGCCAGAAACAGTTAGGTTCAGATGAGGTCTTCACCCGTCCTCTATAGCCTGTTTCGTCAGAAACAGTTAGGTTCAGTAGAGATCTTCACCCGTCCTCTATAGCCTGTTACGTCAGAAACAGTTAGGTTCAGTAGAGGTCTTCACCCGTCCTCTATAGCCTGTCACGTCAGAAACAGTTAGGTTCAGTAGAGATCTTCACCCGTCCTCTTTAGCCTGTTACGTCAGAAACAGTTAGGTTCAGTAGAGATCTTCACCCGTCCTCTATAGCCTGTTACGTCAGAAACAGTTAGGTTCAGTAGAGGTCTTCACCCGTCCTCTATAGCCTGTTACGAAGGATCGCTACTTTCGGCCAGACTCCCTCCCTCAGTTCGGCGACGCCAGGGCGGTCTTGTAGGACAAGCTTTGGGGGTTTGCTGTGGTGCTCCACATTCACAAATGGTAGAGTCAACGAGACCCATCCTGTGGGGTTTGCTGTGGTGCTCCACATTCACAAATGGTAGAGGTATCAAGACCCATCCTGTGGGGTTTGCTGTGGTGCTCCACATTCACAAATGGTAGAGGTATCAAGACCCATCCTGTGGGGTTTGCTGTGGTGCTCCACATTCACAAATGGTAGAGGTATCAAGACCCATCCTGTGGGGTTTGCTGTGGTGCTCCACATTCACAAATGGTAGAGGTATCAAGACCCATCCTGTGGGGTTTGCTGTGGTGCTCCACATTCACAAATGGTAGAGGTATCAAGACCCATCCTGTGGGGTTTGCTGTGGTGCTCCACATTCACAAATGGTAGAGGTATCAAGACCCATCCTGTGGGGTTTGCTGTGGTGCTCCACATTCACAAATGGTAGAGGTATCAAGACCCATCCTGTGGGGTTTGCTGTGGTGCTCCACATTCACAAATGGTAGAGTTAACGAGACCCATCCTGTGGACATGGGCTCCGAATCTAGTGTCCTGTTCTGAGTATGAAGATTTGGGACTATGCATTTCTGCCAAACACATTTCCGCCAAACACATTTCTGCCAAACACATTTCTGCCAAACACATCTCCGCCAAACACATTTCCGCCAAACACATTTCTGCCAAACACATTTATGCCAAACACATTTATTTACGCCAAAAACACGTATGCTGTGTGGAAGCCTTAGCGTAGTTGATAGGGAACTGTGCTGGTAATGTCAAAAGCGCGGTCGGGCGAAGTTTCAACGCCTACGTTTGTCATCCACTAACAGAGGAAAAGACTGGTCACCCATTCCTTCGTGGATTCAGGCTACCAAATATGATGGTCAAATCACATAACAGACCCATAGCAAGAAACTACTTCGGGGCATATTGTTGTTGTTTTACTTACGCTGTCGTGTTCTTGACTGTAGTTGTTTGTGTTCTTTCCTCCAAATTGTACGATCTCTCAAACGATACATCGAAGGAATTGATCGCATAAGTGTTATTCTTAAATAACTCTTAGCAGGCGCCCTTACCATCTGCAGTGATAACGTTCTCAACGGATGAGATGAGTTGAGTCAAGAACCGACATCACAGCACTAGGGACATTCCCATACATGCTTCGTTCTCTTCTTAAACAGCCAGCGAAGAGTCCCTATACTAATGGTACAATTAGCAGTATGATTATGTGTCCGTCTGGCCTTTCTTTGAGTCCTGAGTGTCGGCCTGATCCTCTGGCCAATCCCTACAGCACCATTCTCTCCAGGCCGTGAAGATCTATCTATTCTTCCGCACTATATAACGATCCCAGGGGGCTCCGAACAATTCTGCATTGTCATGCACTAATACCCCACGGAGCGGTGCATCGGATGAGATAATGTGTTTCCGACCTCATTGGCTCTGTGGTCGACCCACCCTCGTGGCATTGGTGCCGAAGATTAGCTAGGGAGGCAATGTAACATACATTACGCGCGCATGTGGAGTGCGCGGGAACACATGGAACATGTCATCCGAGACGGCTGGTTCCATGAGAGATGCCGTGGCGATGTGGTCCTACCCAGCCCCACTGAGGAAAGGCTGTGTGGTGGCATGAGGAAGTGGAGTTTGAGACGAGCGAACTGTTGTTTAAAGGCAGATCAGTGTGAATGTTCGATAACTGGAGGAGGGGGAGAAGAAGAAGAACAAGAAGAAGAGAATAAGAAGAACAGAAAAGGGGGAAAGGGAGAAGAATAGAAAGAAGAAGAAGCAGAAAAAGAAGAAAAGATAGAAGAAGACTAAGAAGAAGAAGAAGAGAAAGAAGAAGAAGAAAAGAACTGGAGGACCAGAAGAAGTAGAAAAATAAGAAGAGGAGAAAAGGGGATGGGAGAAGACGTAGAAGACGAAAAGAGAGAAGAAGTATAAGAAAAGAGAGAAAAAGAGAGTAAAAAAATGAAGAAGAACAGAAAGAAATAAGTAAAAGAACGAAAGAAGATGAAGGAAAACGGCGAAGAAATAGCCGCTGGAATAATACTGGTAGCACCTAACAGTACTCTCATACTGCATAAACAAGATTATGAGTTTTGTGTTTGTGAGACATACAGTTTACTGATATTTAGTGGCACTCACTGAGGGTAAAGGGGCAGAAGTAAAGATCGGAGGAGAAACTAGACACTACGAAGATTGAAAGTTACAGGCACACAGGGATTCGCACCTACCTCCTTCAAATATCAACATCACCACTCTGAATGATCAAGTGTATCTCGACCCACGGCCAACTTCTTCTTCTTCTTCTTCTTCTTCTTCTTCTTCTTCTTCTTCTTCTTCTTCTTCTTCTTCTTCTTCTTCTTCTTCTTCTTCTTCTTCTTCTTCTTCTTCTTCCGCGTGTTATTTTCCATTGTGACATAGGCTCTCAACCAAATAACTCCAAACCATCCTATCTTTTGCTATCTCCTGCACCTCTCTCCCACGTGATCCCCATATTATTAATATGAATGTTTAATTTGCTTCTCCGTGTGTTTTTAGGTCTCACACAACTTCTCTTCACCGCGTGGGTTCCAGAAAAGGGTGCGTCTAGTTACACCATCCTCAAGTTTTCTCAGTGTATATCCTATCCATTTAGTGTATGCCATCATTGGCCAGATAAATAGGGTGTATTTTTAATGACTGCAGTGTTTGAAAATATTGCCTGTCCAAGTTGTGTATTTACCCTCTGTAAAGTTCATGCAACATAATAGGTAAATACAAAACTTGGAAGGTAATAATTTCAAACACTGCACAGTCATTAAAAAGACACTCTGTATTATTATCCGCGTGGAATGACTACTAATGATGAAATCAGAATTCTTACTCATCCATTTTTATAGCACAGTAGATCTAACAAAAGCGATGTCTAACAACAAGTTAGTTGCATGTTCGTTTTACGGGACGATGCAGTCAACCCCAGTATTTATCGACTGTTTGTGATATTCTAGTAAATTTTACGTTAAGTAGTTTGCAAGTAATTGCTTTCTGGACGGCCGACGCTCATACCATTGTGAAAATCAACTCAAAGTGATCCACCCCCAACTCGCGAGCGGCTGAATTCTAACCTGGTGTTGGGATTGTAAAACTGCGGTGACTGCCCTTAAGTCAGGGGCGTCGACATGATCAACCCAGTATAGGTCAAGTAACGAACACAACAATGGGCCGGACAGTTGTGCAGGTCTAGTTTAGTTTAGTCAACGGATCAACATCACGGCACACGGGTGTAACCCATAAGTACTCCATTCTACTCCTTACTCAAGCCTGAGTTCGGAGAAACTCAGCTCAGTGCACGAAGTCCGCAGCACCGGCGAGGATCCTGAAATACTTTGGGTAGATTTTTAACTTGAAATTTTGCCCGCGCAGCGCTGTTAGGCTACTCTTTTTTCGATTTCCAACTGCCAGGGGAATTTTTACGTGCGCTACAATACACACGGACATCCGATCTCACTACCCAGAGACCAGGGAAAATTTATTTATTAGAAGTCCACGTGAAAAAATCCCGACCCTCACCGGGACCTCCAGCACTCGAGGCGGACACCATATCTCGAGACCACTCAGCTCCCCCACAAGTTGTGCAGGTCTAGTGTATTACGAACATTTGTGGTTGTGCGCCAGTGCCGCCTTCGAGGGAAAGCTAGCGGGTACCATAACCAACTCCTTATTGGAACATGGAGAAGAAATACTTTGGGATTTCTGCTTCATCGTAGGGCTGAACACGCATGGGAGTCACCAGTGTGCATTGACATCGTTCACCATAACATAACCACATCATCATAATCCTGTGCCTTGCCGGCTGGCGTGGGCGATCATGCCTCTCCATAAATTACCATCTCCGACGTCGTGGATCCATTCGTGTGTTAACTCCCTTCCTTGCCATGACATAAGACTGTCAATAATCTTCTCACTCTGTCTTCCTCTACATCTCGTTCCGTAAATCTTTTCGGTTGTTACAACATGTTCCAGTATTTGTCTTCTCATAACATGCCCCCCCCCCCCAAAAAAAAAAAAAAAGATTACTGCCTCTTTCTGATGTTTGTGATAAGTTGTCTTTGCGACTCAGCTTCCATTAAAATGTCCTGGTTGCTAATTTTGGCTGTCCAATTAATTTTCGGCATTCTTCTATAAAACCATCCTCGAATCTTGATTCGAAATAACATAACATAACATAACATAACATAACATAACATAACAGTCAACTCTGTCTCTAATTCTCGTCTCCGAGTAAATTTAGACCCCATCCCCTCTGTTTCTTTTACCCTGTGGATAAATAAAAAGAACTTTCTATATATCCGAAATGATACAAGCGCTCTATCGCTTAAATGTCCGGTTCGCTGACGGCGGAATAGCGGGATTAATTCCTACTACTGTTAATTAGCCGGTCTCCCTGGCCTAGGTGTTTTACGTCTTTCTCCGTAATCCCGTATACTCTCGTGAGTAACTTGACGTGCGCGAGAATCGGTAGCGGTTCTCACCGCGTCGTTAACTTACGGGGTATGTGAGCCGGTCGCTCAGAAATCAATGGCAAACTACTGTGCATAATCTTGCCAAGAAATCAACAATAAGCTGAAAGATGCTGATGTTGACAGCGATGTCCTGTAAAGGATATGCGAACAATGTCAGTTGACCTTCACCGTTGACTTCTCAATGACAAGGTACTGAACGTGAAATTGCTTAGAAAATTAACCGGGGAGTTGGGGTTAATCACAGCGTACTATAAGGGACCTGCAATTATAAAGAAGTTATACTGTTAGCATATTTTCACAGTGCACTCTCTCTCGCTCTCTCTCTCCCTCCCTCCCCATCTCTCTCTCTCTCTCGCCAGCACCAGTCTTTTCCCTACCTCTTGACTCACTGGAATCTGTTTAGTCCTCTCCTATGCTCCCCAACAGTGATTCTGTCTTTCGATGTTAGCCCTTCTGTTCTATGCCGTTACCAATTAATGAAAGTTTGCAGGTTATTGGTAATTGCTTTAATTGGTCTCCACGTTTCTCCTTCATTACATCATCATCATCATGTGACAAGCCGATAAGCGTGGGCGGTCATGTTTCGCCATCTCACTCAATCACCAGAGTCGTGGATCAGCTCCGTGTTCTTGTCGCGGACATGCCACGTTACCAAGCCATCCAGTTCTCTTCCCCTCAATCTTGTCAGTTGTCACCAAGTTCTCTAGTCTATTTCTTCTTATAACGTGTCCAAAATATATTGACTGTCTACGTCTAATTTCTCTATTCAGTTTACGTCTTCATTTGTTTCTTGTAGGACTTGGTCGTTGGTTTGTATGTCTGTCTATGGCATTCTTTGCATTTACCTTAGAAACCTTCACACCTCAGTACTGATTTAAAGGTATACATACTGTGATGCAATTGTATTTGTTTATACGGGAAAATGGCGGTATTCCAGACTGTGGTACAATTTTATTGTTTTATACTGAAAACTGGTACAATGTTATTTGTTTATACGAAATGGCGGTATCCTATACTTCGGTGCAATTCCATGTGTTTATACGGAAATGGCGGTATCCCATACTGTGGTGCAATTCTATTTGTTTACACGGAAATGGGTGTTACCATACAAGATCATCATTAGACAGATGAGATCCGTTAGTCATATAGAAGAACACAGTATTGTACTAAAAAGTATGGTGTATTTTTAATGAGTGTGCAGTGTTTGAAAATATTGCCGGTCCAAGTTTTGTATTCACCCTCTGTAAAGTTCATGCAACATATTTTTTATTTTAAAGTTGCATATCCTTTACATGACGTTGCAGTCAACATCAGCATTTTACCGCCGCTAGTGATGTCTTGGCAAGTTTTACGCTCAGTAGTTTGCCATTGCTTTCTGAACGACCGGCTCCCGTACCAACACGATAAAACCAGTGCGACACGGTCTGCGTGCAACATAATAGGTACATACAAAACTTGGACCGGCAATATTTTCAAACACTGCACAGCCATTAAAAACACACCCCGTATAAGGGGAGCTGAAAGGCCAAAGTGGACAGAGACACTGCTTTTAGTGAGAGGGTAGCGCCGAGGGAAAGACCGGAAGCAAGATGTCTGACTGCTCAGTATTAGGTAGGGATTGTTGGAGATCCACCGCTTCTTACCTTTGATGCGAAGATGACAACCCATCATGTATGCACATGTGGTCGTGCTGCACACGTGTATATCCTTCATCTTCAGCCTGCCAATATCATCAGCTGCCATCTCGGCATAGAAGGTCGGATGCTATGAGTCGCCTACACCCTCTTTCATAAATGATGTGTTTAACCGCGGTGGAAATGGTTGCGGAAAGTAAACAATTATAAAGCACTAGCTGACCCTGCCCGGCTTCGCCCAGACCCTGGTGGGGAGCATCTCATTTAATTCATATAAGTAGTCATATAAGTTCTCCTTCCCGTTACCGACTATCTGTCTGTCTGACTGTCTGTCTGTCTGTCTGTCTGACCCAGCCCGTCTTCGCCCAGACCCTGATGGGGAGCATGTCATTTAATTCATATAAGTAGTCATATAAGTTCCCGTTCCCGACTGTCTGTCTGTCTGTCTATCTATCTATCTGTCTGTCTGTCTGACCCAGTCCAGCCCATGGTGGAGAGCATCTCATTTAAATCATATAAGTAGTCATATAAGATCCCGTTCCCGACTATCTGTCTGACTGTCTGTCTGTCTTGGTTAAATGGAGGAGGGAGGAGGAAGAGGGAGGTGGAGGAGGGAGGAGGAGGGCGGAGACAGGAGGAGTAGGGAGGAATAGGAGGGAGGAGGAGGGATTAGGAGGAGGAGGGGGAGGAGGAGGGAGGAGGAGAAGGAGGGAGGATGAGGGAGGAGGAGGGAGCAGGAGGGAGCAGGAGGAGGAGAGGGAGGAGGAGAAAGAGGGAGGAGGAGGAATGTGAAGGGAGGAGGAGGTAGAGGGAGGAGGAGGGAGCAGGAGGAGGAGAGGGAGGAGGAGGAATGTGAAGGGAGGAGGAGGTAGAGGGAGGAGGAGGGAGGAGGAGGGGGAGGAGGAGGAGGGAAGAGGAGGTAGAGGGAGGAGGAGGATGGAGGAGGGAGAGGGAGGAGGAGGAGGAAGAGGGAGGAGGAGGGAGGAAGAGGAAGAGGGAGGAGGAGGAAGGAGGAGGGGGAGGGAAGAGGAGGGGAGAGGAGGAGGGAGAGGGAGGAGGAGGGAGGATGAGAACGCAGGAGGAGGAGGAGGGAGGAAGAGGGAGGAGGAGGAAGGAGGAGGGGAGGGAAGAGGAGGAGAGAGGAGGAGGGAGGGGGAGGAGGAGGGAGGAGGAAGAAGGAGGAGGAGGAGGGAGGATGAGAACGCAGGAGGAGGGAGAGGGAGGAGGATGAGGTGGAGAGAGGAAGAGGTAGAAGGAGGAGGGAGAAGGAGGGGGAGGAGGAGGAGGAGGAATGATGAGGAGGGAGGAGGAGGAAGAGGGAAGAGGAGGGATGTGGAGGACGGAGGAGGAGGGAGGAGGTAGAGGGAGGAGTAGGAGAAAGGAAAAGGGAGGAGGAGAGAGGAGGAGAAGTGAGGAGGTAGGAGGAGGAGGAAGAGGGAGGAAGAGGAAGAGGAAGAGGGAGGAGGAGGATGGAAGAAGGAGGAGGTAGAGGGAGGAGGATGATTGATTGCCATCCCACCAGGTTAATATGTTATCGCGGACCTCAGAGAGAAGTGTCTATGTAGAAGACCATTTCCCGGACGTACGTATTTTGGGAGGGGGAGGAGGGAGGAGGAGGAAGAAGAAAAAAAAATACGACAGTTGGCTGCTCTGGACTGAAAAGAAGGCGTGTAGAAATTTTCATCTCAATCGGATGGGCCGTTCGCGAGCGCATAAAGGACAGACGGACAGACAGACAGACAGACAGACAGACAGACAGACAGACGGACGGAGATCGCCTTTTATATATAAGATGACGTGGCAATCAATCCCAACTTTTTATGGCTGTTTATGATTTTTAAAGACAATTTTACTTGCAGCAATCTGCCTTATCTTTCTGAAAAGCCGACGCTTCTCATACCTTTGTGAAAATAAACGCAAAGCGGCCAAGTCGCCTGCGGCAGACATACTTTGGGATGACTGCTGCATCGGAAGACAAAGCGCGCTCGGGAATGCCCGATGTGCGGTGACGTCGTTTGACCTAACGTAATATGACATAGAGAACTCCGTAGTTACAGCGACGACCCCTAGAAGTCTCAGAGAAAACTCCGGAACGAACCCAGGACTTTCGGAGCGCAAGACAAGCGGGTAAATCACTTGGCCCTGGAGACCCCCAAGTTAGTATGAGCGATTTGGCAGCAGACCGCCTTGCGTTGGTGTTTCATACAATGGTATGGGTGCCGGTCGTTAAGAAAGCAATAGCAAACTACTGAACGTAAACTTGCCAAGAAATCACACCCCAAAAAAGTTTGTGTCATACCTTTTACAGAACGTCGCAGTCAAAGTTCGTGATTTCTTGGCAAGTTTACTTTCGGTAGTTTGCCATTGATTTCTGAACGACTGACACTCATACAATTTTATAAAAATAAACGCAATGCAGTCTGCTGCCAAATCGCCCGCAGCTATATTTCAAACGTGTGATGCGCGATTGCGAACTGCGTCCGTAACCCCTTAAGAAATCACAAGAAACCCTGCGTTCGTTTTTATGAAATGGTATGCGTGCGGATCGTTCAGAAAGCAATGGCAAACAACTGAACGTAAACTTGCCTAGAAATCACGACAGCCAAGAGATTCCGGAGTTGAAATGTGTATTTTACAACTCCTGACTCCGCATCTACCACGAGACCTGCATCTTACTGTATCTTAAAACTTCTAACTCCGCATCTACAACGAGATCTGTATCTTACTGTATCTTACAACTTCATACTCCGCATCTATCGCGAGATCTGCATCTTACTGTATCTTACAACTTCTGACTCCGTATCTACTACGAGATCTGTACAACTCCCAGTGCCAGGGATTCTCTCCTCTCCCCCCCCCCCCCCCCATCCGCGTGTCCAAACGCTCACACAATCCTTCTAGCTCAGTGTTTCTAAACCTTTTTTGGCCCGTGCCCCCCTTCACCATATTTTCAGAACGTCATTCCCCCCCCCCTTTCCTATCAAAAATTAGGCCCGTGCGCCCCCCCCCCCCTTTTTTCACCGTATTTTCAGAACGTCACCCCCCCCCCTTCATATTTCCTATCTAAAAATCCCCCACCCCTACACAGTATACGTAAAAATGTAAGGTAAATTTAATAGCACATACTAAAACAAGTCTAGACATCCACATAAAACATGATTTGTGGGTCTACTGACTTTATAAAATGAATTTTAGAAGGATGAGACATACTTAGCTGTAAAGTATGAAGGGAAAAGCAATATCAAGTAACCGGTTCTTGTATTAACGCGATCTTGAAATGGTCTTCATTCCCCCCCCCCCCCTGGAAACCCTAAAATTCTCTCCCCCCCCCCCCCTGGGGAATTCCCCACCGGTTGAGAACCACTGTAAATCTAGCTGTATAGTCCTGACTCTGCCGCTTGTTAGTAAGTAAAAGTAAAGGTTCCTTTTACACGAATAGGGCGCAATGGGCTAACGAAGCTAGACTCGTAGTTTCATAGGCCAAACGGCAATCAGTAGATGATATGGTCGGTATCATACCAGCCACCTTTACTTCCCAAGACATTCCCTGGTACATATTTTAGGCTGGGTCGACCTGTTAATCCAGGTCAGTTTTAAATGTTCGCAACCGCCCTGATGGGGATCGAACCCAAGATCACCAACCAGTACGACAAGCAAGTGTCTAGCCATTACACTACTGCGACTCCCTGTCCCGCTTGTGTATACTTGAAAAACATAATGGAGAGAAAGTATACACACCGCATGGTTAAGCTTCATACTGCTGCTGCTTCTGTTCCTACGTCACATTACAGATAAAGTTGTGACGGACAAGTGTTCCAGTCGTATCTAGACTCCTTACCAAACACAGCCCAAATTCTTTGAAACACGCACGGGTTTGTTACCCTCCTCGTTTCTAAAATACCTTTCGAAAATAGCTCCGGAACACGCCCACCTCAAAATTCCAAAGCGAGTTCCGTAATTTAGAATTGTTATTGACAAGTGAGATACTTGACTACTGAAAACTTGGCGGGGGACTGTTCTATTGCAGTAAAGGCTGGGGACATGTGAGTCATCAGGAAATAAACAAACCGAAGCTACGTTCCGACGAATTATCTGACGTCTGCGAAAAACAAAATAACCAAAACAACAACATGTGGAGACAAAACACAGATACATCGGACGTTCTGATTATTTGTCCTGTGAGCGCACGCACGCGCACGGGTTTGTACCTGATAAAGAGATGGGTATTTCATTAAATCGTCGGATCGAATGACTGGGTCTACATCACAGGGTAGGGGATTGATGCCCGACAAGGCAGAAGTGGTCAAAGCTCTATGGGATCATGTGAATAGTGTGGACACACGAATAAATATTCGTGGTATGGAAAGAATTGAGTGGCGGCGTGTGACTTGACGATCTGGCCACTCGGGACTGAGAGCCTAGGCTAGACGGACAGGAAATCAGACGGCAACGGGTAGCATAGGCATTGAGACTCTTCGCTGGTTGTTGAATATGACGACGGAGAATGTATGGGAGTTTCCTCAGTGCTGTGGTGTCGGTTCTTGCCTCAACTCAACTCATGTGCCATGCTGATGAGCCTGGGCGGTCATGGTTCGGCATCTTACACGATCAACAGAGTCACGGATTAGGTCTGCATGCTTGTCTCCATGACGCCATGTGACCAAGCCATCCAGATATTTCTCTTTCACTTTCCCTTGCTCGCTACCCATCAATTCTGCGCCTCAGGTCAGGACATAATAGATTACGCAGCCACATGTATACAACATTCAAGATTGGTGAATAAGCCACGTGCACATGTGGATTAACGCCGCAGGCAGCAGAGCACATACTCCAAGACTGCCCAAAATACAACATATCTAGGCAAACCTTCTGGCCTAGAGAGACAACAGTGGAAGATCTCTATGGACCACTGAGTGAACTAAAAAGACAGTTAAATTCATACAAGAGACAACATTGCAGTTATAGACACATTTCATCAAGTGCCGATTTGATTATTCAAATATAGTTCCTGAACTATTTACACACACACACACACACACACACACACCCCTCCCCCCTCCCCACACACACACACACACATACATGCACACATTGCATGCAGGCACACATTGCATGCAGGCAGACAGACAGACATACACACGCACGCACGCACATACACACACCATACACACACTGATACGACTTCTGTGTCTTGTTTACTGAGTGCGCCCGTCCTGGCGCCGTGAGGGTTACACCCACGGCGTGTCAAGTGACCACACTAGTCAACCATACGAAGTGTACAGGCGAACACTTGCAGCGGCAGATCTCTTCATAAATGCCATGTTATTGGCACGGTGGATAACCGTACTTGATGGCTGGCCGTGAAGAGGACTGTTGAGATGGACGAGTGGAAGACGAGCTGGCAAGAGAAAGACGTGGGTGTTCGGTTGGTTAGTTGGTTGTGAATCCGTTGAGTCTTTATCATCATGTGCCGTGCCGGAAACTGTGGGCGGTCATGTTTCACCATCTTACATGATCACCAGAATCATGGATCAGCTCTGTGTTCTTGTCCCTTCCATGTGGTCAAGCCGTCCAGATATTTACTTCTCTGCCTTCCCCTTGTTCTTTCCTCCTCTGTCTTGCCAGTTGTCACAAAATTCTCTAGCTTATTTCTTCTCATAACTTGCGCCAACAAATGACTGTCTACGTCTAATTTCTTTAATCAGTTTACGTCTTCATTTGCCTTTTCTAGGACTTTCTCATGAGTTTTTATATCTGTCCATGGTATTCTTTGCATTCTCCTCAGAAACCACATTTCCACAGCTATCAGATGTTTTTCAGCTTGTCTGCTCATTGTCCACACTTCACATCCATACAAAAGTGCAGGCTCTATGAAGATATCAGAATAAGAATACAAAAAGGCGAGAGGAACTTTTCAGCACCAGGGAATTTGTGGAGGTCGAAGGAAATTAAACTGAGCACCAAACTGAGTATATTTAGTTCTGACGTTAAATCAGAACTTCTTTATGGATCAGAAACAGGGGGAGCATCAGCCATGTGCACATGTGGATTGATGCCGCAGACAGCAGATCATATACTCACAATACGACATATCTAGGCAAACCTTCTGGCCTGGAGAAACCACAGTGGAAGATAAACTCTATGGAAAACTGAGTGAACTAAAACAGTGAGATGCATACAAGAGACAACATTGCAGTGATAGACTTGTTTCAAGAGAACGAAAGAAGAGGAGGAAGAAGAAAAAGAAGAAACCGGGAGGACGATTAGGGCGATTGCTAATAAACTACAAAAGTTCATTAGTTGGTGCCTGCGCAGAGTAGACGGACTGAAATGGTCATACAGAAACACTCATGTGGAGCCCATGGAGGGAATTAAATACGTCTGGGAGGTCAGCACGGCCGAATGGAAAAGAGCTCACGTTCTTAAACATCCAGTGTGCTGATGTCGAGGTAGCGTGTTCAACCCCTACATCGGTCGGTTGGACTAAAATGTTGACTTCCCGGCCTTGACTTGGGAACGCAAATTACACGTATCTCAGAAGTCGGAGTGGGTTCGCCTGATAGCGAGGGACACTGGTAATAGGGAAAGGTAATCTACACGCAAAAATAAGTCTTGTGCACTAGAAATAGTAGCACGAGTATGGACTACGCTTGAGTTCAAAGCAAGCACACGAAAAAACAACAACACTGCAGCTGATTCGAAAGCTGAAGAAGGCGGCAAGGGTACACATTGGGAAAAACCTAATAATAGCGTCACTAGACAGGCCGTTGCATGGAATCCACAGGACAAGAGGGTGACCTAAATACACACGGAGAAGAGAAGTAGAGACATGGATGGATAATATGCGAAGGACATGGACGGATATACATAGGGTCGCTAAAAATAGAGTGACTTGGAGTCAGTATGTTGAGGGCCTATGTCTCAATGCGGGGGGGGGGTAAATCGAGCTGAAGAAGACCCCTGAAATGGGTGTCCATCTTTTGGAGTGAAGTTGGCGATGGGGCTTTCCTCCCGCCCCGTTACCGAGAGTGCCATCTCCCCGGGTACTGACTGTTGCAGTGTTATTTCCCATCTCCCCGGAGCCTGACTGTTGCAGAGTTATTTTTCATCTCCAAGGAGACAAGACTGTTGCAGTGTTATTTTCCATCTCCCCGGAGCCTGACTGTTGCAGAGTTATTTTTCATCTCCAAGGAGACAAGACTGTTGCAGAGTTATTTCCCGTCTCCCAGGAGCCGGACTGTTGCAGAGTCATTTCTCATCTCCAAGGGGACTGACTGTTGCAGAGTTATTTCCCATTTCCCAGGGGACTGACTGTTGTAGAGCTCTTTCCCATCTCCACGGGGACTGATTTTTGTAGAGCTCTTTCCCATCTCCCCAGGGACTGGCTGTTGTAGAGCTCTTTCCAATCTCCCCGGGGACTGACTGTTGTAGAGCTCTTTCCAATCTCCCCGGGGACTGACTGTTGTAGAGCTCTTTCCCACCTCCCCAGGGACTGACTGTTTTAGAGCTCTTTCCCATCTCCCCGGGGACTGACTGCTGCAGCGCTCTTTCCCATCTCCCCGGGGACTGACTGTTGTAGAGCTCTTTCCCGTCTCTCCGGGGACTGACTGTTGTAGAGCTCTTTCCAATCTCCCAGGGGACTGACTGCTGGAGAGCTGTTTCCCATCTCCCCGGGGACTGACTGTTGTAGAGCTCTTTCCCATCTCCCCGGGGACTGACTATTGTAGAGCTCTTTCCCATCTCCCCAGGGACTGACTGTTGTAGAGCTTTTTCCCATCTCCCCAGGGACTGACTGTTGTAGAGCTCTTTCCCATCTCCCCAGGGACTGACTGTTGTAGAGCTCTTTCCCATCTCCCCAGGGACTGACTGTTGTAGAGCTCTTTCCCATCTCCCCAGGGACTGACTGTTGTAGAGCTCTTTCCCATCTCCCCAGGGACTGACTGTTGTAGAGCTCTTTCCCATCTCCCCAGGGACTGACTGTTGTAGAGCTCTTTCCCATCTCCCCAGGGACTGATTGTTGTTGAGCTCTTTCCCATCTCCCCAGGGACTGACTGTTGTAGAGCTCTTTCCCATCTCCCCAGGGACTGACTGTTGTAGAGCTCTTTCCCATCTCCCCAGGGACTGACTGTTGTAGAGCTCTTTCCCATCTCCCCAGGGACTGACTGTTGCAGAGCTCTTTCCCATCTCCCCAAGGACTGATTGTTGTAGAGTTCTTTCCCATCTCCAAGCTTAAATGGCAACGGGGTGTGCTGGATCTTCACGTCTGCGGAAAGACATCAATGTTCTCTAAACGTTGGTCAGACGTAGGGGCTCAACTTTTTTTGTGTTTGAAGGTAGCTAGGAAAGTGAATATAGTATCACAAAAACTATCATTATTGCTTGCTATATGCCGGCTTCGTGGCTTAGAGGTTATGACTTTTCTCCGTAATCTCGTATACTCTTCGTCGGTGACGTGATGACGGTGAGAATCAGCAGTGGTTCGAATCGCATCGGCAACTTACGGGGTATGTGAGCCGGCCGCTCAGAAAGCAATGGCAAATTACTGAGCGTAATCTTGCCAAGAAATCAACATACAGCTGAAAGATGCTGGTGTTGACAGCGATGTCCTGTAAAGGATATGCAAAAAAAAAATATTTCTCTGCATCTAGTCAACACAGACAACAGCATAGATAATTAGTTTCCTTTATTTTAAAGTTAATTTAAAAAAAAAAAATAAAGGTGCCTTTGACACGCCTAAGGTGCATTGGGCATTTGGGGCTAGACCAGTGTTTCCCAACCTTTTTTGTGCCATGCCCCACTTAAGCCTTTCTAAAATTCATATTTCCCCCGCCCCACGCCCCACCCCTCAACATATACATTATTTTTAATATTCAAAAATTGAAATGTTCACTAAAGAAACTTGAATGATAGGTTTTAGGAAGAAATCACTAGGTAATTATTGAGCAAACACAGTAAGTAAATTTTCAAAACATATAATGGAGAACTGAAATTCAAGTACAAAATAATTTTAATGAAAGATTTTTCTATATTATTTTAATTATTAGTAATTATTTATTATTTAAATTTAGTGAGATCCTTGCGCTTGATGCTTGCTGCAAAGAGATCTTATGTCAGGTTCCAATTTAGTTAACTTCAGTCTCAAGTCTCCCCGTTTTGTTATATTCAGCCGATTTCTTCCAATTTCGAATTGCCCCCCTTAACAATCGAATTGCCTCCCTGTGGGGCGTGGGCCCCACGTTGTGAAACACTGGGCTAGACCCATATTTTTTAGACTCCAGACAGCACATGTGATCATTGTCTAGCCGGCCGCCTTTACTTCCTGTATGTAGTTGCTCAAGGGAACCATTGACTCAAAAGAAGGCCGAACGCCACCACTGAAATAGAATATAAAACGGTTTATGAATTCACACAACATAAACTAAAACAGTGAGATACGAGGGAGCTTCAGATGAAAACTTTAAAAGTTAACAGTACGCAGGAAGCCAAAGTCCTGTATGTAGTCGCTCAACGGAACAATTGACTCAAAAGAAGGCCGAACGCCACCACTGAAATAGAATATAAAACGGATTATAAATTCACACAACATAAGCTAAAACAGTGAGATACGAGGGAGCCTCAGATTAAAACTTTAAAAGCTAACAGTACGCAAGAAGCCAAAGAAGAGTAATAAAGCAACACAGAACGGGTGTCGTAAGCCGCTACACGCTGCGGGGTGTGCTGAGGAGGGGATCCGAGCACTTATGGACTGAATGGTTCTATGTGCAATGAGGATGATCTGTCGACTAACTAACTAACCAACTAACTAACCAACTAACTAACTTTAAAAGTGTGATAGAAATTACAATAACCACGCCATTGTATTGTAACCTGTCAATATTGTTGTCAAGAGTGTTCAGCAGGTGACATCACGGTGCAGGCGAACGGACAGTTTAAAGATTACCGTGATGTCACGTGCTTAACACTCATGAATTCTTAACAATATTTACCGGTTACAAGGCAATGGCTTGGTTATTGTAATTTCTATCACACTTTTACGTCTTTAATTTGAAGCCCTCTCGTAAATCCCTTAAGCTGAAATATACAACACACGTATTCAAACAGTATTGTAAACTACTACAGTAATTTCTTTTTGTTTGCACAATATTGTATTTTATAATGAATAGCAATGGCTTCTGTATATTTCAACTTTAGAATTTATCTCATTGCTTCAATTTATGATTTATAAACTCTGCAATATGCAGCTGACGAGATACAGAGAAATGCTAGGCAATATACACTGTTGTCTGTTGTGTTTTTGTCTTCGTTATTCATTTTCACTACGGGAAAATGTTGTATTGAATTATTATTATTATTATTATTATTATCTGGCCCACGAAGCATAATTACCTTCCAAAACCGAAGATTTCGTAATGTACTTAGCTCCTATAAGATGAAAAAGAATATCAGGTTAGATACAGATTTAATGGCGCGTACATCGGTGGTTTTCAACCGGCGTGCCACGGTGCTCTGGCGAGTCTTTGCTGTCAGTCAGGGGCAAGTTCCGTGGGTGGGCGTCGGTTGTTTCCGTATTTGATTGCGGCCGGGTAGCCGCAATGACGTAGCGGCTAGTCTCTCGCCTGTTGTAGTTAGTTAGTTAGTTAGTTATCAGTTGGGGTATCTTCGTTGCACTCCGGACATGTCCATAGGTGCTCAGATCCTCCCCCCAGCATATGCATCAGCGTCCGGTGGCTAATAGTGCCAGTTCTGTGTTGATTGACGAGGCGCTTTGTTTTCCCGATGTACCTCTCGCGTCTGGCTGTGCCGATTCTTACTCCCAGGTCTTTCATCCTGGAAAGCGATGTGGAATCACTGGCGTCAAAATCCTCTGTTCTCGCCATATCTTTAAGGGCGTTAATAACATCGGCACGAGCCATGGGCTGGCCATCTACAGGGGGTGCAGAGCCAGCCAATTTATCAGCTCGTTCATTTCCCTCGACTCCCGCATGTCCCGGGACGAAGATGAAGGTGACTTTGCGGACAATGGACTTCCGCAGCGACTCAGTCCACTGTCTACGTACAGATCCAGCTTCGACCTTCTGAATCATGCTCATTGAATCACTTAGTACACACACGTTGGTATAATGCTGTGATTCCAGCCATATGAAAGCCTGTGTAACTGCCATC
This sequence comes from Cepaea hortensis, assembly GCA_963921405.1. Taxonomy (NCBI): domain Eukaryota; kingdom Metazoa; phylum Mollusca; class Gastropoda; order Stylommatophora; family Helicidae; genus Cepaea; species Cepaea hortensis. The sequence continues at coordinate 55,004,068 of OY992884.1, forward strand.
ACCTCCATCGTCATGCTGCTCGTGGTCATAGAGTGGGCACCACTGGATTCTTGAACGGTTCGGCCCGCTGAACGGGTTGTACAACAACTTTGTGGAAAATTATAAGGACATTAGGCTTCACTTTTAGAAAGTACAAGGGAGGTAGAAATATTCTTTGCGAGCAACCGCATTTAGGAGCCATGAGAAGCAGATACCTACGTGAAATAAGGGAAATGCGCAAAGAAAATTATGACATAGTGTATTTGGATGAGACATGGATCAATGCGCACCATACAAGTGAAAAGGAATGGCAATCAATGGATGGAAAGATAAAGCGTTATGTGCCCAGTAGTAAAGGACAGCGTTTGGTCATAACCCATGCTGTTAGTACTCATAATGGCTTACTACAGATTGCTGGGCTCGTTTTCGTATCAAAGCATACAGACAATAGGGATTATCATAATGAGATGAATGGTAATGTATTTAGAGATTGGCTCGAGAATACAGTACTTCCGTCCCTTGATAGACCGTCGTGTCCAATTATGGACAATGCATCATATCACAATGTTGTTGCCCAAGAAGACAAAATACCTACGGCATCGAGCACAAAGGAAGCAATAAAGATATGGCTCCGAAGGGGAAATATACCATTTCCAGAAACATATTTCAAGCTACAGTTGTTGTCCCTTGTAAAACAGGCGCAAAAAAGCAAGAAATTTCAAATCGACAAGTTGATAGAAGAGCTTAATTCACGTTCACACCAACTGGGATATTTCACTACAAATATTCAGAAGAATTGCAGGCCCTAAACATTACAGCATCAGCATAATGCCAATGGCAACAGTTTGTATTCCATAGTGATGAATTTTCAATTCCGCAAGCCCTCAGCCGTGACAAACAACTGTATTGAAAACACACACACACACACACACACACACACACACACACACACACACACACACACACTAAACGCATTGAATACCAACAGAAGAGTAATATTGCGGTGGAAACTGATATATTGTGGCATAACAAGAAACGTGAGAGCAAAGACGTTGTCAAATTAGGGGACAACACACGTGCATACGAATCAATCTATAAACTTCAATGAAAAGAGGACCAACATCTTGGTCGTTAAGAAGAAAGCCCACTACAGAGACACTGACAACTATTTTCATAGTGCAAAACAGGTAATAATGTTCCGTCTCTGAACGGGACTCAACAGAGTAGACAATCTTTCACGAAGACTCAAAGCGGGTCTGTCACCCATGTGTTTGTGTGAACAAACTACACAGACAGCTGAACAGATCCTTACAAATGGAAACATGATGACTAAATTGCGGTATCATTTCTGGTCACTCCATACGCACAGTAACGCACAGCTATTTGGAAGCTTTCACGAACTCAATATAAAAAGCTAACACGAATACTTGTGTACACATTATTAACCAGCAGCTGAAGAAACAAGAAGGAAATGAAAAATAAGGTAAGAAATATATTCCTTCTACTTTCCTGTCAATTTACAAATTATTTACCCCATGCCTCTGTAAATTCTCTGTCTTTATTAATATTACACATTGCACCCCTCTCGGGATTCTCCGTGGTGAAGTGGTCAAGCCGTCTGACTTGGGCTCCGAAGGGTGTATGTTCGATTCCGGGCCGCGTCCTTCATTTCACAAGTGCATTTTTTCGGAGACTCCCGAGGGTCGTCGCTGGAGGTACGGAGTTCGTGCTTTGTGTGACGCTTTTCGCGCTGCGGAAAGAAACTGAGCCATATGGGATAAAAATCCGGTGCAATGCAGCCGACCCTGTCGATTTTAAGCTACTTCTTTCATTGCACCCACTCCCATACGAATCCGGATACGCCTTGTGTGACATTTGAATTGGCGGGGCTTTCATTACTGTAAACATAAATTTGTTAGCGAGAAATCACTATTTTTCAGCAAAACATCAAAGAAATGTCGCCGCTTTCGATGATTTAAGTTGCGTTTGGACCTATCAAAGACATATTCCTTGGGTGGGGGTAAATATAAGACGGCTGAAAAAATTTCATAACGATGCAACAGACAGTTTTCAAAATAATTGATCGTGAATGAAGGCATTCAAATCGGGACATACTATAGGGCATTTAGCATTTATTAAAATGGGAGTTTAAAGGCCAAAGAATCGTCTTCATCGCACCTGGTTTAAAAAAAAAAAAAATCCCATATGGCTCGGTCTTTTTCTTAGGGCGGCCCGCTGAAAGCTTAGCACAAAGCACGAACTCCGTATCTCCATCGACGACCGCCAGCAGTCTCCTAGAAAATTTAACTCGTGAACCAAATGACTGAGCCCGGATTCGAACCCACGCACTTCGGAGTGAAAGGGAGTTATGCCACGTTTAAGCCGCAGACACAATTGTAATTGCTCAAAGGAACCCATGGATTGAAAGAATGGCTGAAAACCGCCGGCGTAGATTATAAAACCGTTCTTGAATTTTGACAGAATAAAGATAACACATCGCTTGCCTGATTCCGGGACTCAGTTGATGCTACACACTGGCATTACAATACATACCATTGGGGGGGAGGGGGGGGGGTTGAGAGAAGGAAACACGTGATTTCATACTGTTCCCTGTCTCAGCGTTTGCTCCCTTCTTGTTCACTTGAACAATGGCGGTTGTTATATTGCATTGTTACAGCGATGTTATAACATCTGCGTCTTTCGGACATTTTCTTCTTCTTCTTCTTCTTCTTCTTCTTCTTCTTCTTCTTCTTCTTCTTCTTCTTCTTCTTCTTCTTCTTCTTCTTCTTCTTCTTCTTCTTCTTCTTCTTCTGCCGTTAACCCATTGAGTCTTACTCTCTCAACCAACGCACGTCTTTTGCCGTCTATTACAACTGGCATCATGCGCTCTCTACATTTTTCATCACAGTTTCTAATTCCCTTCTCCCCGTGGTATATTACTTATTAGGTCTCCCCCTTTTTCGTTTGTCCTGTGAGTTCCAGTGACAGGACATTCTAGTTACATTATTCTCATGGTTTCTCAACGTGTGTCCTATCCAGCGCCAGCATTGCTTCCTACAGACTGGTCCAGACTTGTCTAAAGCGGCTTGTGTACCAAACCAGTGGGGTCAGGTCTGTCTAAGTTCTGGTTCCATGTTTCCGACTTGAATATGGTTCGCGGTTCTGGATTTCTAAGAATCGACATCACAGCACTCCGGATAACCCCACAGATGCCCCGCCCCGTCTCCCTCAGCAAATTTCGCCAGGTATAGATGCTGACCATTAGAGAACTCCTGTTTGCAGACGACCAAGCACTAATAGCAAAATCAGAAGCTGAATTACAAGACCACATGAATAGTCTAAACGAAATGTGTAGGGAACATAACATGAAAATTAGCACAAACACAACAGAGGTAATGACTATAACTAAAGAAGAAAAAACAACAACAATTCACCTAAACGAACATCCCTTGAAACGAGTAAAGAGTTTCGAGTACCTAGGAAGTATAATATCATCAAATGGCAGATCAGAAGACGAGATCGAAAATAGATGCAATAAGGCAAACCAACTCATTGGACAAATGGCACCAATACTTCTTCTTCCTCTTCTTTCGTTCGCTTGAAATATGTCTATAGCTGCAATGTTGTCTCTTGTATGAATTTAACTGTTAAAGAACAAACATGTATCAATAACTACTAAGAAAGCACTTTACAATACAATCTTCCTACCAACTCTATGCTACCAATGCCAAACCTGGACAATGACAGAAAAAGCGAAAAGAAAAATCACAACAACAGAAATGAGATTCCTGAGAAGAATACTCAACGTATCAAGAAGAGATAAGATCAGAACTGAAGAAATCAGGACTTAAGTGGGGGTTATAGTAAATTTTATTAGAAAGCAGCAAGTCAAATGGTTTGGCCATGCAAGTAGGTTACCAGTCAACAGCATACCACAACAAGCAATGATGTACAGATCAGATGGAAACAGAGGAAGAGGCCGACCACGTACACGTTGGACGGAGGGAATAGCAGAGTCCATGGGAATATCGATACATGAAGCCCATAAGCGGGCACTCTCACGATGTTTATACTTCACCTCAACACCGCAAGGTACAAGAGGAACATGATGAGATGAGATAGATGCTGATCGTTCCAGTAACACACCGATAGTATACACGCGGGATTTGTCTCCTCATTTGACACCCCCCCCCCTTCCCCCCCCCCCCCCCAATCCTTTGCTGGAATTACTCTTAAATCCAGACTTAAGCATCCTTACATATGTTGTTTCATCTTATATAGTCGGCGACTTTAGCTTAGGGATTAGTGAAACACGGTTTCGTAATTCCCCGATAGGCCGAGTCCAGGTTTCGAAACTTATTCGCGGGCGATTTGGAAGCATATCACTTTGGATTGCTTTCGATGGTATGAGGCGTCGTGGTTCAGAAATCATTGACAAACTACTTACACAAACATACCCAGTATATCACAAACAGCCTGTAAATGCTGGGGTTGACTGCAACGCCATATAAAAGATATCCAGCTAACTGTTTTTCACATCCTGTGCCCATTTTACAAAGCTGTGTCGACCTTAGAACTGGCCGGAATTTTTAAAAAGAAAAGGTTTAAAAGACAAAAGGGTTTCACCGGGCTCATATGGACCCAGGACCTGCCGAAAACGGCTCACATATCACGAACTCCATAGCTCCAGCGACAACCCCAGGATTCTCCGAGACAATTGCACTAGTGAATCGAATGACGTACCGGAACGAACCCACAACCTTCAGAACGCGAGGCTGACCACGTTACTACTTCGCCACGGAGTCTCTCTGCCCGGAACAGCAAAACCCGGCCACTGCTGGTAATTGAACCCGGACCGCTACCTAGTCGAGCCAGTGCTCTAACCATAATCGCACTGGCAGCGAAACCATGCCAATAAATCAGGTGTTATCTATAACAGCATACCTGTTCCTCATGCCTAAAAAAGGCCCCGGAGGTTTAACATGCCTTGACTGTTTGCAGATTCAAGGCGGATGTCTGCTAATGTGATCTCCCGTATTCACAGCAGATTTCCGTACAGAATGGTGCAATCCTGAAACTAATGACGTCAATGGCGGTATGGACCGAAGCGAGTCCACACCGCCGCACAAAGCGCGTGTTTACGCAGAATGCCAACATGTACGTCTATCGCGCAAGTTTCTTTTCTCTTATTGAAAAGGTCGTACTTTGGGCGTGCCTTTGAAGCAAACACGAAAGTACATCTTTGAATAAGGAATATGCACTAGCCCTTGCATAAAACGGCTCCGCTGTCTTTGTTATTTGGTCTACGCTAAGTTAAAATATTCTGTAGTGTTGTAATATTTGTTTGGGTATGAATGATGTCCATATTCCATAGTTATGGGTTCTGGTGTATGGTAGATCTGGCCAATAATTGGAGTGTTTAGTTGGTTTAGGGATCGCGTCGCGTTGGTTACTTACGGAGGGTATGTGAGCCGGTCGTTCAGAAAGCAATGGCAAACTACTGAACTTAAAACTTGCCAAGACATCAACGGCAGCTGGAAAATGCTGGTGTTGACTGCAATGTCCTGTAAAGGATATGCGGGGGAAAAAAGTTTATCTAGGGGGAGGCGCTGTAGTATGGTTGCTGGCTCGTTTTGCTGCAAGCTCTGTGAGCATGTGTTCGATTCGTTTTGAAAATAAAGTTCGTTCGTTCTATTGAAACGGATAATTTAAACATAAAATAGTAACATACAATGAAGTAATAGATCTGATTGACGGTGCTCATAACAGCTCAAAGTTTTTGTATATAAAAGTAAAATAACATGGAGCAAGAGATCTACATCACAGCTCCGAGATTTGTGTATATAAAAGTTAAATAACATGGAATAATATATTAACATGACAGTTGCAGCTTTTATGTATATAAAAGTAACATAACATGGAGTAATAGATCTACATCACTGCTCCGAGATTTATGTGCGTTCAAGTATAATAACATAGGATAAGATATTAACATCACAGCTCTAGGTTTTATGTATATCAAATTTACATAACATGGAGTAATAGATCTACATCACTGCTCCGAGATTTATGTGCGTTTAAGTAAAATAACATGGAATAAGATATTAACATCACAGCTCTAGGTTTTATGTATATCATATTTACATAACATGGAGTAATAGATCTACATCACAGCTCCAGGTGTTATGTGTATCAAAGTGACGTAACATGGAATAAGAGATCCACATCACAGCTCCAGGTTTTACGTCTAGAAAAGAAACAAACAGTGAACTAAAATATCTACTTGAGCGTTCTCATCGCGGCTGCAAGTTTTACGTATATTAAAGTGATATGAAATAGAGGAAGAGATTTACTTCTCGGAGCTCATTACCGCTGCAAGTTAAATGTATATGAAAGTAACATGAAATATAGGTACTTGATCTACTTGACGCGCTCATCACTGATCCAATTTGTATATACTGTGTATATGCGTGTGCGCGCAAGTGTAACATAATATGGAGTTGAAGAAGGGAAATGTTTAAGCGTTAACTGCGCATGCGTTCCATGGCGTTGTCTTCGCAATATCTTATAGCACTACAACTACACTTATATCCTTTTGTAGTATCTGTTCCCGGATGTTTTATTGTCACCCCATTTATTATTTAATTTGTTTCTGGTGTCACGCTATTTTGGTAGCTTCACTGACATCTTTGTTATCCTTAGAAAAAGCCTTAAATGCCGCGAGATTTAATATTTGATGATATTGTAGATCTTTCTGGTTAGTCTAAACTAAAGCTAAACCTAAACTAAACAGTCTAGATGCGGGTTCTTTTATTATGTGGGTTCTTTTATTCACCAGCAGTCAACTGTTTTCATTGTATGTTTGTCAGCTTGGTCGAATGGGTTAGAGCGCTCGTTCTTAAGCATCCGGTGTGCTGATGCCGAGGTAGCGGGCTAAACCCCGACACTGGTCACTTGGACTCAAAAATGTTGACTTCTCGTCCTTGACTTGGCGACGTAAATTACAAGTACCTCTGAAGTAGGAGTGGGTTCGCATGATGGATGAGGGACACTGGTAATAGGGAAAGCTAATGCACACGCAAAAATCAGTCCAGTGCACTAGTAGTAGCAGCACGTGTATGGACTAGGCTTGGGTTCAAAGCAAGAGAACGTTAAAAAAATAATACACGAATGTGAGTTGTGACGCACTATAGCACAGTCTGGATCCGTTAGCGGCAGTCGCCATTTGGGGTAGCCTCGGCATTGGCAGTATTCCGCTTTGGGGTTATTTTTTGTTTTTTTGTTTTTTTGTTTTTTTTTTAAAGTAAGTAGCAAAGCCTACCAGATCTTAGTCAGTTGTGACTGGGCTACCGTATGACAGTACACAGTACTGCCTGCTTACTATTAGCGCCGAATGTTGGCGGCGCTCAACAAATCCGACATCTCACATTGTGCCAACGGCTTCGGACGGAGGAGCGCAATTGGGAGGGTACAGGCCTGATCCTGGTTCGAGGAAATACAACCTAAGGACTAAATGTATTTGCAGGGCAGACCAGGCTCTATGCCTTGGTCGGCAACTGGTTTAGGATCGAGCTCCGACAGGCGGACAGTTAGAGAATTGCGTTATGGATCCGACAGCTTCTGCAGCTTGTCGTCTTCCAGACGTATTGGTGTTACCTTTCCTCTGGAGTAAACTAGGCAAGGCGAGAGAGGGATCATGCTGCATGGGCAACACATGGTCTCTACAATTCAGTCCAGGCCTCGTGCTCGGGAGAGGTTATTATGCCTTATTTTAAGCACAATGTAACAAACTATCGCCTGTCAAGACGACAAGGTGCCAGTACAGACAAGCCTACCATGATCCAGTCATGTTAGTTGCATACCCTTTACATGACATCGCAGTCAATCCGATCATTTTTTTTTATGTTTGTGATTTCTTGGCAAGTTTACGTTCAGAAGTTTGCCATTGCTTTCTGAACGATTGACACTCACACCATTGTATGGAAATCAGCGCAAGACAGTGTACCTCCAAATCGCTCGCAGCTGTGTTTCTATCGCAGTATGCGGGATTGTGAATCGCATTCGTAACTCCTCGCCACAGAGCCGGTTCAATAAAACCACAACAGAAAAATTCAGAATTACTGATCGGCGCTCGATCATGGACCAGACTGATATACTGAGTGCTATACGAGAAGGAATCCTTTTACTAGAACCAAATGATGACTGTGCGTCTACAACCATGGTCAGACTGCAAGAACAGCAAGTTTAAAGAGGTGTGGCCAGACAAGAACACTACGCAGGAAGCCAAAGAAGATTAATAAACCAACACAGAACTGGTGTCGTGAACCGCTACACGCTGCGAGATTTACTGAGGAGGGGATCTGAGCACTTATGGACTGAATGGTTCGATGTGCAGTGAGGATGGTCTGTCGACTGACTGGCTGGCTGGCTGGTTGGCTGGCTGGCTGGCTGGCTGGCTGACTGACTGACTGACTTGTAGAAAAAAAGTAGAATTCATAGAACATCTTTCTTCTTCCTATAGCTTATGTCGTGTGGCGTTGGTGATCATGTCTGTCCCCAGTCATTTGTCTCGTGTGCTGACAATCCTTTCTGATACCGATGTACATTCATGCCATTATGTCATACTGTCCAGCATCTCCTCTCTCGGCTTCTCCCTTAAAAACTTTCACTTTGTCACGACGTACATCAGCTATCACCCTTCCCAAGACGTGCCCAAAGAATGTTGACTCTCCTTTTGTGATGCTGAGTACATTTATTTCTCTTTATGAGTTAACCGGTCTAAAATGGATCCCTGGAAATGTTCTTTGAAGTAAAGTAGTAAGTAAAGGACACTTTTACACACCTGATGGCGTATTAGGCACATTAGAGGGGGCTTCAAATGAAAACCTTAAACGTGTGATAGAAGTTACAATAACCATGCCATTGTCTTGTAACCTGTCAGTATTGTTGTTAAGGATGTCAAGGTTGTTAAGCACATGATATCACAGTGCATTCGCCTACGGTGACGTCATAAGTGCAGTTTAAAGATGGCCACCCTACTTTTGACATGCACAAAGAAGAGCAGCGTTGTGTTATCCGTTGTTTGTTCAGTGAATGGATGAAGCCTATAAAAATGTATCGGCGAATGAAGGTCCAGTATGGTTATGTATGCCTGTCAGTCCAACAAGTGTATGAGTTGAATAGGACGTGGAAAACGTTTCGGTCCGATGAAGTAATACAGCAGGTGGTGCATGAACGGTTACACACGCGACTAAGAGATATTTCTTCTACAGGAATCCCAGCACTTTATCGGAGCTGGAGGGCTTGCATTTAACGCAGTGGTGACTATATCGAAAAATGACACATTTGTTCTTCACGTTTTCAGAATATATTCGCCCAAAAAATAAAAACAATTAAAGCTTTCATTTGAAGCCTCCTTGTAGTTCTAGCCCTTTTTGGATATACATGGTGTATTTTTAATGACTGTGAAGTGTTTGAAAATATTAACGGTCCAAGTTTTGCATTTACCTATTATGTTGCATGAACTTTACAGAGAGTGAATACAAAACTTGGACTGGCAATATTTTCAAACACTGCACAGTCATTAAAAATACACCCTATATTAGTCGGCACGCGAGGTGTGATGTGGTCAGTACCTCGCCGGCCGCCTTCGCTTCCCAAGTCATTTCCTAGTACCCATCTTAGGTCGGGTCTATCTGGGAGCCCAAGTCATTTCTAAACAAACCGCCGGCATGAAAGGTCGAACCTGTGATCACTGGGCCAGTAGGCAGATTTCTAGCCACTACGCTGACGCGGTTCCCGAAGTCAAGAAGGTCAGCATGCTATTAACCACATCATCGATTGGCTGATAAAATGGAGCTAGCACCTTATACCCAAAACGTCCCAAGGCGTTTAAAAGGGTCTTTTATTTTTAATTTAAAAAAAAAAAAACAAAAAAACATGACATTTCATTTCGTAAGCACTGGATAAAATCGAGACTTTGACTGCTGCAGAAAAGAGTATCGTGGATGTAGAAGAAACGAGATCAGAACACTGTAGACCGCTGACGAACGACCAGCACGTTTCACCAGAACTGAAGTACTTTGACCCTAGTATACGTCACAGTGGCTTATAAGCAACAGTAATGAGAGGCGTGATTTCTGGTAGAAGAGGCAGCGGCCGACCAACACGAAGGTTGGTGCAGAAAGCTAAGGACACCATGAGTATGAGGGTTCGTGGAGCCTGGTCCCGCGGGCCGCGGAGAGAGCAACTGTCTGCAGTGGCCATGCCACCTGGTGTTTATGGTGGTTGCGGCACTGTTAAATGATGTTTAGTTGACGTTAACCGCTGCGTGGTCTCGAGGTATGGTGTCCGCCTCGAGTGCTGGAGGTCCCGGCTTCAAGCCCCGGTGAGGACCGGGATTTTTTCACGTGGACTCCCAGTAATAAAATTTTCCCAGGTCTCTGGGTAGTGAGATCGGACGCCCATGTGTATTGTTGCGCACGTAAAAAATCCCTTGGCAGTTGGAAATCAAAATAGAGTAGCCTAACGGCGCTGCCCGGGCAAATTTTCGAGTTAAAAATCTACCCAAGTATTTCAGGATCCTCGCCGGTGCTACGGAGTTCGTGCACTGAGTTGAGTTTCTCCAGACTCAGGTTTGAGTTAGGAGGAGAACGGAGCTCTCGTGAGTTGCACCCGTGTGCCGTGGTGTTGATCCATCGACTAAACTAAACTAGTCGGCGTTAGATCCGCACCATTAACGTTCACTAATAGTACCCTAGCTTACTTTATGCTCAGAATGAATTACATACTCCAATGAACAGCAAGAGTATGCCATGGCAGCCGAGTGCACTAATGGTGCTCTACCTCACCGTAAGCTCACGTTGAAATTACACGTCCCAGTGAGACAGCGACAACCAAAGAGGTAGAAAATTGAGTTATTGATGAATATCAGAGAGAGAGAAAAGTGTCAACATGTATTATGCTAATGTCGCATTAACATAAAATCCTCAAAAGCGTCACACACTGTTGTTGTCAGTACATTATGTGCCAGTGGTTCTTAAAATAGATGGTACGGACACACTTTAAAAGTATAAAGGATTGGGCATTACGTTTTAATTTGCAGGAGATTGAATATAAAGACGGGTTGGTGGGTATAGTAGTAGACACCTTGCAGTCTTGACAGACCAAAGTATGTGAGTGGAATGTGGCCAATATTCCATCACAATGTCTGGGCAGAGCTTCAGAGAATCATGTGATGCCCAAACGACATGATCTCTCCCTCGGCCTAGTCTTGTGTATTCCAGAGGAATGGGTAACCAATACGTCTGGCACAAGGTAGGCTGCAGACGCTGGCGGCTCAGCGTCAATCCACCGAGACCTCACCACCACGAGCCGGTGGCGAGTTATGGCCAGACCCTGACACCCAAGGGACCCGGCTTAGAGGCGTTCAGCCATGTCCCACAGGTGAGGGCCTTGTACGAGCCCGGACCATGAGGGCGCGCACATCTGTCGATCACAAGTGTCCGGACCTGTGTAAAGCGTGCACTATCGTCAGACTCCCCACCTGACTTATAGCGGTCCCCGCGACCAGCGGGAATAGGCCCGCCATAGCTACCGCAGGAGATTTTGCCTGTCTATTTGTAAGCAAATCTCCCATACTTCCACTGTGCGGATCTCGCGACCAGCGAGAATAGGCCCGCCGGAGATTATGCTCGTCTGCTGCGAACAAATCTCTACCGAGAGACTGGGTATATATGCATATATATATATATATGTGTGTATATGTAAGAATGGGAGCTGTGATGCTGTTTATGGGACAAGTGACCAGGAGACATACACGATTTGGGAGGCACTTTTCTGTATCAAGCAACTTTCTTCTTCTTCGTCTTCTTCTTCTTCTTCTTCTTCTTCTTCTTCTTCTTCTTCTTCTTCTTCTTCTTCTTCTTCTTCCTCCTCCTCCTCCCTTCCCTTCCTCTTCTTCTTCTTCTTCTTCTTCTTCTTCTTCTTCTTCTTCTTCTTCTTCTTCTTCTTCTTCTTCTTCTTCTTCTACTACTACTACTACTACTACTACTACTACTACTACTACTACTACTACTACTACTACTACTACTACTACTACTACTACTACTACTACTACTACTACTACTACTACTTCATTTCCTCGTTGTCATCGCCCAATCACAGACGTTCATATTTACGGTTAGCCACAGCCAAGCTTTCGATCATTCAGAAGAAGATATTGTACATGTTTACAAGTACATTGATGATTCAGATATTCGCCAGTGCCACAACGATTCTACTGCTACATTCTTGTTCACTGCTTTGAGTTCAGTTGAGTCAAGCACCAACATTACAACACTTGGAACATTTCTGTACGTGCTCCGAGCTCACCTTCAATGGTCAGCAAAGAGTCCTAATATTAATGTACCAGTTGCAGACTGATTATGTGTCTTGTTACCAGACTGCCCGTGATTCATGTTATTGAAATGCTCAGCTCTATTCTTCACACACAAAATCATGCGCACTCGCTTGTAAAAATATGGCAGCCGGTTTCATAGATTCTGGTAATTTCCATAATTTTTCTGGTAATTTCCATATTTTTTCGTGTAAATAAACTGGCTGTCCCACGTTGTGTTGGTAAGGACTGTAGTAGACGTCCGTCTGCCATATAATTAGTGCTACAACTGCAGAGGTCTTCTATTCCAACCTTGTACAAATAGTACAGATGCTATCTCAATCTGTGTTGTATCCCCTGCGCAGCAGGAACAAGAATTATTTCCTGCATAGCCAAACGTTCATTTCCCTAGCGCAAAGAATACGCGCTTTGATTATCCAGTGCGTATATAGGACATTTCTGGACTGAGACTGATGCTAGACAATTAACAAGGAATGGTAGTAGCTGGTTAGTTAGTAGTGAGTCACGAAAATGTATAGTGTACTGTAGATGTGGACGTGTAATGCCTTAGAGGTGCGACGTTCTTTTCTAACCGGAAAAGCTCCAGGACAGAGTCTGTCATCATCATCATGTGGTCTGCCGATACGATTGAGCGGTTCTGGTTCGCCTTCTCTTACGATCACTGCAGTCTTGGACCAGGTCTTTATTCGTGTACCGACTGTTCCATGTGGCCAAGCCATTCAGGCTTTTGTCTCTGTGTTCCTTTTGCTCTTTTCCTATTAAGTAGGCGTCTTCGTGGCGAATTGGTCACGCCACCTACCTCGTGCACCGAAGGTTGTGGGTTCGATTCCAGGCTATGTCATTCAGTTCACGAGTGCAATTTTCTCGGAGACTCCTGGGGATAGTCGCCGGAGCTAGGGAGTTCGCACTTTGTGCGATGCTTTCGACAGGACGCTCTGCAGAAAGAGACTTAGCTTAGGGATAAAACCCCATGCAATGAAGTCTATCAGCTTGCCTTATAACACCCTTTTTTATGAAGTTTACCAGTCACCAAGTATTTCTTTTCATATGGATTGCAAACAATTAGGTATACTTAGCTCCTTGTGTTTCCTGTCCTTGACAAAGATTCTTAGAATCGAAACGTCGGCCGTCCTTTGCGTCCTATAGTACTTATGTTTGTATTTTATTATTTCAGTATATATATTTATTGATTGTTTCTGATTTTGGATAAGTCACACTTCATTTTTACCCGTGTTATGATGGAGTTCTTTGTAAGGTATGTTAATGGTGTCTGTGTTTAGTATGTCTCTTCTGTTCGCAGGAGCTAAATATACCTAATTGTTTGCAATCCATATTGTTATATCCTGCTGCAGCCGCTGCTGTTTCTTTTGTTCCATTTCTTTTCATAACGTGTTCAAAGATTCTTAATTGCCTTCGTCTAATTTCGCTAACCAGTGTATGATTTTCAGTTGTTTCTTAACTGTATTCCCCACAAACCAGACTTCCACTCCCAGTAGCTGTTTCTTACCTTGCCTGCTTATTAACCATATTTTACATGCATACAGCATAGGCTTATACAGTACTTTGACAATCGTTTACCATACTGCTGTAGACGGATTGTTATTGGTAAGTATATTTGCATCTTGCGAAAGGCTACCGTTGCCACGGCGATCGTTGATGGGTTTTCTACAAGGCACCTTTTGTTAGATTTTGTAACGTGTCCAAGACAGTTGTAGCAATTGACATACTTAATAAATCTCATTCGTTGAATGATTTAAATAAAAATAATAAGGAAGCCGAGAAGGTTTCGTCCGTGTGATCCAAAGGATAGTGTATTGGTGCCCTTGTTTTTTTTTTTATTTGGACGTCGACAATAGGAGCTTCCTTGTGCGGGATGCTGGCGTTAGAGACCTCTTGGTCATCATGAATATGACATAATTGGACACTGCTCTAGCTCCTTCTTTCTTACTCGTTCCCACGGAAACTTCCGGGTTAATCCGAGGATCTGGAGACAGGACTCCGAGAATCTGGAGACAGGACTCCTAGGATCAGGAGACAAGACTCCGAGGTTCTGGAGACATGACGCCGAGGATCTAGAGACAGAACTCCGAGAATCTGGAGACAGGACTCCGGGGATCTGGAGACGGGACTCCGAGATTCTGGAGACAGGAATTCGGGGATCTAGAGACAGGAATTCGGGGATCTAGAGACAGAACTCCGAGAATCTGAAGACAGGACTCCTAGGATCAGGAGACAAGACTCCGAGGTTCTGGAGACATGACGCCGAGGATCTAGAGACAGAACTCCGAGAATCTGGAGACAGGACTCCGGGGATCTGGAGACGGGACTCCGAGATTCTGGAGACAGGAATCCGGGGATCTAGAGACAGAACTCCGAGAATCTGGAGACAGGACTCCGAGGATCTGGAGACAGGGCTCCGAGGATCTGGAGATATGACTCAGAGGAAAGGCTAGATGGACTCATAATCAGTCTGCAATTGGTACCATTAGTATTGGGACGCTTGCTAGCTGCTGACGATGAGGACGGAGCGCGTATGGAAATGTCCCGAGTGTTATGAATTTGATTCTTGACTCTGCAACTCAACTCACTTCAACTAAACCGTCAGTTTAACCATAATCATCTTCCATTTGTGCCGTCAGGCGTCTTAGTGAGGAATAAGCGTTCCAGCGCCCAATGGGTGGTTCTGGATGATGTCATTCCGTGTGTTTGACAATGCCTTTGATGTCGTCAACATTATTATTTTTTTTTAAATTGTTTCCTCATTGTATTCTTGATCTTGTTCTCGTTATATTTCTTTTGTTCTTCTTCTTCTTCTTTTCGTTCATCCGGAGTGTTTTTTCAGATGTGATTGCGGTGTGTCTGTTATGCGCCCTTGGGCCGAAACCCGTAGGCCAACACATCGACTTTAGCGTGCTTTTTTGACCAGGTAGCATTCCTGGGAGACTCTCACTTTTGTGGTGCCATCTACAACCATGCTGGCCAAGTTAGAATGGTCGAAGACAACGGTCATCCCTCAAAGGAAGGCAGGGACAGTCCATAGCATTTTCCGCCATCCAAGGTTGCTTCCATAGTTGCAGGGCCGACACATAACGCCCTGGTTCTGGGCTAGCCGAGGGAATCGTCACGTCCTGTTCATGGCTGCTTTAAATCCTCACTTCAATATATTGGTCATTTCGTTTGCCCCGGGCCATTCCCGCACAAACCAGACAGGTTTGCAGACGGCATCCACTCAGCGAGTTTTCGGACATGTGCTTGTCGTTGCGCCCGTCAGAGCTGTTCCAGGCACGACAGACATTCGGAAAACTACCTAGTCAGAGCTGTTCCGAACAAGAGCGGCATTCGGAAACTAGGTAGTCAGAGCTGTTCCTAGCACGAGAGACATTCGGACGAGACATTTCACTCGGACGTAGATGCGTAGTGTCAGTTTTTAGTTTGCCACCCGTAGGACGACACTTCCGGCTTCCGGCGGGCATTTTTTAATGAGGTTAGCCTTCCTCGGGTTTCGAGACTCTTGTTTCGGCTTCCACACAGCAAGCTTTCGCTTCGGGCTGCCACGTAATGGATTCGCAAGACAGGCGTTCCAGACAATTTTCCACCTTTGACTACACTCACTCCATGAGTGTGGTTACAGACTATCGGACGTCTGCGAGACGTGCGAACGAGGTGTTTTTCCACCTTTTGTACTCACTCACGAGGTAGGCTACATGTGCTGCCGGCTCAGCACCTTACCTCCGTGCGTCTGTGGGCGAGTAACGGTCAGGCCCTTTCATCCGGGGATACCTCATATCCCCCAGCTAAGAGCCATCGAACGAATCTGCGCCGAGCATGTAGCGTTCTCAGCACATCATCACAATTTTGATGTAGGTTTGTGTCGGCCAGGCTCTCACTTCCGAGAGTTTATGGCTTAGAGACGTTCAGCCATACACCTCGGATGGGAGCCTTAGAGGTTATGCCCGGACTGAGATTTAGGGATCGTTTGCCTGATTTTGACTGCTATCCTCAATCTTACCTGCAGAGCAGCAGGTTGTGTCTCTCTTAGTCTGGTCCCTATCCCACGAGCCGTCCGATATGTAGTTTTCACCCATCGGCAAGCACACGGGGTCGATGGGACACGCAAGCTCCCCCACCACGGCAAGGTGGAGACACATCGGGGGAGTTTCTTTTGTTCTAATTACCCTCTTCCTTTCACTCTATTTCTACGTCTATTTCCCCACCCGAGACTTCGTCTTTCTTCTTCCCTTTTTTATTTTTCATATCTTCTGTATTCTTCTGCATCTCCGTTGTCTTATTCAAAACCATCCCCACCCCGTTTTCTCTATTTTTCCACAACTCACTTTGCACTTTATTTGGAACCTCCCTTTTCTGCGTGTTTTAAAATTTTTTTTTTTTTTTTTACATTTCATGTTTCTGTTCTGATTTTTCTTCATACTCCTTCTCTTCCTGCTAGCCGTCTACCTTTCTCTGTACCCTCTCTTCTCTAGCTTGAGGCGAATGCACGTATCACCAGTAATCGTGCACACCTGTATCTCACACTTGCAGCTACACTTGTCGACAAGACCCTGCACAAATAAACACTATAACACACAGAACAGCGAAACGCCCTTCTTGTATATTTCATCGTTATTATTCCCTTTCACCATTCGTTTTCAACTCGGGCGAATAACATTTGCTTATTAGCAATTAAAGAGTTCATAAAAAAAAGGCATTTCGTATACTTTTTTTCGACGAATAATAATCGATTTGGAGTCTCTGTGGCGAAGTGGTCAAGCCGTTTGACTCGTGCTCCGAAGGTTGTGGGTTCGATTTTGGGCCGCACCCTTCGGTTTACGAGTTAAATGTTTCGGAGACTCCTGTGGATCGTCGCTAAAATCTACGGAGTTCGTGCTGTGTGCGACGCTTTTCGCGCTGCGGAAAGAGACCGAGCCATATGGGATAAAACCCGGTGCGATGAAGTCGACCCTGTCGACTTTTAAGCGACTTTTTTTAATAATCGATTGCGCTAATATATCGAAGCATGATCGATTAGGCGATTCCAGTCGTTGCTATGCAAACAGAAGGACTTACTTTTCAATTTTAAACTACCTTGGGGATAACATACTTCACATTAGAACAGTATCATTGACTATGTATTTAGTATTTCAGCCACAGTATTTTATTCGTTTATTAATTTCATATTGTATATAACTCTGCAGTATACACCTGACGAGATGCAGTGAAATATGCCAGGCAAGAAATCGTGTAATATATGGTTTATGGCTTCTGGGTTTAAAACAATTTTATAATATGTTTTAGGTGAGTTTAAGAACTTTATTTTAAAAAGTGAAAGGTGTGTTGTTACCTTGTTCAGTATGACTCCACAAATAAATAAACACACATAGTATTGTGTGTCGCTCATAGAAGGAGAACAAGGAAGTACAGATTAGAGAACGACTAGACAACATACAATTTGAAAGTTATAGTTACCGACCGGGATTCGAACCTGTCACCTTCAAATGACGATGGCGTCTCGCTTCAGGAACAAGTGTACTTCGACGCATGACCAACTAGACACTCCAAACAAGTGTCTTCATTAGCCAGGCCTATCATACAGATGAATCTACAACTATGGAATACGGACAGAATTCGGATCAAACCATTGAGATAGCACCATAGGTCTCATAATTTTATATTAAATCAGCATAGGTCAAATAACAAACACACAAACACATCGGACCGTAATGCTGTGTACAATATATTCACAAACATTTAAAGAAGAGAAATGATTGGTCGGTTCAATTTAGTACACGAGTTACACAGAAAATCAATTGGGAAACCCTTTGAGGCCACTAACTAACTTCCTTCTTCTCCTTCTATAAGCGCCAAACAATACTATGTGTGTTTATTTGTGAACTGTCTTAGTGGCCTCAAAGGCTTCCCCAATTGATTGATTTTCAGTATGACTCCAGTAGAGTTTAATTGTGTCATTATGATGTTATTTTATAAAATAAAAAAGACACTGTGAACAAATAGGGTTATTATCCAATTGTAAGAAGATATAGATTATGGTCGTCTCTGAGAAGGAAAAAAAATACCACAGTGTAATAATATACAGGTAAAAATGCATATTCTTAAACAAGTGAATAGGAACAACTATCTCGGAACAGTCATAATATTTGATGGGATGTGCTTTGAAGAGATTAGAAGGGAAAAAAACGCCATGGCAAAGGTTGTATTTTGCATGATGGAAAACATACTGACCAATAAAAATTGTCAATTGCAACGAGAAAAATAATGTTGAAGTGCTACATAGAACCTGTACTTTTGTATGGTTGTGAAGCGTGGACAATTTTTTAAAAAAAAACATCTAATGGAGTGGAAATGTGGTTTTTGATGAAAATTCAAAGAGTACCATTGACAGACAATGAGCAGGCGCTACAAGAAACAAATTAAAACCGTAAATTGACCAGAAAAATTAGTAGTAAACAGCCGAGATTACTTTCTTTGCCACGTTATGAGAAGAAATAAACTGGAGAACTTGGTGACGACTGGCAAGATTGAGGGAAAATGGACAAGTGGAAGGCACAGAGGTAACATCAACATGGCTTGGCCATATTACATAATCGAGACAGAAACACAGCTGATCCACGACTCTGGTGATTGAATGAGATGAAGAAATATGGCCACCCACGCTTATCGGTTTGGCACGTGATAATGATGATGAAGGAGAAGAAACTGGAATCAGCTGTCCCAGTGGTCAGGGGTTCGATTTCCATTGGGGTGTATTTGAATATTGAACTGGAACCCCAGCCTGATCCGTGGCGATGGGGTTAAGAACGCAGTTAATAATGCCGCTTAATATTCGAAACACAGCTGCAAACGATTTGGCAGCAAACCGTCTCACGTTGGTTTTTACGAAATGGTGTGAGTGCCGGTCATTCAGAAAGCAATGGCAAACTACTGAAGGTAAACTTGCCAAGAGATCACAACAGCAACAAATGCTGGCGTGGACTGTGACGTCTTGTAAAGAAAATGCAAATAACTTTTAAACCTGGAATCCCAGGTCTACCCGGCCAAGAATTTGTGCTATAAAATGTCTTTGGGGGTACAGGCGGCCGTCTGATACTGACCACATCACAGACCGAGTGCCAATTGCTATGTAAAAACATGGATCTAGCACCGTGTGCCCAGTACTCCGTAATGTGTGTAAACTGTCATTTACTTGAATTATGCAATAATGAAAACTGACAAGACTCCCGGTTCAGACAGCATCACGACAGAAATTATTAATGCTTTAGAAGAATACGGAATAGATAAAGTTACCAGACTGCTGAATACAATATATGATACTGGAGATATACCTCATGAATTATATAATTCTGTATGTATTGCAATCCCAAAGAAATCAGGAGCCTTGGAATGTGATCAGCATCGAACAATTAGTATAATGAGTCACATTACGAAGATTTTGCTAAGAATTATCATGCAAAGAATTAGGAAGAAAATACAACCTGAAATAGGAGAGGAACAATGTGGGTTTGTAGAAGGCAAATATAATGAGTCACATTACGAAGATTTTGCTAAGAATTATCATGCAAAGAATTATTAAGAAAATACAACCTGAAATAGGAGAGGAACAATGTTGGTTTCTAGAAGGCAAGGGTACAGTAAATGCTGTGTATATACTGAGAACAGTAATTGAACGTTTTATAGAAGTAAACAAAGATCTATACTTTTGATTTATTGACTACACTAAGGCTTTCGATAAAGTGAGACATGTCGACATGATAAGGATGCTTGAAGATCTACAAATTGATGAAATAGACCTTAGACTTGTAAAAAAACATATATTGGAAACAACAAGCTGCCATAAGAATTGATAATGAAGTAGGTCAATATCAGCCTATTAAGAGAGGTATGAAACAGGGATGTGTAATGTCTCCAGATCTTTTTTTTCCCTGTACAGTGAACATATTTCCAGAAGATATGGAAGGAATCAACATTGGGGGACGATACATCAATAACATTAGATATGCAGATGATACAGTCTCGATTGCAGACAATGAACCGGACATGCAACATTTAGTAGATGCGGTTGTTGTACACTGTAAACAACTAGGATTAGAATTGAATTGTAAGAAGACACAGATTATAGTAGTCACTAGGAAGGAAGAGATACCACAATATATGATACTGGAGATATACCTCATGAATTATATAATTCTGTATGTATTGCAATCCCAAAGAAATCAGGAGCCTTGGAATGTGATCAGCATCGAACAATTAGTATAAGGAGTTCGATTGCGTGCGATGCTCAAGAAATCACCTAACACCGCCCCAGGCCCAGACGGCATCCGATATGGTGACCTAATGGTGATATCAGATGATGACATGGAAGAACTGGCCAGAGAATTCAACACCAGTATCCAGAGGGGTCAGGTCAAAGAAGAATGGCTACACAGCTACTTGCTGCCGCTGCCAAAACCGAACAAAGACCACTCCAAGATAAGCGGCTACAGAATCATTACGATGCAGAATACTGTTGGCAAGCTACTGGAGAAAATTGTAGCACACAGACTTGCTTGGGACTTGGAACAGCTCGGCTGCTTCCCGCCCACACTTGGAGGATACAGACGCAACAAAGAGTCATGGCTGAATGCGGCGGTCTTTGCTCAAGATGTTTACGAAGGATTTCAGGTCAGAGAAGAGACATGTGCGGCCGCCATAGACTTAGAGGACGCATATAACAGAGTATCTTTCGAGCACTTGATGCAAACCCTCCTCAGACTGAAAGTGCACCCTCACCTTGTACGATGGATAGCTGCAGTTCTACTCCAAAGGAAGGTGGTGCTAAGATGCGGGAGTTGGTCTTCTGAGCCGATAACGATATGTCCAGGATTGCCGCAGGGTTCACCACTGTCACCAGTACTATTCAACGTGTATACGGTGCCGATCACTGAACAACAGTTGGATGGGAGGGGTAGGACTCTATCATTCGTTGACGACATCCTCGTGTATCGACAGGGTCGAGATAGACAGGCGGTTGCCAACTATATGCACGGCGAACTAGATCGAATATCCTCATGGTGTGCTGATGCCGATGCCCTTGTCAACCCTGCAAAGGCAACGGTTACATGGTTCTCACTAAACAACCATATTGTGAAAACAGACCTGCCGGCAGTAAGAATGGATGGGAGCATTCTGAGTAGAACCCAGTCAATGACATATCTTGGCGTGAGGCTTGATCGTAGCCTGTCCTTCAGAGATCATGTCGATTATGTCATAACGAAGGCTCGAAAAGGTTTGGCAGCAATGAGAGTCATGGCGACTGCCAATATCGAGCAAAGACTGCTATTACTTCTGTTCCAAGGACTTGTGCTTTCACGCATCGAGTATGCCCTGGCCATCCTCACTGTCAGCCCTACACAGATTGGAAGACTTGAAAAGGTACAAAACGAAGCCATGCGCATCATTTTGGGCTGCACGAGAGACACCAGCTGTGTAGCCATGAGATACCTCCTTGATTTCCCGACAATAGAACACAGGATCAAGATCTGGAGAGCTCGTGCATACTTAAAAATAAGTGCAGATGAGCAGCACCCTCTGCATGACGCTGTATTCAGAGAAAAGGGTGACAGGCTAAAGAGGGGCAAATCATGGATGGGTCGGGCGGAAGATGTCGTCGGACAGGTCTGCAGTCTTACCAGTATCAACCCCGGCAAGGAATGGGTGCCGGTGCCTCCAGCTTTTAAGTGTACCTTCTCCTGCATTATCACACTCGACAGACGGTGCAGAGAGCAGAACCCTGCCGCTGTCAATGCAGAGGTTAACGCGCTCATCTATGATCACTCAGATAGCCCCGAAGTGCTCATCTATACAGATGGATCTGTTGTAAAGCAGCAGAGAAGTGCGTGGGCATTTACAGCCCGTTCAGCGGGCCGAACCGTTCAAGAATCCAGTGGTGCCCACTCTATGACCACGAGCAGCATGACGATGGAGGTGATGGCAGTTACACAGGCTTTCATATGGCTGGAATCACAGCATTATACCAACGTGTGTGTACTAAGTGATTCAATGAGCATGATTCAGAAGGTCGAAGCTGGATCTGTACGTAGACAGTGGACTGAGTCGCTGCGGAAGTCTGTTGTCCGCAAAGTCACCTTCATCTTCGTCCCGGGACATGCGGGAGTCGAGGGAAATGAACGAGCTGATAAATTGGCTGGCACTGCACCCCCTGTAGATGGCCAGCCCATGGATCCTGCCGATGTTATTAACGCCCTTAAAGATATGGCGAGAACAGAGGATTTTGACGCCAGTGATTCCACATCGCTTTCCAGGATGAAAGACCTGGGAGTAAGAATCGGCACAGCCAGACGCGAGAGGTACATCGGGAAAACAAAGCGCCTCGTCAACCAACACAGAACTGGCACTATTAGCCACCAGACGCTGATGCATATGCTGGGGGGAGGATCTGAGCACCTATGGACATGTCCGGAGTGCAACGAAGATACCCCAACTGATAACTAACTAACTAACTAAGATACCACAATGTAATATACAAGTAAATGGGCACATTCTTAAACAAGTGAATCGGTACATCTATCTTGGAACAGTCATAACATCTGCTAGGAGATGCCTTGAAGAGATTAGAACAAGAATTGCCATTGTGAAGGTAGCCTTTTGCAAGATGAAAAAAAAAACATACTGACCAATAAAAAGATATCAATTGAAACGAAAAAATGAGTGTTGAAGTGCTACATAAAAGCTATACTTTTATATGGACGTGAAGCGTGGACAATGAGCAGACAAGCTGAAAAACATCTGATGGCCGTGGAAATGTGGTTTCTGAGGAAAATGCAAAAAATACCATGGGCAGACAGAAAAACCAATGAACAAGTCTTTCGAGAAACAAATGAAGATCGTAAACTGATTAGAGACAGACGTGGACAGTCAACATTTTTTGGGCATGTTATGAGAAAAAATGACTTGGAGAACTTGGTGACAACTGGCAAGATCGAAGGGGATAGACCAAGGGGAAGACCCAGAAGTAAATACCTGGATGGCTTGGCCACGTGGCATGGTCGAGACAGAAACACGGAGCTGATCCACGACTCTGGTGATCGAGTGAGATGGCAAAACATGACCGCCCACGCTTATCGGCATGGCACGTGATGGATGGGCGCAATAATGTACAGGGTGCATTTTTAATGACTGTGCAGTGTTTGAAAATATTGCCCGTTCAAGTTTTGTATTTACCTGTTATGTTAATTGAACTTTACAGGGGGTGAATACACAACTTGGACCGGCAATATTTTCAATCATTGCACAGTCATTAAAAATACACTCTATATTTACTCTTTTGGGGTGTAGATTGTCTTACTATATGCATAACACATGAATAGGTTGTTCGACAAACCAACGACGCATAGAAAATACAACGTTTCAACCGAAGTCTTTGTCAACGAACACAGACATGGGTGTCTTTGAATCTTCCCGCCACTCAGGTTTGGCGGGCTCTGCTCCTATTGGATGCTAGCCTAACTCTGCTCTTATTGGATGCAGTAGTGACCGGCTGACATCTCAATATTACGACCTTGGATACGTGACGTACTTAGCGTTGCACACCCGAATGACATTATCTACTTCCCGTTCGTTTTATTTATTTTATATCTATTTTTTGTTGTTCCTTTTTAGTGTTTGCTTCTGCGATTTCCCTTTACACGCATTTATTATACATGGTGCCTGAAAGTTATCGTTGTAACTTTTATCCGATTACTTGAATTCATGGACATAGATTTTACTTACTGACCATGGTAGATACGCCATATTTGAATAGATAATTATTACTATAGGGATGATGTGGTCTTTATCACGACGGCCGTTTTTTACTTCCCATGACATGCCCTGGTATAAATGTTTAGGCTGTGTCGACCTGGGAGACTAACTCAGTGTCAAAATCCGCCTGGAAACGAATTCGAATTCATGACCAACAGCTCGGGAGAAAAACTTGCTAGCCACAGTGCTACCTCGCGGCCCGGGTCGACCCCGAATTCCATCCATCCATCATGTGCCATGCCGGTAAGCGTGGGCGGTCATGTTCTGCCATCTCACTCGATCAACAGAGTCGTGGATCAGTTCCTTGTTTCTGTCTCGACCATGCCGCAAGGCCAAGCCATCCAGATACTTGTTTCTAGGTCTTCCCCTTGGTCTGTTCCCCTCGATCTTACCAGTTGTCACCAAGTTCTCCAAATCATTTCTTCTCATAACATGCCCAAAAAATTGTGACTGTCTACGTCTAATGTCTCTGATCAGTTTACGATCTTCATTTGTTTCTTGAAGGAATTCACAGAAAGTAAAGTACCTCGTTTCACCGTTTCACGGTACCGGCTCTGTGGCGAAGGTGTTACGGACGCAATTCGTAATTCTGCAGACCGCGTTCGAAACACAACCGCAGGCGAGTTGACAGCAGACCCCCACACGTTGGTTTTCATACAATGGCATGAGTGCTGGCCGTTCAAAAAGCAATGACAACTACTGAACGTAAACTTACCAAGAAATCACAAACAGCTAAAAAATGCTGGGGTTGACTGCAACGTCATGGATATGCACAAAAGGATAAAAGGATATGAAGCTAACTTGTACATGGTGTCAGCCCTATCGTTTTAGACAAATGGGTAATGTGGTCAGTATCACACTGCTCGCCTTTACAGCCCGGGTATTTTTCATTTTAGGCCGGGTCGACCTGAGAGCCTAGATTGGTGAAAAAAATTCCTAACTGGACGGGGATTTGAACACATGGCCGCTAAGTCGATATTCAAGAGAGCGAGCCATTGCAATACCACGACTGCCTTGGGGGACTATAACTCAGGACTATCGTGCCGACAGACCCTACACACAACTCTACCACAACCCCTATTTTCATTCAGAATTGTACATATAGTTTTCAGACACCCTGTACATCTTAGCTCACGCTGTATTTTTCTTTTTTCTTTTTCTTGTTTAAATCCCGCGCTTCCTGCACTCGCTAGTTAGCCTCCACACCCGATTGTCTCCCTACTCGGGTATCTCGTTAGCGCGGTTAAACGCTAGCGAGGTACCGCCGAGGCCCAACTTTTCCCACTAGCCGAGTTCCCTCATGGAAACATATACAGAAACCGGAGAAAACAATCACATGGCAACGGGTTTTCCAACTGCCTCCATGCCGCTGTGCGTCTGCACTTTCTCTCGCCCTTGTACGTGCGCGCACGAGCATTTGTATATGCCTGTAGACACTGTTTATTTTGCGCGTCTTTGTCCGTCTGGGATTTCTGTCTTCTCTTTCCTTATCTCGTACCTTTTTTTTTCTACCTTTCTGCTGTGCAGGTCGCCCTTCTTCTATTCTAGAATATAGGGTGGAAATTGGACTTTTGCGGTTTGGAGCATTAGGTATAAATGTGTAGTGTCTTAATTTCCCCGGACATACTCCAATGCAGGGAGAAAGAATGGAAAATAATTAAACAAAACCTGGGATTTTGTAGAACTAGGCTGGCGGTTTGACCTTTAATGAGATGCTGTTTTGCATAATCACATTTGTAAATATGTTTATTAACTCTATCCCTAGGTGCCACCAGATATAGTTGCTCAGGTGTGTGTGTGTGTGTGTGTGTGTGTGTGTGTGTGTGTGTGTGTTTGTCTCGCTGTAGGATATTGTTACGTATAATCATATTTATTTGAGGATGCTTCACATGAAACCTTAAAAGTGTAATAGAAATTACAATAACCATATCATTGTCTTATAACCTGCCAGAGTTATTGCTGTGGATGTCAAGAGTGTTGAGCACGTGACATCACGGTGCAGATGACGTTCTGCGTTCTGTTATCCGTGTTTTGATCAGTTAAGGAGTGAAACCTATAGTTATTCGTCAGAGAATGAAGGTCCAGCATGTTAATGCATGCCTGTCAGTCCAGCCAGTGTCAGTGTTTTAAAGAGGAACAGCGTTCTGTTATCCGTTTTTTTTTTGTTTTTGTGGGTCAGTGAAGTTGTGAAACCTATAGAAATTCATCGGCAAATGAAGGACCACTATGGTGATACATGCCTGCCAGTCCAGCAAATGTATGAATGGATTAGGACATTTCAAAACGAAGTGACCTCTGTAACAGACCGTTCACGACCGGGTCAGGCACACAGAGTTGTGACACCAGAGTCGATTTTTATACAGGAACCCAAGCACTTTATTGTCGCTGGAGGACTTGCATTGAGCTCAGTGTCGACTTCATCTAAAAATGATACATTTGTTCTTTACCTTTTTTTCAGAATATTTTCACACCCATAAAAAAATGTAAGGGTTTCATTTGAAGCCCACATACACTGCCCCACGGTGGCGTAGTGGTAGTGCGCTTTATTTTGCCAAGGCAGTGGGCCGGGTTCAACTTACTAATGGGTGTATTTTTAATTACTGTGCAGGGTTTGAAAATATTGCCGGTCAAAGTTTTGTATTCACCCTCTGTAAAGTTCATAGGTAAATACAAAACATCGACCTGCAATATTTTCAAACACTGCACAGTCATTAAAAACACACCATGTACTTCTAGTGCACTGAGCTGATTTTTGCGTGTGTATTAGCTTTTCCTATTACCAGTGTCCCTTGCCACCAGGGGAACCCACTCCGACTCCAGAGGTACTTGTAATTTACGTCCCCACGTCAAGGACGAGGTGTCAAGATTTTAGTCCAACTGCCCGGTGTAGGTGTTAAACCCGCTACCTCGGCATCAGCACACCGGTTGTTTACGATCGAGAGCACTTATCCATTCGGCCATGCCGATCTCCGAACTGTGAGTAACAGTGTGTGTGTGTGTGTGTGCGTGCGTGCGCGCTATCATTTGCGTACATACTTATTTTCTGGCCACATATATTCCTTACGCGGATCCGCGAAGACTGGGTATCCAGGGCACTTCCAGTCGATCCGTGCGGGTGTGTTCTGTGCTCAAACCCGCTAGGGGGCGGGATTTTACTTTCACCATATGACGACATTGGCAACCCAGCCTCATTAAATGGAAACCAGGTCAGCATGGCGAATGAATAAGAGTGCTAGTTCTTAAACATCTGGTATGCCGATGCCGAGGTAACGGGTTCGACCACTACACCGGTCAATTGGACTACAATGTTGACTTCTCATCCTTGACTTGGGGACGTAAATTACAAGTACTTGAGAAGTCGAAGTGGGTTGGGCAGAGAAGTAAACACCTGGTTGGCTTGGCCACGTAGTATGATCGAGACAAGAACACTGAGCTGATCCACGACTTTAGTGAAACATGACCGCCCACGCTTAACGGCAGGTAACATGATGATGACGAACCTGAGCACTGTGATGATGACGAACCTGAGCACAATATGGTTGTGAATAAACCACAGTTAAACTGAGCACTCTATGGCTGTGAATAAACCACAGTTATATTGGCACTGCATGCTAGTGAATTAACCAGTTATCCGAGCACTGTATGGTTGTGAATTAACCAGTTAAACTCAGCACTGTATGGCTGTGAATTAACCACGGTTAAACTGAGCACTCTATGGTTCCCGTGTGTTGCCGGGGCCCAAAAGGGAAGCAAAGAATAGCAACACTGCAGACTACCACGCATGTCGTAAGAGTCGACTAAGGAGGCTTGATGGTTCCGTCGCCCTGCTACTGAGTGAGTGCGTGGCGCGACACTGTGAGCTGTGAGTTTCGTGTGAAATGCTTTTGAATCTGCCCAAGGTTTTTGGAACGTGACTGCATGTTCGGTGCGATGGCAGATGGCTATGTCCCAGAGTTGACCGGTTTTTGCCTTATGCAGAAATGCGTGGCTGCTGGGCTTCTGGTTGACTGCCACTGCCATCGACGATGAACTGTATTTCATGGACTGTGTGGGTGAACATCTAGGAAACATCCAAATGGGGAAAATGACTGCCGATTCCATCAGAAATGAACTGGGTGGTTTGTGGGGGACTATTGTGTTGACATTCTGGCGGCGGCATTATGCACAGTGTATCTGTGCAGGCTGTTGTTTGTCGAGACTCCTGTCTTTTCCACTTTTCACATTGGGCAGTGGGGAGCGTTTTGTGTGATATTCACTGGCGCAGGAACAGAGCATAATGGGGACGACCCGTTGCTGTGAAGTTGGAACTGCGACTAACTAACTAACTAACTAACTCTATGGTTGTGAATAAACCACAGTTAAATTGGCACTGCATGCTTGTGAATTAAGCAGTTATCCGAGCACTGAATGGTTGTGAATTAACCACAGTTAAACTGAGCACTGTATGGCTGTGAATTAACCACAGTTAAACTGATCACCGTATAGTTGTGAATTAACCAAGTTAAACCAAGCACTTTGAGTTGAGTTGAGTTAAGAACCGACATCACTGCACTCAGGACATTCCCATACGTGCTCCGTCCCCTCGTTAAACAGCCAGCGAAGAGTCATACTACTAATCGTTCCCACCGCTATCTGATTAAAAGTTCTCCTGGTCTTCCCTCTCAGTTTTGATATTCTTCCAGAACCCCTGCCGATCCCCGCAATCTCATTCTTTCCACATATGGGTTCTCAATCTGTTCCTCCGCCTTCTCCACCTGGTCCCACAAGCGCACGACCACTTCCCCCTTGTCCATAAGCAAAATACCACCAAGAGGTGCTAATAGGCTGCTAGCCTATTAGCCTGTTCATTCCCTCGTACACCCGCATGGCCAGGGCAAAATGTCCATACAATTCTCACGATCTGTGACCCCTGAAGCGACGAGAGCCATTCCACACGAAACATTCCTTTCTCCACCTTACTAAGCATACTCATTGAATCCGTAATGAATACAACGTGTGTTGCAGTAGTCTCCTCTAGCCACCGGAATGCCGCTGTTACTGCCTCCACCTCCATTCTCATGCTGGAGGTCGTAGTCTCATGTGCCAGACTCTCCTTTTTCAAGACTCGCCCATTAGCCTTTGCATTAAAGCCCCAGCCACTACGTCTGTTTCTCACCACTGACCCATCGGTGTAGATGACTATGTCACCTTGATGTGTGTTGCTCTGGATCGGCTGTTGCACTTCAAACTCAGTGCAGCACCAAGCACTTTATGGTTGTGAATTAACAAGTTAAACTGACCACCGTATAGTTGTGAATTAACCACAGTTAAACTGAGCACTTTATGGTTGTGAATTAACCACAGTTAAACTGAGCATTGTATGCTTGTGAATTAACCACAATTAAACTGATCACCATATAGTTGTGAATTAACCACAGTTAAACCGTGCACTGTATGCGTGTGAATATCACAGTTAAACTGATGACCGTATAGTTGTGAATTAACCAAGTTAAACCGAGCACTCTATGGCTGTGAATTAACCACTGTTAAACTGAGCACCTTGTGGTTGTGACTTAACCAAGTTCAGCCGAGCACTTTATGGTTGTGAATTAACCACAGTTAAACTGAGCACTGTATGCTTGTGAATTAACCACATATAAACTGAACACTGTATATAAACTGAACACTGTATGCTTGTGAATTAACCACAGTTAAACTTATCACCGTATAGTTGTGAATTAACCAAGTTAAACTGATCACTATATGGTTGTAAATTAACATGTAGGAAACATTTTCCTAAAACTGAAGACGGCTTTCTGGCATTTATACTTTCTTGTCGGTCGTTCTCCCATCTCAGCGAAAACTACCGAGACCTGGACACTTACTAAACAAGCTGAACAGCGCATACATACTTTTGAATATAAATGTTATAGACGAGTTCTAAGAATATCTTGGGTAAAGAAAAGAACAAATGCATCCATACTTCAAGAGCTGAATATCGAAGAGGGTTGGCTACAAATTTGGTCACTTGAAACGTCATGAAAGTTTGGAGAGAACAATAATGGAGGGGTATATGCCTGGGAAGAGAGGAAGAAGAAGGCCAAAGAGAAGATGGGTGCAGGATGTTGTGGATGATCTCCAGATGGGTCTATGGGACGCATGACATCTTGCTTGTGATCGAGAAAATTTCAGGAAGGTTGTTACGGGAGTGAGGTTCTGCGAAGGACATGCTACTGAATGAATGAATGAATGAATGAATGAAGAATTCATTGTCCTCATCACCAGCTTCCACTTTTGCCGTCAAGCATTGCGGGGAGGAATAGTTGACGCTCCATCATCCCAATGGGTGCCACTGGATAGTGGCATTCCGTGTGATTTTATGTCTTTGATGTCGTCAATCAATTTTCTTCTCGGGCGCCCTCTTGCTCTCGTAGCAGATCTTTGATGTAGCGCCAGTTCTGGAAGTTGATGCTGTTGCATACTAATGAGATGGCCAAACCATCTGATCTTCTGCCTTTCAATTTATGTGGTACAAGGCGTTGATCCCACTTTCTGTCCGCTAACATCATTTCTTATTCTTTCTAGGATAGTTCAGTTGCCAACTCTTCTCAAGCATCTCATCTCACAGGTGCTGATTTAAGAATCAAGAGACCGATTAGTACACGCACTGTGGTGTTATATTAGAGTCTACTTCTAAGCCCTAAAGGTCATGTGACCCACAGGTAAGGATGATAACGAAATAAACCCGAGGGTGGTCCCACGTGTTTGCTTATTGGGTCTGGATGCCGGAATGGTGTGTAGTTTTTCTCATTTTTCCACTCTATCTCAGCGTGCTTGTAACTGGATTGCGTAATGGGACAAAAGAAATCGCTGGCGTTGCGTCACAAGCAACATTTCATCGCGCTTTCATAGAATATGTCTAGGACTTTTTTGTTTGTTTTGCGTCCGCTTGCTTTGAACTCAAACGTAGTCCATCCTTCTAGTGCATTGGACTAAATTTTACATGCGGATGTGCTTTCCCTAATACTAGTGTCCCTCGCCATCAGTCAAACCCACTCCGACGTCTGGGGTACTTGTAATTATGTCCCTAAGTCAAGGACGTGTTGTGGGTTTCCTGGGAAAGAGGCGGGGGAGGATAGGCCAGCAACACTGAAAACCTCCTGTGCAGGTCGTAAAAGGCGCCTAAAGAGGGTTGATCAGAGACGGGCTAGCTCACGCTGTGGAACAGATCAGCCAACAACCAACCATTATGACCTGGTCTACAGAGGGCTTGGTCTGTGCAGTTGTGGGCCTGTACTTCTTTAAGGAGTCTCATGAGCACAAGAAGAAGAAACAATGTAACAAGAGGATCAAAATTAAATATCTAGATTAGGAATGGGGTAGAGTTATCATGTACACTTCAAACTTCAAAAAGTCGGCGAAAAGTTAGCGGATTGTTTGTTGTTTGTTGCTTAATAAAAACCTGCAGATGTTGTAAACACCTGTCTCTCTCTCTCTCTCTCTCTCTCTCTCTCTCTCTCTCTCTCTCTCTCTCTCTCTCTCTCTCTCTCTCTCTCTCTCTCTCTCTGGATTGGACACATTAGGAGGATGGACGATCGTAGAATACCTTGGATGGGACACAATAGGAGGATGGACGATCGTAAAATTCCTTGGATGAGACACAATAGGAGGATGGACGGTGGTAAAATACCATGGATAGGACACAGTAAGGAGAATGGATGATCGTGGAATACCAAAAGGACATCTGTTAAGGTAAATTACAGATGAGTACTAGTAGTACTACGATACAAAGATGTGTATAAGCGGGACATGATTGATACAGGCATTGGTATTACACCTTGGGAGCAAGTTGCCGCTGATCGGGTTGCATGGAGGGAAATGATCAGACATGGAAGAAAGACAAAGGAGAAAATGATTGTGATAGGTCACACGCTGAGCATGTGAGACGTTTGATGGTGCATGATAGTGGAAATGGCCATCTGCTCACATGCATCCATTATGAATGAACATTTACAGCCCGAGTTGGTCTGATCAGTCACATTCGCCACCGCCAGGGGTTGTAGTTATTTTGGCTTTGTTGTTGTTGTTGTTGTTGTTGTTGTTGTTGTTGTTGAAACAATGTAACAAATTATCGTCTGTCAAGGCGGCCAGGTGCCAGTAAACGAAGAAGGGTGGGCATTTTCTTTCTCGTCGCTTCTCCTTACCAGGCAATGCCCATACAGTCCTGAAGATGACCCGGTACCATTTTTTAAAAAGGCTATGGCAACCCTTGAGCCGTACTGATTGGATAATAAAAGTATCCCTGCTACTGCTGGGGGTTTAACCCATACCACTTTCTTTGCAGGCGCCCGCACTAACCACGTTGCCACCACAGCTCGTGTGCATTGGGGACTGTTAACAATATCTTCAAAATGTCCCTTTCCTTGATTCTATAGCCAGGGACCATAAACAATATCTGCAAAAAATTTCGCCTAACTTATTTCTAGCATCGAGAACTATTAACAATTTCTTCAAAATGTCCCTTTCCTTAATTCTAGCACCAGGGACTATTAACAATATTTTCACAATTTCCCATTCCTCATTTCTATCATTAGGGACTATTAGCAACAAATGCAGAATTTCTCGTTACTTATTTCTAGACTTGGGACTATTAATAATATCTGAAACATTGCTGTCACTTATTTCTCGAACTAGAAACTATTAACAATATCTCCTAAATGTCCCGTGACTTATTTCTAGTATTAGTGACTATTAACAATATCTCCTAAATGTCCCGTGACTTATTTTTTGCATTAGTGACTATTAACAATATCTTCATAATTTCCCTGGTCTAATTTCTAGAATTTGTTTCCTCATATCCTATTTACAGGACATCGCTATCAACACCAGCACTGCTGTTGTTGATGTCTTGACAAGTTTACGTTCAGAAGTTTGCCATTGCTTGCCGAACGACCGGCTCCCATACCAACACGTTAAAACCCAACGCGACACGGTTTGTTGCCAAATCGGTCGCAGCTGTGTTTTGAACGCAAGTTAGCGGAATTACGAACCGTGTCCGTAACACCTTTGTTACGGAGACCGGCATTTCTAGAATTAAGGACTATTAACAATGTCTCCTAAATGTCATGTGACTTATTTCTAGAATTAGGGACTATTAAAAATATCTCTTAAATGTCATGTGACTTATTTCTAGAATTAGGGACTATTAACAATATCTCCTAAAAGTCATGTGACTTATTTCTAGAATTTTTTTTGTGTGGTTTGTTGCGTATCCCTTACTGGACTTTGCAGTCAGCACCAGCATTTTCAGCTGCTGTTGATGTACTAGGCAAGTGTTACGTTCAGTAGTTTGCCATTGCTTTCTGAACGACCGGCTCCCATACCAGCCCGCTACAACACAACGCGACACGGTCTGCCGCACAAATCGGTCGCAGCCGAGCTTCGAACGCCTGGTACCCGGCTCACGAACCGAGTTCGCAAGCCTTTAGCCACGGAGCCGGCATTTCTAGAATTAGGGACTATTAACAATATTTTCTTAGTCTCCCATGACTTATTTCGAGCATTAGAAACTATTAACAATATCTCCTTAATATCCCGTTCCTGTTTAGATATATTTCCAGCTAAGCCGCGACCTTGTGGCAGGCTGCACTCCTTCATCTAGCCCACCGTAAGGAAACACCGCAGAATTCCCTGTCGTGACCACACCCAGAGTACTTCTCGCATTCCGACTTTGACCTTTCGCGCAGAAGTTCTGCCACTTCCTATATTTTCTTGTCTTTCTTTTTTTTTTTTTCGCGGTAGGTTCTACAATTCTTCTTTGTCCTTGGGTTTTTATAGAATTGTAAGGATTTATATACCAAGCAACGCATACTACGTTGGATAATGCCAGTGATTACATCTATTTGACTCTTAGAATATGTACTACATAATAACATTGTTGCTGCTCATTTTAATTCTCTAAGTCCCAAGCAGCGGATGTTTTATAGAGTTCCGAATTGGCGGCCGTTTAGACGACATTTGGGTCTAGGAAAAGGGAAGAAATGACACAGACTGACATCTGGCGTGAGTGGGGGATGCCGCAACACTGCAATATTCTTTATGGTTAAAAATTACGGGCAGGGCATTTTCGTAACGCTTCATTACTACTACTACTGCTACCACCACCACCATCACTACTACTACTACTACTACTACTACTACTGCTGCTGCTGCTGCTGCTGCTGCTGCTGCTGCTGCTGCTGCTACTACTACTACTACTAGTAGTAGTAGTAGTAGTAGTAGTAGTAGTAGTAGTAGTAGTAGTTACCAACGGTTTCCGTGCTGAGAGTTTAAGCCATCTGCGTCGCACTTTGAAAGTCATTGGTTCGTTCCTCGGACTGTGTGGTACAGACTACGAGTGCAGTCATTACGGAGATTCTTTAACAACTCATCTCTGGAGCTACGGGGTCAATAAGATCTGGATGGTTGTTTGTCTCCGGGCACAATTTTGCTAGTGCAGGTTTGGACCAGGTTTGGACTAGTAAGATCCGGTTTCGTCGAGTTGAGTTCTTGGTGCGACACTGTGAACTGTGGATTTCTTTCCGGGTGCATATTCATATTCTGTCCAAGTTTGCTGTGCTGCAAAGTGGAAATTTAAGAAACTGGCGGACAGTTATGTGCCGACACTTCGGCGGCTGGTCTTATGCGATAATGCGTGTGCAGGTTGCTGGGGCTTTGCTCGGGTGGCCATCTCCTCTGACAACATTTTCATGTTAAATGACAGCTTGTTTTCTTCACGAGTTCACGTGGGCCAGTGATGTATATTTCATGTGATTTTCGCTGGCACAGTAACGGGGCAATTATCCGTTGCTACGAAGATGTAATCGTACGACTACCGAAAGGTATTTTATATGAATGTCAAATCAAGAATCAATATCTTTGCACTTGGGACATCCCCACACATGCTCCCTTGCGTTCTTCTATAGCCAGCGAAGAGTTCCCATGCTGATGGTACCAGTGGCAGCCTGCATGAACGCCCGCCTGCCTTTTCCTCTACACGTTCAGTGTTGTCCAGCCCCTCTGGTCACCTTCGCTGCATCATTCTCTGAGATGGGGCTTCTGCGAGGTAGACCGTTCAACCCTTACGCCGCATTAAGTTGGACTTAAAAGTTAGCATCTCGTTCAGAAAGCAAAGGCAAACTACTGAAAATTGCCTTGACAATCAACCTGGGGTTGATCGAAACGTCCTGCAAAGGACGTGGAAATTTACACACGCGCGCGAGCGCGTACGCGCGCGCAGGGTGGATGGAGAGAGAGAGAGAGAGAGAGAGAGAGAGAGTGAGAGAGAGAGAGAGAGAGACGTAGATACATTTAAAGAAAGTACGTATTAAGACACGGATAATAAGCTTAGAAGCAAGGTAACTGCTAAAACATCTTTCATTAGTTTTCCTCCAAGCCACAAACAGGTATTTGCATTACCACTGACGTCAGAGAGCGGGCCCAGCCAGTGAGAGAACGTTCAGTATTCGCTCCAACTGTAGGAGCCAAAATAGAAAATCCGGGTGTATTTTCGGCCTCGAGATTCCGACCTAGTCAGATGTGGTGTTTTTGTTTTACCTATGTGTGAGTTTGTCAGTCATACATGCCGTATGCCGACGACTGTGACGGTTGACCGAAGTACGTCATCGCGGAGGTGAGAAGCTTGTTGCGTGAATTAGTTCCTGTTATAGGCATTACAGCGGGATCGTTGGTGTGATAGTTAGGATGATACACGGGTAGTATGAGTGTGGTTAGACGAGGCTTTGTTGTCAGCTGTCGACGTTTGCCATGGGAGGAAAAGAATAGCCACCTATTCCTCCCTGCACTAATGCCTTTGAATATAAATGGTATAGACAGGTTCTAAGAATATCTTGGATACAAAAAAGAACAAATCCATCCATACGACAAGAGCTGAATATTGAAGAAGGTTGGCTACCAAAGACGATAAAACAGAGAAAATTGAAATATTTTGGTCACTTGAAACGTCACGAAAGTTTGGAGAGAACAATAATGGAGGGATATATGCCTGGGAAAAGAGGAAGAGGAAGACCAAAGAGAAGATGGGTGCAGGATGTGAAGGATAATCTCCAGATAGGTGTATCGGATGTGGGGCATCTTACCTGTGATCGATAGGTTTTCCGGAAATTTTTTATGGGAGCGAGGTTCTGTGAAGGACATGCTATTGAATGAATGACTCAGGGCTGCAAAATGTGTGGTCTTAACAATTCACACACACACACACACCGCGGCTTCCCACAACGGGCCTAGTTGCGTGTTTGTTTTTTGTTTTTAATTACAGATTCTATTTTTGTTATACACCGAAATATCAGTTGTTGGAAAACTCTCAAGGGCGTGGAGATATCATGACAAATAAATCTGCATGTATTGATCTGCGCGTATAGAAGTAGAGGAAAGACGTATGAAAGAGGTGAGAAGAACTTGGCAGCTTTCGAATCGTGGCTGTGTCTCAGAGCGCAATAAAACTAGCTGAATGGAGAAGGGATCAAGTGAACACGTTCTTAAACACATTTGCGGAAAAGGTCAGCATGACTGAATGGATAAGATGGACTACGCTTGAGTTTAAAGAAAGCGAACGCAAAACAAACAAACAAACAAACAAACACTAAAAATACTGGGGAGAAGTAAGGAAAAAAGTTATCTTGATTTTGTCACAATGTAAGACATGGGGACCTATTATTGAAAATAATATATAATAAAACAGAGGGCGAAATCTAGGGCACAACAAAAGCATGCAAGAATTTTAGGGCACAGACGTATGCTGCCCTGAAAGGAGTTTCTGTGAACGGGGGAAACTGAAAAAAGATTTGATGATACAATATCAACCTCTGCCTTCTTACTGATTGTTCAGACATATCAATTGGGGATCCCTTTGAGGTTCACTCAGACAGTTCATAAATAAACACACATGTATTGTGTTGGCGATAATAGAAGCAGAAGAAAGAAGTAGAGACTAGAGGACGCACTAGTCAACATAAAAAATGTAAAGCTATTTACCGACCGGGATTCGAAACTGAAAAACTGTCACCTCCAAATGACGACAGCACCACGCTGAAGGAATATGTAATTTGACACATGACCAAATAGACACCCATAAAACAAAGGTGTCTTCATTAGCCAGGTCTATCATCTACCTGAACATCGCCCCCTCCTCAGTAAATCCTACAGCGTGTAGCGGCTCACGATACTAGTTATGTTGGTTTACTAATCTTCTTTGGCTTCCTGCATAGTGCTTTTGTCTGGCCACACCTCTTAACTTTCTGTTCTCGCAGTCTGACTATGGTTGTAGATTCAGTCATCACTTGATTCTTACAAGTCTTACTTCTCGTAGAGCATTCAGTATATCAGCCTGGTCCATGGCTCGAAGCAAGATCCGAAGCAAGATATAACTGTATATAACTGAACCCACAGATGCATCTGTACTCTCGTAGGTTTAATCAGCGTAATAACTTCTGTGAAGATAATTTTCCCCACATAACAATGCTTTGAGAGTAATGGGAAGTAAGCGCACTGATCAACCATACAGTGGATAAGAAGGCTGCACTCTAGGATAAGAAGACTTAGACTGTGCTCTTAACATATTATGGTACAATGCTTTGAGAGTAATGGGAAGTAAGCGCACTGATCAACCATACAGTGGATAAGAAGGCTGCACTCTAGGATAAGAAAACTGCACTCTAGGGTAAGAAGACTGTGCTCTTAACATATTATGGTTCCCGCCTAATGAGATCAGGAGCTGATGGCCGCCGTTATTCACAAAATATCGAAATCAAATCAGCTGAACACAAAATATATAAATTACTCCAAGTGGCAACAATCCGGGCATAGATATGGTAGTTATCGCCCCTTTTATGGAGGCGGGAACGCGCCTGTTGTGTGGGTGTATGCAATAACGTCATTGAGTGCGGTTTTGAGTACGAATTATCTATCCGTCCGTCTGACTGCCCGTCCGTCCGTCCCACTGCCCGTCCGTCCGTCCTTTCCTCCCTCCCTCCGCCTACCTGCCTGCCTGTCTATCTATCACAATGTCTGTCTGTCCGTCCGCCCGTCTAATCTGTCTGTCTGATCTTGTCTGTCTGCATTACGTAATCTTATTCTATCTGTCTGTCTCGCTGTCCACCTAGGCCACGACATATGAGGTGGAGTGTCAGTCTCCTACTACGTCGCCTTTCCTTGCCAGACAATTCACAGACAAATCTGAAAGTTGTCTGGCATCCATGTTTATCAGGCTGGTCGACCCCATAGCCGTACCAGTTGGGAAAACAAACTAATCCAGCCTCTAATGGGATGTTGAACCCTAGACACGTGTCTTCATGGGCAGCGCACTAACCACTTTTCCACCGCGGCTGTCGATCATCATCATCATCAAGTGCCCTGCCATCTGGCGTAAGCGTTCATGGCTCTCCACAGATCTCGGTCTTTTGTATTCTGGATCTACTCTGCTGATGGCATTCCTCCATGCCACCGTCTCAACCCATCCAGCATCATTTCTCTTAGTCTGCCTCTGCCTCTCTTCCCCTCGATCTTCAATATGTATTAGAAATGTATTTGTTATTTATTTGAAATCTACAAAATATATTTATGTTATTACTTGTGTGAAAGTGAGTGTGTATGTGTGGGCTGAGTGGGTGGGTGGTATTTATTTGTTATAGAGATATTTCAGATTTCTAGCTAAGTATTCTTGTTATTGTATCCCTCAATAACGGCTTTTTTTATGTGACGTACTGAAGTACGTCAGCGTTGTGGTGAGAACCTTGTTGCGTGAATTAGTTCCCATTATAGGCTTTACAGCGGGAGCGTTAGTGTGATGGTTAAGATGTTACGCTGGTAGTTTGAGCGTGGTCAGAGGAGTCTTTGTGGGGAAACCTTCAAGGGCTTGGAGATATCATGAAAAATAGATTTGCATGTATTGACCTGCGTTCATAGAAGTAAAGGAAAGACGTCTGAAAGAGGTGAGAAGAACTTGGAAGCTTTCGAAATGTGGTTGAAGCCCATCATTCACATTCGCTTGTGTTTGTGGATTTTCCCATTCGTCGAGCCTCGCATTTTGCATTCGAAATCTATGTTTTGTTTATGTGTTTTTCTTTTGAAGTTGGCGTTTCATTGTCAGAAAACTCATTGAACCTGTATCTGATTCAGGAGAGACTCTTGCAATGTTTTATTTTTTGTTGGGGCAAGTGCAGGTAAGAACGTGTCTGGGAACTAGATCATAATACATTTTATTTTCCCTCCCAGAGGAATGATAGTTCATCTTCGTGGTGTTGTT
The DNA here is from genome assembly GCA_963921405.1 of Cepaea hortensis. NCBI lineage: Eukaryota > Metazoa > Mollusca > Gastropoda > Stylommatophora > Helicidae > Cepaea > Cepaea hortensis. Next base: position 55,043,535 of record OY992884.1, read on the forward strand.
CTCTACAGGGTGTCCGTAAATCTGGAATTAGTTGTAAAATGGTGAGGGTGTTTTGAAAAGAATATCAGTATTTTAGATACAAATAACTTCATTTATTGAACACCTGAAATTTATATTTCGCACCAAAGGAAAGCAAAATTATGAAAGTGTAATCCCATGTATGATAATCCTTCGGTGTTTGACTATGGTGTTACGAGCTGCACATCAATTAAATAGTTGAATTCTTGACTCCCTCGCTGAAACTAATTCTTTGTTATTCTTGTGTGATGTTCTTTGTAAAGTATATCAGTAAAAGTTAACCCATTGAGGAATATCATCCAGTGAATTGACCCAGAACACGAGAAGCAGAGATCTGTGGAGAGCCATGCTGCTGGGTGGTTTAAGAAGTGTTTTAAGTCATGGAGGAATATCATCAACCGACGTGACCCAGATAATCAGAGGCCGAGATCGGTGGAGAGACATGAACGCATGTGCCATTTGACGTGATGATCGTAATCACTTAGTAGGTTAGCACATGCCTACTTCAGGTAGCTGATGTAATCCACCCTCGACTTGCAGAGAGCGTGGATCCTCATTTATTGCCTATATGGCAGTGATGAACTGGGTCTAAAATTATTGCTTGCCACGACTTATAAAGTCAGTATCATTTTAAACATATTGTCTACTGGTTAAGGGGATCCACTTTATTAATTGTCCACAGGGATCACATCATCAAGCTGACACACTGGCCAGTCCGCCACTGCATATGTGAAGAAGAAAAAAAATTTAAAAGATCCTTTTTATACGCCTTAAGACATACGGTTAAAGTTAGTTGTATGTCCTTTACAGGACGTAGCATTTAACCCCAGCATTCTTTGGCTGTTCGTGATTTCTGGGCAAGTTCACGATCAGTAGTTTACCATTGCTTTCTGAACGACTGGCACCCATACCATTTCATAAAAAACCAACACAGCTGTGTTTCCAACGCGGGTATGTGGGATTTCGAACTGCACGGTACTAGACCCATATTTGTAAAGACCAACTGGCACTCATTGGGGGATTTGGTCAGTATCACGCCGGACGTCTTCCCAAGACATTCATGGTACCTATTTTAAGGCTGGGTCGACATGGGAGTCTAGGTCAATTTTTTTTAAAAATCCGAAATCGCCCAGCTGTGAGTGGAACCCATGACCACCGACGTGTCTAGCCACTACGCCACTGGGGCTCCCCACTGGACAGGGGGGTAGATGAACGATTGGTACATACATTTCTGGATACCCTCTAGTTGATCCTATCACGCAACATGTCATAAAAATAGCGCAGAGATGCCGGTAGTCCCTTTTTATGCACATGCTAACTAGAAATGGGTGATGTAAGCTCTCTTCCACGCACGATGGCAAAAATGGTTTCCAGTTATTATTTTCCTGTGGCAGGTGCAAAACCTGTAGTTATGACGCAAGACAACTTTTTTTAGAAATAAAAATAGAAGATTGTCTTAGTTCTACGGTTGGTATGGTGTATTGCTTAATTGCCATCAGTTTCGCGCAGCTTCTTTTCATATCGCAGGCATGGAGTGCGTACATCCCAGGCATGCCTCGTCTCACTTATTTTCTTTGTATTGCTATCGGGTATCTTATGATAGATTCTGTTTTAGGGCTGAAAAATGATAGGGCTTCACGTTTAGTAGGTTACAGCACGAGACTGGCATCTACAGAAGACATGAAAATATAGCAATCTGATATACTATAAACGCAACAGAACTAGTCACAATTAGTGATCGGGGATTGTAGAAAGCAAGCAGGATTCTGTGGGCACATGTCTTCTTCTTCTTCTTCTTCTTCTTCTTCTTCTTCTTCTTCTTCTTCTTCTTCTTCTTCTTCTTCTTCTTCTTCTTCTTCTTCTTCTTCTTCTTCTTCTAGCCCATGTCGTGTCATGTTAGTCATTGTGTCTGTCCGCAGCCTTCTGTCTCGTGCACTGATAATCATTTCTGGTATGGATGTTCCTCCATGTCATGATGTCAAACAGTCCAGAAACTTCTCTCTTGGCCTCCCTCTGCCTCTCTTCGCCTCCGACTTTCCCATTGTGACGACATACTCAAGCCTTCCCCTTCTCATGATCTGCCCAAAGAATGTGGGTTACTTTCTGTTGATGCAAGCAACCAATTCTCTTTGTGAGTTAACCTCATTCAGGATATCTTCATTATGCTGTTTGTGAGTTAATCTCATTCAAGATATCTTCATTATGCTGTTTGTGAGCTAACCTCATTCAAGATATCTTCATTATGCTGTTTGTGAGCTAACCTCATTCAAGATATCTTCATTATGCTGTTTGTGAACAAACCTCATTCAAGATATCTTCATTATGCTGTTTGTGAGTTAACCTCATTCAAGATATCTTCATTATGCTGTTTGTGAGTTAACCTCATTCAAGATATCTTCATTATGCTGTTTGTGAGCTAACCTCATTCAAGATATCTTCATTATGCTGTTTGTGAGCAAACCTCATTCAAGATATCTTCATTATGCTGTTTGTGAGTTAACCTCATTCAAGATATCTTCATTATGCTGTTTGTGAGTTAACCTCATTCAAGATATCTTCATTATGCTGTTTGTGAGCTAACCTCATTCAAGATATCTTCATTTTGCTGTTTGTGAGCAAACCTCATTCAAGATATCTTCATTATGCTGTTTGTGAGTTAACCTCATTCAAGATATCTTCATTATGCTGTTTGTGAGTTAACCTCATTCAAGATATCTTCATTATGCTGTTTGTGAGTTAACCTCATTCAAGATATCTTAATTATGCTGTTTGTGAGTTAACCTCATTCAAGATATCTTAATTATGCTGTTTGTGAGTTAACCTCATTCAAGATATCTTCATTATGCTGTTTGTGAGTTAACCTCATTCAAGATATCTTCATTATGCTGTTTGTGAGTTAACCTCATTCAAGATATCTTCATTATGCTGTTTTTGAGTTAACCTCATTCAAGATATCTTCATTATGCTGTTCGTGAGTTAACCTCATTCAAGATATCTTCATTATGCTGTTTGTGAGTTAACCTCATTCAAGATGTCTTCATTATGCTGTTTGTGAGTTAACCTCATTCAAGATATCTTCATTATGATGTTTGTGAGTTAAACTCATTCATGATATCTTCATTATGCTGTTTGTGAGTTAACCTCATTCAAGATATCTTCATTATGCTGATTGTGAGTTAACCTCATTCAAGATATCTTCATTATGCTGTTTGTGAGTTAATCTCATTCAAGATGTCTTCATTATGCTGTTTGTGAGTTAACCTCATTCAAGATATCTTCATTATGCTGTTTGTGAGTTAACCTCATTCAAGATATCTTCATTATGCTGTTTGTGAGTTAACCTCATTCAAGATGTCTTCATTATGCTGTTTGTGAGTTAACCTCATTCAAGATATCTTCATTATGCTGTTTGTGAGTTAACCTCATTCAAGATGTCTTCATTATGCTGTTTTTGAGTTAACCTCATTCAAGATGTCTTCATTATACTGTTTGTGAGTTAACCTCATTCAAGATATCTTCATTATGCTGTTTGTGAGTTAACCTCATTCAAGATATCTTAATTATGCTGTTTGTGAGTTAACCTCATTCAAGATATCTTCATTATGCTGTTTGTGAGTTAACCTCATTCAAGATGTCTTCATTATGCTGTTTGTGAGTTAACCTCATTCAATATATCTTCATTATGCTGTTTGTGAGTTAACCTCATTCAAGATGTCTTCATTATGCTGTTTGTGAGTTAACCTCATTCAAGATGTCTTAATTATGCTGTTTGTGAGTTAACCTCATTCAAGATGTCTTCATTATGCTGTTTGTGAGGTAACCTCATTCAAGATATCTTCATTATGCTGTTTGTGAGGTAACCTCTTCAAGATATCTTCATTATGCTGTTTGTGAGGTAACCTCATTCAAGATATCTTCATTATGCTGTTTGTGAGGTAACCTCATTATTCAAGATATCTTCATTATGCTGATTGTGAGTTAACCTCATTCAAGATATCTTCATTATGCTGTTTGTGAGGTAACCTCATTATTCAAGATATCTTCATTATGCTGTTTGTGAGTTATCCTCATTCAAGATATCTTCATTATGCTGTTTGTGAGGTAACCTCATTCAAGATATCTTCATTATGCTGTTTGTGAGGTAACCTCATTATTCAAGATATCTTCATTATGCTGTTTGTGAGTTAACCTCATTCAAGATATCTTCATTATGCTGTTTGTGAGTTAACCTCATTCAACATATCTTAATTATGCTGTTTGTGAGTTAACCTCATGCAAGATGTCTTCATTATGCTGTTTGTGAGTTAACCTCATTCAAGATATCTTCATTATGCTGTTTGTGAGTTAACCTCATTCAAGATAACTTCATTATGCTGTTTGTGAGTTAACCTCATTCAAGATATCTTCATTATGCTGTTTGTGAGTTAACCTCATTCAAGATATCTTCATTATGCTGTTTATGAGTTAACCTCATTCAAGATGTCTTCATTATGCTGTTTGTGAGTTAACCTCATTCAAGATATCTTCATTATGCTGTTTGTGAGTTAACCTCATTCAAGATGTCTTCATTATGCTGTTTGTGAGTTAACCTCATTCAAGATATCTTCATTATGCTGTTTGTGAGTTAACCTAATTCAAGATATCTTCATTATGCTGTTTGTGAGTTAACCTCATTCAAGATGTCTTCATTATGCTGTTTGTGAGTTAACCTCATTCAATATGTCTTCATTATGCTGTTTGTGAGTTAACCTCATTCAAGATGTCTTCATTATGCTGTTTGTGAGTTAACCTCATTCAAGATGTCTTCATTATGCTGTTTGTGAGTTAACCTCATTCAAGATGTCTTCATTATGCTGTTTGTGAGTTAACCTCATTCAAGATGTCTTCATTATGCTGTTTGTGAGTTAACCTCATTCAAGATGTCTTCATTATGCTGTTTGTGAGTTAACCTCATTCAAGATGTCTTCATTATGCTGTTTGTGAGTTAACCTCATTCAAGATATCTTCATTATGCTGTTTGTGAGGCAACCTCATTCAAGATATCTTCATTATGCTGTTTGTTAGGTAACCTCATTATTCAAGATATCTTCATTATGCTGTTTGTGAGGTAACCTCATTATTCAAGATATCTTCATTATGCTGTATGTGAGTTAACCTCATTCAAGATATCTTCATTATGCTGTTTGTGAGGTAACCTCATTCAAAATATCTTCATTATGCTGTTTGTGAGGTAACCTCATTATTCAAGATATCTTCATTATGCTGTTTGTGAGTTAACCTCATTCAAGTTATCTTCATTATGCTGTTTGTGAGTTAACCTCATTCAAGATGTCTTAATTATGCTGTTTGTGAGTTAACCTCATTCAAGATGTCTTCATTATGCTGTTTGTGAGGTAACCTCATTCAAGATATCTTCATTATGCTGTTTGTGAGGTAACCTCTTCAAGATATCTTCATTATGCTGTTTGTGAGGTAACCTCATTCAAGATATCTTCATTATGCTGTTTGTGAGGTAACCTCATTATTCAAGATATCTTCATTATGCTGTTTGTGAGGTAACCTCTTCAAGATATCTTCATTATGCTGTTTGTGAGGTAACCTCATTCAAGATATCTTCATTATGCTGTTTGTGAGGTAACCTCATTATTCAAGATATCTTCATTATGCTGTTTGTGAGTTAACCTCATTCAAGATATCTTCATTATGCTGTTTGTGAGGTAACCTCATTATTCAAGATATCTTCATTATGCTGTTTGTGAGTTAACCTCATTCAAGATATCTTCATTATGCTGTTTGTGAGGTAACCTCATTATTCAAGATATCTTCATTATGCTGTTTGTGAGTTAACCTCATTCAAGATATCTTCATTATGCTGTTTGTGAGTTAACCTCATTCAAGATATCTCCATTATGCTGTTTGTGAGGTAACCTCTTCAAGATATCTTCATTATGCTGTTTGTTAGGTAACCTCATTATTCAAGATATCTTCATTATGCTGTTTGTGATGTAACCTCATTATTAAAGATATCTTCATTATGCTGTTTGTGAGTTAACCTCATTCAAGATATCTTCATTATGCTGTTTGTGAGTTAACCTCATTCAAGATATCTTCATTATGCTGTTTGTGAGTTAACCTCATTCAAGATATCTTCATTATGCTGTTTGTGAGTTAACCTTATTCAAGATATCTTCATTATGCTGTTTGTGAGTTAACCTCATTCAAGATATCTCCATTATGCTGTTTGTGAGTTAACCTCATTCAAGATATCTTCATTATGCTGTTTGTGAGTTAACCTCATTCAAGATATCTTCATTATGCTGTTTGTGAGTTAACCTCATTCAAGATATCTTCATTATGCTGTTTGTGAGTTAACCTCATTCAAGATATCTTCATTATGCTGTTTCTGAGTTAACCTCATTCAAGATGTCTTCATTATGCTGTTTGTGAGTTAACCTCATTCAAGATGTCTTCATTATGCTGTTTGTGAGTTAACCTCATTCAAGATATCTTCATTATGTTGTTTGTGAGTTAACCTCATTCAAGATATCTTCATTATGCTGTTTGTGAGTTAACCTCATTCAAGATGTCTTCATTATGCTGTTTGTGAGTTAATCTCATTCAAGATGTCTTCATTATGCTGTTTGTGAGTTAACCTCATTCAAGATGTCTTCATTATGCTGTTTGTGAGTTAACCTCATTCAAGATATCTTCATTATGCTGTTTGTGAGTTAACCTCATTCAAGATGTCTTCATTATGCTGTTTGTGAGTTAACCTCATTCAAGATGTCTTCATTATGCTGTTTGTGAGTTAACCTCATTCAAGATATCTTCATTATGCTGTTTGTGAGGTAACCTCATTCAAGATATCTTCATTATGCTGTTTGTGAGGCAACCTCATTCAAGATATCTTCATTATGCTGTTTGTTAGGTAACCTCATTATTCAAGATATCTTCATTATGCTGTTTGTGAGGTAACCTCATTATTCAAGATATCTTCATTATGCTGTATGTGAGTTAACCTCATTCAAGATATCTTCATTATGCTGTTTGTGAGGTAACCTCATTCAAAATATCTTCATTATGCTGTTTGTGAGGTAACCTCATTATTCAAGATATCTTCATTATGCTGTTTGTGAGTTAACCTCATTCAAGTTATCTTCATTATGCTGTTTGTGAGTTAACCTCATTCAAGATGTCTTAATTATGCTGTTTGTGAGTTAACCTCATTCAAGATGTCTTCATTATGCTGTTTGTGAGGTAACCTCATTCAAGATATCTTCATTATGCTGTTTGTGAGGTAACCTCTTCAAGATATCTTCATTATGCTGTTTGTGAGGTAACCTCATTCAAGATATCTTCATTATGCTGTTTGTGAGGTAACCTCATTATTCAAGATATCTTCATTATGCTGTTTGTGAGGTAACCTCTTCAAGATATCTTCATTATGCTGTTTGTGAGGTAACCTCATTCAAGATATCTTCATTATGCTGTTTGTGAGGTAACCTCATTATTCAAGATATCTTCATTATGCTGTTTGTGAGTTAACCTCATTCAAGATATCTTCATTATGCTGTTTGTGAGGTAACCTCATTATTCAAGATATCTTCATTATGCTGTTTGTGAGTTAACCTCATTCAAGATATCTTCATTATGCTGTTTGTGAGGTAACCTCATTATTCAAGATATCTTCATTATGCTGTTTGTGAGTTAACCTCATTCAAGATATCTTCATTATGCTGTTTGTGAGTTAACCTCATTCAAGATATCTCCATTATGCTGTTTGTGAGGTAACCTCTTCAAGATATCTTCATTATGCTGTTTGTTAGGTAACCTCATTATTCAAGATATCTTCATTATGCTGTTTGTGAGGTAACCTCATTATTCAAGATATCTTCATTATGCTGTTTGTGAGTTAACCTCATTCAAGATATCTTCATTATGCTGTTTGTGAGTTAACCTCATTCAACATATCTTAATTATGCTGTTTGTGAGTTAACCTCATTCAAGATGTCTTCATTATGCTGTTTGTGAGTTAACCTCATTCAAGATATCTTCATTGTGCTGTTTGTGAGTTAACCTCATTCAAGATATCTTCATTATGCTGTTTGTGAGTTAACCTCATTCAAGATATCTTCATTATGCTGTTTGTGAGTTAACCTCATTCAAGATATCTTCATTATGCTGTTTGTGAGTTAACCTCATTCAAGATGTCTTCATTATGCTGTTTGTGAGTTAACCTCATTCAAGATATCTTCATTATGCTGTTTGTGAGTTAACCTCATTCAAGATATCTTCATTATGCTATTTGTGAGTTAACCTCATTCAATATGTCTTCATTATGCTGTTTGTGAGTTAACCTCATTCAAGATATCTTCATTATGCTGTTTCTGAGTTAACCTCATTCAAGATGTCTTCATTATGCTGTTTGTGAGTTAACCTCATTCAAGATGTCTTCATTATGCTGTTTGTGAGGTAACCTCATTCAAGATATCCTCATTATGCTGTTTGTGAGGTAACCTCTTCAAGATATCTTCATTATGCTGTTTGTGAGGTAACCTCATTCAAGATATCTTCATTATGCTGTTTGTGAGGTAACCTCATTATTCAAGATATCTTCATTATGCTGATTGTGAGTTAACCTCATTCAAGATATCTTCATTATGCTGTTTGTGAGGTAACCTCATTATTCAAGATATCTTCATTATGCTGTTTGTGAGTTAACCTCATTCAAGATATCTTCATTATGCTGTTTGTGAGGTAACCTCATTCAAGATATCTTCATTATGCTGTTTGTGAGGTAACCTCATTATTCAAGATATCTTCATTATGCTGTTTGTGAGTTAACCTCATTCAAGATATCTTCATTATGCTGTTTGTGAGTAACCTCATTCAACATATCTTAATTATGCTGTTTGTGAGTTAACCTCATGCAAGATGTCTTCATTATGCTGTTTGTGAGTTAACCTCATTCAAGATATCTTCATTATGCTGTTTGTGAGTTAACCTCATTCAAGATATCTTCATTATGCTGTTTGTGAGTTAACCTCATTCAAGATATCTTCATTATGCTGTTTGTGAGTTAACCTCATTCAAGATATCTTCATTATGCTGTTTATGAGTTAACCTCATTCAAGATGTCTTCATTATGCTGTTTGTGAGTTAACCTCATTCAAGATATCTTCATTATGCTGTTTGTGAGTTAACCTCATTCAAGATATCTTCATTATGCTGTTTGTGAGTTAACCTCATTCAAGATATCTTCATTATGCTGTTTGTGAGTTAACCTCATTCAAGATATCTTCATTATGCTGTTTGTGAGTTAACCTCATTCAAGATGTCTTCATTATGCTGTTTGTGAGTTAACCTCATTCAAGATATCTTCATTATGCTGTTTGTGAGTTAACCTCATTCAAGATATCTTCATTATGCTGTTTGTGAGTTAACCTCATTCAAGATGTCTTCATTATGCTGTTTGTGAGTTAACCTCATTCAATATGTCTTCATTGTGCTGTTTGTGAGTTAACCTCATTCAAGATGTCTTCATTATGCTGTTTGTGAGTTAACCTCATTCAAGATGTCTTCATTATGCTGTTTGTGAGTTAACCTCATTCAAGATGTCTTCATTATGCTGTTTGTGAGTTAACCTCATTCAAGATGTCTTCATTATGCTGTTTGTGAGTTAACCTCATTCAAGATGTCTTCATTATGCTGTTTGTGAGTTAACCTCATTCAAGATGTCTTCATTATGCTGTTTGTGAGTTAACCTCATTCAAGATATCTTCATTATGCTGTTTGTGAGGCAACCTCATTCAAGATATCTTCATTATGCTGTTTGTTAGGTAACCTCATTATTCAAGATATCTTCATTATGCTGTTTGTGAGGTAACCTCATTATTCAAGATATCTTCATTATGCTGTATGTGAGTTAACCTCATTCAAGATATCTTCATTATGCTGTTTGTGAGGTAACCTCATTCAAAATATCTTCATTATGCTGTTTGTGAGGTAACCTCATTATTCAAGATATCTTCATTATGCTGTTTGTGAGTTAACCTCATTCAAGTTATCTTCATTATGCTGTTTGTGAGTTAACCTCATTCAAGATGTCTTAATTATGCTGTTTGTGAGTTAACCTCATTCAAGATGTCTTCATTATGCTGTTTGTGAGGTAACCTCATTCAAGATATCTTCATTATGCTGTTTGTGAGGTAACCTCTTCAAGATATCTTCATTATGCTGTTTGTGAGGTAACCTCATTCAAGATATCTTCATTATGCTGTTTGTGAGGTAACCTCATTATTCAAGATATCTTCATTATGCTGTTTGTGAGGTAACCTCTTCAAGATATCTTCATTATGCTGTTTGTGAGGTAACCTCATTCAAGATATCTTCATTATGCTGTTTGTGAGGTAACCTCATTATTCAAGATATCTTCATTATGCTGTTTGTGAGTTAACCTCATTCAAGATATCTTCATTATGCTGTTTGTGAGGTAACCTCATTATTCAAGATATCTTCATTATGCTGTTTGTGAGTTAACCTCATTCAAGATATCTTCATTATGCTGTTTGTGAGGTAACCTCATTATTCAAGATATCTTCATTATGCTGTTTGTGAGTTAACCTCATTCAAGATATCTTCATTATGCTGTTTGTGAGGTAACCTCTTCAAGATATCTTCATTATGCTGTTTGTTAGGTAACCTCATTATTCAAGATATCTTCATTATGCTGTTTGTGATGTAACCTCATTATTCAAGATATCTTCATTATGCTGTTTGTGAGTTAACCTCATTCAAGATATCTTCATTATGCTGTTTGTGAGTTAACCTCATTCAAGATGTCTTCATTATGCTGTTTGTGAGTTAACCTCATTCAAGATATCTTCATTATGCTGTTTGTGAGTTAACCTCATTCAAGATATCTTCATTATGCTGTTTGTGAGTTAACCTCATTCAAGATATCTTCATTATGCTGTTTGTGAGTTAACCTCATTCAAGATATCTTCATTATGCTGTTTGTGAGTTAACCTCATTCAAGATGTCTTCATTATGCTGTTTGTGAGTTAACCTCATTCAAGATATCTTCATTATGCTGTTTGTGAGTTAACCTCATTCAAGATATCTTCATTATGCTGTTTGTGAGTTAACCTCATTCAAGATGTCTTCATTATGCTGTTTGTGAGTTAACCTCATTCAATATGTCTTCATTGTGCTGTTTGTGAGTTAACCTCATTCAAGATGTCTTCATTATGCTGTTTGTGAGTTAACCTCATTCAAGATGTCTTCATTATGCTGTTTGTGAGTTAACCTCATTCAAGATGTCTTCATTATGCTGTTTGTGAGTTAACCTCATTCAAGATGTCTTCATTATGCTGTTTGTGAGTTAACCTCATTCAAGATGTCTTCATTATGCTGTTTGTGAGTTAACCTCATTCAAGATGTCTTCATTATGCTGTTTGTGAGTTAACCTCATTCAAGATATCTTCATTATGCTGTTTGTGAGGCAACCTCATTCAAGATATCTTCATTATGCTGTTTGTTAGGTAACCTCATTATTCAAGATATCTTCATTATGCTGTTTGTGAGGTAACCTCATTATTCAAGATATCTTCATTATGCTGTATGTGAGTTAACCTCATTCAAGATATCTTCATTATGCTGTTTGTGAGGTAACCTCATTCAAAATATCTTCATTATGCTGTTTGTGAGGTAACCTCATTATTCAAGATATCTTCATTATGCTGTTTGTGAGTTAACCTCATTCAAGTTATCTTCATTATGCTGTTTGTGAGTTAACCTCATTCAAGATGTCTTAATTATGCTGTTTGTGAGTTAACCTCATTCAAGATGTCTTCATTATGCTGTTTGTGAGGTAACCTCATTCAAGATATCTTCATTATGCTGTTTGTGAGGTAACCTCTTCAAGATATCTTCATTATGCTGTTTGTGAGGTAACCTCATTCAAGATATCTTCATTATGCTGTTTGTGAGGTAACCTCATTATTCAAGATATCTTCATTATGCTGTTTGTGAGGTAACCTCTTCAAGATATCTTCATTATGCTGTTTGTGAGGTAACCTCATTCAAGATATCTTCATTATGCTGTTTGTGAGGTAACCTCATTATTCAAGATATCTTCATTATGCTGTTTGTGAGTTAACCTCATTCAAGATATCTTCATTATGCTGTTTGTGAGGTAACCTCATTATTCAAGATATCTTCATTATGCTGTTTGTGAGTTAACCTCATTCAAGATATCTTCATTATGCTGTTTGTGAGGTAACCTCATTATTCAAGATATCTTCATTATGCTGTTTGTGAGTTAACCTCATTCAAGATATCTTCATTATGCTGTTTGTGAGGTAACCTCTTCAAGATATCTTCATTATGCTGTTTGTTAGGTAACCTCATTATTCAAGATATCTTCATTATGCTGTTTGTGATGTAACCTCATTATTCAAGATATCTTCATTATGCTGTTTGTGAGTTAACCTCATTCAAGATATCTTCATTATGCTGTTTGTGAGTTAACCTCATTCAAGATATCTTCATTATGCTGTTTGTGAGTTAACCTCATTCAAGATATCTTCATTATGCTGTTTGTGAGTTAACCTTATTCAAGATATCTTCATTATGCTGTTTGTGAGTTAACCTCATTCAAGATATCTTCATTATGCTGTTTGTGAGTTAACCTCATTCAAGATATCTTCATTATGCTGTTTGTGAGTTAACCTCATTCAAGATATCTTCATTATGCTGTTTGTGAGTTAACCTCATTCAAGATATCTTCATTATGCTGTTTGTGAGTTAACCTCATTCAAGATATCTTCATTATGCTGTTTCTGAGTTAACCTCATTCAAGATGTCTTCATTATGCTGTTTGTGAGTTAACCTCATTCAAGATGTCTTCATTATGCTGTTTGTGAGTTAACCTCATTCAAGATATCTTCATTATAATGTTTGTGAGTTAACCTCATTCAAGATATCTTCATTATGCTGTTTGTGAGTTAACCTCATTCAAGATGTCTTCATTATGCTGTTTGTGAGTTAACCTCATTCAAGATGTCTTCATTATGCTGTTTGTGAGTTAACCTCATTCAAGATATCTTCATTATGCTGTTTGTGAGTTAACCTCATTCAAGATGTCTTCATTATGCTGTTTGTGAGTTAACCTCATTCAAGATGTCTTCATTATGCTGTTTGTGAGTTAACCTCATTCAAGATATCTTCATTATGCTGTTTGTGAGGTAACCTCATTCAAGATATCTTCATTATGCTGTTTGTGAGGCAACCTCATTCAAGATATCTTCATTATGCTGTTTGTTAGGTAACCTCATTATTCAAGATATCTTCATTATGCTGTTTGTGAGGTAACCTCATTATTCAAGATATCTTCATTATGCTGTTTGTGAGTTAACCTCATTCAAGATATCTTCATTATGCTGTTTGTGAGTTAACCTCATTCAAGATATCTCCATTATGCTGTTTGTGAGGTAACCTCTTCAAGATATCTTCATTATGCTGTTTGTTAGGTAACCTCATTATTCAAGATATCTTCATTATGCTGTTTGTGATGTAACCTCATTATTAAAGATATCTTCATTATGCTGTTTGTGAGTTAACCTCATTCAAGATATCTTCATTATGCTGTTTGTGAGTTAACCTCATTCAAGATATCTTCATTATGCTGTTTGTGAGTTAACCTCATTCAAGATATCTTCATTATGCTGTTTGTGAGTTAACCTTATTCAAGATATCTTCATTATGCTGTTTGTGAGTTAACCTCATTCAAGATATCTTCATTATGCTGTTTGTGAGTTAACCTCATTCAAGATATCTTCATTATGCTGTTTGTGAGTTAACCTCATTCAAGATATCTTCATTATGCTGTTTGTGAGTTAACCTCATTCAAGATATCTTCATTATGCTGTTTGTGAGTTAACCTCATTCAAGATATCTTCATTATGCTGTTTCTGAGTTAACCTCATTCAAGATGTCTTCATTATGCTGTTTGTGAGTTAACCTCATTCAAGATGTCTTCATTATGCTGTTTGTGAGTTAACCTCATTCAAGATATCTTCATTATGTTGTTTGTGAGTTAACCTCATTCAAGATATCTTCATTATGCTGTTTGTGAGTTAACCTCATTCAAGATGTCTTCATTATGCTGTTTGTGAGTTAATCTCATTCAAGATGTCTTCATTATGCTGTTTGTGAGTTAACCTCATTCAAGATGTCTTCATTATGCTGTTTGTGAGTTAACCTCATTCAAGATATCTTCATTATGCTGTTTGTGAGTTAACCTCATTCAAGATGTCTTCATTATGCTGTTTGTGAGTTAACCTCATTCAAGATGTCTTCATTATGCTGTTTGTGAGTTAACCTCATTCAAGATATCTTCATTATGCTGTTTGTGAGGTAACCTCATTCAAGATATCTTCATTATGCTGTTTGTGAGGCAACCTCATTCAAGATATCTTCATTATGCTGTTTGTTAGGTAACCTCATTATTCAAGATATCTTCATTATGCTGTTTGTGAGGTAACCTCATTATTCAAGATATCTTCATTATGCTGTATGTGAGTTAACCTCATTCAAGATATCTTCATTATGCTGTTTGTGAGGTAACCTCATTCAAAATATCTTCATTATGCTGTTTGTGAGGTAACCTCATTATTCAAGATATCTTCATTATGCTGTTTGTGAGTTAACCTCATTCAAGTTATCTTCATTATGCTGTTTGTGAGTTAACCTCATTCAAGATGTCTTAATTATGCTGTTTGTGAGTTAACCTCATTCAAGATGTCTTCATTATGCTGTTTGTGAGGTAACCTCATTCAAGATATCTTCATTATGCTGTTTGTGAGGTAACCTCTTCAAGATATCTTCATTATGCTGTTTGTGAGGTAACCTCATTCAAGATATCTTCATTATGCTGTTTGTGAGGTAACCTCATTATTCAAGATATCTTCATTATGCTGTTTGTGAGGTAACCTCTTCAAGATATCTTCATTATGCTGTTTGTGAGGTAACCTCATTCAAGATATCTTCATTATGCTGTTTGTGAGGTAACCTCATTATTCAAGATATCTTCATTATGCTGTTTGTGAGTTAACCTCATTCAAGATATCTTCATTATGCTGTTTGTGAGGTAACCTCATTATTCAAGATATCTTCATTATGCTGTTTGTGAGTTAACCTCATTCAAGATATCTTCATTATGCTGTTTGTGAGGTAACCTCATTATTCAAGATATCTTCATTATGCTGTTTGTGAGTTAACCTCATTCAAGATATCTTCATTATGCTGTTTGTGAGTTAACCTCATTCAAGATATCTCCATTATGCTGTTTGTGAGGTAACCTCTTCAAGATATCTTCATTATGCTGTTTGTTAGGTAACCTCATTATTCAAGATATCTTCATTATGCTGTTTGTGAGGTAACCTCATTATTCAAGATATCTTCATTATGCTGTTTGTGAGTTAACCTCATTCAAGATATCTTCATTATGCTGTTTGTGAGTTAACCTCATTCAACATATCTTAATTATGCTGTTTGTGAGTTAACCTCATTCAAGATGTCTTCATTATGCTGTTTGTGAGTTAACCTCATTCAAGATATCTTCATTGTGCTGTTTGTGAGTTAACCTCATTCAAGATATCTTCATTATGCTGTTTGTGAGTTAACCTCATTCAAGATATCTTCATTATGCTGTTTGTGAGTTAACCTCATTCAAGATATCTTCATTATGCTGTTTGTGAGTTAACCTCATTCAAGATGTCTTCATTATGCTGTTTGTGAGTTAACCTCATTCAAGATATCTTCATTATGCTGTTTGTGAGTTAACCTCATTCAAGATATCTTCATTATGCTATTTGTGAGTTAACCTCATTCAATATGTCTTCATTATGCTGTTTGTGAGTTAACCTCATTCAAGATATCTTCATTATGCTGTTTCTGAGTTAACCTCATTCAAGATGTCTTCATTATGCTGTTTGTGAGTTAACCTCATTCAAGATGTCTTCATTATGCTGTTTGTGAGGTAACCTCATTCAAGATATCCTCATTATGCTGTTTGTGAGGTAACCTCTTCAAGATATCTTCATTATGCTGTTTGTGAGGTAACCTCATTCAAGATATCTTCATTATGCTGTTTGTGAGGTAACCTCATTATTCAAGATATCTTCATTATGCTGATTGTGAGTTAACCTCATTCAAGATATCTTCATTATGCTGTTTGTGAGGTAACCTCATTATTCAAGATATCTTCATTATGCTGTTTGTGAGTTAACCTCATTCAAGATATCTTCATTATGCTGTTTGTGAGGTAACCTCATTCAAGATATCTTCATTATGCTGTTTGTGAGGTAACCTCATTATTCAAGATATCTTCATTATGCTGTTTGTGAGTTAACCTCATTCAAGATATCTTCATTATGCTGTTTGTGAGTAACCTCATTCAACATATCTTAATTATGCTGTTTGTGAGTTAACCTCATGCAAGATGTCTTCATTATGCTGTTTGTGAGTTAACCTCATTCAAGATATCTTCATTATGCTGTTTGTGAGTTAACCTCATTCAAGATATCTTCATTATGCTGTTTGTGAGTTAACCTCATTCAAGATATCTTCATTATGCTGTTTGTGAGTTAACCTCATTCAAGATATCTTCATTATGCTGTTTATGAGTTAACCTCATTCAAGATGTCTTCATTATGCTGTTTGTGAGTTAACCTCATTCAAGATATCTTCATTATGCTGTTTGTGAGTTAACCTCATTCAAGATATCTTCATTATGCTGTTTGTGAGTTAACCTCATTCAAGATATCTTCATTATGCTGTTTGTGAGTTAACCTCATTCAAGATATCTTCATTATGCTGTTTGTGAGTTAACCTCATTCAAGATGTCTTCATTATGCTGTTTGTGAGTTAACCTCATTCAAGATATCTTCATTATGCTGTTTGTGAGTTAACCTCATTCAAGATATCTTCATTATGCTGTTTGTGAGTTAACCTCATTCAAGATGTCTTCATTATGCTGTTTGTGAGTTAACCTCATTCAATATGTCTTCATTGTGCTGTTTGTGAGTTAACCTCATTCAAGATGTCTTCATTATGCTGTTTGTGAGTTAACCTCATTCAAGATGTCTTCATTATGCTGTTTGTGAGTTAACCTCATTCAAGATGTCTTCATTATGCTGTTTGTGAGTTAACCTCATTCAAGATGTCTTCATTATGCTGTTTGTGAGTTAACCTCATTCAAGATGTCTTCATTATGCTGTTTGTGAGTTAACCTCATTCAAGATGTCTTCATTATGCTGTTTGTGAGTTAACCTCATTCAAGATATCTTCATTATGCTGTTTGTGAGGCAACCTCATTCAAGATATCTTCATTATGCTGTTTGTTAGGTAACCTCATTATTCAAGATATCTTCATTATGCTGTTTGTGAGGTAACCTCATTATTCAAGATATCTTCATTATGCTGTATGTGAGTTAACCTCATTCAAGATATCTTCATTATGCTGTTTGTGAGGTAACCTCATTCAAAATATCTTCATTATGCTGTTTGTGAGGTAACCTCATTATTCAAGATATCTTCATTATGCTGTTTGTGAGTTAACCTCATTCAAGTTATCTTCATTATGCTGTTTGTGAGTTAACCTCATTCAAGATGTCTTAATTATGCTGTTTGTGAGTTAACCTCATTCAAGATGTCTTCATTATGCTGTTTGTGAGGTAACCTCATTCAAGATATCTTCATTATGCTGTTTGTGAGGTAACCTCTTCAAGATATCTTCATTATGCTGTTTGTGAGGTAACCTCATTCAAGATATCTTCATTATGCTGTTTGTGAGGTAACCTCATTATTCAAGATATCTTCATTATGCTGTTTGTGAGGTAACCTCTTCAAGATATCTTCATTATGCTGTTTGTGAGGTAACCTCATTCAAGATATCTTCATTATGCTGTTTGTGAGGTAACCTCATTATTCAAGATATCTTCATTATGCTGTTTGTGAGTTAACCTCATTCAAGATATCTTCATTATGCTGTTTGTGAGGTAACCTCATTATTCAAGATATCTTCATTATGCTGTTTGTGAGTTAACCTCATTCAAGATATCTTCATTATGCTGTTTGTGAGGTAACCTCATTATTCAAGATATCTTCATTATGCTGTTTGTGAGTTAACCTCATTCAAGATATCTTCATTATGCTGTTTGTGAGGTAACCTCGTCAAGATATCTTCATTATGCTGTTTGTTAGGTAACCTCATTATTCAAGATATCTTCATTATGCTGTTTGTGATGTAACCTCATTATTCAAGATATCTTCATTATGCTGTTTGTGAGTTAACCTCATTCAAGATATCTTCATTATGCTGTTTGTGAGTTAACCTCATTCAAGATGTCTTCATTATGCTGTTTGTGAGTTAACCTCATTCAAGATATCTTCATTATGCTGTTTGTGAGTTAACCTCATTCAAGATATCTTCATTATGCTGTTTGTGAGTTAACCTCATTCAAGATATCTTCATTATGCTGTTTGTGAGTTAACCTCATTCAAGATATCTTCATTATGCTGTTTGTGAGTTAACCTCATTCAAGATGTCTTCATTATGCTGTTTGTGAGTTAACCTCATTCAAGATATCTTCATTATGCTGTTTGTGAGTTAACCTCATTCAAGATATCTTCATTATGCTGTTTGTGAGTTAACCTCATTCAAGATGTCTTCATTATGCTGTTTGTGAGTTAACCTCATTCAATATGTCTTCATTGTGCTGTTTGTGAGTTAACCTCATTCAAGATGTCTTCATTATGCTGTTTGTGAGTTAACCTCATTCAAGATGTCTTCATTATGCTGTTTGTGAGTTAACCTCATTCAAGATGTCTTCATTATGCTGTTTGTGAGTTAACCTCATTCAAGATGTCTTCATTATGCTGTTTGTGAGTTAACCTCATTCAAGATGTCTTCATTATGCTGTTTGTGAGTTAACCTCATTCAAGATGTCTTCATTATGCTGTTTGTGAGTTAACCTCATTCAAGATATCTTCATTATGCTGTTTGTGAGGCAACCTCATTCAAGATATCTTCATTATGCTGTTTGTTAGGTAACCTCATTATTCAAGATATCTTCATTATGCTGTTTGTGAGGTAACCTCATTATTCAAGATATCTTCATTATGCTGTATGTGAGTTAACCTCATTCAAGATATCTTCATTATGCTGTTTGTGAGGTAACCTCATTCAAAATATCTTCATTATGCTGTTTGTGAGGTAACCTCATTATTCAAGATATCTTCATTATGCTGTTTGTGAGTTAACCTCATTCAAGTTATCT
This sequence comes from Cepaea hortensis, assembly GCA_963921405.1. NCBI lineage: Eukaryota > Metazoa > Mollusca > Gastropoda > Stylommatophora > Helicidae > Cepaea > Cepaea hortensis. The sequence continues at coordinate 55,062,896 of OY992884.1, forward strand.
TCATTATGCTGTTTGTGAGTTAACCTCATTCAAGATGTCTTAATTATGCTGTTTGTGAGTTAACCTCATTCAAGATGTCTTCATTATGCTGTTTGTGAGGTAACCTCATTCAAGATATCTTCATTATGCTGTTTGTGAGGTAACCTCTTCAAGATATCTTCATTATGCTGTTTGTGAGGTAACCTCATTCAAGATATCTTCATTATGCTGTTTGTGAGGTAACCTCATTATTCAAGATATCTTCATTATGCTGTTTGTGAGGTAACCTCTTCAAGATATCTTCATTATGCTGTTTGTGAGGTAACCTCATTCAAGATATCTTCATTATGCTGTTTGTGAGGTAACCTCATTATTCAAGATATCTTCATTATGCTGTTTGTGAGTTAACCTCATTCAAGATATCTTCATTATGCTGTTTGTGAGGTAACCTCATTATTCAAGATATCTTCATTATGCTGTTTGTGAGTTAACCTCATTCAAGATATCTTCATTATGCTGTTTGTGAGGTAACCTCATTATTCAAGATATCTTCATTATGCTGTTTGTGAGTTAACCTCATTCAAGATATCTTCATTATGCTGTTTGTGAGGTAACCTCTTCAAGATATCTTCATTATGCTGTTTGTTAGGTAACCTCATTATTCAAGATATCTTCATTATGCTGTTTGTGATGTAACCTCATTATTCAAGATATCTTCATTATGCTGTTTGTGAGTTAACCTCATTCAAGATATCTTCATTATGCTGTTTGTGAGTTAACCTCATTCAAGATGTCTTCATTATGCTGTTTGTGAGTTAACCTCATTCAAGATATCTTCATTATGCTGTTTGTGAGTTAACCTCATTCAAGATATCTTCATTATGCTGTTTGTGAGTTAACCTCATTCAAGATATCTTCATTATGCTGTTTGTGAGTTAACCTCATTCAAGATATCTTCATTATGCTGTTTGTGAGTTAACCTCATTCAAGATGTCTTCATTATGCTGTTTGTGAGTTAACCTCATTCAAGATATCTTCATTATGCTGTTTGTGAGTTAACCTCATTCAAGATATCTTCATTATGCTGTTTGTGAGTTAACCTCATTCAAGATGTCTTCATTATGCTGTTTGTGAGTTAACCTCATTCAATATGTCTTCATTGTGCTGTTTGTGAGTTAACCTCATTCAAGATGTCTTCATTATGCTGTTTGTGAGTTAACCTCATTCAAGATGTCTTCATTATGCTGTTTGTGAGTTAACCTCATTCAAGATGTCTTCATTATGCTGTTTGTGAGTTAACCTCATTCAAGATGTCTTCATTATGCTGTTTGTGAGTTAACCTCATTCAAGATGTCTTCATTATGCTGTTTGTGAGTTAACCTCATTCAAGATGTCTTCATTATGCTGTTTGTGAGTTAACCTCATTCAAGATATCTTCATTATGCTGTTTGTGAGGCAACCTCATTCAAGATATCTTCATTATGCTGTTTGTTAGGTAACCTCATTATTCAAGATATCTTCATTATGCTGTTTGTGAGGTAACCTCATTATTCAAGATATCTTCATTATGCTGTATGTGAGTTAACCTCATTCAAGATATCTTCATTATGCTGTTTGTGAGGTAACCTCATTCAAAATATCTTCATTATGCTGTTTGTGAGGTAACCTCATTATTCAAGATATCTTCATTATGCTGTTTGTGAGTTAACCTCATTCAAGTTATCTTCATTATGCTGTTTGTGAGTTAACCTCATTCAAGATGTCTTAATTATGCTGTTTGTGAGTTAACCTCATTCAAGATGTCTTCATTATGCTGTTTGTGAGGTAACCTCATTCAAGATATCTTCATTATGCTGTTTGTGAGGTAACCTCTTCAAGATATCTTCATTATGCTGTTTGTGAGGTAACCTCATTCAAGATATCTTCATTATGCTGTTTGTGAGGTAACCTCATTATTCAAGATATCTTCATTATGCTGTTTGTGAGGTAACCTCTTCAAGATATCTTCATTATGCTGTTTGTGAGGTAACCTCATTCAAGATATCTTCATTATGCTGTTTGTGAGGTAACCTCATTATTCAAGATATCTTCATTATGCTGTTTGTGAGTTAACCTCATTCAAGATATCTTCATTATGCTGTTTGTGAGGTAACCTCATTATTCAAGATATCTTCATTATGCTGTTTGTGAGTTAACCTCATTCAAGATATCTTCATTATGCTGTTTGTGAGGTAACCTCATTATTCAAGATATCTTCATTATGCTGTTTGTGAGTTAACCTCATTCAAGATATCTTCATTATGCTGTTTGTGAGGTAACCTCTTCAAGATATCTTCATTATGCTGTTTGTTAGGTAACCTCATTATTCAAGATATCTTCATTATGCTGTTTGTGATGTAACCTCATTATTCAAGATATCTTCATTATGCTGTTTGTGAGTTAACCTCATTCAAGATATCTTCATTATGCTGTTTGTGAGTTAACCTCATTCAAGATATCTTCATTATGCTGTTTGTGAGTTAACCTCATTCAAGATATCTTCATTATGCTGTTTGTGAGTTAACCTTATTCAAGATATCTTCATTATGCTGTTTGTGAGTTAACCTCATTCAAGATATCTTCATTATGCTGTTTGTGAGTTAACCTCATTCAAGATATCTTCATTATGCTGTTTGTGAGTTAACCTCATTCAAGATATCTTCATTATGCTGTTTGTGAGTTAACCTCATTCAAGATATCTTCATTATGCTGTTTGTGAGTTAACCTCATTCAAGATATCTTCATTATGCTGTTTCTGAGTTAACCTCATTCAAGATGTCTTCATTATGCTGTTTGTGAGTTAACCTCATTCAAGATGTCTTCATTATGCTGTTTGTGAGTTAACCTCATTCAAGATATCTTCATTATAATGTTTGTGAGTTAACCTCATTCAAGATATCTTCATTATGCTGTTTGTGAGTTAACCTCATTCAAGATGTCTTCATTATGCTGTTTGTGAGTTAACCTCATTCAAGATGTCTTCATTATGCTGTTTGTGAGTTAACCTCATTCAAGATATCTTCATTATGCTGTTTGTGAGTTAACCTCATTCAAGATGTCTTCATTATGCTGTTTGTGAGTTAACCTCATTCAAGATGTCTTCATTATGCTGTTTGTGAGTTAACCTCATTCAAGATATCTTCATTATGCTGTTTGTGAGGTAACCTCATTCAAGATATCTTCATTATGCTGTTTGTGAGGCAACCTCATTCAAGATATCTTCATTATGCTGTTTGTTAGGTAACCTCATTATTCAAGATATCTTCATTATGCTGTTTGTGAGGTAACCTCATTATTCAAGATATCTTCATTATGCTGTATGTGAGTTAACCTCATTCAAGATATCTTCATTATGCTGTTTGTGAGGTAACCTCATTCAAAATATCTTCATTATGCTGTTTGTGAGGTAACCTCATTATTCAAGATATCTTCATTATGCTGTTTGTGAGTTAACCTCATTCAAGTTATCTTCATTATGCTGTTTGTGAGTTAACCTCATTCAAGATGTCTTAATTATGCTGTTTGTGAGTTAACCTCATTCAAGATGTCTTCATTATGCTGTTTGTGAGGTAACCTCATTCAAGATATCTTCATTATGCTGTTTGTGAGGTAACCTCTTCAAGATATCTTCATTATGCTGTTTGTGAGGTAACCTCATTCAAGATATCTTCATTATGCTGTTTGTGAGGTAACCTCATTATTCAAGATATCTTCATTATGCTGTTTGTGAGGTAACCTCTTCAAGATATCTTCATTATGCTGTTTGTGAGGTAACCTCATTCAAGATATCTTCATTATGCTGTTTGTGAGGTAACCTCATTATTCAAGATATCTTCATTATGCTGTTTGTGAGTTAACCTCATTCAAGATATCTTCATTATGCTATTTGTGAGGTAACCTCATTATTCAAGATATCTTCATTATGCTGTTTGTGAGTTAACCTCATTCAAGATATCTTCATTATGCTGTTTGTGAGGTAACCTCATTATTCAAGATATCTTCATTATGCTGTTTGTGAGTTAACCTCATTCAAGATATCTTCATTATGCTGTTTGTGAGTTAACCTCATTCAAGATATCTCCATTATGCTGTTTGTGAGGTAACCTCTTCAAGATATCTTCATTATGCTGTTTGTTAGGTAACCTCATTATTCAAGATATCTTCATTATGCTGTTTGTGAGGTAACCTCATTATTCAAGATATCTTCATTATGCTGTTTGTGAGTTAACCTCATTCAAGATATCTTCATTATGCTGTTTGTGAGTTAACCTCATTCAACATATCTTAATTATGCTGTTTGTGAGTTAACCTCATTCAAGATGTCTTCATTATGCTGTTTGTGAGTTAACCTCATTCAAGATATCTTCATTGTGCTGTTTGTGAGTTAACCTCATTCAAGATATCTTCATTATGCTGTTTGTGAGTTAACCTCATTCAAGATATCTTCATTATGCTGTTTGTGAGTTAACCTCATTCAAGATATCTTCATTATGCTGTTTATGAGTTAACCTCATTCAAGATGTCTTCATTATGCTGTTTGTGAGTTAACCTCATTCAAGATATCTTCATTATGCTGTTTGTGAGTTAACCTCATTCAAGATATCTTCATTATGCTGTTTGTGAGTTAACCTCATTCAAGATATCTTCATTATGCTGTTTGTGAGTTAACCTCATTCAAGATATCTTCATTATGCTGTTTGTGAGTTAACCTCATTCAAGATGTCTTCATTATGCTGTTTGTGAGTTAACCTCATTCAAGATATCTTCATTATGCTGTTTGTGAGTTAACCTCATTCAAGATATCTTCATTATGCTGTTTGTGAGTTAACCTCATTCAAGATGTCTTCATTATGCTGTTTGTGAGTTAACCTCATTCAAGATGTCTTCATTATGCTGTTTGTGAGTTAACTTCATTCAAGATATCTTCATTATGCTGTTTGTGAGTTAACCTCATTCAAGATGTCTTCATTATGCTGTTTGTGAGTTAACCTCATTCAAGATATCTTCATTATGCTGTTTGTGAGTTAACCTCATTCAAGATATCTTCATTATGCTGTTTGTGAGTTAACCTCATTCAAGATGTCTTCATTATGCTGTTTGTGAGTTAACCTCATTCAAGATGTCTTCATTATGCTGTTTGTGAGTTAACCTCATTCAAGATATCTTCATTATGCTGTTTGTGAGGTAACCTCTTCAAGATATCTTCATTATGCTGTTTGTGAGGTAACCTCATTCAAGATATCTTCATTATGCTGTTTGTTAGGTAACCTCATTATTCAAGATATCTTCATTATGCTGTTTGTTAGTTAACCTCATTCAAGATATCTTCATTATGCTGTTTGTGAGGTAACCTCATTATTCAAGATATCTTCATTATGCTGTTTGTGAGTTAACCTCATTCAAGATATCTTCATTATGCTGTTTGTGAGGTAACCTCATTATTCAAGATATCTTCATTATGCTGTTTGTGAGTTAACCTCATTCAAGATATCTTCATTATGCTGTTTGTGAGTTAACCTCATTCAAGATGTCTTCATTATGCTGTTTGTGAGTTAACCTCATTCAAGATATCTTCATTATGCTGTTTGTGAGTTAACCTCATTCAAGATATCTTCATTATGCTGTTTGTGAGTTAACCTCATTCAAGATGTCTTCATTATGCTGTTTGTGAGTTAACCTCATTCAAGATATCTTCATTATGCTGTTTGTGAGTTAACCTCATTCAAGATATCTTCATTATGCTGTTTGTGAGTTAACCTCATTCAAGATATCTTCATTATGCTGTTTGTGAGTTAACCTCATTCAAGATATCTTCATTATGCTGTTTGTGAGTTAACCTCATTCAAGATATCTTCATTATGCTGTTTGTGAGTTAACCTCATTCAAGATATCTTCATTATGCTGTTTGTGAGTTAATCTCATTCAAGATATCTTCATTATGCTGTTTGTGAGTTAACCTCATTCAAGATATCTTCATTATGCTGTTTGTGAGTTAACCTTATTCAAGATATCTTCATTATGCTGTTTGTGAGTTAACCTCATTCAAGATATCTCCATTATGCTGTTTGTGAGTTAACCTCATTCAAGATATCTTCATTATGCTGTTTGTGAGTTAACCTCATTCAAGATATCTCCATTATGCTGTTTGTGAGTTAACCTCATTCAAGATATCTTCATTATGCTGTTTGTGAGGTAACCTCATTCAAGATATCTTCATTATGCTGTTTGTTAGGTAACCTCATTATTCAAGATATCTTCATTATGCTGTTTGTGAGTTAACCTCATTCAAGATATCTTCATTATGCTGTTTGTGAGTTAATCTCATTCAAGATATCTTCATTATGCTGTTTGTGAGTTAACCTCATTCAAGATATCTTCATTATGCTGTTTGTGAGTTAACCTTATTCAAGATATCTTCATTATGCTGTTTGTGAGTTAACCTCATTCAAGATATCTCCATTATGCTGTTTGTGAGTTAACCTCATTCAAGATATCTTCATTATGCTGTTTGTGAGTTAACCTCATTCAAGATATCTCCATTATGCTGTTTGTGAGTTAACCTCATTCAAGATATCTCCATTATGCTGTTTGTGAGGTAACCTCTTCAAGATATCTTCATTATGCTGTTTGTTAGGTAACCTCATTATTCAAGATATCTTCATTATGCTGTTTGTGAGGTAACCTCATTATTCAAGATATCTTCATTATGCTGTTTGTGAGTTAACCTCATTCAAGATATCTTCATTATGCTGTTTGTGAGTTAACCTCATTCAACATATCTTAATTATGCTGTTTGTGAGTTAACCTCATTCAAGATGTCTTCATTATGCTGTTTGTGAGTTAACCTCATTCAAGATATCTTCATTGTGCTGTTTGTGAGTTAACCTCATTCAAGATATCTTCATTATGCTGTTTGTGAGTTAACCTCATTCAAGATATCTTCATTATGCTGTTTGTGAGTTAACCTCATTCAATATATCTTCATTATGCTGTTTATGAGTTAACCTCATTCAAGATGTCTTCATTATGCTGTTTGTGAGTTAACCTCATTCAAGATATCTTCATTATGCTGTTTGTGAGTTAACCTCATTCAAGATATCTTCATTATGCTGTTTGTGAGTTAACCTCATTCAAGATATCTTCATTATGCTGTTTGTGAGTTAACCTCATTCAAGATATCTTCATTATGCTGTTTGTGAGTTAACCTCATTCAAGATGTCTTCATTATGCTGTTTGTGAGTTAACCTCATTCAAGATATCTTCATTATGCTATTTGTGAGTTAACCTCATTCAATATGTCTTCATTATGCTGTTTGTGAGTTAACCTCATTCAAGATATCTTCATTATGCTGTTTGTGAGTTAACCTCATTCAAGATATCTTCATTATGCTGTTTGTGAGTTAACCTCATTCAAGATATCTTCATTATGCTGTTTGTGAGTTAACCTCATTCAAGATATCTTCATTATGCTATTTGTGAGTTAACCTCATTCAATATGTCTTCATTATGCTGTTTGTGAGTTAACCTCATTCAAGATATCTTCATTATGCTGTTTCTGAGTTAACCTCATTCAAGATGTCTTCATTATGCTGTTTGTGAGTTAACCTCATTCAAGATGTCTTCATTATGCTGTTTGTGAGTTAACCTCATTCAAGATATCTTCATTATGTTGTTTGTGAGTTAACCTCATTCAAGATATCTTCATTATGCTGTTTGTGAGTTAACCTCATTCAAGATGTCTTCATTATGCTGTTTGTTAGTTAACCTCATTCAAGATGTCTTCATTATGCTGTTTGTTAGTTAACCTCATTCAAGATGTCTTCATTATGCTGTTTGTGAGTTAACCTCATTCAAGATGTCTTCATTATGCTGTTTGTGAGTTAACTTCATTCAAGATATCTTCATTATGCTGTTTGTGAGTTAACCTCATTCAAGATGTCTTCATTATGCTGTTTGTGAGTTAACCTCATTCAAGATGTCTTCATTATGCTGTTTGTGAGTTAACCTCATTCAAGATGTCTTCATTATGCTGTTTGTGAGTTAACCTCATTCAAGATATCTTCATTATGCTGTTTGTGAGGTAACCTCTTCAAGATATCTTCATTATGCTGTTTGTGAGGTAACCTCATTCAAGATATCTTCATTATGCTGTTTGTTAGGTAACCTCATTATTCAAGATATCTTCATTATGCTGTTTGTTAGTTAACCTCATTCAAGATATCTTCATTATGCTGTTTGTGAGGTAACCTCATTATTCAAGATATCTTCATTATGCTGTTTGTGAGTTAACCTCATTCAAGATATCTTCATTATGCTGTTTGTGAGGTAACCTCATTATTCAAGATGTCTTCATTATGCTGTTTGTGAGTTAACCTCATTCAAGATATCTTCATTATGCTGTTTGTGAGTTAACCTCATTCAAGATGTCTTCATTATGCTGTTTGTGAGTTAACCTCATTCAAGATATCTTCATTATGCTGTTTGTGAGTTAACCTCATTCAAGATATCTTCATTATGCTGTTTGTGAGTTAACCTCATTCAAGATGTCTTCATTATGCTGTTTGTGAGTTAACCTCATTCAAGATATCTTCATTATGCTGTTTGTGAGTTAACCTCATTCAAGATATCTTCATTATGCTGTTTGTGAGTTAACCTCATTCAAGATATCTTCATTATGCTGTTTGTGAGTTAACCTCATTCAAGATATCTTCATTATGCTGTTTGTGAGTTAACCTCATTCAAGATATCTTCATTATGCTGTTTGTGAGTTAACCTCATTCAAGATATCTTCATTATGCTGTTTGTGAGTTAATCTCATTCAAGATATCTTCATTATGCTGTTTGTGAGTTAACCTCATTCAAGATATCTTCATTATGCTGTTTGTGAGTTAACCTTATTCAAGATATCTTCATTATGCTGTTTGTGAGTTAACCTCATTCAAGATATCTCCATTATGCTGTTTGTGAGTTAACCTCATTCAAGATATCTTCATTATGCTGTTTGTGAGTTAACCTCATTCAAGATATCTCCATTATGCTGTTTGTGAGTTAACCTCATTCAAGATATCTTCATTATGCTGTTTGTGAGGTAACCTCATTCAAGATATCTTCATTATGCTGCTTGTGAGGTAACCTCATTCAAAATATGTTCATTATGCTGTTTGTGAGGTAACCTCATTCAAGATATCTTCATTATGCTGTTTGTGAGGTAACCTCTTCAAGATATCTTCATTATGCTGTTTGTTAGGTAACCTCATTATTCAAGATATCTTCATTATGCTGTTTGTGATGTAACCTCATTATTCAAGATATCTTCATTATGCTGTTTGTGAGTTAACCTCATTCAAGATATCTTCATTATGCTGTTTGTGAGTTAACCTCATTCAAGATATCTTCATTATGCTGTTTGTGAGTTAACCTCATTCAAGATATCTTCATTATGCTGTTTGTGAGTTAACCTTATTCAAGATATCTTCATTATGCTGTTTGTGAGTTAACCTCATTCAAGATATCTTCATTATGCTGTTTGTGAGTTAACCTCATTCAAGATATCTTCATTATGCTGTTTGTGAGTTAACCTCATTCAAGATATCTTCATTATGCTGTTTGTGAGTTAACCTCATTCAAGATATCTTCATTATGCTGTTTGTGAGTTAACCTCATTCAAGATATCTTCATTATGCTGTTTCTGAGTTAACCTCATTCAAGATGTCTTCATTATGCTGTTTGTGAGTTAACCTCATTCAAGATGTCTTCATTATGCTGTTTGTGAGTTAACCTCATTCAAGATATCTTCATTATAATGTTTGTGAGTTAACCTCATTCAAGATATCTTCATTATGCTGTTTGTGAGTTAACCTCATTCAAGATGTCTTCATTATGCTGTTTGTGAGTTAACCTCATTCAAGATGTCTTCATTATGCTGTTTGTGAGTTAACCTCATTCAAGATATCTTCATTATGCTGTTTGTGAGTTAACCTCATTCAAGATGTCTTCATTATGCTGTTTGTGAGTTAACCTCATTCAAGATGTCTTCATTATGCTGTTTGTGAGTTAACCTCATTCAAGATATCTTCATTATGCTGTTTGTGAGGTAACCTCATTCAAGATATCTTCATTATGCTGTTTGTGAGGCAACCTCATTCAAGATATCTTCATTATGCTGTTTGTTAGGTAACCTCATTATTCAAGATATCTTCATTATGCTGTTTGTGAGGTAACCTCATTATTCAAGATATCTTCATTATGCTGTATGTGAGTTAACCTCATTCAAGATATCTTCATTATGCTGTTTGTGAGGTAACCTCATTCAAAATATCTTCATTATGCTGTTTGTGAGGTAACCTCATTATTCAAGATATCTTCATTATGCTGTTTGTGAGTTAACCTCATTCAAGTTATCTTCATTATGCTGTTTGTGAGTTAACCTCATTCAAGATGTCTTAATTATGCTGTTTGTGAGTTAACCTCATTCAAGATGTCTTCATTATGCTGTTTGTGAGGTAACCTCATTCAAGATATCTTCATTATGCTGTTTGTGAGGTAACCTCTTCAAGATATCTTCATTATGCTGTTTGTGAGGTAACCTCATTCAAGATATCTTCATTATGCTGTTTGTGAGGTAACCTCATTATTCAAGATATCTTCATTATGCTGTTTGTGAGGTAACCTCTTCAAGATATCTTCATTATGCTGTTTGTGAGGTAACCTCATTCAAGATATCTTCATTATGCTGTTTGTGAGGTAACCTCATTATTCAAGATATCTTCATTATGCTGTTTGTGAGTTAACCTCATTCAAGATATCTTCATTATGCTATTTGTGAGGTAACCTCATTATTCAAGATATCTTCATTATGCTGTTTGTGAGTTAACCTCATTCAAGATATCTTCATTATGCTGTTTGTGAGGTAACCTCATTATTCAAGATATCTTCATTATGCTGTTTGTGAGTTAACCTCATTCAAGATATCTTCATTATGCTGTTTGTGAGTTAACCTCATTCAAGATATCTCCATTATGCTGTTTGTGAGGTAACCTCTTCAAGATATCTTCATTATGCTGTTTGTTAGGTAACCTCATTATTCAAGATATCTTCATTATGCTGTTTGTGAGGTAACCTCATTATTCAAGATATCTTCATTATGCTGTTTGTGAGTTAACCTCATTCAAGATATCTTCATTATGCTGTTTGTGAGTTAACCTCATTCAACATATCTTAATTATGCTGTTTGTGAGTTAACCTCATTCAAGATGTCTTCATTATGCTGTTTGTGAGTTAACCTCATTCAAGATATCTTCATTGTGCTGTTTGTGAGTTAACCTCATTCAAGATATCTTCATTATGCTGTTTGTGAGTTAACCTCATTCAAGATATCTTCATTATGCTGTTTGTGAGTTAACCTCATTCAAGATATCTTCATTATGCTGTTTATGAGTTAACCTCATTCAAGATGTCTTCATTATGCTGTTTGTGAGTTAACCTCATTCAAGATATCTTCATTATGCTGTTTGTGAGTTAACCTCATTCAAGATATCTTCATTATGCTGTTTGTGAGTTAACCTCATTCAAGATATCTTCATTATGCTGTTTGTGAGTTAACCTCATTCAAGATATCTTCATTATGCTGTTTGTGAGTTAACCTCATTCAAGATGTCTTCATTATGCTGTTTGTGAGTTAACCTCATTCAAGATATCTTCATTATGCTGTTTGTGAGTTAACCTCATTCAAGATATCTTCATTATGCTGTTTGTGAGTTAACCTCATTCAAGATGTCTTCATTATGCTGTTTGTGAGTTAACCTCATTCAAGATGTCTTCATTATGCTGTTTGTGAGTTAACTTCATTCAAGATATCTTCATTATGCTGTTTGTGAGTTAACCTCATTCAAGATGTCTTCATTATGCTGTTTGTGAGTTAACCTCATTCAAGATATCTTCATTATGCTGTTTGTGAGTTAACCTCATTCAAGATATCTTCATTATGCTGTTTGTGAGTTAACCTCATTCAAGATGTCTTCATTATGCTGTTTGTGAGTTAACCTCATTCAAGATGTCTTCATTATGCTGTTTGTGAGTTAACCTCATTCAAGATATCTTCATTATGCTGTTTGTGAGGTAACCTCTTCAAGATATCTTCATTATGCTGTTTGTGAGGTAACCTCATTCAAGATATCTTCATTATGCTGTTTGTTAGGTAACCTCATTATTCAAGATATCTTCATTATGCTGTTTGTTAGTTAACCTCATTCAAGATATCTTCATTATGCTGTTTGTGAGGTAACCTCATTATTCAAGATATCTTCATTATGCTGTTTGTGAGTTAACCTCATTCAAGATATCTTCATTATGCTGTTTGTGAGGTAACCTCATTATTCAAGATATCTTCATTATGCTGTTTGTGAGTTAACCTCATTCAAGATATCTTCATTATGCTGTTTGTGAGTTAACCTCATTCAAGATGTCTTCATTATGCTGTTTGTGAGTTAACCTCATTCAAGATATCTTCATTATGCTGTTTGTGAGTTAACCTCATTCAAGATATCTTCATTATGCTGTTTGTGAGTTAACCTCATTCAAGATGTCTTCATTATGCTGTTTGTGAGTTAACCTCATTCAAGATATCTTCATTATGCTGTTTGTGAGTTAACCTCATTCAAGATATCTTCATTATGCTGTTTGTGAGTTAACCTCATTCAAGATATCTTCATTATGCTGTTTGTGAGTTAACCTCATTCAAGATATCTTCATTATGCTGTTTGTGAGTTAACCTCATTCAAGATATCTTCATTATGCTGTTTGTGAGTTAACCTCATTCAAGATATCTTCATTATGCTGTTTGTGAGTTAATCTCATTCAAGATATCTTCATTATGCTGTTTGTGAGTTAACCTCATTCAAGATATCTTCATTATGCTGTTTGTGAGTTAACCTTATTCAAGATATCTTCATTATGCTGTTTGTGAGTTAACCTCATTCAAGATATCTCCATTATGCTGTTTGTGAGTTAACCTCATTCAAGATATCTTCATTATGCTGTTTGTGAGTTAACCTCATTCAAGATATCTCCATTATGCTGTTTGTGAGTTAACCTCATTCAAGATATCTTCATTATGCTGTTTGTGAGGTAACCTCATTCAAGATATCTTCATTATGCTGTTTGTTAGGTAACCTCATTATTCAAGATATCTTCATTATGCTGTTTGTGAGTTAACCTCATTCAAGATATCTTCATTATGCTGTTTGTGAGTTAATCTCATTCAAGATATCTTCATTATGCTGTTTGTGAGTTAACCTCATTCAAGATATCTTCATTATGCTGTTTGTGAGTTAACCTTATTCAAGATATCTTCATTATGCTGTTTGTGAGTTAACCTCATTCAAGATATCTCCATTATGCTGTTTGTGAGTTAACCTCATTCAAGATATCTTCATTATGCTGTTTGTGAGTTAACCTCATTCAAGATATCTCCATTATGCTGTTTGTGAGTTAACCTCATTCAAGATATCTCCATTATGCTGTTTGTGAGGTAACCTCTTCAAGATATCTTCATTATGCTGTTTGTTAGGTAACCTCATTATTCAAGATATCTTCATTATGCTGTTTGTGAGGTAACCTCATTATTCAAGATATCTTCATTATGCTGTTTGTGAGTTAACCTCATTCAAGATATCTTCATTATGCTGTTTGTGAGTTAACCTCATTCAACATATCTTAATTATGCTGTTTGTGAGTTAACCTCATTCAAGATGTCTTCATTATGCTGTTTGTGAGTTAACCTCATTCAAGATATCTTCATTGTGCTGTTTGTGAGTTAACCTCATTCAAGATATCTTCATTATGCTGTTTGTGAGTTAACCTCATTCAAGATATCTTCATTATGCTGTTTGTGAGTTAACCTCATTCAATATATCTTCATTATGCTGTTTATGAGTTAACCTCATTCAAGATGTCTTCATTATGCTGTTTGTGAGTTAACCTCATTCAAGATATCTTCATTATGCTGTTTGTGAGTTAACCTCATTCAAGATATCTTCATTATGCTGTTTGTGAGTTAACCTCATTCAAGATATCTTCATTATGCTGTTTGTGAGTTAACCTCATTCAAGATATCTTCATTATGCTGTTTGTGAGTTAACCTCATTCAAGATGTCTTCATTATGCTGTTTGTGAGTTAACCTCATTCAAGATATCTTCATTATGCTATTTGTGAGTTAACCTCATTCAATATGTCTTCATTATGCTGTTTGTGAGTTAACCTCATTCAAGATATCTTCATTATGCTGTTTGTGAGTTAACCTCATTCAAGATATCTTCATTATGCTGTTTGTGAGTTAACCTCATTCAAGATATCTTCATTATGCTGTTTGTGAGTTAACCTCATTCAAGATATCTTCATTATGCTATTTGTGAGTTAACCTCATTCAATATGTCTTCATTATGCTGTTTGTGAGTTAACCTCATTCAAGATATCTTCATTATGCTGTTTCTGAGTTAACCTCATTCAAGATGTCTTCATTATGCTGTTTGTGAGTTAACCTCATTCAAGATGTCTTCATTATGCTGTTTGTGAGTTAACCTCATTCAAGATATCTTCATTATGTTGTTTGTGAGTTAACCTCATTCAAGATATCTTCATTATGCTGTTTGTGAGTTAACCTCATTCAAGATGTCTTCATTATGCTGTTTGTTAGTTAACCTCATTCAAGATGTCTTCATTATGCTGTTTGTTAGTTAACCTCATTCAAGATGTCTTCATTATGCTGTTTGTGAGTTAACCTCATTCAAGATGTCTTCATTATGCTGTTTGTGAGTTAACTTCATTCAAGATATCTTCATTATGCTGTTTGTGAGTTAACCTCATTCAAGATGTCTTCATTATGCTGTTTGTGAGTTAACCTCATTCAAGATGTCTTCATTATGCTGTTTGTGAGTTAACCTCATTCAAGATGTCTTCATTATGCTGTTTGTGAGTTAACCTCATTCAAGATATCTTCATTATGCTGTTTGTGAGGTAACCTCTTCAAGATATCTTCATTATGCTGTTTGTGAGGTAACCTCATTCAAGATATCTTCATTATGCTGTTTGTTAGGTAACCTCATTATTCAAGATATCTTCATTATGCTGTTTGTTAGTTAACCTCATTCAAGATATCTTCATTATGCTGTTTGTGAGGTAACCTCATTATTCAAGATATCTTCATTATGCTGTTTGTGAGTTAACCTCATTCAAGATATCTTCATTATGCTGTTTGTGAGGTAACCTCATTATTCAAGATGTCTTCATTATGCTGTTTGTGAGTTAACCTCATTCAAGATATCTTCATTATGCTGTTTGTGAGTTAACCTCATTCAAGATGTCTTCATTATGCTGTTTGTGAGTTAACCTCATTCAAGATATCTTCATTATGCTGTTTGTGAGTTAACCTCATTCAAGATATCTTCATTATGCTGTTTGTGAGTTAACCTCATTCAAGATGTCTTCATTATGCTGTTTGTGAGTTAACCTCATTCAAGATATCTTCATTATGCTGTTTGTGAGTTAACCTCATTCAAGATATCTTCATTATGCTGTTTGTGAGTTAACCTCATTCAAGATATCTTCATTATGCTGTTTGTGAGTTAACCTCATTCAAGATATCTTCATTATGCTGTTTGTGAGTTAACCTCATTCAAGATATCTTCATTATGCTGTTTGTGAGTTAACCTCATTCAAGATATCTTCATTATGCTGTTTGTGAGTTAATCTCATTCAAGATATCTTCATTATGCTGTTTGTGAGTTAACCTCATTCAAGATATCTTCATTATGCTGTTTGTGAGTTAACCTTATTCAAGATATCTTCATTATGCTGTTTGTGAGTTAACCTCATTCAAGATATCTCCATTATGCTGTTTGTGAGTTAACCTCATTCAAGATATCTTCATTATGCTGTTTGTGAGTTAACCTCATTCAAGATATCTCCATTATGCTGTTTGTGAGTTAACCTCATTCAAGATATCTTCATTATGCTGTTTGTGAGGTAACCTCATTCAAGATATCTTCATTATGCTGCTTGTGAGGTAACCTCATTCAAAATATGTTCATTATGCTGTTTGTGAGGTAACCTCATTCAAGATATCTTCATTATGCTGTTTGTGAGGTAACCTCTTCAAGATATCTTCATTATGCTGTTTGTTAGGTAACCTCATTATTCAAGATATCTTCATTATGCTGTTTGTGATGTAACCTCATTATTCAAGATATCTTCATTATGCTGTATGTGAGTTAACCTCATTCAAGATATCTTCATTATGCTGTTTGTGAGGTAACCTCATTCAAAATATGTTCATTATGCTGTTTGTGAGGTAACCTCATTCAAGATATCTTCATGATGCTGTTTGTGAGGCAACCTCATTCAAGATATCTTCATTATGCTGTTTGTTAGGTAACCTCATTATTCAAGATATCTTCATTATGCTGTTTGTGAGGTAACCTCATTATTCAAGATATCTTCATTATGCTGTATGTGAGTTAACCTCATTCAAGATATCTTCATTATGCTGTTTGTGAGGTAACCTCATTCAAAATATCTTCATTATGCTGTTTGTGAGGTAACCTCATTATTCAAGATATCTTCATTATGCTGTTTGTGAGTTAACCTCATTCAAGTTATCTTCATTATGCTGTTTGTGAGTTAACCTCATTCAAGATGTCTTCATTATGCTGTTTGTGAGTTAACCTCATTCAAGATATCTTCATTATGCTGTTTGTGAGTTAACCTCATTCAAGATATCTTCATTATGCTGTTTGTGAGTTAACCTCATTCAAGATATCTTCATTATGCTGTTTGTGAGTTAACCTCATTCAAGATATCTTCATTATGCTGTTTGTGAGTTAACCTCATTCAAGATATCTTCATTATGCTGTTTGTGAGTTAACCTCATTCAAGATATCTTCATTATGCTGTTCATCTGTCCACAGTGTTCTCGTCATTCTTCTATAAAACCGCATCCTTGTAGATTCCACATAATTCCTCCCTAATGTGCGGATTGCTCGTGATTCACTTCCATACATAAGGATTGATTAATATCGCTGTTAAGAACTCTCTTTCCCACTTCGCTTGACAAAGATATAATAATATAATGCATAGGATATTCGTCATCCAGTCAAATACTGCTTCTGCTTGGGCTATTCTACATTTAACTTCTCTAAAACATGGTCCATCTGCGCTTATCCATGTACACAAATACTGTAACACATGAACTTTCTACGGACTAGTTCACTTTACTTTGATGCTCAAAACAATCTATTCCCTTAATGTGAATTTAAACAGAAGCCACAAACAAGATGTTGCACGATTTATTGGCATATTTCGCTGCATCTCGTCAGGTACATACTGCAGAGTTATATATCATATAAAGTGAATACATGATTAATACTTCAGCTGAAACAATTAAAACACATAGTCACAGATATTGTTCGAATGTGGAACATCTGTTTTCCTCAAGGTCATTTCAATTCAATACGAACTCGTTCTGTTTGCACAGAACCGACTGGAACCGCCTGATTGCTAACACCTCATTATATTTTAGCAATCTTTTATTGTTCATCGAATACAGGACACGACACGCTTTTCATCTGTTCACGCTATGACCGCATTTTATTAGAAGTTGAGAAATCGACGATGAAAGCGTTTTATAGCCGTTCGGCTGCACAGGGATTCCTGAAGACTGATTAACTCTGTTCTCCACCCATACTGGTATATGTTTGGCTACTCGACTTGCTAATTGTCTTAACGTTCTATCTATGTGAGTTGCTTGGTACTCACACTGGTATTGATAAGAGCAATTTCACTTGATGTACAGAGACAATCAATCTTTTACAGATGGATTACTTTAAGGTTGCTTTTGGACAGACATGTTTTTATACATGTATTTACCCATCCTATTGTTTTTCTACTACTGTTCGTCTACTACTGTTTATGTGTAACCATACTACAGTTTTTCTGATGTTCACGTTAAGACATACTACTAAGTAAGACAGTAAATAAATCAGTCAGTAGGTCAGTCAGTAAGTACGTCAATCAGTCAATAAGTAAGTAAGTCAGTATGTTAGTGAGCCAGTAAGTCAGTCAGTCAGTAAACAAGCAAGCCAGTCAGTCAGTCAGTCATTAAGTAAGTAAGTCATACAGTAAGTAAGTAGGTACGTTATTGAGTAAGGAAGTAAGTCAGTAAGGAAGTAAGTAAGTCAGTCAACAAGTAAGTCAGTAAGTAAGTAAAAAAGTAAATCAGTAAATAATTCAGTCTGTCAGTAAGTAAATAATTCAGTAAGTAAGTCAGTCATCAGTCGGTAAGTAAGTCAGTCAGTAAGTAAGTCAGGAAGTCAATCAGTCAGTCAGTAAGTAGGTCAGTAATCAAGTAAGTCATTGCGTAAGTAAGTGAGTAAGGAAGTACGTCAGCCAGCCAGTCAGTCAGCAAGTAAGTCAGTAAGTAAGTGAAAAAGTAAATCAGTCAGTTTTTCAGTCAGTAAGTCAGTCAGTAAGTAAATAATTCAGTAAGTCAGTCAGTCAGTCAGTCATCAGCCAGAAAGTCAGTCAGTAAGTAAGTCAGTAAGTAAGTAATTCAGTCAGTAAGTTGGTCAGTAATTAAGTTAGTCAGTATGTAAGTAAATCATTAAGTAAGTCAGTCAGTCATCCAGTCAGTAAGCAAGTAAGTCAATCAGTCAGTAAGTAAATAAGTTAGTCAGTAAGTCAGTCAGCAAGTAAGTCAGTCAGTAAGTCAATCATTAAGTAAGTCAGTAATTAAGTCAGTTAATCAATCAGTAAGACAGTAATAAGTAAGTCAGTCAGTCAGTCAATAAGTCAGTCAGTTAGTCAGTAAGTAAGTCATTCATTAAGTAAGCCAGTCAGTAAGTAAGTAAGTCAGCCAGTAAATAAGTCTGTCAGTAAGAAAGCCAGTCAGTCATTCATTTAGTCAGTCAATAATTAAGTCAGTTATTCAGTAAGTAAATAAGTCATTAAGCCAGTCAGTCAGTAAGTCAGTCAGTGAATAAGTAAGTCAGTAAGTCAGTCGTTCATTCAATCAATCAATCAGTCAGTCAGTGAATAAGTCAGTCATTGAATAAGTAATTCAGTCAGTAAGTCAGTCAATCATTAAGTAAGTAAGTCAGTCAGTAAATCAGTAAGGAAGTATGTCAGTCAATCATTAAGTAAGTCAGTCAGTAAATCAGTAAGGAAGTATGTCAGTAAGTAAGTCAGTAATCAAGTAAGTCATTAAGTCAGTCAGTAAGTTAATAAAACAATCGGTCATTAAGTCAGTCAGTAAGCAAGTCAGTCAGTAAGTAAATCAGTCAGTCAGTCAGTCAATAATTAAGCCAGTCAGTCAATCAGTCAGTCAATAAATAAGTCATTAAGCCAGTCAGTCAGTAAAGGACCCTTCTACACACCTCAAGGTGCCTTGGATATATGGTGCTAGACTCATATTATGATAGACCTATAGGCAATCAGTTTATGATCTGGTCAATATCACATCAGCCGCCTTTACATCCCAAGACATTTCCGGGTACCAGTTTTTGTCTGGGCCGACCTCAGAGCCTAGATCAAGTAAATAAATCTGCCTCGATGAAGTTTCGAACCCATGACCACTGTATTGGTAGCCAAGAGCCCAGCCACTGTGCTAACACATTCAGCCTATTTCGTCTTTGACTCCAAATGCCTCAACAAGTCTTTACTTTACCCTCACTGTTCAAATACCTGTTAACGCCCGCCCGTCTCTGCCTGCTAGTTATTAATTAACCCTGTGTATCCAAGTTAACGTCGTTGTGGTGAAGGGGTTATGAACACAATTTGTAATAGCACATACAACATTTGAAACAACTGCGAGCAATTTAGAAGCAGACTGCCTTATGTTGGTTTCCATACAATGGTATGAGTGTCAGGAATCACAAACAGCCAAAAAAATGCTGGAGATGACTGCTATGTCCTGTAAAGGACATGCAAGTAAGTAAATATCAAGTTATAATTGTAAAGAGTTTGTTGGGCAACTAAAGAAACTTGTTTTTTTTTTTGTTTTTTTTTTACAGGTAAACAACAACGGAGTCATATCGTTCTTTAATGAGCTGAGAGTCTACAGACCTGAAGACTTTCCTCTGAAGGACGCAATTCCAATCATAGCACCTTATTGGGCCGATGTTGACATATCCATTTCTAACGGCACAGTTTGGTACCGGGAATCTCGAGATGTACATCTGTTGTCCAAGGTTGGTGGTTGCACTGGTTTCTGTGATGTTCATCAGCTGTTTAGTTGTTTGGTGTCACATACATGGTTATTGGATAATTTTAGTATGCTAGTCACTAAAGTAATCATGGTAAGCTTTTTCCCCCCCCCCTCATTTGCTTGCTTTCAACCTGAGTATAGTGCATATTGGACTGATCTTTGCACATGGGCCAGCTTTTCCTATTACCAGCGACCCCCACAATAAGGCAAACTCACACCGACTTCTGAGACACTTGTAATTTACGTCCCCAAGTCAAGGACAAGTCCAACTGACCAGTGTAGGGAGAGACCTCCCAACACTGCCGTCAGCACATGGGATATTTTAAGAGCAAATGCTCGTAACTTTTTGGTCACACAACTTCTATCATGATGATTAATTCTGAGTCTGTATTATGTGAAGATCAAAACGGTGATTGATTCTCAGTCTGTATTACATGAAGATCAAAACGGTGATTGATTCTCAGTCTATATTACGTGAAGATCAAAACGGTGATTGATTCTCAGTCTGTATTACGTGAAGATCAAAACAGTGATTGATTCTCAGTCTGTATTACGTGAAGATCAAAACGGTGATTTATTCTCAGTCTGTATTATGTGAAGATCAAAATAGTGATTGATTCTCAGTCTGTATTACTTGAAGATCAAAACGGTGATTGATTCTCAGTCTGTATTATGTGAAAATCAAAAAGGTGATTGATTCTCAGTCTGTATTACGTGAAGATCAAAACGGTGACTGATTCTCAGTCTGTATTACATGAAGATCAAAACGGTGATTGATTCTCAGTCTGTATTACGTGAAGATCAAAACGGTGATTGATTCTCAGTCTGTATTATGTGAAGATCAAAACGGTGATTTATTCCCGGTCTATATTACACGAAGATCAAAGCGGTGATTGATTCTCAGTCTGTATTATGTGAAGATCAAAAGGGATTCTCAGTCTGTATTACATGAAGATCAAAACATATTCTCAGTCTGTATTACGTGAAGATAAAAACGGACAGATGTTAGTTAGTTAGTTAGTTAGTCGACAGATCATCCTCGTTGCACATCGAACCATTCAGTCCATAAGTGCTCGGATCCCCTCCTCAGCAAATCCCGCAGCGTGTAGCGGCTAACGACGCCAGTTCTGTGTTGGTTTATCAATCTTCTTTGGCTTCCTGCGTAGTGTTCTTCTGTTCACGAAGATGAAACTAATCTTTGCCAGCCGAGACCGCTTCAGAGGCAGCAACCATTCTCTTCGGATCGACCTCTCCTCTATCCTCTTGATCATGTTCATTGAGTCGCTAAGGAAACAAGCCCTAGTGAATGTCTGTGTCTCGAGCCATGTTATCGCTTTACTTACTGCCATGACTTCCATGGTCAGGCTACTTGTGGTTTCAGTGAAAGCACCAGAGTCCTCCTTCACAATTCTCCCTCCGGCCCGAGCTGTAAAGGCCCATGAGCTTCTCACATGTCGGACGACCGACCCATCTGTGTAGATGACCGCGTCACCGTCTAGCGAATTCTCGAAAATCAACGCTTGTACTTCAGCCTCAACAGCAGCCGGATTTTCTTGTCTGCATTTTCTATCTAGTTGGATGCAAACTGAAAAGGATGTGCAGAAGTCTGTTGGCACTTGCACCCACTCCTCGCCAGGTTTTAAGTCCTCACGTGAACACACCTGTTTAAGAATGTCTTCGGCTTGACCCATCCACGACCGTCCTCTTTTTAACCTGCTGCCCTTCACCTTCCTAATTTCACTATGCAGTGGATGTTGTGTGTTTGCGTTAATTCTGAGGTAGGCGCGTGCCCTGCAAACTTGTATTCTCTCTTCAATGGTTGGAAAATCAAGAAGGTAGCGCATCGCCCTGCATGCTGTATCTCTTGTACATCCAAGAATAATGCGCATACCTTCATTCTGTATCCTTTCCATCCTTTCTATCTGCTTATGGCTGAGAGTCAGGATTGCCATTGCATACCCCAAAGCAGACATGACCAGCCCCTCGTACAGAAGACATAGATGGCGCTGCTCACAGTTTGCTGCCGCCATCACCCGCATCGCTGCCAAACCCCGCTTGGCCTTTGTTATCACCTGGTCTATGTGCACATTATAAGCAAGGCTTCGATCAAACCGTATCCCCAGGTAATTCATTGTCTGCGTTCTTTCCACCGTCTCTGAACACAGCATTACAGTTGGTGTTGGATTGTTGACAATATGATTATTCAACGAGAACCAAGTCACTGTTGCCTTTGTTGGGTTGACCATTGCCCCAGCTTCATCACACCAAGTACTTATGCGATTGAGTTCGGTTTGTAGTTCCACAGCAACCTCCTCTCTATCCTTACCCTGACGATACACTAAAACATCATCGGCATATGACAATGTCCTGCCAGGTCCAGTGATCTGCTCACTGGTGATTCTCACTGTGTAGGCGTTGAACAGTACCGGAGATAATGGTGATCCCTGTGGTAGGCCAGGATATATTGTTGTTGGTTCCGAAGTCCAACTGCCACATCTAAAAACTACTTTCCATTGGAAGAGGGCTGCAGCTATCCAACTAAGGAGGAATGGACTTACGTTTAGTTCAAGAAGCTGAAACATTAAAAAATCCAGTGGTACTCTGTTGTATGCGTCCTCAAGATCAATCGCTGCAGCAACGGTTTCAGTGCCTGAGTGGAAACCTTCATAGACATCATGGGCAAAGACTGCTGCATTGGTCCAGGTTTCTCTTTTTGGACGGTACCCACCCAGGGTAGGTGGGAAAACACCTTAATCAATGGCAAACTACTGAAAGAAAACTTGCCAAGAAATCACAAACAGCCCACACACACAAAAACTTCAGGGGTTGACTGCCAGGTCCTGTAAAGGATATGCAACTAACGTAAATGGAGGTACAGTTCAGGACATGCTGGAGTGCGAGGTAGCCAGAGAGTGGATCAGTTGGCTTCAAAGGCACCAGCAGTTGGAGCAATCACCATGGACATCAACATATTCAAGGTTGCTCGAATTAGGGGTATTGCATGGATTCAGGGGGGTGGGGAGGGGGGGGGGGGACGTATGAGATGATGAAGTTGACATTAAAGATGTGTGCAAGCAGGACATGATTGCTACAGACATTGATATTGCACCTTGGGAGCAAGTGATCCTGCTGCGTGGAGGGCAACGATCAGAAATAGAATAAAGACAAAAGAGAAAATGATTGCAGATAGGTCACACACCTAGCGTGTGAGATGTTAGATGGTGTGTGATGGTGGTATTGACCATCTGGTCATATGCATCCATTGTGGGCGAATAATTTTATGATGAATTGGTCTGATCAGTCACAAACAGTTGTTGTAAATGGTGCAACAGACCGCCAGGGCTTGTAGTTAATATGCCTTTCTTGAAGCATAATGTCAACAAATATCGTCTGTCAAGACGGCAAGGTACCGGTCTGTTACTGGAATGATTAGCATCTACACCTTGCTGCATTTGCTGCCATAGATGGAACATATGTGGGCATGCATGGAATATTATGATGTAGATTCTTGAATCAATCAACCAACGTATTCATTCATTCATTCATTCATTCGTTCGTTTGTTTGTTCATTCATGCATTCATTCATTCATTCATATTCTCCATTATAATGGAGGTGGAAGCAGTAACAGCAGCTTTCTGTTGATTGGAGGAGACCGCATGCTTTGTGTAGAATGGCTTGCCTTAGTTCAGAGGTCACAGATTGTGAGAATTGTATGGATTTTCTGCCCTGGTTATGAGGGAGGGTGGATGAATTAACAGGCTGATAGGCTGGCAGGAAATGTACCTCTCGGTGGTAGATTACCTAAGGAAAATGGAGAGGTGGTTGGGCGCCTGTGGGACCAGGTGGAGAAAGTGGTGAAACAGACTGAGCACCCGAATGTGGAGAGAATGATATGTCAGGGGATCGACAGGGGGTCTGGACATTCAGATCGGCAGGGGTTCTGGACATTTAGATCAGCAGGGATTCTGGACAAATCTCAAAATTGGTAGGGAAAACCAGGAGAACTCTTAATCAGATGGCAGTTGGAACAATTAGCAGTATGACCCTTCGCTGGCTGTTGAATGAGGGAATGGAGAGCGTGTGGGAATGTCCTGAGTGGAGTGATGTCGTTTCTTAGCTCAGCTCAACTCAACTCATATTCTTATCTCTTGTACTCTTGCATTTTGTGATAACAAATTGCCTAGGTTAATATTAGTCAGTGACATAACTGTTATCCCGGGTTGATGTTTGATACCCATGTCGGCCATGTTTTATCAGATGTTTGGTGCACTTAAAAACTTATTGTATAATTCATTCATTCATTAATTCATCCAGCTATATATTACTTCATTCATTCATTCATTCATTCATTCATTCATTCATCCATTCATTCATTCATTCATTCATTCAGCCATCTATTAACTAATTCATTCATTCATTCATTCACTCACTCACTCACTCATTAATTCATTCATTCATTCATTCATTCATCTATTCATTGATTGATTGATTCATTCATTCATTCATTCATTCACCAATCTTTTCATTAATTAATTAATTAATTAGTTAATTAATTCATTCATTCATTCATTAAGCCATCTATAATTAATTAATTAATCAATTCATTCATTCATTCATTCATTCATTCATTCATTCATTCATTCACTCATCCACTCATTCAATGGTCAAGCCCTGGCTAGAGTACTTCCTGTTCATACATCTGCTGTATGAGAAGCTTATGTTACTCCCAGCTGGGCAGTGATGATCCATGTGAGCTGTCCCCACATAATGCTAACATGAAAGTATGTACAGCTGAATCTATGGACAAGAATCCTCAGTATGTGGCCAATCACAGCATACAAGGTCTACAAGGTCCTTGATGGCAGTCTCATAGCAGACACTGCCATTGGGCTGTGAAGTTTTTTTTTTCCCTCGCATATCCTTTACAGGACATCGCTGTCAACAGTAGCATCTTTCAGCTGTCTGTTGATTTCTTGGCAAGATTACGCTCAGTAGTTTGCCATTGCTTTCTGAGCGGCCGGCTCAGTTATTCCGCAAGTCACCAGCGGGGATCGAACCGCTTCCAGCTCTCGTCCGCTACGAGGCTGCATGATAAACGGGATTACGGAGAAAGTGTTGTAACCCCTCAGCCAGAGAGACCGGCTGTGAAGGGTTAGGCCTTCAAATATTATAGGTCATGATATATAAGGTAAACAATTCCTTCCCAAATATTTATAAAAAAATTTTTTTTAGGTTATCTGCTACCCATTCGATGTGGCTGGATTGACCACAGTGCAGCACTTTTTGAGAAATAAACCTGTCTGTGTTGGGGATTGAACCCAGACAACTGTAATGGCAGACAAGAACACTAACTACAAGGGCACTGCAGCTCCAATCATATTATAGGGTACTGAAATTCGGACAATGGATAAACAGTATGAAACAATTATAGAGGGATTTGATATGTGGTGTTATCGAAAAATGATAAGATTAAACGCGCAGAAAACTCACCTCAGCTGCTTCCAAGCTTTTCCTAATTTGTTCATTAATATTCCATGATTCACTGCCATACAACAAAACAGGTTCAGTATAGCATTACATTTACAGTACTCTCTTCCTTACATTCAATGATAGTGACTTATTACACAAGATACTTTTCATTTTCTGAAATTCAGCTTTTACTTGACTTATTCTGCTCTTAACCTCTGTCACACATCTTCCATCTGATGTTATAATTGCCCCTAGGTATTTAAATTTATCAGCTTGATCACCAGGATAGATCTTGATTGATCGGGATAGATCTTGATTGATCAAGATATTGTTTGATTGATCAGGATATATTTTGATTTATCAGGGTAGATATTGATTGATCAGGATAGATTTTGATTGATCAGAATAGATTTTGATTGATCAGGATAAACTTTGATTGATCAAGATAGATTTTGATTGATTAAGATAGATTTTGATTGATCAGAATAGATTTTGATTGATTGGGATAGATGTTGATTGATTAGGATAGATTTTGGTTGATCATGGTAGATTTTGATTGATCAGGATAGATCTTGATTTATCAGAATATATCTTGATTGATCAGAGTAGATCCTAATTGATTAGGATAGGTCTTGATTGATCAGGATAGACTTTGTTTGATCAGAATAGATTTTGATTGATCAGGACAGATTTTGATTAATCATGATAGATGTTGATTTATCAGGGTTGATATTGACCAATCAAGGTAGATTTTGATTGATCAGAATAGATCGTGATTGATCAGGGTAGATCTTTATATCAATCAATAAATCATGTGCCATGCCGGAAAGCGTGGGCGATCATGACTCGCCATTTTACTCGATCACCAGAGTCGTGGATCAGCTCAGTGTTCCTGTCTCGACCATGCCGTGTAGCCAAGCCATCCAGGTATTTCTTCTCGGTCTTCCCCTTGGTCTGTTCCCTTCGATCTTGCCAGTTGTCACTAAGTTCTCCAATCCATTTCTTCTCATAACATGTCCAAAAAATTTTGACTGACTACGTCTAATTTCTCAAATCAATTTACTATTTTTATTTGTCTCCTGTAGTACTTGGTCATTGATTTTTCTGTCTGTCCATAGTATTCTTTTCATTTTCCTCAGAAACCACATTTCTGCAGCCATCAGATGTTTTTCAGCTTGACTGCTTATTGTCCAAGTTTCACATCCATACAAAAGAACAGGCTCTATGTATCCCCTCAACACTCTTTTTTTTTCTCGTTTCAATTGACATATTTTTATTGGTCAGTATGTCTTTCATCTTGCTAAAGGCTACTTTTGCCATGGAGATTCTTGTTCTAATCTCTACAAGGCATCTCCCATCAGATGTTATGACTGTTCCGAGATAATTGTACCTATTCACTTGTTGAAGAATATTCCCATTTACTTGTATATCACATTGTGGTATTTCATTCTTCCTAGTGCCAAGAGCCGGAATCACTCATCATGACCGACATCTTGGTTTCTGGTCTAAGGTTTAGAAGATTTAGAAACACATCTTTACAGGCTCGCTTACACTCTGTACGAATCTTTTGTGCACACAACACAAGTTCGAAACTCGTCCTCAGAGCACATGATCACTTTATTGTAGCACAGTTATCACCGTGGTTGCCATCATACCCCGCTAGCATCTTGCCTTTCAGCGTTCTGGGAATGACCAACACACCCACTGTCTAACAATAGAGAATACATGATACAATTAATCGTCATTTATTCCTTGCTGTTGTTGCACACTATAGACTCTACACTTGACTGCAACTGTTAATAATAGTTTCTAGTTACTCACATTACACTGGTGACCAACGTATCACGGCGTGTCTTTCTCTCCGCCATTCTTGTCACAGTGTTCACAAAACAGGGTCAGCTCCCTCGCCACAGCTGGTCGACATTTGCTGGCCCATCATCAGTCGTTAACTTCAGTGTACTACTTCTTCACTCACAGCTTTCTTAAACAAGAACACTCTTCAACTGTTGACTGCATCTCGAATAACTGCAACCATCACAAAACGCTCTCAAACTCAAAACTCTCTCAGAATCGACCGTCTTGTCTCACGTCCCAGCTTGCTCTGCCCCAGCGCACCCTTTTCTGGCTTTGACCTGGGCGCGTCATGTGACCACATAACTCCGCCCCTTCGTGTCCCGTTGTTGGGTTGGTTTGTCAACTCGTGTCTTAGTGCCATTCGGCTACACTTGCTCTGTTTCTCTTATCCCTCTCATGGCAATATGCTTTTCCGGCTTTGACCTGGGCGCGTCACGTGACCACATAACTCCGCCCCTTCGTGTCCGTTGTCGGGTTGGTTTGTCAACTCGTGTCTTAGTGCCATTCGTTTACACTTGCTCTGTTTCTCTTATCCCTCTCATGATGACCATAATCTGTCTTTTTACAATTTAATTCTAATCCCAGTTGTTTACTGTGTGCAACAACCGCATCTACTAATTGTTGCAGATCCTGCCCATTGTCTGCAATCAATACTGTATCATCTGCATATCTAATGTTATTGATGTTTCGTCCTCCAATGCTGATTCCATTTATATCTTCTACATTTCTGAAAATATTTTCACTGTATAGGGAAAAAAGATCTGGAGACAATACACATCCCTGCCTAACACCTCTCTTAATAGGCTGATATTGTCCCACTTCATTATCAATCCTTATGGATGTATGTGCATCCTTATCTTTATATATATATATATATATATATATATATATATATATATATATATATATATATATATATATATATATATATATATATATATATATATATATATATATCTTATATATATATATATTCATTCATTGATATGTGTATTCTGATACATGTGTATCTTGTGATGTCATTCTACAGGCTAGCAGTGAAATCAGGGCATTCTCTGCATACAGAAACTTCCAAGCATACTGGGTGTTTGTAGCCACGTGGGACGAAGTTGGCTTCTTTGGGGCTAGTGGAGAGGGTTTGAATAAGGTTTGTCTTGTAGACTTTATGGTTTGCTTGATGTTTCTTCTCACCCGTGTGTTACCAGGGCCCACAATGAATTCAAAGATTAGTAACACTATAATCTACTTAGCATGTGGTAAGAGACTGAGCGAACGAACTTCATTCAACACTGATTCTTCATTATGAGATGACAGGCAGATGGAAAATAAGAAGAAATAGAGGAGGCAGAGAAGGAGGAGTGGAGGAAGAGAAGAAGAAGAAGGATGAGGAGGAGTAGAAGTAGTGAAGGAAGAGAAGAAGATAAAGGATAAGGAAGAGGAGGAGAAGAAGAGAAAGATAAAGAATAAGAAACAGAAGAAGGAAGAGGAAGGAGAGAAGATGAAAGAAAACAAAAAAGAAGAACTAGAAGAAGAAGAAGTACTAGGATAAGAAGAACTGGAAGAAGAAGCAGAAGAAGAAGAAAAAATAGAAGAACTAGAAGAAGAAGAACTAGAACAAGAAGAACAAGAACAAGAAGACACTTCATGTGAGAGACAGAGATGCGAAGTAATTTACAGTTATTTGTTTGGTTTTTAAGGTTTTTGTTGTGATTTATATCAGCTACAGAAACCACAGATGGGTGTTTGCTTTGCTGGCAAACATCTGTAATGGTTTCTTGAATTGTAAGATATGCTATCATGTTCTGTTAATCATCATCATCATGTGCCATGCCAGTAAGCGTGGGTGGTCATGTTTCGCCATTTCACACGATCACCAGAGTCGTGGATCAGCTCAGTATTCTTGTCTCAACCATACCACATGGCCAAGCCATCCAGGTATTTACTTCTCTGCCTTACCCTTGTTCTCTTCCCCTCAATCTTGCCAGTTGTCACGAAGTATCTTCAATTTATTTCTTCTCATAACGTGTTCTGTTAATAAGAATATTAAAAGGGTAAGAGTAGTCCTATAGTAGACACTGCATTTGGGGTGTGAAGCCCTGGGCCTTTACATGTTCGAGCCCATAATATAATGACAGGTGGCCAGTTTCTTTCCTCATCATCTTTCTTTTCCAGAAAATTCCTACAATTGTCAGGTAACCATTTAATAAGGCTGGGTCAGCCCCAGAGCTGTGATGGTAAGGAAAAATGATCCTACTACTGTTGGGGATTGACCCCAGACCAGTGTATTGAAAAGCAAGTACATTAACCACTGTACCATCTGGTTCCTAGCTATCATTAAACCCTTATGGACTTCGGAAAGTCATATACCGACTATATCATATATAATACACTGCCATCATGTTAATGTATGCATGTGTTACCAAAACCCGTAAGGGAAGTAAAGAATAGTAACACTTAATTTATCATGCATGTCATAAGAGGCAACTAGAAATGGTTGGCTTGGAACTGGCTACCTCATCACATAGAAAACGTTAGCTGCAAAATCCAACCACACATGAACGGGTCTACAGAAGCAGGTGTGGTATGAGCTGGTTGGGGGTCTGTGCTCTACTGGAAGATAGCAGGCAAAGAAGGCAATGTAAACATGCTCACAATCTCAGTTAGTTAGTTTAATTAGTTAATTAATTAATTAGTTTAATAAGTTAGTTAGTTGATTTAATTAGTTAGTTTAATTGGTTAATTAATTAGTTAAGTAATTAATTAGTTTAATTAGTTAGTTTAATTGGTTAGTTAGCTTTATTAGTTGATTAATCAGTTAGTTAAATTGGTTAGTTAGTTAGTTTAATTAGTTAGCTAGTAAGTTTAATTAGTTAATTAATCAATTAATTAGTTTTAATTGTTAATTAATTAGTTAGTTTAATTAGTTTATTAATTAGTTAGCTAGTTTAATTTAATTAATTAGCTAGCTAGTTAGTTAGTTAGTTAGTTAGTTAGTTAGTTAGTTAGTTAGTTAGTTAGTTAGTAAGTTAGTTAGTCAGTTAGTTAGTTAGTCATCACTGCACATCACACCATTAAGTTGATAAGTGCCCGGATCTTCTCCTCAGTATCTCCCTCAGTATGTAGCGGTCAATGACACCAATTCTGTGTTGGTACACTATTCTTCTTTGGCCCTCGCAAAGCTCTTTGGTCTGGCCTCAACCATTTTGATTTGATGTTCTTGCAGTCTGGTCAAGATTACAGATTCACAGTCATTACTTGACTGGCTTAATTGTCCTGCATCCTTAAGGGCATTAACTATATCAGCCCGATCCATTGCTTGTCCACTTTCTACAGTAGCCTGGGTTGTAAGCCTATCAGCTGGTCCATTTACTCTTATACTCGCATGGTCTGGTTTACGATCAGTATCCTATGGAGACAACTAGTGCTATATTTCTCCGTTTGCTGAGGGAGACTTTTGCATTTGTCTGTCCCACTTGTTCTGATTACAATTCTAGATTTATCAATCATGCCAGGGGGCATAACTTTAACTCACTTTTGTTGTTGATATTTGGTTGTTGACCTTAATTAATTTCTTTGACATTAAGAAGTAAGGAGTATAATTGAGCTGCACAGTTGCCTGCCAAAACAGTGGTCCAGGTTCAATCTCCAGTTGTGGTAGAATTATTTTTTTTTTTTTTTTCGGCTAGTAAAACGCTGGGTGGACCAACCTAATCAAATTGGCATCAGACAATTGTCAGAAATTTCATCAAAGGATTACTGAGAAAAGGAACTGACGACCCACTTCATGATGCCATGGCCTTGCTTAACTCAAGGCCTCACATGTCACTCACCAACAGCAATTTCTGCCATGGGACTATGGTTGCCTTGTGTTTATGTTGTTTATCCATCAAGAATGATGATGACCATTCATTTCATCCAGTGGGGTTGAAGGTATAAAGACGTGAGTTCTAAGATGGCTGGTAAGGCCTATTTTGGCTCAAAATGTTCTTTGACGAGGGGGGCAAAGAATGCTTGACGTTCCAGGAGGAGATCTCATGCAGTGGTTTTTCTGTCCAGCCTTTTCTTCACAGCTCTTGCAGTCCTGGTTGCTACACAAGTGACTGCACCCTTGCGTAATGATGTACACCATGAATTTCGGTCTTTGGCAGCAGTCTCCCAGGTGTCAAGATGAATTCCAAAAGCTTTTAGTGAGATTTTCAGAGCGTCTTTAAAGCATTTTCTCTGGCTGCCTTGGGAGCATTTACCACAACGCAGCTCGCTGTAAAAAATTTGTTTAGGGAGCCTGTGATCTGGCATGCGAGTTAAGCGACCAGCCCAGTGAATCTAATTCTTCATTAGTAGAGTGTGGATACTGGGCATGGTTGCTCTTTCTAGAACTTCAGTGTCTGGGATCTTGTCTTGCCATTTAATCTTCAATAGCTTCCTAAGACAGACTGTGTGGAAGTGGTTTAATTTCCTAGCGTAGATAGACAGTCCAGGTGTCACAAGCATATAGCAGTGTGGATAATACAACTATCTTGTTGCCTTGTTTTGAGTATATGAATACATAATATGAATACATAACAAATTAGGAAGAACTTGGAGGCAACACAGATGTGGTTCCTGAGACGAATGTTGCAAATTCCTTGGACTGCCGGAGTAACTAACAATGACTGCCTGAAAGAGGCTAATGAAACTAGAACATTATATACAACAATAAGAAAGATACAAACAGCTTTCTTTGGTCATGTGATGAGAAGAGACGCTTTAGAGAACATCGTGACAACTGGAAATATCAAGGAGAAGAGAGGCAGAGGCAGACCAAGGGAAATGATGCTGGATGGATTGATATGGTGGCATGGAGGAATATTATCAGCAAAGTTGATCCAGAAAAGCATACAAAGAACAGACACTGATAAAACAATATAACAAATATTAAAATGTTATCTTAGCTGATGTGCTTCGGTTGTCTGAAAAGGCACATAAATGAAAAAATCCTTGAATGCAAATATCAAACTGAGAGCCACTTTCTTGTAGTCGATCCATCCCATTTCCCATTACCCTGTTCTGTTCAACCTCTTAAGAGAAGTTATAATTAGGGCCCATCTCAACCTCAGATTAATAATCCAGTGACTAGACCAGCCACATTTTGGACATTAATCTGAAAGGAATGGTGGTGTGTAAGGTGTAATAAGGAGATCTTGCAGCTATCCAATTTTCCATTATCCTGCTCCTTTTCAACCTCATAAGAGAAGTTATAATTAGGGCCCATCTGAACCTCACATTAATAATCCAATGACTAGATCAGCTACATTTTGGATATTAATCTGAAAGGAATGGTCATCCTTAGAGGGTAATCATGGATTATCTCGTAGTCTTGAATTGAAAGTATGTTCTATGATCACATGTGCTCCTCTCTTTTTGCTTCCAGAAAAATACATTCCAAGCAGTTTTGGTGTTAGATACAACAGGCAAGCTGTCATTTGTGATCCTAAATTATGCAAAAATTGAATGGACAACAGGGTCAAACAGCCTAGGAGACACATCTACGGGCCTTGGCGGTAATCCGGCCCAGGTATGGCAGGTAGATACAGCGTAAGACTTGGTTGTCTCCCATAGACAGTTATCTTTCAAGTTTAGTTCACATTATTAATTGATATTTAGCAGCTTTCATTATTCTTCTGTTTATTTTTATTTTTTCTATCCTTGGTTTTAAAGTTTTTAGATGTTTAGTTTTTTTGGGTTTTTTTAGCGTGCTCTTCAGCGTAGTATAATTCACATTGTTAGAAGCTTTCCCCATTTTTTGCAACTCAATGAAAGAATAGTCAACACACAGCACAGAATGGCCAACACACAGCACAGAATGGCCCATTACACTTTCTTATCATCCATCTTTAGTGCAGTATACTTGACCAGTTGTCAGGGCCTTTTATGTTGGAATAGTTATGTAAGTAATTTTTTTCACTAAATTCCACATCTCAAAGACTCTTGAGTTTACCCAGAGATTTGCCGGTAGATGCTGCCAGGTTGTAAAATAAACGTTTATTTATTGCTAATATTTGAGCATTGTGAAAGCTGCATTGCATGGTGCTGAATATTGAACCTATTTATTTTTAACAAAGAGCCATCACTCAGACTGGATTGGTTGTATTGGTTGGTTGAACTCTGAGACTGAGATTTCAAACTCATTAGTTTTAAGTCTGATGTATTGATGTTCAGTCTGCTTGAGATCCTGGAAAGAGCTTGCACTTATCTGGGTGAGGCAGAAGTAAAGTATTTTCTCCCGACCTGGTACCAATGTACTATTTCCATGGGGACTGTTATAGCATTTCCATCCCCTCTCTAAGCTCAAAAACAATACAAGACGTTCTGGAGCTTTACATCTGCAGGGAATAATACCAGGATATAGTCCAGTCATGATTCAGCCTGACACCAGACTGGCTGCTATTAAGTGCAGGTTGGACACGAATTTGAGCTATATCTTT
Source organism: Cepaea hortensis (assembly GCA_963921405.1). NCBI lineage: Eukaryota > Metazoa > Mollusca > Gastropoda > Stylommatophora > Helicidae > Cepaea > Cepaea hortensis. Next base: position 55,096,957 of record OY992884.1, read on the forward strand.
GTCAACAGACTCCCACCCAGTGTCCAGATGGAGACCCAGAGATTATTGGTCAGTTCGGCATCAGAGGTCAATTTGGCAGCAATGGTCAGTTTGACATCAATGGTCAGTTTGGCATCTGAGGTCAGCATGGCCAATTGGATAAGAGCACACACTCTTAATCTTCTGGCATGCTGATGCCAAGATAACGGGTTCAACCCCTAACCGGCCAGCTGGACTAAAATGTTGACTTCTCGCCCTTGACTTGGTGACATAAAAAAAAAAAAAAGTACCTTAGAAGTCGGAGTAATAGGGGGAAAAGCTAATCCACATGCAAAAATCAGTCCAGTGTGTTAGAAGTAGTAGCACAGTGTATGGACTACACATGAGTTAAAGCGAGCGAACGCACACAGACACACACAAGTTTTGGCATTTTTAGCTTCCTCTGTGCACAAAAAAGAAATTTCCCTTAAAATATATATCCAGAACGTTTTGAGTTAGCAGCAGACACCAAAGCTATCCCTGATTTAGTCTTCTTCTTCTGTCTTTGATTCATCATTGGAGCATAGGTCTTCAACCAACTAACACCAAGTCGCCCTGTATTTTGCTGTCTCCTGAAGCTCCCTCGTCCTCCCCATATTATTCATCTCAGTCTCTAATTCTCTTCTTCATGTGTTTTTACGTCTCCTTCATTTTGTTGACCCTGTGGATTAGACTTGTTTATGGTTGGATTTTGCAGCTAAAGTTTTCTACAGGGTGGGGAAGCCAGCCCCAAGACAAATCTTTCTTAGTTGCCTCTTATGACATGTATGATAGGTTACTGTGTTACTGTTCTTTGTGCCCCTTATGCCATAGTAACACACTTACGACTGATTCAGTACAAATGTTTATGTCAGGACCTTTGTGGCTATGGCTTGGATTGGGGGTAGGTTTGAATGTATGCGTGGATAAATAATCTCCATCTTTACAACCCCAACAATGTGGTTCTACAATCACACATGGAGGAGTATGAAATCCCATCATCCAGCAGCCTGTACAAGGGGTGAATGGATCCCATGACCCGTGTGTATAGTGTGTAGCACCAAGTGTTGGAGTCTCACATACCTAACGTGTTATGAAACCATGTTGTTCTTGTCAAGCTGCAGGTTTGTTCACATCTTGATACTGTGCAAAGTTGGTATGACTGAGATACCGTACAACCTGAAGACAGTACTACCTGCGTTTTGTTAATGCTGAATGTTGGGCGGCGCTCACTAAACCTGACACCCCACATTGTGCCAACAGCTTTAGGTAGAGGAGCACATTTGGGAGGGTACAAGCCTTATCCTAGAGTGAGGAAATGCAACCTAAAGATTAAAATGTCATGGCAGGACAGACCAGCCCTAAGCCATGGTAAAAAATTGGTTTAGGATCGAAGCTCCGAGAGACAGTTAGAGCATTGCTTTGCTGATCCGTCAGCTTCAGCAACTTGCCTTGTTCAAGATGTATTGATGTTACCTGTCCTCTGAAGTAAACTAGGCAGGCCATGAGAAGGATCATGCTGCATGAGCAACAAATTGTCTCTACAATTCAGCCCAGGCTTTGTGATATGAAGAGGTTTAACATTCACTACCGTCATGGATTGTAGTTGTTATGCCTTGTTAGAAGCACAATGCATAATGTAACAAACTATCGTCTGTAAAGATGGCAATGTGCCAGTGTGATACTTTGCATCACTCAAAAAGATGGAGGTCAAGAGCGTATCGTGGATTTTCTAATCAGGTCGTGTGGGTATGCGAGGAAATTAACAGGCTGATAGACTGGCTGCTGTCATTGTTTTTGGGCGGTGAGCTACTTTACAACAAGGCTGATGTGGTGATGGGGCCCTGTGTAACTGTGTGGAAAGTGCAGCAAACCAGGCAGAGGATCCACATCTTGAGAGGCTGATTCAGCTGGGAGTGACCAGAGGGTCCATTGAGAGGCTGATTAAGCGGGGAGTGAGTGGGGGATCCACATCTTGAGAGGCTGATTCAGTGGGGAGTGAATGGAGGATCCACATCTTGAGAGGCTGATTCAGCAGGGGTGAGCAGAGGATCTGGGCGATACTCAAAACCTAGGGGATAATGCAGGTGAATGTTTAATCAAGCTGCCACTGGTACCATCAGAATGGAAACTGTTCGTTAGCTACTGGAAAAGGGTACAGAGCACTTTGGGAATGTCCCAAGGGTGGTAACGTTGATTCTTGAACTCACTACTCATACATTCAGATCTACCTCCAACCTAAATCATAGCCTTGCAGGTCCTGACTCCCAGAAAAGGGAAATAACAGTGACAGTTTTTCTTAAAATTCACATTATGTTCTTCGCATCCATTATGTTGTTAATTTTCAAGTCTGGTGCTCTGTATTGTCTGGAGTGATTTCTACAATGACAGTAAACATTGTTTGATGTGCAATCTGGCAAGGCATCCAAGTGAAACTGAATCAGGCTGGTATAGAGTTTCAGAACCCAAAAAATAACCCTACGCTAGTAAAGGCTTTTAAAACCCCAAAACGTGATCTAATTCTGGTATAGATTTTCAAAGCTCCAACACATAATCCCATTCTGGTATAGATTTTCACAGCTCCAAAACATAATCCCATTCTGATATCGATTTTCAAATCTCTAAAATGTACTCCCATTCTGGTATAGATTTTCATAGCTACAAAACATAATCCCAGCCACCTGCAGCAAATTACTTAGTTGCAGTTCCAACTTTACAGCAACGGGTTTTCCCCATTATGCTCCTTTCCTGTGCCAGTGAATATCACATAAAATGCTCCTCACTGCCCCATGTGAAAAGTGGAAAAGACAGGAGTCTCGACAACCAACAGCCTGCACAGGTACACTGTGCAGAATGTCATAAAGTACTTAGTGAATGTGTTAAACCACTCCTAGTCCCTTAGGATTAGAATAGCAAACAGAATATTTGTAAACAAGTTAAAAACAAATATGTGCATTCAACTATATCATCCAAACCATCTTTACTACCCCACTGCACTTAATTGACCGTGACAATTTCATATACATTACATGGATGTTCAATTTGCATTTGCACACTTAACTTGTACTGCACTTTTCACTTCCTGTAGATCGCACCAGATTGTTCCTTGGCAGTCACACAATGCATGTGTTTAGAAAACAGTTAGCTCCCATATATCTTTATCAGTATTTTCTTGATCAACACCAAATTAAAACCATCTTAGTTCAGCATGTGTTGAATTCTTCCCCCTGAATTTGCCTCTTGTCATGAAGGACTGGAACCAAAATATGTAAACACATTTTGTCTTGAATTATACATTTTGCTTTTAAATCTCTTATTCCATTTTGATCCCCTTTTTTAAAGTTATGTTATTTTAAATTTTCTTTTGTAAACCATTTAGTTTTGTTCTTTTAATTGGAGACACCAATCTTATGCATGTTTATCTACTATATATTTGTATGTTTTCATGTATAAATTAGTATTCTTAGTTTATCCTGTACATAAAGTAGCTCAGAGTGAATAGAATCATGCTTTTGCATTGGGTGAATTTTTTTGTTGGCTACAGCTATAATGAAGCAGAGAACAATTCACATATCCTAGATTTTCCTACCCTAAATAATGTAATCTTTACTGATGTTCATGCAGGATTACCATATATTGTATTGATGCCATGCATAGTATCCATATATACTTTCTAGTTGTCCTTGTAGTTTGTTTTTTTTTTCATTTTGAATAACCATTTACATTTCCTTATGACTTGCCAACTAAGGCAATAACTGCTATCATTTAAGAACACCAGACATTTCTGCAAATATTTAAATTTCTTGAAACGCATGATGATAATTTAGCTAGCTATGGAATGCTGAAATTATTATTTATGATTGGCTGAAGAAACAACAGCAAAAAAAAAACCTTCTTCCAAATATGACCTGCTGTAGCCAGTTTCTCATAATTTCTTTAGATTTTTTGTGCAATTAAAAATAGATGGATATATATTCTATTTTTATTTATAGAATTATAAATGCTGTCGTTCAAATATTTAGAAATTAGAAGTGACAATCAGAACAAGAATCGCCTTGGTAAAGTTAGCTTTTTTGTACAATGGACTATCGTTTATCCTTTATAGGACATCACAGTCAACTACAGTATTTTTTAACTGTTTGTGTTTTCTTGGCAAGTTTACGCTCAGTAGTTTTCTATTGCTTTCTGAACGATCGGCACCAATACCATTGTATGAAAACCAGCACAATTCAGTCTGCTTCCAAATCGCCTGCAGCTATGTTTTTTACGTGGTACGCAGGATTGTAAATTATGTTTGCAACCCCTTAACCATAGCACCTCAAAATTGACTATATGGACAATAAATAGCTATCACTTGCAGTGTGAAAAGAAAGTGCTGTAAAGAAATTATACTGCTGTATGCTTGTGAGACCTGGGCAGTAAGCAAATAAGCTGAGAAACTCTCTTATATAAACATAGATGTGGTTTCTGAGAAAGAATATCATGCATGGACAGAAAAACAAATTAACAGACTTCAAGTATCAAGTGAAATGATTAGAGAAATTAGATGTTGATGGTCCAGATTTTGTGGGCACATTATGAGGAGAAATAAACTTGAATACTTAGTGCCAATTGGCACAACTTGTTAGTTAGAAAAAGAACATGAGGTATGCCAAAGTAGTAGGTTCAAGCCCTACACAGGTCAGCTAGACGAAAATGATGACTTCTCTCCCTTAACTTGGAGGTGTAAATTACAAGTACCCTAGAAGTTGGAGTGGGTTCGCCTGATGTCGAGGGACACATTGTAATAGGGAAAGCTAATCCACATGCAAAAATCAGTTCAATGTTCTAGATGTAGTATGAGTAAGTTTGAGTTCAAAGCGAGCGATTGTAAAAAAAAAAATGAACAAAGCAAGAGACTATTATCTAAATGGTTTAGCCAAATTGTATAATCGGGACAAGAACACAGACCTGAAACATGATAATAATTCTATAAATGTTCTTGTTAAATAGATCTAGTTGTATATATTACAGTAGTTTTAGTTTTGGTTTATAGTGTTTTTGTATAATTTAATTTTATCATCTTTAATTATAAATAAGCATAGGTTTTTTTCCCTATTATCCTGGGTATAGTTTTTAATAATCCCTTTATAACTGTAAAGCATCAGAATAGTTGTTTTTTTTTAATGGAAATAATTGAGCTTTAAAGGTTTACAGTCTATGAAAATTTAAAGAAAATTAAGTCCTGTAACAAAAATGAAAAACATTCCTTGTCATTTAAGTGTTAATACATTTTGAATGCTGCTTAATAGTTGATTGAAGCGAGTCTTCAAATTTAGTGGCTTAGCAACCAAACATTCAGAGACAGAGTTGAAATAAAGTTATGATGTAAAACTTGCCATAAAACACTGCAACATATTTATAGTAAATTTGTAAATATTTTCACCAAGTTTAGATTATTCTAAATGAAAAAATATATCAATGATAAACATTGATTGGGTACCCTAAAGTAGGATGGAAAGGTTAATTAAAGGAATAGTACTTGCTGTTTATTCATTGTGTTTAAAAATCAATTGTTGGTTAAGGTGTGTTTTATCTTTGGTATGCCAGGCTGGCTTCAATGCAGGAGATCAGGTTCATTATTTTGAGATTGAAGGTGCTGGCACAGGATCTGTTATAAATCTCACAGAGATTTCAAATGTGGGAATACCTGGAAAGTGGATATTTCGCATTGATTCCACAGAAATTCAAGATGTTTGTTCCCAATCAGGTGGGTAGTGTATGGAATGTGTGGTATTGTTAACTGATTATAATAGTTGTTGAGCAGTTATGTGGAAGCTGCTGAGATGTGGTTTTATAGAAGAATGATGAGAACATCATGGATGGATAGATGTTTTGTTTTAGTTTAGTTTGTTTAGCCGACGGATCAACATCACAGCACACAGGTGTAACCCATAAGTACTCCGTTCTACTCCTAACTCAAGCCTGAGTCTGTTGAATGGCAGCTCAGTGCACGAACTCCGCAGCACAGGCGAGGATCATTAAATACTTTGGGTATATTTTTAACTCTAAATTTTGCCCGGGCAGCACTGTTAGGCTACTCTTTTTTTTATTTCCAACTGCCAAGGGATTTTTTATGTGCGCAGCAATACACACGATCTCACTACCCAGAAGCCAGGGGAAATTTTGTTACTAGAAGTCCACGTAAAAAAATCCCGACCCTCACTGGGGCTTGAACCCGGGACCTCCAGCACTCGAGGTGGACACCATACCTCAAGACCACTCAGGCCCCCCCCCCCCTCATGGATGGATAGAAAGAGCAATGAAGATATATTGAAAGAAGTTAACTCACAAAGAGAACTGGATACTCACATGAGATGAAGACAGTTCACATTCTTTGAGCATATCATGAAAGAGGGCAAGTTGGAGTATGTTGTTACTATGGAAATGTTGGAGGGAAGTAGAGGCAGGAGGAGACCCAGAGAGAAGATGCTGGACAGTTCCACATGGCATGAAGGACATCAGTATCAGAAATGACTGACAGTACACACGACAGAAGGTTGTGGGAAGACATCACCAGTACCATATGGCATGGACTATAAGAAGAACAAACATAGTGACTGGTACAGTGGCATGTTAACTCGACAATCTCAACTTAACCCCCAGAAAATGTGTTTATCTGGCCACTTCATGGTCACCTAGCCTTCTAAAGTTGGCAACAAACACTTCTTTGACAAATTAATAAGAAGATTTAAATGAAACTGATCACTCAACCTGATAACTATATTAATATATGTATTATTCCATAACTTCACATCACTAGAAATAATGTTCGTGAGATTATTTTGCCTTTTTTTATGTAATGATGGTTTCTTCTTTCATGTTTGCAGTCAGAATTCCACATTAATGTCCCTACTAAAAGCATTAGTTAGCAGTCTGCTTAAGTGTGTTTATTCCACCCTGTTTTATGCACATATTAATGCAGACATCCAATTTCAGTTAGCATTTTCTGAGGCCTTTCCTATCCTTTCAGTAGAATTATCTAGATTTCCCTGTAAGGCAGCAGCCATGTGTCAGGTTAAAGGTCAAAGGCAAGAGGACTGACTTCATTTCACTGGTTTTTATCCCATCTGGCTTAGTCTCTCTCTCTGCAAAATGGCAAGTCACCTGCCGAGAGCATCACACAAAGCACACACTCCATAGTTCCAGTGAAGATGGACACATAGAATGATGCAGTCCGAAAATGAACCCTTGGCCTTTAGAGCACAAGACAGATGGCTTGACCATTTTACCAAGGAGACCCCCTGTCATCTTGTGTCAACAAGACAGTGTTGTAATATGGCTGTCAACTTATGAAAGAGGTAGTAAAACTTCATATTTAAGACAATCATTTGCTGTAACTACCACCTTCTGTCAACTGTCAAACTGTCATTTACTACACCTTGCTGTGTATGGCAGAGGGGTCTTTGAGCCTGAGGAATTAACGCCACCTGGCTAGTGCAGTCGCTGCAAACTGTGCAGGTTAGGATTTTCCTTTTGCCCCCGACAGAAAAAAAATGCCACACTTTACCGAGGGATCAAACCCGGGTCTCCCGAAGGAGAGTCTGGCATTCTAGCCACTCGGCCAACCGCTCCTCAGCCACAATCTTGTTGAATGGAAATACTCTTGTTTTAATATATACTTCAGTTTTGACAGTTTAGGTAGACAATTGGATTTTATAGTCCACATTTCCACTGACCAGTTTTGTATGGATATTCTTCTACTTCACATACCTTCCGATATCAACATGAATATATCCAAAGTTAGATTCCTGGCCAACATAGTGGATAGTCAGTTGGGCTGGTAAGACCTTGGAGGCTTGATTGTCTCCAGGAAAGGTTTATCAGTGCACTTTCTCAATTTGGACTTGGGGGACCCGGTTTCTTTACACAGCTACTGAGTTGAGTGCTAGGTGTGACACTGTGAGCTGTTAATTTCATTTGAAATGTTTTTCACTTGGGTTAGCGGTGACTGTGGTGAAATGCAGATTCAGGAAATGGCTAGTTTTCTGGCATTCTGGGCTGCTGTCTTATGCGATAATGCATGTGCAGGCTGCTTGTCTTTGTCAGACAGATGTCTTCTGGACATTGAACTGCAAATTCAGGTGAAGAATGGCCGATTGTCGGTGCTCTGCTGATTTGACTTGTTGAAACTACTTTCACGAGTTCTCATGGGACAAAGATGGGCATTTTGTGTGGTTTTTTGCTGAAACAGGAATGGAGCAGTTATGGACAACACTTTGCTGTGAAGGTGGAACTGTACTACTACTACAATATATCCAAAGAAAGCTGCAATCAACTTGAGTTTCTTGACATCTCCATAGAGTTTGTCTTCATTACTAGTGATTGTAGGCCAAACAGCTTTCTCTTATGCAACAAATGTTTAGCTTTCATTTTACCAGTTCGAGTTAACATTCATCAGTATCTCCTATCTTTAGTTTATTAAATGTGTGGTTTTTCAGCCTGTTGTGTCCTATGGATGTGAATGTTGGAAAACAAGTATTGAAATGATGAGGAAATTTGAGGCAGTAGAGATGCGGTTTTGAAATCAGTGTTGAAAAAACATGAACTGAGTATAAACAAGTGCTGAGATATTGACAGCTGCAGACAATAATACATCATTCATCAGAACTATGTGGGATTAACACATAAATTTATGGGACATATCAACAGAAGAGTTGGAATAGAAAAATTAAACTTGTGCATGAAAATACTATTGCAAGAGAAGGCAAAGAAGAAAAAGAAAGATGTTTATGGAAAGCTTAAACACCTGAGCAAAAAATAATCATATAAGCAACATATTCTTGTAGCAGGTCCTTTACAAAATGTCGCTGTCCTTACAACCCACCAACAACCTCTTTCCATGTCATCTGCCTCAAGCGCCCTCATGTCCAGTTTGTCTGCAATGTGTCCATCTTCATGCTGTTCTTTCAACAACATTACCTTCCATCATTGTTCTTTCCAAGCCACCATAATGTTTAATATGACCAAAGCTACTTCTTCTTCTTCTTTTGTTCTTTCCAAGCCACCATGATGTTTAATATAGCCAAAGCAACATCTTCTTCATTTGTCCTACATCTTTTGCAGTGAAGCTTTGCAAAGACAAGGCAGATGTAATTTTCTATGTTTCGCTAATCTTGTTGCTTTAACTAACATCATACTCGATTTATTCAATATCTCTTTTACTCCATCTAGCCAACTCCTCCTGGGTTGTCCTCTTGCCTTGTATCCCGATGTTCTCATGCTGAATGTTCTAGCCACCAATTAATACTGTTCCATTTTAATGAAATGGGTCTGAACTATTTAATTCTTTGGTATTCTATAAAGTCAGTATAGGTGCTGTGCATACACTTGTTCTTAGCTTCTCATTTATCTCTCTAACTCTTCTTGTTTTTACCAGCTGCGTTTCCTATCCATCTTATCTCACACAATGTTATTTTACGCTGTATGTTTCTAGGATTGTCCATATCTGGCATTGATAAACACAGCATTTGGTTGAATAAAGCATCTATCGGCTTATTTTTTGTTTAATGCATGTTCATATTTAGATTTCTCTGCATAGGTGATATTTGATGATTGGTGTTGTTTGCTGAAAGCAACACCAACAACATTAAAATATCAGACAACTGAAAGTGTCTACTTCAGACTATGCACCTTAAGAAGAAGGATATTAAGATTGAGGACAACACTGAAAACTTCAAGGCCACGTGTATCGCAAGTTCAGAATGGAAACAAGTAATGAAAACGTTTGTAAATGATTTGAGAGGAGGTTGGAGTATATTTTACCTGAGGGTGATCTATACAGACAAGAAATTAAATAAGTTTAGATGCAATAAAGAAAAGAAGAAATAATGTCATACCTGTCTCTGTAAGGGATCTGCACAAGGATTGTGTGTTGGCAGGCAACCACTCTAACCACTATGCTATAGTGGCCATGATATTACCTTTTAGTATTTTAAAATATATATTTAAATATGTGTTTGTTTGAATAGTGAAGTCACAAACAATAGGTCACACAATTTATTGCATGGTATATTTTGCTGCATCTCATCAGGGGCACACTACAGAAGACAAACATAAGCTGAAGCAAACAATGAATCTTTGCAGTTGAAATACTCAACTTACATATTACCATAGTAGACATGCTAGTTTAAACTATCATGATAAAATGTGTGTTGTGTATAGTCAAATTAAAACTACCATGGTAATATGTGTGTTGTGTATATAATCAGTTTAAAACTACCATGGTAATAAGTGTGTTGTGTATATAGTCACTTTAAAACTACCAAGGTAATATGTGTGTTGTGTATATCGTCAGTTTAAAACTACCATAGTAATATGTGTGTTGTGTATATAGTAAATTTAAAACTACCATGGTAATATGTGTGTTGTGTATATAGTCAGTGTAAAACTACCATGGTCGTGTTGGTGTAATCATGGGAGGTTTTTTCTAATAATGTCACGAGTGCGGTCGTACGAGGGTTTGAAGCCTGGGCTCATCTCCTGCTAATCCAGGGAAGGACTGGCCACCTTGCTGGTTCCGGCTTTCTGGGCTAGATTTGTTTGTTTTAAATTGCCATGGCAATATGTGTGCTGTGTATATAATCAGTGTCAGGCTATATTGGTAATATGTGTGTTGTGTATTTTAGCTATAAGAATTCATTATGTTGCTGAATTCTGTGTTGATTTCTGTAGCATGTGACTGGCAAGATACAGCAAAATATGCCAGGCAATAAATTGTGCAACCTATTGTTTGGATTTTCAGTGTTCAAATTCAAAACAGGAAAATGTTGTTTTGAACATGTGTTAATAGTCAATGTTTGTGTTTTCTTCTAGAATATAGTTTGGTGTCCTTTCAGCCAGCATTCACCTCGATGCTAAGTGCAGACGCCATCACTGTTAATGGCCTGTGCTTAGATACAAAGGTGTCATCAATAGAGGGCCAGCTGGAGAGAGTTGGAGGTCCTAAAGAACTGTGTTGCTTCATAGAGGACAATTCTGCCAGGTGCTACTTGCCCCCATTGCTGCTTACAGGATTTGTAAATATATCATTAAATATCGGTGGCAGTGGGTGGAATTACAGTGGAGAATTAGAAATTAGTAAGTATTTTCAGTATGGTAGTTGCCTATCTTTGAGAAATACAAATTAAAGCTTAGTAACAGTGTATCATCATCATATACAGTGCAGACCTGATAAGGTGAACTCACCTTGGATCCAAGAAATAGCTCTTATCAGAAATTCCTCTTAAGAGACAAGAGACAAAGAAAAAAAATTTCTTGGGATAAACACATTGTTCTTCATAACAGAAATTCACCACAGGAGAGATCGCCTTAAGCGGTTTGCACTGTAGCAGATTGTTTGCAGAGTGTTATTTTCATTCCTTCATCATGTGCCATGCTGATAAGCATAGCATGGGCGGTCATGTTTTGCCATCTTACACAATCACCAGAGTTGTGGACCACCTCTGTGTTCCTGTCCCGGCCATGCCATATAGTCAAGCCATCCAGATATTTACTTCTCTGCCCTCCTCTTGTTCTTTTCCCCCTCAATCTTGCCAGTTGTCACCAAGTTCTCCAATTTATTTTGTCTCATAACATGTCCCAAAAATTGTGATTGTCTGCGTCTAATTTCTCTTATTAGTTTGCAGCATTCATTTACCTCTTGTAGAACTTGCTGATTGGTTTTTCTGTCTGTCCATGGTCTAACATGGTCTAAATTCTTTGCATTTTCCCCAGAAACCACATTTCCACTGCCATTATAAGTTTTTTCAGCTTGTTGCTCTCATTACAGCCCACCACACCGTTTCTCGATCTTTTGAAATTTCTCCTGCCTCATGCAGACTTTTGCCTAAGGCATCTGCAATGTCTTATGTCCATCTTGATGCCACTTCCGCACAGAGAAGTAGCATTTTATATAAATAACACTTTAAAGAAAGAGAGTTTAGAGTTAAACTGGTAAACAAACAACACTCATTCCCAACATCTTCACAAGTTTCCCACATGGTGTTTGCAATATGTGGGTGTTGCTCGTCTACCATATTAGGATATTGACTCCAGTTTTCCTTTCATTCCATTTCTTATTGTCTAAAAACTTCATCTATACAGAAGTAACAGGCCACACACAGCTTTTCATTTCAGTAATTTGATGTTTGTGTTTTTCACGATATTTCAATTTTTCATGATGGTACTTATATAATAGTCTTTGGATGTGGCAAATATTTTTGTTAATCTCTGTTTCACATCTTCTACCATATGTCACTGTGTGTTTAAAACATCCCCACCCAAAAACAAACAAAAAAAGACCCTGAAGCAGAAACCTCATTACATCACCACAAAATAGTGTCTGTCTCCATCTTATGTTTGTATTTAATGTTCTACCTACTTTCATTAGCCATTTTCAGGCACTCAGTATTGGTTCTCTGGCAGTCCAAGATACTCACAAAACATGTCTCCATTGCCTCCAAACTTTTTTTAGTTTGTTCGTTCATGTTCCAAGATTCATTACCATACATCAGAACAGGTTCTGTACACATTTCATTACTCTGTGGCATTAAATGATAGTGACTTATTACATAAGAAACATGCCAGTAATATAGTAAATTATTTATCTAAAAATGTTGGATGTCAGAGAGTAAGTTTCATGATATTCAAATACTAAAAGACTTTGCTTCTTGTGAATCCTGTTTATCCAGAAAATATTGTGGATATGAGACCTGCAGTCATACGGGATGTTCCTGACGAGTGGGTCAATGGAAATAAAGTCAGCATATCCTGGAAATATGGTTTTCTAGAAGGAGCCACAAGTTACAGTATTGAAATTTTAGCTTTCAAGGTAATTAATTTTTAACTGCTCAAACTATGTGACTGAAAATTACATCATGTTTAATCACACCAAGGACATCTCATCATCATGTATGAGGTCTTTTGCAGAACATTACTCTCATCTTGACTGTCAACAAGTTTCTCGACCACTGGCATTTCTTCTCATGCTCAAGGCATCAGCAATATCTTGTTCACATCTTCGTGCTGGTTTTTTGCTGCCTCTTCTTCCAGGAACCACACCTTCCATCACTGTTCTTGCCAAGCCACTGTCATGTTCAATATGGCCAAAGTATTTCTGTTTCTGAAACATGATGCTGTTTATAAGCTGGTTTTATTTGATATGCAGATCTGGTAGAATGTCAGTATTTTTCTTCTTGGCTCATGATATCAGAATTTTTTCTGTAGTATTTCAACTTAACATTCCCAATTTTCTACTTTAGTGATTGTAAAATGGCCCATGACACACATCCGTGTTACCACAGGAAAGATGGGTGTTCTGAAAAATGTTACTTGATCTTGTTTGTTAGTGTTGTGCCATTGGTTCTTAATATTGTTTAATCTCTGCGTCTCTTTGGCCAGTCTTCGTCTGACTTAATAAGAAATGATAATGTGCGTATGATGTTTTGACAAAACTTTTATCACTGCCTTTCAAATAGATGTGACCTGGACTGCTAGAGTATCTAACTATGAGTGCCTGGAAAAACATAAAGAAAGTAGAACATTATATACAAATATCAGATGGAGGCAAACAGTGTTGTTTGGTTATATAATGAGAAGAAAGGCCATGGAAAACATAACAACTAGAAAGATCAGCAGAAGAAGAGACTGGGGCAAACTGAGAACAATGTTGCTGGATGGACTGAGACAGTGGCACTGAAGAATATCATCAACATAATTGTTCCAGAACACTAGGGATTGAAATCTGTGGAGATGCATGAATGCCTGTGCCAAGTGGCAAGGCATATGAGGAGGATATCCAAACTTGTGAATAGATTTAATAGTCATACAGATATACAGTAAATAGATTTAATAGTCATACAGGTATACAGTAAATAGATTTAATAGCCATACATGCATACAGTAAATAGATTTAATAGTCATACATGTGTACAGTAAATAGATTTAATAGTCATACAGGTATACAGTAAATAGATTTAATAGCCATACATGCATACAGTAAATAGATTTAATAGTCATACAGATATAATGTAGATTTAATAGTCATACAGGTATACAGTTAATAGATTTAATAGTCATACAGGTATACAGTAAATAGATTTAATAGCCATGAAGGCATACAGTAAATAGATTTGATAGTCACATGATGACTGGCACCTTGCCGTCTTGACAGACGATAGTTTGTAAAATGGGTTTATCTCTCCATAACACAAAGCCTGGGCTGCATTTAGAGACCATGTGTTGCCCATGCAGCATGATCATTCTCTTGGCCTGTCTAGTTTACTCCAGAAGAAAGGTGACACCAATACTCTGGAACAAGACAAGCTCCAGAAGCTGCCAGATCAACAAAGCAATGCTCTAACTGTCTGCCTGTTGGAGCTTCAATCCTAGACCAGTTACCAACCAAGGCTTAGGGCCTGGTCTGCCCTGCCATGACATTTAGTCTTTAGGTTGCATTTCCTCACACCAGGATAAGGCTTGTACCCTCCCAATTGCGCTCTTTCGCCCGAAGCCATTGGCACAATATGGGGTGTCGGGTTTGGTAAGCGCCGCCCAACATTTAGCGCTAACAGAAGCAGGTAGTACCGTCTACTGTCATACGGTAGCTCAGTCATATCTGACTAAGACCTGACATCATGATAGTCATATAGGCATACAGTAAATAGATTTAATAGCCATAAAGGCATTCAGTAAATAGATTTAATAGTCATAAAGGCATACAGTAAATGTATTAAAAGCCATACAGGCATACAGCCGGTTCTGTGCCGACAGGGTTACGGATATAATTCATAATCCCGCATACCGTGTTTGAAACATAGCTGCGGGTGATTTGGCAGCAGACTGCCTTGCATTGGTTTTTATTAAATAGTGCCGGTCATACAGAAAGCAATGACAAACTACTGAACATAAACTTGCCAAGACATCACAAACAGCAAAAACATGTTGGGGTTGACTGTGACATCCTGTAAAGGATATGCAACTAACAGGCATACATGGAATTAAAGAGATTGGAACAAGACAGATAACTATGGGATGGAATGATTAAACAGTTACACAGTCAGTCATTATCATCATCAAGTGCCATGCCGGCTGGCGTAGGCGTTCATGACTCCACAGGTCTTGGCCTTCAGTTTTCTGGATCAACTCCGCCGTTGATATTCCTCCATGCCACCGTCACAATCCATCCAGCATAATTTCTCTTGGTCTGCCTCTGCGTCTCTTCTCCTCGATGTTTCCAGTTGTCATGTGTTCTCCAATATCTCTCTTCTCATCACATGACCAAAAAAAGCTGTTCGCCTCTTTCTTATTGTTGTATATAATGTTTTAGTTTTGTTAGCCTCTTTCAGGCATTCGTTGTTAGTTACTTTGGCAGTCCAAGGAATTCGCAACATTCATCTCAGGAACCACATCTCTGTTGCTTCCAATCTCTTCTTAATTTGTTCATTTACATTCCAGGATTCACAGCCATACAACAAAACAGGTTCTATATAGCACCTCAGCACTCTCTTTCTTACATTCAATGATAGTGACTTATTGCAAAAGATATTCTTCATTTTCTGAAATTCAACCTTTGCTTGCCCTATCCTGCTCTTAATCTCTGTTGCGCATCTTCCATCTCATGTTATAAATGTCCCTAGATAACTATCCACAATCAATACAAAGGCTGAAATACTTGATGAGTATGAACAAGACTGAAATACTTGATGAGTATGAACAAGATAAGAATTTTCTTGATACAAAGCTGCTAACCTTTAGTTTATTTCTTTGTGATACATTAGAACTCTCATATACACATAATATGACACCTTGATGTCTTGACAGGCAATTAACTGCTTGTTACATTGTACCTCTGACAAGGCATAATAACTACAACCTGTAGTGGTAGCGAATGTTATACCTCTCCATAGCACAAAGCCTGGGCTGAATTGTAGAGCCCATATGTTGCCCGTGCAGCATGATTCCTCTCTCTGAATGTATAGTTTACTTCAGAGGAAAGGTAACACCAATACATCTGAAGATGCAGAATCTGCCAGATTAATAAAGCAGTGCTCTTACTGTCCGTCCTTCAGAACTTTCATCCTAAACTAGTTGCCAACCAAGGCTTAGGGCCTGGTCTGCCCTTTCATGACATTTCGTCTTTAGGTTGCATTTCCTCGCACCTGGGTAAGGCTTGTACCCTCCCAGTTGCACTCCTTCACCCGAAGTCGTTGGCACAATGTGAGGTGTCAGGTTTGGTGAGTCTCGCCCCACCATTCGGCTCTAACAGAAAGCTGGTAGTACTGTCTATTGTCATACAGTAACTGTCATATCTGACCAAGACTTGACTTAGATATATCTATATTTTTATTATTTTTGGTTATATTGTGAAAGATTTTCTTTCTTGACTTTTCTTTTCATGCAGATGGAAAATGGAAATTCTAGTCTGCAAACATTATCCAATGCCACGTTTGAAAAACAGGCGTCCAGAAAGTATGAAATTAATCTTCCGAAGGACTTCTTTGGTGCAAAAGTTTCTGTTGTCAGAGTGACAGCTATACCAGTCAATTGTAGCAGGTAAGTAACTTACAGCGCCCATATATATGTTACTTAAAGGGAAGCAAAGAATAGTTAGTTAGTCGAGGTTCCAAATTCACGGCAATGGGTCGCCCCCATTATGCTTCGTTCCTGTGCCAGTGAATATCGCACAAAATGCTGCTCACTGCCCAGTGTGAAAAGTGGAACAGACAGGAGTCTCGGCAAGCCAACAGCACGCACAGGTACACTATGCATAATGCCGCCGCCAGAATGCCAACACAAAAGTCTGCCACAAAAAATACAATTCATCGTCGATGGAATTGGCAGTCACCAGAAAGACTTCATTGACCCAGGTTTTATCCCATATGGCTCGGTCTCTTTCTGGAGGTCGACCCACCGAAAGCGTTGCACAAAGCACAAACTCCGTAGCTCCACCGACTACTCCCAGGACTCTCCTGAAATATGCACTCGTGAACTGAAAAGGCAAACCAGTCAATTCAATGATATTGTTCATGCTACACACAAGAGCGAACAGATGTAAATGCATTCCACATGAAATTCACACTCACAGTGTCACAAATGCACTCAATCAGTAGCAGGGCGATGGAACCATGCACTACCACTCCAACATGAGGAAAATGCAAACCGTAGCCACAAGTATAAATACTCCAGAGGCCTTAACGTTTCACATGCCTATCCGCCATTTTGGGGGCCGGAAGTAACACAGTAATCTACTTTGCATGTCATAAGAGGTGACAAAGGAGGGTTAGCATGGAACTGGCTACCCCATCCGATTGGAAACTTCAGCTGCAAAATCCAACCAATCATGAGCAAATCTAAAAAGTAACCAGACAAACAGCAGTCTGCCAGAGTGTACAACAAGGCAAGAGATAGAGAGTTTTAGTGATCTATTGCAGCCAGTCTTTATTGTGGATTCAGCAGCTCATTGAGTGATTGATTGATATGAGATACCACAAAAAAAATTTTAATTTAATAAGGGCAAAATATAAGGATATGAAATGTAGAGTTCTTCTTGAGGGAAAACTAACATATACATTTTAAATAAGAACAGGGATACCATTTGTCACCTTTATTATTCTTAATGACTGTAGACTAGATTAAGCAGACTACAATAACTAAGGCTAGAAATTGGAGTGCAGTGGACACTCAGAGTGCAGCTTGCTGGCCTGGACTTATTGATAATGATGACCTCCTGTCCCGCACATGAAATCAGATGCATGATCAACTAAACACACGTATGGGAGGTCACAACATTTAGGACACACATTCATAGGAGAAAGACAAACATAATGAGAATAAATCATGTAAATGATAACCTTATCTCCCTTGGTAAAACCTCACTTCAAGGTGGAATCATAAACCTATTTAGGTAGCAATGTAGACAAAGATGTGGGAATAGATAGAAATATTAAAATATAATTAAAAATGGCAAGAGGAGCTTTCATAGCTTACAGAAGCAATAAAACCCAGTACCAAACTTACAATATAATGTTAAATGAGAGGGGAGCGGCTGGCAGAGTGGTTAAGAATGCTGGGTTCTTCTTCGGGAGACCTGGGTTAGAATCCTTGGTAAGGTGTGGAGTTTTTTCTGTCGCAGGCAAAAATAAAATCCTAACTTGCACTGTTCTCGGCGACTGTACTAGCCAGGTAGCCATAATTCCTCAGGCTCAAGACCCCCCTGCCCTACACTGCAAGGTATTATAGGCAGTAGATGACAGACGGACAGTTAAATGAGAAGAAATAAATTGGAGAACTTGGTGACAACTGGCAAGATTGAGGGGAAAAGAACAAAAGGAAGGCACAGAAATACCTGGATGGATTGATGTGGCATGGTTGAGACAACACTGAGCTGATCCATGACTCTGGTGATCGAGTGAGATGGCGAGACATGACCGCCTATGCTTACCGGCATGGCACATAATGATGATAATGAATGTTCAATCAGTACTGCTGTATGGATCAGAAATATGGAGAATGACAGGAACAGGCACTAATAGACTACAAAGATTCACTGACTGCGTTGAATAGAAGGACTAGAACTGTATGACAGAATCACTCATGTGGAGCTTTATAGAGAACTAAACACATTCCAGTGAATTGAGATGTGAGGAAAAGACTGCCACTGGGTAGGATATACACTGAGAAAACCTGTAAATTGTATGACTAGAAAGTCCTTAATCTGAAATCCACAAGGAAAAAGAAATAAAGGAAGACCTAACAACAAATAGAGAAAAGAATTAGAGACATATGAATAACATCAAAGGACACAGAGGGAGCTGTGGAAGTGACAAAAGATAAGAGGGCTAAGCATGAATTGGTTGAGGACCTATGCTTTTTGGGTAGATAAAAGGCAGCATAAAATAATGCAGTTTTTAACCGGATGTTTTAATATTCTAGTGTTTGCATGTACATTTGTGTTATGGCCTGTTAACATATTGATTTCATTATTTACTTATGCGTCTGATTTGTCTATTCTTTACAGCTTAGCTGGACCTTCCATCTACTCAGATGTATTTCCTGTCAGACATTCAGACGTGTCTCAGTCGCATTTAATATGTTCAAGCTGGCTTGCAAAGCAATCTGGTCTAAAACCTTTGCACATTCCTGGCCACTGTCCTTGTACATTGAGACAGGCAGAAGGGGACACGGCACAATACACTCAGGATCCATTTTGTACAAGAAACTCAGACTTTATATCAAATTGCAAGTATAGGTCAAAGGTTGCCAGCCAGTGTATAATGCCTAATCAGATAAGGTTAGTCTTTCTTAACAGTATATAATTATGTGCAGTTCACAAAGAGAGTAGTGAAATGTTATAAGGAATCTGTTCTGCTGTATGGCAGTGAACTTGGAATGTGAATGAACAAATTAGAAAGAAGTTGGAGGCTATAGAGATGTGGTTTCTAAGACATATGTTGCGAATACCGTGGACTGCCAGAGTAATTAATAATAATTGCCAGGAAAAGGCTGATTAAAGCAAAGCATTATATACAAATATATGAAGAAAACAAACTGTTCTTTTGTCATGTAATGAAAAAGAGGCATTGGAAAACTTTGTGATGACTGGAAAGATCAGTGGGCTGAGAAATAATGCTGCCTCGACTAGGATGGTCACATGAAGGATTATCATCAATAGAATTGATCCAGAAAACCAGGAACTTACATCTGTTGAGATGCATGAATGTCTATACCAGTCGACAGGGCATGTGATGATGATATAGTTGTGTAAACATTTCCAGTATCAAATAACATCATTATTGTGCTGTAGAAAAGAATCACCACATATCTGTACCATAGTAGTGTATGGATTCAAGTCAACAAGAATTAAAAGACTGTGGCAGTTATCGAGTTTGGTGTATTTGCAGGATGCAAAGGGTGAGTTGAGCAGCAAAAAGGATCAAACTAACAAATGCTTAAATACATATGGACAAATATACAACACAAAATGGTATCAAAAATGGGGTTGGCTGCAACTGAATGGATGCTGGAGTACAGGACCTCTGTTCAGTCCATGGGATGTTGGGTATATGGTGCTAGTCCCAGTTTTGTAGACTAATCAGCACTCGATGGGTGATGTTGATATCACGTCAACCACCTCTACTTCGCAGAAAATGTCTTTGTACCAAATTGAAGATCTCCACCCAGAAAGGAATTTGAACACATAATCACTGGTTAATTGCAGCTCCCAAAATAAATTGTGCAGTTCTGGTAACAAAATATGTGAACTGATTGAAAGTCAAGACCACATTAATGTAAATTACTTTTTATAGTTTTACATAAATTATTTTGCTTTTACCCCCATGATTTTTAACTAAATTGTGAAGACTATTTTCATAATTATCATCATTTATTTAAGCAAGAAGGATAATGGAACACGTAAACAGACACACTGACAAAATACAAATGTAGAATTCTTTCTGGCAGTTGCACAGTTTTTATTTAACATATGATTACATGTTATCCTATCATATATGAAGACTGTATTCATGATTATCATGATTTCTTCAAGCAATAAGAATAATGAAACACAGACACACTGATAAAATACACATGTTGAGTTCTTTCTTGCATTCATGCAGCATTGATTAAACATTGTAAGCACATAGAATCCACTTGTACGTGCAGTCTGTTTTCATGATTAACGTCATTTCTTTACAACAGTGACGACAATGGAACTTTTGTCTGCTGCTATGACAACAATTCTGGAGAATTACTGATCGCCTTAGAAGGCCACGGTGGAGGAACCATGGAGCGCTACCATTTTCGCCAGAGTGGGCCTTCCATTGTCCCTTATTTCACTTACATAGAAGAAGAGATAGCTCCTTTCTTACATTGCTGTGAGTTTAGTCAGAACAATACACTCTGCGAGCAGTTTCTCAGGGTTCGAGAGCCAGTTAATTGTCGAGGATACCAACCACCTGCAGCAGGTTTGTCATCATTTGTAATTCTTGTAATTCTTGTAATGTCTGGTACATCTTACAGATCATATCTTATATAGAAAGGAACAGAATCAGGCCAACGAAGACCATGTGTTGCCCATGCAGCATGATCCCTCTCTTGTAATGTCTGGTACATCTTACAGATCATATCTTATATAGAAAGGAACAGAATCAGGCCAACGAAGACCATGTGTTGCCCATGCAGCATGATCCCTCTCTTGTAATGTCTGGTACATCTTACAGATCATATCTTATATAGAAAGGAACAGAATCAGGCCAACGAAGACCATGTGTTGCCCATGCAGCATGATCCCTCTCTTGTAATGTCTGGTACATCTTACAGATCATATCTTATATAGAAAGGAACAGAATCAGGCCAACGAAGACCATGTGTTGCCCATGCAGCATGATCCCTCTCTTGTAATGTCTGGTACATCTTACAGATCATATCTTATATAGAAAGGAACAGAATCAGGCCAACGAAGACCATGTGTTGCCCATGCAGCATGATCCCTCTCTTGTAATGTCTGGTACATCTTACAGATCATATCTTATATAGAAAGGAACAGAATCAGGCCAACGAAGACCATGTGTTGCCCATGCAGCATGATCCCTCTCTTGTAATGTCTGGTACATCTTACAGATCATATCTTATATAGAAAGGAACAGAATCAGGCCAACGAAGACCATGTGTTGCCCATGCAGCATGATCCCTCTCTTGTAATGTCTGGTACATCTTACAGATCATATCTTATATAGAAAGGAACAGAATCAGGCCAACGAAGACCATGTGTTGCCCATGCAGCATGATCCCTCTCTTGTAATGTCTGGTACATCTTACAGATCATATCTTATATAGAAAGGAACAGAATCAAGCCAGCGAAGACCATGTGTTGCCCATGCAGCATGATCCCTCTCTTGTAATGTCTGGTACATCTTACAGATCATATCTTATATAGAAAGGAACAGAATCAAGCCAACGAAGACCATGTGTTGCCCATGCAGCATGATCCCTCTCTTGTAATGTCTGGTACATCTTACAGATCATATCTTATATAGAAAGGAACAGAATCAAGCCAACGAAGACCATGTGTTGCCCATGCAGCATGATCCCTCTCTTGTAATGTCTGGTACATCTTACAGATCATATCTTATATAGAAAGGAACAGAATCAAGCCAGCGAAGACCATGTGTTGCCCATGCAGCATGATCCCTCTCTTGTAATGTCTGGTACATCTTACAGATCATATCTTATATAGAAAGGAACAGAATCAGGCCAACGAAGACCATGTGTTGCCCATGCAGCATGATCCCTCTCTTGTAATGTCTGGTACATCTTACAGATCATATCTTATATAGAAAGGAACAGAATCAGGCCAACGAAGACCATGTGTTGCCCATGCAGCATGATCCCTCTCTTGTAATGTCTGGTACATCTTACAGATCATATCTTATATAGAAAGGAACAGAATCAAGCCAACGAAGACCATGTGTTGCCCATGCAGCATGATCCCTCTCTTGTAATGTCTGGTACATCTTACAGATCATATCTTATATAGAAAGGAACAGAATCAAGCCAGCGAAGACCATGTGTTGCCCATGCAGCATGATCCCTCTCTTGTAATGTCTGGTACATCTTACAGATCATATCTTATATAGAAAGGAACAGAATCAAGCCAACGAAGACCATGTGTTGCCCATGCAGCATGATCCCTCTCTTGTAATGTCTGGTACATCTTACAGATCATATCTTATATAGAAAGGAACAGAATCAGGCCAACGAAGACCATGTGTTGCCCATGCAGCATGATCCCTCTCTTGTAATGTCTGGTACATCTTACAGATCATATCTTATATAGAAAGGAACAGAATCAGGCCAACGAAGACCATGTGTTGCCCATGCAGCATGATCCCTCTCTTGTAATGTCTGGTACATCTTACAGATCATATCTTATATAGAAAGGAACAGAATCAAGCCAACGAAGACCATGTGTTGCCCATGCAGCATGATCCCTCTCTTGTAATGTCTGGTACATCTTACAGATCATATCTTATATAGAAAGGAACAGAATCAAGCCAACGAAGACCATGTGTTGCCCATGCAGCATGATCCCTCTCTTGTAATGTCTGGTACATCTTACAGATCATATCTTATATAGAAAGGAACAGAATCAAGCCAACGAAGACCATGTGTTGCCCATGCAGCATGATCCCTCTCTTGTAATGTCTGGTACATCTTACAGATCATATCTTATATAGAAAGGAACAGAATCAAGCCAGCGAAGACCATGTGTTGCCCATGCAGCATGATCCCTCTCTTGTAATGTCTGGTACATCTTACAGATCATATCTTATATAGAAAGGAACAGAATCAAGCCAACGAAGACCATGTGTTGCCCATGCAGCATGATCCCTCTCTTGTAATGTCTGGTACATCTTACAGATCATATCTTATATAGAAAGGAACAGAATCAGGCCAACGAAGACCATGTGTTGCCCATGCAGCATGATCCCTCTCTTGTAATGTCTGGTACATCTTACAGATCATATCTTATATAGAAAGGAACAGAATCAGGCCAACGAAGACCATGTGTTGCCCATGCAGCATGATCCCTCTCTTGTAATGTCTGGTACATCTTACAGATCATATCTTATATAGAAAGGAACAGAATCAAGCCAACGAAGACCATGTGTTGCCCATGCAGCATGATCCCTCTCTTGTAATGTCTGGTACATCTTACAGATCATATCTTATATAGAAAGGAACAGAATCAAGCCAACGAAGACCATGTGTTGCCCATGCAGCATGATCCCTCTCTTGTAATGTCTGGTACATCTTACAGATCATATCTTATATAGAAAGGAACAGAATCAAGCCAGCGAAGACCATGTGTTGCCCATGCAGCATGATCCCTCTCTTGTAATGTCTGGTACATCTTACAGATCATATCTTATATAGAAAGGAACAGAATCAGGCCAGCGAAGACCATGTGTTGCCCATGCAGCATGATCCCTCTCTTGTAATGTCTGGTACATCTTACAGATCATATCTTATATAGAAAGGAACAGAATCAGGCCAACGAAGACCATGTGTTGCCCATGCAGCATGATCCCTCTCTTGTAATGTCTGGTACATCTTACAGATCATATCTTATATAGAAAGGAACAGAATCAGGCCAACGAAGACCATGTGTTGCCCATGCAGCATGATCCCTCTCTTGTAATGTCTGGTACATCTTACAGATCATATCTTATATAGAAAGGAACAGAATCAGGCCAACGAAGACCATGTGTTGCCCATGCAGCATGATCCCTCTCTTGTAATGTCTGGTACATCTTACAGATCATATCTTATATAGAAAGGAACAGAATCAGGCCAACGAAGACCATGTGTTGCCCATGCAGCATGATCCCTCTCTTGTAATGTCTGGTACATCTTACAGATCATATCTTATATAGAAAGGAACAGAATCAGGCCAACGAAGACCATGTGTTGCCCATGCAGCATGATCCCTCTCTTGTAATGTCTGGTACATCTTACAGATCATATCTTATATAGAAAGGAACAGAATCAGGCCAACGAAGACCATGTGTTGCCCATGCAGCATGATCCCTCTCTTGTAATGTCTGGTACATCTTACAGATCATATCTTATATAGAAAGGAACAGAATCAGGCCAACGAAGACCATGTGTTGCCCATGCAGCATGATCCCTCTCTTGTAATGTCTGGTACATCTTACAGATCATATCTTATATAGAAAGGAACAGAATCAAGCCAACGAAGACCATGTGTTGCCCATGCAGCATGATCCCTCTCTTGTAATGTCTGGTACATCTTACAGATCATATCTTATATAGAAAGGAACAGAATCAGGCCAACGAAGACCATGTGTTGCCCATGCAGCATGATCCCTCTCTTGTAATGTCTGGTACATCTTACAGATCATATCTTATATAGAAAGGAACAGAATCAAGCCAACGAAGACCATGTGTTGCCCATGCAGCATGATCCCTCTCTTGTAATGTCTGGTACATCTTACAGATCATATCTTATATAGAAAGGAACAGAATCAAGCCAACGAAGACCATGTGTTGCCCATGCAGCATGATCCCTCTCTCTACCTGCTGCCATAGACCTGGGTCAGGCGGTTATTGAGTACAGGTAGCTTAGAGTCTTGCACAGTCCCGTGATAAGCGAGAGGATTGTAAGACACACTTTGAACAGCATTGGTTATAAAAGCATGAAAAGTGTGCAAGACGTTTTGGTGCAAGCGCAAAACATCACCATAGATCAGTTAGACTCGAGCGAGCGTCAAGGTCGGACATAGTTCTTGTTACTGGAACATGGCTAACATAACGCTGCTCATGTAGAATAGAATGTGTAGATATTGTTAGGTATGTTTGTGACTTTTTTGTGGAACAACTGGCTGTGTTGTCGACATGTCAAATATAGAGTCGTAGTAAAGTAGACTGTGAAAAAACCATCTCCGTGTCGTGTTGTGCAAATTCGGTTTCAGTAGTTATGACTTTAGCCTGTATAAGATGGAAAGGCTCAATAGTTATCCCTTCTGCTACATGGCACCTGCCTAGTTTACTCCAGAGGAAAGGTAACATCAATACGTCGGGAACAAGACAAGCTGCAGAAGCTGCTGGATCAGCAAAGCAATGGTCAACTGTCCGCGTGTTGGAGCTTCCATCCTAGACCAGTTGATGACCAAGGCTTAGGATCTTTTCTGCCCTGCCTTGACATTTAGTCTTTAGTTTGCATTTCCTTGCACTAGGGTAAAGTGTGTACCCTCCCAATTGCACTCCTCTGCCTGAAGCCGTTGGCACAATATGGGGTGTCGGGTTTGGTGAGCGCCGCCCAACATTCAGCGCTAAGAGAAAGCAGGTCTTACCGTCTACTGTCATATGATAGCTCAGTCATATCTGACTAAGACCTGACATATAAGAAGTATCTAATACACTAATAAAAGACATAAGTTAAAGGTGGGAAGATCAATATAATTGCACCTGGTTTTACCCCATCTGGTTTGCTCTCCCTAAGTAGAAGAGCTAGCCACCTGCCAAGATCATAGCACAAAGCACAAACTCCATAGCTTCAGCGATGACCCCTAGAGGTCTCCAGAAATAATTTCACTTGTGGTCTGAATGGCACAGTTCAGAAATGAACATATTACCTTCATAGAACAAGTAAGATGGCTTGAACACTTCACCACAGACACTCCCTGTTTTGTGTTGTAGTTGTGCTGGTCGTAATGCTTGTAATGTTTCTGTGTGAAAATTGAGCTGTTCATATCTTTATAACGTATGTGTCTCTTTATGTTCAGCACAAGCAGCAGGTGACCCACATATTGTTACGTTGGATAACTCTGCCTACACCTTCAATGGTGTTGGTATATTCACCTTACTCAGGGTCAAGGACACGCAGACTACAGTTCAGGTCAGGGCCGTGCCTGTCAAAAATAACAAAAGTAGGTTAAAATAGCTTTTGTCCACCTATCATGTTTAAATGTTGTCTGCCTTGTTTTTTTTTAAATTTTGTATTTTAAAAATTATTGTTATGTTGAAGATGAGGACAGCACATATAGGAATGTCCCGAGTGCTGTGATGTTGATTCTTGACTCAACTCTTTTAATTATTCGTTCACTTTATGGAAGTTCAGGGAAAGAGATCAAGATAAGACTGGGGGACTGGCATTATCTGCTGTGGAAAGACTGAGTCGAAAGACAGGTGAAAATCAAACACTGCAAATCTGCAGTGATATATATATTTTCATGTGTATGGGTGTGAAAGCTGGACACCTATCACATAGTAAAAGTGAAGGATCCAGGCTTTGTAATTCAAGTGTTGCTGATGTCTTATGACAGGCTACTAGCACCTTGCCGTCTTTACTGATGATAGCTTCTAAAATGGAATTATACCTCTCCACAGCACAAAGCCAGGGCTGAATTTATAGACTATATGTTGCCCATGCAGCATGATCTGTCTCTCTCTCTGCCTGCCTAGTTTACTCTAGAGGAAAGGTAACACCAATTTGTCTGGAGCAAGAGAAGCTGTCAGTTCAGCAAAGCAATATGCAACTGTCTGCTTGTCAGAGCTTTGATCCTAGACCAGTTGTAGACCAAGGCTTAGGACTATGGTCTGCCCTGCCATGACATTTAGTCATTAGGTTACATTTCCTCTCACTAGGGTAAAGCTTGTACCCTCCCAATTGTGCTTCTCCAACCAAAGCCTTTAGCACTCCACTTCCCAGTGGGGAAATTAAGATTATTTCAAGATCACATTAATACAAGAACCGATTACTTGATATTGTTTTTCCCTCCATACTTTACAGTTCTGTACTTCTCGCCCTTCTGAAATTCATTTTATAACATAAGTAAACCCACAAATCACGTTTTATGTAGATGTCTAGACTTGTTCTTGTATGTGTTATTAAATTTAACTTCCATTTGTATGTATACTGTGTGTGTGTGTGTGTGTGGGGGGGGGGGGTGTGGCATTCTGAAAATATGGTGAATGGCGTGCACAGGCTAAAAAAGATAGAGAACCACTGTTCTAATCTGATAACATTAAAAAAAATTGAAATTCTAGTCTGATAACATTTTTTTAAAAAAAACTATAGAGAATGGACAGTCAATGGAAATTCAAGTCTAACGACATTAGAAAACGGACATTTCTATGGCTTTGTCACACTTACATGTGTTGCTGCAGATAGGGAACAGTTTATATCAATAAAAATATAATACCCAAATGTGTTATAACAAGAGAACAAAAAATACTTCACCAAGTCAAGAAATTCTAATATCTTGTTTGGTGTCAAGACATCAAATAGGAAGATTCGAGACCGAGTTTGAGAACAGCATAGGCAAGCAAGAACTGCAATTCAGAAGATGAGAATTATCTTATGTAGTAAATAACTTTCATTAAATGTCAGTAAGAATGTTATATCAAACCTGGTATGGTACTGAATCTTGGATTGTGAACAAAAAAATTAGGAAGAGTAGCAGAGACGAAGAAGAGTCCTGAGACGAATGTTGCGAATTCCTTGGAAGGCCAGAGTAACTAACAGTGATTTCCAGAAAGAGACTAATGAAAGTAGAACATTATATGAGAAAGAGAAAACCTGTTTAACATCAAGATTTTAACTGGAACAGTTGTCTGACTCCTTCATGAAGATGCATGGTAGAAAAGTGTTAGAAACTCATGGCAAAGAGCACTGAATGATGATGGTGATTTGGGTAACAGAAAACTCATTGCCTTCATCATGTGCCATGCAGATAAGCATGGATGGTCAAGGTTCGCTGCCACACACAATCACCAGTCTTGGATCAGGCATGTATTGCCTCATTTATGTCATGTGTCCAAGCCATACAGATATTTATGCCTTTGCCTTCTCCTTGCTCTTGTTTCCATCAATTTAACAACATGATTCGACAACTCTCAGAATAGAAGACGGCATATTTATTTATTTGTACTCCTTGTATAATTCCAGATCAGCCACAGAATGCAACAGTTTTCTCAGCAATAGTTATGCAAGCCAGTAACTCTTCTTCAATATTGGAGGTGCGATTAAGGATGCCTGGTGAAGAGGAATTAGTATCGGTGTATAAAGATTCCGAACTGTTTTCATTAGATGCAGCTACCTCACAACTATCAGGTATACTTCAGCAGTTTTTCATTTACTGTTACTTACTATTGCCAGTGTCTGTGACGAAGGGGTAGCGTAAGTGATTCGCAATCCCGCATACCACATTCAAAATCAGCTACATGGGATTTGGAAGTAGATCACCTTGTGTTGATTTTTTACAGTAGTATTAGCATTGGTTGTTCAGAAAACTGGCAAACTACTAACGTAAACTTGCCTAGTAAATCACAAACAGGTAAAAAATGCTTGGGTTCATTGCGATGTCCCGTAAAAGACTTGCAAATAACCTTTTAAATATTACTTATTCATCATCATCATCATCATGTGCCATGCCGATTAGCAGGGGGCAGCCATGTTTCGCCATCCCACAGGATCACCATGGTCATGGATCAGCTCCGTATTCTGGTTTTGACCATACCACATGGTCAAGCCATCCAGGTATTTACTTCTCTGCCTTCCCATGTTCTTTTCCCCCTCAATCTTGCCAGTCATCACCAAGTTCTCCAATTTATTTCTTCTCATAACGTGTCCAAACAATTTTGACTGTCTACGTCTAATTTCTCAAATCAGTTTATGGTTTTTATTTATTTCTTGTAGGACTTGGTCATTGGTTTTTCTGTCTGTACATGGTGTTCTTTGCATTTTCCTCAGAAACCACATCTCCACAGCCATCAAATGTTTTTCAGCTTGTCTGCTCATTTATTGCTTACTACTACTACTATTCCTGCCTTTCATCTCCCAATGAAGTAGAGGCCTTCACTAACTCATGCTAAACACTTTGTAGACTTGTTCATGATTGGTTCATATTTGCAGTTTTCTACGGGATGAGTTAGCCTGTCTCACGCCAACCCTTCTTGGTCACCTCTAGCAGCATGCATGGCAGATTACAGTGTCACTGTCTTGTGTTTCTGTTATGGGCTTCAATAACACGCAAGCACTTTTTTCGTTTAATTTTTTTTTTTAGAATATCATGTATCGGGAAGAGAAATACTGATATTTTACAAGATCTGAACTTTCAAGAAAAATCACTCATAAAAAGCATCATTTCTTGGAAGCTGAACTACTTTGACCATATATTAGGAGCGTTCATTTGAAATCACCGCACGCAATTGTGTAAGTTGAACATGATCGCTCCCCCGATGTGTCTCCACCTTCCCGTGGTGGGGGAGCTTGCGTGTCCCATCGACCCCATGTGCTTGCCGATGGATGAAAAACTACATATCGGACGGCATATGGGATAGGGACCAGACTAAGAGAGACACAACCTGCTGCTCTGCAGGTAGGCTGAGGATAGCAGTCAAAATTTAAGCTCCAGGGCACGAAGCACAAATCTTGGTCCAGATACCTACACAAACGCCTCCACTGATAAATGGAGGTGAGATACTGAGCACGCTACATGCCCAGTTCAGATACTTGCCCGAAGGCTCTCAGCTGGGGGATATGAGGGATCCCCGGATGAGAGGGCCTGACCGTTTCTCGCTCACTGCTGTACGGAGGTAAGGTGCTGAGCCTGCAGCACATGTAGCCTACCTCGTGAGCGAGTACTAAAAGGTGGAAAAACACCTCGGTCGCACGTTCCGATGAAAGTGTTTAACCGTACTCATGGAGTGAGTGTAGTCAAAGGTGGAAAATTGTCTCGATGACACAAAATGGAAAGCCTGGCTTGCGAATCCATTACGTGGCAGACCAAAGGAAAAGCTTGCTGTGTGGAAGTCGAAATAAGAGTCGAACCAGACGAAGGCTAACCTCATTAAAAAATGCCCGCCGGAAGCCAGAAGTGTCGTCCTACGGGTGGCAAACTAAAAATTGACACTACGCAATTACGTCCGAGTGAAATGTCTCGTCCGAATGTCTCTCGTGCTAGGAACAGCTCTGACTACCTAGTTTCCGAATGCCGCTCTTGTTCGGAACAGCTCTGACTAGGTGGTTTTCCGAATGTCTGTCGTGCCTGGAACAGCTCTGACGGGCGCAACGACAAGCATATGTCCGAAAACTCGCTGAGTGGATGCCGTCTGCAAACCTGTCTGGTTTGTGCGGGAATGGCCCGGGGCAAACGAAATGACCAATATATTGAAGTGAGGAGTTAAAGCAGCCATGAGCAGGACGTGACGATTTCCCTCGGTGAGCCCAGATCCAGGGCGCTATGTGTCGGCCCTGCAACTATGGAAGCAACCTTGGATGGCGGAAAATGCCATGGACTGTCCCTGCCTTCCTTTGAGGGATGACCGTTGCCTTCGACCATTCCAACTTGGCCAGCTGGGTTGTAGATAGCACCACAAAAGTGAGAGTCTCCCAGGAATGCTACCTGGTCAAAAAAGCATGCTGTAGCCGGATGTGTTGGCCTACGGGTTTCGGCCCAAGGGCGCATAACAGACACACCGCAATCACATCTGAAAAAACACTCCGGATGAACGAAAAGAAGAAGAACATGATCATGTCATAGTCATGTGATAAGTACTGACCAATGAATAAAAGAGCATGTGTTTATCATCCCATGGTGCATACATAGGTTCTGTTTCTGACCGTTGAGAAAATGGGCGGGTTGATCCAAAATCCGTCCAGATAAGCTCAAAGAGCGGTGATTCAGTTTCTTTCATTTGAAGGATGTCGACCAGTGGACATACATCGAAGAATGCAGGCAGCAAACGGTAACAAATGTGTGTCGAAGACAACAGTGACAGACTGGGCACGAATGTTCCGGAAAGGATGTCAGTTCGCGAAAGATCTTCGGCAGCCAGGTCAAGCACATATTGTTGCAATGGAAAATACCATCGCCAAAATTGATGCAGCAGTACAGATGAACCTCTTGTCGAAGCATACGTTCGCTAGCAAAAGAATTTGATGTGTCAATTGGGACAATTCAAAAGATCGTTTGTATGAAAATGCAATATCTGAAGGTGTGTTCACAAAGGGTACCATGGATTTTGACCGACCACCAAACAGAGGAACGCATGGGATGGTGTTTGATCCACTTGCTGCGTTACAGAGTGGAGGGTGATGCATTTCTCTTAGTGGCAGGCGATGAATCATGGTGTCACCCTTTGAGCCGAGCAGCAAAAGAGAGAGCATGCAATGGAAGCATACTGGATCACCAAAAGCCAAAAAATTCACGTTAACAGGTTTCTGC
Source organism: Cepaea hortensis (assembly GCA_963921405.1). Lineage (NCBI taxonomy): Eukaryota > Metazoa > Mollusca > Gastropoda > Stylommatophora > Helicidae > Cepaea > Cepaea hortensis. Next base: position 55,128,723 of record OY992884.1, read on the forward strand.
TAGTAAGGTTATGCTGAGCGCATTTTTTTACCATGAAGGGCTATTGTTGGCCGACTTTAAAGAACCTGGTGTCAACATAAACTCTACTCACTACTTGCAAACACTAGACAAGCTGTAAAAAGCCATCAAGAATAAACGACCCGGCATGCTGTCTAGCGGTGAGATTTTGTTGCACGGTAATGCTCGTCCGCATGTCGCAAAGATTTGCAGTAAGCATTAGCTTGAAAGAAGTGGGAAATTCTGCAACATCCAGCATATAGTCCTGATTTGACACCATGCGATTTTCATTTGTTTGGACCTCTAAAAAGGCCCTCAAGGGGCAATGATTTCACATAGATGCAGACGTAATTAATGCGGTAAACACTTGGTTCAGTGAGTAACCATAAACCCTTTTTTGCGGACGGCATTCGCTGCCTACCTAAGCAATGAGATGCTTGCCTGAATGTCTACGGCGACTTCTTCTGACCAACCCATGGTGCATAATTCATTCAAAATGAATGCTTTGTTTAATTCTATCACACCTGTTAATGTTTCTTTCATGCTTTTGTAATAAAGCCATTGGAACGGGTTTCAAATGAACGACCCTTATATAACCTCAACCGGCTCCGTGGCGAAGGGGTTACGGACGCAGTTCATAATCCCGCATACCACGTTCGTAATACAGATGCAGGCGATTTGGCAGCAGACCGCCTTGCATTGGTTTTTTTAAAATAAAATGATGGGTGCCAGTTGTTCAGAAAGCATTGGGAAACTACAGAACGTAATCTTGCTAAGAGATCACAAACAGCCACAAATGCTGATGTTGACTGCGACGTCCTGTAAAGGATATGCGACTGACTTTATGTAACCTCACAGTGCCTTGGAAAGAACAGTGATGGAGAGTATTGTTCCTGGAAGAAAAGGCATAGTCAACCAGCAAGAAGATGACACAGGGCATTGAAGACACCTCGCGTACAAACATTATAAGGCAGAGGAACTGGTGAGGAATGAAGAGACTTTTCACCGGGCCGCAATGACAGCGACATTCTCCATAATCCCTGCTATATGATGATGAATGTGAATAATAATTCCTGCAATTTGAAAAATGAAGACACAAACATTTGGTTGCACAATTTATTGCCTGGCATATTTCGCTGCATCTCGTCAGGTACACACTGCAGAATTCACACAACATAAATTAAAATAACTAGATAAATCCTTCAAGCTGAAATACACACATGTTTGCACAGTAATGTCAATTGTCTACCACAGTAATTTTAAACTGACCATCATGTATTTCTGTTTGCACAAAACTGGCCTATGTAGATTAATCATTATGGCTTCTGCAAACTTTAACCTGATGAGATGCAGCAAAATATGCCAGGCAATAAATTTTGCAATCTATTGTTTGTGTCTTCGTTGTTCAAAATCACTATGGGAAAACATTGTTTTAGTTCTTACAATAACAAATTGATCCTCAGAAATGACGATTCACATAAACACCTCTCAGAATGGGACGCTGGAGCTAACAGTTGTTATGGTGGATGTTGGCCTTTCAGTTCTAGTGCAAGCCACTGAGGAAATGTTGAACATCATGGTGATAGCTGGCTCTCAGCTCAAAGGTCAGCCTGTTTCATTGTGCATGTGATGTTTACTGTTGTTGAATAATAAAATTGTTGAATATAAATGATGTACTGAAGATTTTATATGCATAGAAGCAAGGGTTAGTTGGTTGGTTTTTTTTTTTTTTTTTTAGTTGGTTGATTATTGGTTGGTTGATGTTTTGTTGTTTGATTGGTTGATGTGTTTGTTGTTTGATTGGTTGGTTGATGTGTTTATTGTTTGATTGGTTGGTTGATGTGTTTGTTGTTTGATTGGTTGGTTTTTATTGGTTGGTTGATGTGTTTGTTGTTTGATTGGTTGGTTTTATATTGGTTGGTTGATGTGTTTGTTGTTTGATTGGTTGGTTTTATATTGGTTGGTTGATGTGTTTGTTGTTTGATTGGTTGGTTGATGTGTTTGTTGTTTGATTGGTTGGTTTTTATTGGTTGGTTGATGTGTTTGTTGTTTGATTGGTTGGTTTTATATTGGTTGGTTGATGTATTTGTTGTTTGACTGGTTGGTTTTATATTGGTTGGTTGATGTGTTTGTTGTTTGATTGGTTGGTTGATGTGTTTGTTGTTTGATTGGTTGGTTTTTATTGGTTGGTTGATGTGTTTGTTGTTTGGTTGGTAGTTTTTTTGTATTGCTTGGTTGATGTGTTTGTTGCTTGGTTGGTTGTTTTATATTGGTTGGTTGATGTGTTTGTTGTTTGATTGGTTGGTTTTTATTGCTTGGTTGATGTGTTTGTTTGATTGGTTGGTTTTATATTGGTTGGTTGATGTGTTTGTTGTTTGATTGGTTGGTTTTTATTGGTTGGTTGATGTGTTTGTTTGATTGGTTGGTTTTATATTGGTTGGTTGACGTGTTTGTTGTTTGATTGGTTGGTTTTTATTGGTTGGTTGATGGGTTTGTTGTTTGGTTGGTAGTTTTTTTGTATTGCTTGGTTGATGTGTTTGTTGCTTGGTTGGTTGTTTTTTATTGGTTGGTTGATGTGTTTGTTGCTTGGTTGGTTGTTTTTTATTGGTTGGTTGATGTGTTTGTTGTTTGATTGGTTGGTTGATGTGTTTGTTGTTTGATTGGTTGATGTGTTTGTTGTTTGATTGGTTGGTTTTTATTGCTTGGTTGATGTGTTTACTGTTTGGTTGGTTGATTGTTTGATTGGTTGGTTGATGTGTTTATTGTTTGATTGGTTGATGTGTTTGTTGTTTGGTTGGTTGGTTTTTATTGCTTGGTTGATGTGTTTATTGTTTGGTTGGTTGATTGTTTGATTGGTTGGTTGATGTGTTTATTGTTTGGTTGGTTGGTTTTTTATTGGTTGATTGAAGTGTTTGTTGTTTGGTTAGTTGGATTTTTGGTAGTTGGATGGTTGGATTTTTGATTGATTGGTTGATGTGTTTGCTGTTTGGTTGGTTGATGTTTTTATTGATTGGTTGATGTGTTTGTTGTTAGGTTGGTTGATGTTTTTATTGGTTGGTGTGCTTGTTGTTTAGTTGGTTGGTTTTTTTGATTGGCTGGTTGATGTTTTGATTGTTGGTTGGTTGTGTTTTTGATAGTTAGTATATCTTTATATGTATGGTAGGAACCCCTTTGCTATTTGATCACTTGTGCATTTATCTTTGAAGAGGATACCAATGTTTTATTGATTATTGGTAGATGTTTAATTCAGAATCAACATCATAATATTCTAGACAAACCCATATTATAGTATGTTATGTTATGTTATGTTGAATGACATCACTTCACATTGGGCATTCCCATGCATGCCCATTCTTCAGATGTAGCAGCCATTGTGAAGTATTTCTACTCACTGTTCCCATATAGAGTTGGTTGTCTCATTTCTTGACCTTGACAATGATATCAACATACTTGACCAGACTTCACTTCCAGCATTAGAGTCAGTATCTACCAGCCAAGAGCATGCTGCATTGACAATATTGGTCCAAAACGTGTTTCTTGCCATTTGTTTGGCAAACCCATAGATTCTATATCTTGCAAATGTAGCAGGGTGTGGGTGCTGATCATTCCAGTTTTATTGGACAGGATTGAAGGAAGAGTTTCCACACACTTACACAGGCACTTAGAAAATATCTATGAGGGAAACATTAAAAATTACTAGAGAAAAGCTAGTTTTGACAATAAGTCACTGACTTTTGGATAAGGACATAATGGTTGTTGAAACAACATGACTTTAACTGATGGAATTTAGCATTTCTTGAAGTGATGATAGCCTACAGGAATAAAGAAAAGTGAAGTGCTATAAAAGAAATGGAAATGCTAATATACTCACCTGTGTTATGGTGATAGTTAGCATACACATCCCTGGAAATATCTGCTGAATGAGACCAAGAATTTATGGATTTGTTCTTAGTGCAGTAACATCTATTCTGTAACAAAATAACATGATCTCTGTCTCTCTCTGTCTCTATTTCTCACACACACACAACACACCACGACCACTACAACCACACTCCCCCCACCACTCTTATGAACACAGACAGTTTGCAGGGATGAACATGTAAAGAGATTGGTGGACAGATAGATGGAGGAATAGATGGATGGATGGGCTGACAGACAAGTGGCTGGATGAGCTGAATGGATGAGCAGGTGGATGACAGAATGGATGGGCAGGTGGGTGGATATATGAGCATGTGAATGGGTGAACAGGTGTACAGATGGATGAGTATGTAAAAAGATGGATGATGGGACAGTTTGGATGGGTGGATGAGCAGGTGGATTGAACAAACGAACAAACTTTATTTTTAAAGGGTCACAAATTGGACAAGCAGGCCCGCCTAACTTTCAGCTCTTTCAATCACTCATCTTCCTTATATCAATTTTATGTGAGTAATTATATGTAGCTGTGTGAGCTGATGGATGGATGAATAGCTGTATGGATGGATGAGTATGTAAATAGATGGATTGGTGGATTTGCATTTGGATGGATGAAATATATTTATTGGAAATATACTCATGCAAACAAAAATTATTCATCAGGTCAGCTGGAAGGCTTGCTGGGAAACTACAATGGAGACAGCAAGGATGATTTCATAGCAAGCGACGGAACCTTGCTTGAAGCGAATGCCACCATGCGAGAAGTTCACAATATATTTGGAATGTCTTGTGAGTCACATATTCAATTAACTTTTCTGGACATTGTTTCTGATGAATTTTAATTGCCTGCAACCAGTACCTGCAGTCAGAAATTATTTTCCCTGTGGACGTTGATAGCAAACCGCTGGTAAACTGCAGTCCAATGCACAGAGGTAAAATCACACCTCATAAAATGGATGCCAAATATTTCTTTGCAAAATAAATTCAGACAGCTTGATACTGATCTTTTGTAAATCATTTTTTAAAAAGCATGTCCTTTACAGGATGTTGCGATCAACCCCAGATGTATGTCGTACAGGGTGTAATTTTAATGACTGTGCAGTGTTTGAAAATATTGCCGGTCCAAATATTTGTATTTATATTATGTTGCATGAACTTTACAGAGGGTAAATATAAAACTTGGTCCGGCAATATTTTCAAACACTGCACAGTAACTAAAGATACACCCTATATTTTCTAGGCAATTTTGCGTTCAGTGGTCAGCCATTGCTTTCTGAATGAGAAGTCAGTTTTTAAGGCCAGCTAACTGGTGTAGAGGTTGATCTCACTAGTCCTCTGTCAGTGCACTGAGAGTTTAAGAGCTAGAACGCTCCTATACTTTTGGCCACGTCGCTAGTGAACCATTAGGTCACCCAAACAATGGCACTTAGAGAAAAGGTTAATATAGTCCCATGGCAGCTGCCGAGGGGTGAAGAATTAGACCCTCACATATTCCAGGCCATGACACAAAGAGCAGAGTGCCAAGTTTCCTTCCCTTTCCCCAAATCTTCCCAAACAATTCCCAGAAAAATCTTAAAGTTGGTCAGGTACCTCATTTGCATGAAGCTGAGTTGAACTCAGAGCTGTACTGGTTGGAAAAAAATAGTCTTTCTTTGTAGGGAAGCCCATTAATAACTGGGTTGAGTTGAGTTGAGCTAAGAACTGACATCACAGCACTCAGGACATTCCCATCACACTCTGTCCCCTGGTTCAACAGCCATTGAAGAGTCACACAACTAATCATTCTAATTGCCATCTGATTGAAAGTTCTCCTGGTCTTCCGTCTCAGTTTTCAGATTCTACCAGAACCCCTGCCAATCCCCCGCAATCTCATCCTTTCTACATACGGGTTATCATTTTGTTCCCCCACTTTCTCCACCTGGTCCCACAGGCGCACAACCACCTCCCCCTTGTCCATAAGTAATCTATGACCAAGAGGTGCATTCCCTGCCAGCCTATCAGCCGGTTCATTCCCCCGCTGGACTTAAGGGTAAGTGAAGTGAAGGATCTTTTTACATGGCTGAAGGTACATTGAACATGTTGTGCTAGACCAGTTGTCACTCAGTGGCTGATGCGGTCACTATCATGCCAGCCGCCTTTACCTGGCAGGACATTTCTTGATACTCATGTTAGGCTGCCGGGGTAGGGGTATTCTCTATCAAAGGAGAGGAAAGGTGCCTCCTTCCCTCCGCTAGCCTACTGGACACCCTTGGGAAAGGAGGAGTACCCGTTTTTAGCCTTGAACTCAAGCGTAGTCCATGCACACTGTTTCTAGTAGTTCTGGACTGAATTTTACGTATGGTTGGCTTTCTCTATTAACAATGTCCCTCACCATCACTGCAATTTCAGAGGTACTTGTAATTTACGGCCCCAAGTCAAGTTCGATAGGTCAGCATTTTAGTCCATCTATCCGGTGTAGGGGTTGAACCCTTTCTCTTGGCATCAGTACACCAGATGTTTAAAAACATACATTCTTATCCATTCGACCATGCTGACCTACACTTAAGAGCATATTTCCAATAGTCCTTATTAGTATGTAAAGATTACTGCACTCTTTTTTAATGCAATCTTAAAGTGGATTTGTGCACACATTTAACATGTTTGAAAATTTTACAACAGGGCTGATTCCGGAAAATGAGAGCTTGTTTACAGTTACTCCAGTTTCTGAGTTCGACAAAAGTAGTCCTGAAGAAACAGACACAGTTTTCTATGTTCCAGTGTTTATTGATGAATTGCAAGGTCATGAACTGCCCAATGATACACAGAGAGTGTGTAAAGATAATCCACAGTGCAGGTTTGACTACAGAGTCACAGAAAATGAAGCCATTGCTCTAGCAACCTTGAAATTTAATCAAAGATATGAAGAAAGAAAGCAGGATGTCAGTGTTGGTGAGTAATGACTCAGATAATATAGAGCTAGGTTGTTTTGTTCATGTTAATTAGTCACTCAGCCAGTCATTTAGTTAGCTATTTAGTTAGTTTGTTAGTTAATTAGTTGGTTAATTGGTTGGTTGGTTTGCTTAGTTTAGTCAGTCAGCCACTTAATTAGCTATTTAGTTAGATGTTTGGTTAATTAATTGGTTGGTTAGTTTGTTTGTTTAGTTTAGTTAGTTAGTCAACAGATCATCTTCACTGCACATTGAACTAATTAGTCCATAAGTAAAAACGACACCCTCCACTGAGTGAACTAAAATAAAGAATGAGAAATTCATACAAGACACAATATTATAGATAGAGACAAATTTCAAGCGAACAAAAGAAGAAGAAGTCCATAAGTGCTCAGATCGATTTATCAGTATCTCTCTCTTCATACAGCAATCTGCATCTAAAAATTACATCATATTGCATTGAAAGTTGATGGTAGTTATAATTTGTCATTGGGTAAGGAAGTCGTTTGTCCATTTTGTCCCATAAGAAGCTTTTATAGAAGATTTTGCTGTTTCAGCGAGCATGTTTGTATAACAGTTGGAAAGCTACACTGAAAATGGCAAGGTCATGAACTGCTCAATGATACACAGAGAAGTGTAAACATAATCCTCAGTGCAGGTTTGACTACAGAGTCACAGAAAATGAAGCCATTGGTCTAGCTACCTTGAAATTAAATCAAAGATATGAAGAAAGAAAGCAGCCTCACATCCATATTTTATAGAAGTCTTTGCTGTTTCAGCAGGCATGTTTGTGTAACAGTTTAACAATATGCAAATAGGCATGGTCGGACATTGATTTGAAGCCAGATCATTCGCTATGGGAAAAAAAGACTGGAAACCAATCCATCCATGCACTCAAGCAAGTGACGTCCTAACACTTCACATACACGTAGCAAGTTCCTACTCTGGGACTTTTGTCTTTTATTTTGTTTAAGAATCCACTTTTATGCAAGTATATTATTATTAGAAGCAGTCATAATTATTTGGCCACATTATGAGAAGAAAAAAAACTGGAACATGTTGTGACAACCGGAAAGATTTGAGGAAAAAGAGATAGAGGAAGACAGCGTGAGAAAATTATTGACAGTCTTGTGTCATTGCATGGAAGGGAGTCAACACATGAATTGATCCATGCCATCGGATACCCTGCAGCAGAGTTTTTACCATTGTCTTGGAGTCTGTTGACAAGTAAATACCTAAAATGTGGAAGAAACATGATCAACCTAGGCCTAATTCGAGGCAGTCCATTTCTACTGTGCAGAATGTTCTTAAACATCCGTTGTGCTGATACTGAGGTAAGCAGTTCAACCCCTACACCGGACAGCTGGACTAAAATGTTGACTTGTCATCCTTGACTTGGACGTAAATTACAAGTACGTCTGAAGTTGGAGTGGGTATGCCTGATGGCAAGAGACACTGTTAATAGGGAAAGCTAATCCACATGCAAAATTCAGTCCATCACTTCTGTAAATTGTGTGTATGGACTATACTTGAGTTCAAAGCGAGTGAGCGCACACAAAAACAAAATACTGTGCTGAATTATGACCTGGTTACATCCTAATGAGGTTCTCAGAAGATGTGAAGTTCCAGTACTGGTCTTGCACACCCCAATGGTTTCTCAAGTCGGAAAGGGGAGGAGAGCTATGCCAGGCAGTCCACTTGAAGATGATACTTTGGTACAGGCTCAGGAGAATAGTTTCTGCACCAGCCTCACACTGATAGATTTGTTTAGATCTCAGGAGAATAGTTTCTGCACCAGCCTCACACTGATAGATTTGTTTAGATCTCAGGAGAATAGTTTCTGCACCAGCCTCATGCTGATAGATTTGTTTAGATCTCAGGAGAATAGTTTCTGCACCAGCCTCACACTGATAGATTTGTTTACATTTCAGAAGAATAGTATCCGCACCAACCTCACACTGATAGATTTGTTTAGATCTCAGGAGAATAGTTTCTGCACCAGCCTCACACTGATAGATTTGTTTAGATCTCAGGAGAATAGTTTCTGCACCAGCCTCACACTGATAGATTTGTTTAGATCTCAGGAGAATAGTTTCTGCACCAGCCTCACACTGATAGATTTGTTTAGATCTCAGGAGAATAGTTTCTGCACCAGCCTTACACTGATAGATTTATTTAGATCTCAGGAGAATAGTTTCTGCACCAGCCTCACACTGATAGATTTATTTAGATCTCAGGAGAATAGTTTCTTCACCAGCCTCACGCTGATAGATTTGTTTAGATCTCAGGAGAATAGTTTCTGCACCAGCCTCACACTGATAGATTTGTTTAGATCTCAGGAGAATAGTTTCTGCACCAGCCTCACACTGATAGATTTGTTTAAATCTCAGGAGAATAGTTTCTGCACCAGCCTCACACTGATAGATTTGTTTACATCTCAGGAGAATAGTTTCTGCACCAGCCTCACACTGATAGATTTGTTTAGATCTCAGGAGAATAGTTTCTGCACCAGCCTCACACTGATAGATTTGTTTACATCTCAGAAGAATAGTTTCTGCACCAGCCTCACACTGATAGATTTGTTTACATCTCAGGAGAATAGTTTCTGCACCAGCCTCACACTGATAGATTTATTTAGATCTCAGGAGAATAGTTTCTGCACCAGCCTCATGCTGATAGATTTGTTTAGACCTCAGGAGAATAGTTTCTGCACCAGCCTCACACTGATAGATTTGTTTAGATCTTAGGTGGCTTAAACACAAGTGCATCGAATTTGAGAGCTAAGACTTATAGTCCTCCAGAGGATTCACAAATAACAGCAACAAAATATCTGGAGCTAATGGGAAGCAAGGCTGAAAGGGTTAAATTGGACAACTGAACAGTTACTTTATCAACATCCTGTTCATTGTATATGTGTGTATACACATGAGCTCATTAACCCACCTTATATGTCATGAACTAGAATATATGAAGGTCTAACACTTTACAACCCAATGACAGTTTCTGCTAAGAAACTACCTTCGCCTTTATACGAGGGGTCTTCAAGTGAGAACCTTAAATGTGTTTTTTTCCAGTGTGAATACATTCTGAAAAAGTCCAGAACAAATGTATCATTTTTCGAGTTGTCACAACTGCTTTCATTGAAAGTCTTCCAGTGCTGATAAAGTGCTTGGATTCCTTTAGAAAAATCTACTCTGGGGTCACTACTCAGTGTGCCTGACCTGGTCGTGAACAGTCTGTCACAGAAGTCACTACTGGTTTTTAAACTTCCTACTCCACTCATACACTTGCTGGACTGACAGGCATGCATCATCATACCGTTACTTCATTCGCTGATGAATTTCTATAGGTTTCACCCCTTCACTGATAAAAAAAAATTGATAAACTGCCCTTATGATGTCGCCATGTTCATCTGCACTGTGATATCACATGCTTAACACTCTTGACACCCTTAACAACAAAATTGACAATTTACAAAACAATGGCATGGTTATTGTAATTTATCTCTCACTTTTAAGGTATTCATGTGAAGTCCCCTCATATTTAAAAAAAAAGTCCGAAAGCAGGAGCTTGATATGGGTCTATGAAGTGGTAGGGCCATCACATTTTGTGGTCCTGAATGCATGGAGGAATAAGTGGCCAGTCTTTGCCTCACTGAGTGGATAATGAGCGCAGGTGTTGAATCCTTATCCGACTGTACTCAGGATATTAGCAGCATAATCCTCTAACAATTACATCAACTCCTTTATATTTTTCTTTTTTCCGCATTTCTATCCTGTTTCAGGATATTGCGGTCAACACCAGCATCTTTCAGCTGTGTGTTGATTCCTAGGCTAGATTACGCTCATCAGCACGCACGATTTTCTGAGCGACCGGCTCCATACTCTCATAAGTCACTGGCGCAACTCGAACCGCTTCTAATTCTTGTGCGCTCATGTCAACCACAAGACTATTCGGGATTAACGGAGAAAGCTGCTAACCCCTCGGCCAGGGAGCCGGCAACCCCTTTATATATATATATATATATATATATATATATATATATATATATATATATATATATATATATATATATATTTGTATCTTCTAACAGTTGTACGATGCCCATATCTTGATGCAGAAGCTATTGCAAATGGGAACCGCAATCTCTCAGGGTTACAGGTAGGAGATGTGACAGTAGTTGAGTGCAATGATGGCTATAGCATGAATGGACCAGACAAACTGACGTGCGCAGAGAACGGGGAGTGGAACAGCCAGCCTCCAACATGTACACGAGGTTAGTAGAACTGTTTTGTTTTTTATGTTATACTTGACTATGTATTTCAGCAGATTTCACCCAACATGTAGACTCCCGCTTCACTTCACAACTTCAATACAAAATAAAACTCAGGCCTCTGTGACTCCTGCAGAAAAGTTTTATGTTTTAATGTTAAATTATATTTTCTAATTTCATGTTTTTCTTAAGATCTGTTTATGTTGTTTCTAATGAAGATCACTTAGTTCTGAATGTCGATTTGTTGTGTTGTAATGTAACTTATTTATATCTTGTTTTTACTTTATTATAATCATTGTTATTTTTTACACTGTGATTTCCATTTGTCAGATGTGCATTCATTGTAAGGTATGTACACTGTATACAGATACAAATTGTCACCACCTAATGTTGTTTAATACCCCCAACTCTACACAGATACAAGTTATCACCACCTAATGTTGTGTAATACCCCCAACTCTACACACATACAAGTTATCACCATCTCATCTCATGTATATCTCCCATTCTACACAGATACATGTTATCACCACCTGATCTTGTGTAATACCCCCATTCTACACAGTTACAAGTTATCACCACCTGATTTTGTGTAATACCCCCCACTCTACACAGATACAAGTTATCACCATCTCAACTCATATATATATATATATATATATATATATATATATATATATATAAAATATATCTATATATATATATAAAAGAGACTGTGTGTGGTTGGCAATGTATATGTTCGATAACGGTACATCCGATTGAGATGAAATTTTCTACACGTCTTCCTTTCATTCCTGTGCAACCGACTGTAATAGTTTCTTAGTGTAAAATCTGCTACTTACTTAATAACATGTAATATTTCATTATTCATTACAATTTCTATATAGCAAGGGGACTTAACTCTAGAAAAGTTATTTCAAGGGGCATAACTTTTAATAACATTTCTATATACTTTATAGTCATATTGTTGCATGGTTTTCAAAGATTTATAAACTCTTTGCCTATAGTTATTTACAGGCATATGAGTTATAATAAATAATGATATAATCTTTAAGGCATTTTCAAAGTTTTCATAAAAATAATGCATAACATTGTAACTCATCTTTTTATGCTTAAAGAAGTTATCTACAGTCATGTAGATGATTAAAAACAGTTTTCATTAAAAATAATGGATGGTGTGTGGAAGGACATTCTTTTAAGTTACTGTGTGAATTTAATGAGACGCTCCCCGCCAGGAGCTGGGCGAAGCCACGCCGGGTCAGATAGATAGACAGACAGACAGATAGATAGTCGGGAACGGGAGCTTATATGACTACTTATATGAATTAAATGAGATGCTCCCCACCAGGGACTGGGTGAAGCCGGGCCGGGTCAGACAGACAGACAGATAGACAGACAGACAGATAGTCTGGAACGGGAGCTTATATGACTACGTATATGAATTAAATGAGATGCTCCCCACCAGGGACTGGGTGAAGCCGGGCTGGGTCAGACAGATAGACAGACAGACAGACAGATAGTCGGGAACGGGAGCTTATATGACTACTTATATGAATTAAATGAGATGCTCCCCACCAGGGACTGGGTGAAGCCGGGCCGGGTCAGCCAGACAGACAGACAGACAAACAAGCAGACAGACAGACTGATAGATAGATAGATCCCCGCCAGGGCCTGGGCGAAGCCGGGCCGGGTCAGCTAGTATATATATATATATAATATATATATTCCATACTGTACATAGATACAAGCTGTCACCACTTTACCTCATGTGTATCTTCCACTCTACACAGATACAAGTTATCACCACTCAATCTCATGTATGTCCCCTACTCTACATATATACAAGTTATCACCACTCCATCTCATGTATGACCCCCACTCTACATATATACAAGTTATCACCATCTCACCTCATGAATACACTCCATCTCTTCACAGTTACAAGTTAACACAACTTTCTGCAGTTTATGCTTCTTCTTCTTCTTTCGTTCGCCTGAAATATGTCTATAACTGCAATGTTGTCTCTTGTATGAGTCTAACAGTCTTTTGTGTTGACATTCTGGCGGCGGGATTATGCAGTGTATCTGTGCGGGCTGTTGTTTGTCGAGACTCCTGTCTTTTCCACTTTTCACATTGGGCAGTGGGGAGCATTTTGTGTGATACTCACTGGCACAGGAACGGAGCATAATGGGGACAACCCGTTGCTATGAGGTTGGAACTACGACTAACTAACTAACTAACAGTCTTTTTTTAGTGCACTAAGCGGTCCATAGAGTTTATCTTCCACTGTTGTCTCCCTAGGCCAGAAGGTTTGCCTGGATATGTTGTAGTTTGGGCAGTTTATGCTTTTTAAGCTTTACAGTTGTAAATTACCCCATTGTACACACAGCTGTAAATTATGTCATTGTACACACAGCTGTAAATTATGTCCTTTTACACACAGCTGTAAATTATGTCATTTTACAGAATGATTGAAGCCTTTGATCGAAGCCTTGCTTATAATGAGCACATAGACCAGGTGATAACAAAGGCCAAGCGGGGTTTGGCTGCGATACGGAAGCCAGGAAGCCAAAGAAGATTGATAAACCAACACAGAACTGGCGTCGTTAGCCGCTACACGCTGCGGGATTTGCTGAGGAGGGGATCCGAGCACTTATGGACTGAATGGTTCGATGTGCAATGAGGATGATCTATCGACTAACTAACTAACATTTTACAGAATGCTGTAAATTACCAGGGCTTTGCGTCATCATTTAAGGCTATTGTTGTCTCTTTCTTCTCAGTGGTTGCTGATAATAGTCGTCTAGTCATTCTTGCAGCTGGAACAGCTGCTGGTGGCTTTGTGTTGGTGGTAGCAGTGGCAGTTATAACCAAAATGGCTTGCAAGAAATGTTCTAGTAGGAAATTTACTAAATCAACCATAGGGTAGGTCTTGTGTGCTGTTATTGTTCCTGTTGTTGCTTTTCTAATAACTTATTCAATTATTGATTGTAAGCTGAAATAGCTCAAAAAACTTTTATATAACTTGTTAACAACAGAGATTAAGAGTCGAATAGGCATGCAAAAACTGCATTCCAGAAAATGAAAAGTATCTTATGCAATAAGTCACTGTCAATGAATGTAAGAAAGAGAGTGCTATATAGAACTTGTTTTGCTGTATGGCAGTGAATCTTGGAATGTAAATTAACAAATTATGAAGAACTTGGAAGCAACAGAGATGTGGTTCCTAAGACGAATGTTGTGAATTCCTTGGGCTGCCAGAGTAACTAAGGACGATTGCCTGAAAGAGGCTAATGAAACTAGAACTTTATATACAACAATAAGAAAGAGACAAACAGGTTTCTTTGGTCATGTGATGATAAGAGAAGCATTGGAGAACATCATGATGACTGGAAAGATTGAAGGGAAGAGAGGCAGAGGCAGACCAAGAGAAATGATGCTGGATGGGTTGAGATGGTGAGTGGCACCTTACAGTCTTGACAGACCAAAGTATGTGAGTTGGAATTTGGCCAAAATTCCATCACAATGCCTGGGCAGAGCTTCAGAGAACATGTGGTGCCCAGACGACATGTTCCCTCTCTCAGCCTTGCCTTGTTTGATCCAGAAGAATGGGTAACCAATACGTCTGGAACAAGGTAGGTTGCAGATGCTGGTGGCTCAGCATCAGACCTCCGAGACCTCGCCTCCACGAGCAGGAGATGAGCGATGGCCAGACCCTAAACCTTTGGGATTTGACTTAGAGGCATTCAGCCAAGTCCCGCAGGTAAGGGTTGTATACGCGCCCGACTTTGTGAAGACACATGAAGGGTGTAGCATAGGTGGGAGCGCAAGCACAATTGAAATACCACTACTTTTATTGTTTCTTTACTTATTCATTCGTGGAGATTTGTCTGCAAGCAATATTTCCGGCGGGCCATTTCTCGCTGGTCGGGAGATCCACACAGTGGCAGGCAGGGAGATTTGCTCGCAGCAAATGAGCAATATCTCTGACGGGCCTACTCTCGTTGGTCGCGGGAGCCGCACGAGCCAGGTGGGGAGTCTTACGATAGTACACGCTTACAAGGTCCAGACACTTGCATTTGACAGGTGTACGTTGAGATGGTAGCATGGAGGAATAGCAGAAGAGTTGATCCTGAACACCAAAGACCGAGAAATGTGGATAGACATAAATGCCCATGCCAGCTGGCATGGCTCTTGGTGATTATGATGATGAAATTTTACAAATTCCAAATTTAGATGTGATCACAAGCTTATCTTGGGAATTAGAATGCAGTAGTTCCCATGTCTAAGGGAGAGAACTAGGCAAAACATAATGCAGAATAGCCTTAACTAGAGAGTCCTTGTACTGGAACCCACAAGGCCAACGAAAAAGAGGGAAACCTAAAAACTCATGGCGAAGAAGATCAGCATGGCCAAATGGATAAGAGCACTCATTCTTAAACATCCAGTGTGCTGATGCCGAGGTTGCAGGTTCAACTCCTACACCAGTCAGTTGGACTAAAATGTTGACTTCTTGTCCTTGACTTGGGGATGTAAATTACAAATACCTCTGATTTTGGAGTGAGTTCATCTGATGGCGAGGAACATTGGTAATAGGGTAAGCTAATGCACACGCAAAAATCAGTCCAGTGCACTAGAAGTAGTAGCGTGTGTATGGACTATGCTTGAATTCAAAGCAAGCGAGCAAACAAGCAAACATGAAGATAAGAATTAGAGACAGAGATGGATAATATAGGGAGGACATGGGGTGAAGATAAGAATTAGAGACAGAGATGGATAATATAGGGAGGACATGGGGTGAAGATAAGAATTAGAGACAGAGATGGATAATATAGGGAGGACATGGGGTGAAGATAAGAATTAGAGACAGAGATGGATAATATAGGGAGGACATGGGGTGAATTGCAGCAGGTAGCAAAAGATACGAATATTGGGAATATACTCTTAAGCCGGCTCCATGGTCAAGGTGTTACGGGCGCAGTTCATAACCCCACACACCCGCGTTTATAAAACACAGCTGTGAGCGATTTGGTGGTAGTACACATTGCGTTGGTTTTTTTATGAAATGGTATGGGTGCTGGCCGTTCAGAAAGCAATGGCAAACTACTGAAAGTAAACTTGCCAAAAGATCACAACAGCAAAAAATGCTGTTGTTGAATGCGACGTCCTGTAAAAGGTACAAGTCCTTAGACTGGCAGCCTGGTGGTCATATGTTCAAATCCCCATCAAGACAGATTGGTAAAACTTGATTGGGGCTCCCAGATACACCCAGCCTAAACTGGGTACCAGGTAAAGTCCTGGGAGGTAGAGGCAACAGGCCTGATGCTGACCAGATCAGCCATCAAGTGCCCATTGGCCTGTACAAGTGTGGGGGACTGTACAAGTGTGGGGGGGGGGGGCAGTACAAGTGTTGGGGGCCTGTACAAGTGTGGGGGGCTGTACAAGTGTGGGGGGGCCTGTACAAGTATGGGGGGGGGGGGGCTGTATAAGTGTGGGTCCTGTAGGTCTGTAAAAGTGTGAGGGCATGTATAGGTATGGTGGCCTGTACAAGTGTGGGGGCCATTGCAGGTATGGGGGACCTGTACAAGTATGGGGGGGGGGGGGGGGGGAAGAGGAGGAAATTTACAAGTGTGGGGGGGGGGCTGTACAGGTAATGTGGCCTGTACAATTATAGGGGCCTGTACAAGTATGGGGGACTGTACAAGTATGGGGGAATGCACAAATATGGGGGGGGGGGGGGGGGGGGGCCTGTAATAGTCTGTGTGCCTGCTAGCCTGGTGGTTATGGGTTTGAATTTGCATCAAAGCAGATTTTTAAAATTGACCTAGGCTCCCTGGTCTACCCAACCTAAGATGGATACCAGGACATTTCTTGGGAAGTGAAGGCAGTCGGCGTAACACTGACCACATCAGCCCTGGAGTTTTGATTGGTCCATATAGATATGGGTGTATCACCATATGCTGAATATGCTTTGAAGTGGATAAAAGGGCTCTTTGTTTAGTTACTACTCCCCGTATTACCAATACATCTCAAGATTGTCGTATTGCCAATCCATCTCGAGATTGTCATATTACAAATACACCTCGAGATTGTCATATTGCCAATACATCTCGAGATTGTCATATTACTAATACATCTCGAGATTGTCGTATTGCCAATACATCTCGAGATTGTCATATTACCAATACATCTCGAGATTGTCATATTACCAATATATATCGAGATTGTCGTATTACCAATACCATACTTTTTTGTAAATTGTATGCAGACACACACATTTTTATGACACTATAATACATGAATTATAGTTTTTAATAATACAAACTTCATTATATTAGAATGTAGATTGTTTTTCATTTTTTAATAGTCTATTAAATCAAACTTTATTATATTAGAATGTAGATTGTTTTTCAGTTGAAAAAAAAAAACAACTCATAAATCATTTTGTTTTGTAAATAAATTTTTACTATTCCAATGTCATAAAGAAATTGTTCACTCTCATTTGCAGATCTGATGTAGAAGAAGCAATTGAATTACCCAGTATATTCCCAATTTCTGACATTCCAACACCTGTTTTTGAAAACAGCCTTTTCATGTCAAGGTATGTATAATTCATTAAAATGATTAGGATGCTTGGTCACAGACATGTTTAGGCAAACAACTTTTTTTTTTGGGGGGGGGGGGGGGGGGGGTTGCAATAATGCAATAAAGTTGACATGCCAGTTAGGCATATTGTATATCTGCCAATTATCAGAGACAAACACCTGTCTGCCACACCATGAAAAGCCTAACATAACAAGGTATAGCAGATATTGTATTTGGGGTGTGAAGTGTTCATATTAACACATTCAAAGCTATAACATATGAGGTGTAGTAGTCAGTTCCCTTCCACATCTTTTTTCCTTCCCAGACAATTTCCAGAACATTCTGTCTGGTACACATTTTTGTGTGTCCTGTTTTTCCAAACGATGTTAAAAATATGATAATATTTATTTCTTTAGGAAATAGTGAACATTTATATTTTCAAAAAAAAACAAAAAACGACCTTACTAACTTTGTGTAAGGATTTACTCTGGAGATGATTTAGTAAAATCTCTGCAAAGTAAGAAAAAACCTTACAGTTTTGCAGGTATGAAATTGAGATATTGTGTTTGGGAAAAATAAAATAAGAGATACCTCAAGGCAAATCATGTAATTGGCCAGGTGCCACTCATCCTAAAACACTGGCATGTATCACTGACCATAAAAAGAGCCTTATACTTAACAATATTCCGCCCACTGTGTGTGTGTTATGAAGCTGTGTGTTATGAAGCGATACATGACATTTACAGCAAAGGAAGAAGGGCAGCCAGGAACAACTAAAACATGATGTTTGGAAAGAAAATAAGTTTAAAGACAGAAGCCCAAATAATATATTGCATCATATATTGCCTGGCAGATGTCTCTGCATCTCATTAGGTGCACACTGCAGAGTGATATCTCATCTGAGGTTAATAAAGAAATAACTTTAACTGAAACAGTTAAAACACAAAGTCACAAGGTAATGTTCGAATGTGGAGCATTTGTTATCCACAATATAATTGACAAAACAAAAAAGACTAAATCAGAAAAGATTAAATCAGAAAATAAGTGGCAGCAAGGCCAGTACTAAACAACTTACTTAAGCAACAGATGAGATGGTTTAATCATGCAACAAGAATGCCAGCAGACAATTTCTCTCAAAAGGCAATGCAGTTTCTCTGCAATGATGTGAGAGCAAGATTATGAGGCAGAATCTTGGTCCAAGGACCAGCAGAGACTGTAAATACCATACTAGATGGGGAAACCACCAGAGTCCTTGAAAGCTGATCATACTTTCCCTCAACACTAAAGGCAAGAGAGGACAGAGAAGATTGTGATCCATCTTTTCCATGGGAGCTCTTGTGGTCAAAAGTGGACAAGCTTCTTTTGCTTTCCTAGATAATTTTATTTTGTTCAGTTTATATAACCAGGTTATGGTGGTCAAAATACAGCTGTGGGCCATTTGGCAGCAGACCGCCTTGTGCTGGCTTTCATATAATGGTATGAGCGCCGGTCATTCAGAAAGCAATGGCAAGCTACTGAATATAAACTTGCCAAGAAATCACAGTTAAAAAATGTTGGGGTTGACTGCAACATCCTGTAGAAAATATGCAACTAACTAAGCTGGTCAGAAACAAATTCTGCCACCTCTGTGAATCCAACCATGGATGATTATATTCATAAGTCAGTGGAGCTCAGCATGGCTGAATGGATAAGATCGTTCACTCTTAAACTTCCTGTGTGCTGATTTTGAGAAATGGATTCAACCCCTACACCGATCAGTTGGACTAAGATGTTGACTTCTCGTCCTTGACTTGGGGACATAAATTATAAGCATCTCAGAAGTCAAAGTGGGTCCATCTGGTGGTGAGGGACACTGGTAATGTGGACTCAAAAATCAATCCAGTGCACTAGAAGTAGTAGCACGGACTACATTTGAGGTCAAAGTGAGCCAATGCAAAACGAAACAAATAATCACAGATTGTATTTTTTTTTTTTTTTTTTTTTACTTTTCTCATATTTTCTGTGTGAATGTTGAAGAGAATGCAACTCTAAACAGGGCAATGTTGATAAAAAAAAATAATAATAATGTTTTATAGGCCAGTTACCGGAGTCCATAAAGGAAGAAAATAATAACTCTAACCTACCATGCATGTCGTAAGAGGCGATTAAGGAGGGTTGACGTGAGACTAGCTACCTCGTCTTTATCTGCAAAATCCAACCATTTGTGAACAAGTCTACAAAGGGCTTGGCATTAGTTGGTTGATGCCCTATTGGGAGATGAAAGACAGAAGAATAAGTAGAAGCAGAAGCCAATAATACAATTAGAAGCATGATTTTATTGTGCCTTTGTATGTCAATTATATAAAAATATTGATATTTCTGCTTTGTCTCCTTTTTTTTCAGCCTCAGTAAATTAAGTGAGAAAGGAAACTTTCACATCCCACGACCAACATTTGTAGATCCCAACATTTACTCGGAGTACTTCTAGTCATCACAGGGCTGCCAGTTATCAATTGTGTCACCCCAGGTCACAGTTTTGTTGGAAGGACTATTCTTTTAGCCTTTACAACAGCAAAGCATCCGTGCATGGTTAGCTCAGCAGCTTAAGGCAAAGGAAGCCTTTTATTTATCAAAACTCTCTGAGAAGGCAGCAGTTTGAAGTTACGTGGCAATCCAAAATACCACAGCACGTTGACAGTGCGATCAATGCATAGAAAATCAATCCCATGCATAAACAAAAGGGTTCGGCGTCTTCTCTGGCATTGAAAGATTGGCGATAAATAACCCAAGAATTTCTACCATGCCAAAGCATCTTCTGTTGACAGGCAACAATGAAAACTAAGCTGATCGTATTTGATACACATCACCAGCTGAAGTTGCGAACTCTCACTGAACATACCTGTGGTGCTAATACAATAACTGCTCATTCAACGTGCATGATTCTCATCAATACAAGCACTGAAACAGTGCTATGTAGATGTCAGCATCTTCAGATGTATTCTATATCCTTGGATGTATTCATGCTGATGTGTATGTGTGTTCTCATTGGATGATAGCTTACTGTTTAATTAGAATAATGAAGCTATGGCTATTTTATTTTGATGGAAATCTGTTTAATTATGCTAAGATATTCAAAAGCAGACATGAATAAGAGTACAAAATTAAGTCTGGTTTAAAGGTCACATGGATTGAGAAAATGGTGAATGATTATTAGATTGCAAACACAGACTGCATTCAGAAGGAAATCTGGCCTCATCAATCAAAGTTAAGTGACAACTTCTACTTCTTCTTCTTATGTTTCCATGCGCTTTAAATAAATTGTCTATATCTGCAATGTTGTCTCTTTTATAAACTTACTGTTTTTCCCTTCACTCAATGGTTCGTAAAGTTTAGCTTCCACTGTTGTTTCTCTAGGTCAACAGGTTAGTCTTATATCATATATATATATATAATTGATGAACTAAGGTATGCATACCCAGCATGTGAAGACAGGATTCGGCAGACTGCGCGAATCAAATCACTGATGATTCAACCGGCAAGACGGCATTTACCTGCAAAGCGTTGTGGACCGTAATGAGCACGGCAAGGCATGTAGAGCGCCCTGGTAATCCACTGCACTTGTATTCGTCTCCAGTCATCTTGACTTGTCTTGCCACTAGACTCAGGCGACAGACTGAGGTCGACAAATTGCGCAACTCTTCCTCACTTTAATCCAATTCATCGCGCAAGTCATTCTTCATCACCCCTGCTGAAAGGAACGAAACATGCAACCATCGTGAGTGTCTACGCACGAACCATGAAAAATGAAGATGACGTCAAAAACATGTTCTATGAAGACCTGCACAACGTATTAACATCTGTTCCCAAAGGAGACAAACATATACTCCTTGGGGACTTCAATGCCAGAGTAGGCAAGGACACCGCCTCCTGGAGTGGCATCATTGGAAAGTATGGAGTCGAAATTGTAGCAGCAATGGACTCTCCTCCTTCAGACCTGTGCCGAACATGATCTCCTAATCACCAACACAATTTTCCATCTTCCCACGAGAAATAGGACATCATGGATGCATCCTCGCTCGAAACACTGGCACCTCGTTGACTATGTCAATGTCAGGAGGAGTGACAGACAAGACGTCCAGGTGACAGAATCCATGTGTGGTGCCGAATGTTGGACAGACCATCGTCTCATTATCTCGAAAATAAACATACACATCAAACCACAACGGCGTCCTCAAGGGGTAAAATGCACACACAAAAAAAACTAAATGTCACCCGCCTAAACAGCAAAAAAAATGCAGCTGTCATTTGAATACATGCTTGAAGACCACCTCAAGCCAAATGCTGCAACTAAACAGGATGCGGAAGCAGAGTGGAGAGCCCTAAAGGACATAATTTACAAGGCTGCTATGGAAATCCTGGAAAATTCTGAAGACATCAACCAATTGCTGACCGAGAAACATCTCCTCAAGGCACATTTGAATGACCCGAAGTCAACATAAAAAAAAGATGCCTTCAATAACATTCGGAGAATAGTGCAGCAGAAACTTCGGCACATGCCTGGCTGAGCAACAAAGCTGATAAAATTCAAGGCTTTGCTGACAGACATGATATGAAAAACTTCTACGACTCACTGAAAGCAGTCTATGGTCCTACATCACCAGGCATAGTTCCCCTCCTCAGTGCAGATGGGGGAACATTGATCACCGATAAGAAAGAAATCCTTCAACGCTGGGCAGAGCATTTCAGCAACATCTTAAATGCAGCTTCCTTCTTCGATGATGAAACCATCAACTGCCTTCCTCAAATTCCCACTAATGATACACTTGATAACCTGCCAACCATAGTGGAAGTAAACAAAGCTATCCAGCAACTTTCTAGTGGAAAGGAGCCTGGTCCCGACTCCATCCCAGCAGAGATATACAAGGCAGGTGGGCCGGTCCTAATAGAGCAGCTTCACCAAGTCTTTACAAACATATGGGTGAACAAGACCATGCCACAAGATTTCAAGGATGCGTCAATAGTCCACCTTTACAAATGCAAAGGAAATCGCCAATCCTGTGGCAACCACCAAGGCATCTACTTGCTCTCAATCGCAGGGAAGGTACTTGCCAGAATTCTTCTGTCGCCTCACGGCCCATCTCGATCAAGGTCTTCTTCCTGAGAGTCAATGTGGCTTCAGAAAAGAACGAGGAACTGTTGACATGATTTTTGCTGCAAGGCAGCTGCAAGAGAAATGTCAGGAACAGAACTTTGAAATGTTCTTTACTTTCATTGACCTTACCAAGGCTTTTGATACAGTCAGCAGAGGACTGTGGAAGATTATGGCGAAATATGGCTGTCCACAAAAGTTTGCCCAAATAGTGCAGCTATTTCATGATGGTATGCAGGCAAGAGTACAGGAAAATCGTGGACTGTCTGAGCCGTTTCCTGTCACCAATGGAGTGAAGCAAGGATATGTCCAGGCACCAACACTGTTCAGCCTTATGTTTTCAGCTGTACAAATGAATGCCTTTGAGAACAATGACATTGGAATAGACATCAACTATCTCATGGATGGAAAGTTGTTTAATCTCAGAAGGCTGAAAACCAAAACTAGAACTAACAGTGACACCGTCAGAGAACTGCTGTTTGCTGATGATTGCGCTCTATATGCCAACTCAGAGGCAGACATGCAACACAATGTTTCAACTTTCTTATATGCCTGTGCCAACTTTGGGCTCAATATCAACTTGGAGAAGACTGTAGTTATATACCAGCCAGCTCGAGGGAATAATCACACTGTGCCGAATATTAAGGTGAACGGTCATAAACTAAGTGTTGTGAACAAGTTCACCTATCTTGGCAGCACTGTGTCACAAGCTGCCACAATTAATGACGAAGTGAATGCAAGAATCTCCAAGACCAGCGCGGCCTTTGGCAGACTGTACAAGAATGTATGGGACAGAAATGGAATAAGTCTGCAAACAAAGCTTAAAGTCTATAAAGCAGTTGTATTATTCACGCTGCTATATGCTTGTGAAACATGGACTGTTTATCAGCGACATGCTAGGAAATTAAACCACTTCCACACAGTCTGCCTTAGGAAGCTATTGAAGATTAAATGGCAAGACAAGATCCCTGACACTAAAATTCTAGAAAGAGTGTCCATGCCCAGTATCCACACTCTACTAATGAAGAATCAGATTCACTGGGCTTGTCATTTAACTCGTATGCCAGATCACAGGCTTCCTAAACGAATTTTTTACGGTGAGCTGCGTTGTGGTAAACGCTCCCAAGGCGGCCAGAGGAAACGCTTTAAAGACACTCTGAAAATCTCACTGAAAGCTTTTGGAATTCATCTTGACACCTGGGAGACTGCTGCTAAAGACCATAATTTGTGGCGTGCATCATTACATAAGGGTGCAGTTACTTGTGAAGCAACCAGGACTGCAAGAGCTGTGAAGAAAAGGGTGGACAAAAAAACCACTGCTGGAGATCCTCCTCCTGGAACGTCAAGATTTCTTTGCCTACATTGTCAAAGAACATTTCGAGCTAAAATAGGCCTTATCAGCCATCATAGAACTCACGGCTCCATACTTTCAACCCCACTGGATGAAATTAATGGTCATCATCATTCTCGATGGACAAACAACACACACATATATATATATATATATATAAGATATATATATATATATATATATATATATATATATATATATATATATATAAGATATATATATATATATATATATATATATATATATATATATATATATATATATATATATATATATATATCGGGGCAGTCTTGAAGTATGTGATCCCCTGTCTGAGATGTCAATCCACATCTGCACATGGCTGATTTGCCAGTCTTAAATTTTGTATACATGTGGCTGCGCAGTCAATTGTGCCCAATTCTGAGACATAGAATAATAATTTGTTCTGACTTGTCCATGCATATTATGGTAATTGTTTTATGCTGATATTGTTGGCTTTCAGATCGATCTGATGATTCTGTTCTTTTTGTGGTATATGTTTTGTAGTACCAATTGCTCTTATCTTGCTCTTTCCTTAACTAGTTATCAGCTTTCTCATTTCCAGTCACTTTAGGGTGAGTGTGTATTATAACTACTGAACGTAAAATTGCCAAGATATCACAACAACAACAAATGTGGCGTTGACTGTGAAGTCCTGCAAAGGATATGCAACTAAGTAGGGGTGAGACAACGCCTACTGTATGGCTGGTTACCTTAGATTGCCTGCCAAATTCAAACAGTAGTGTCTGCAGTACTGGCAATTTTCTTGAATGAAGAGCCTGAAGTAAAATTTCTGTCTATCAGTAATATCACAGGCTGTGGTCTATGATGGCAGATTTTTAATAAAATATATAATACTTTACAATATACAAGAATGTTGGATGGTGCTAACCAAACCCAGACCCCACATTGTGCCAATGGCTGTGGGTGGAGGAGTCCAATTTGGAGGGTACAAGCCTTACTCTACTGTGAGGAAATGCAACCTAAAGACTAAATGTCATGGCAAGGCAGACCAGGTCCTAAGCCTTGGTCAGCAACTGGTCTAGGATGGAAAGTCCAACAGGTGGATAGTTAGAGCATTTCTTTGCTGATCTGGCAACTTTTGCAGGTTGTCTTGTTCCAGACTTATTGGTATTACCCTTTCTCTAGAGTAAACTAGGCAGGCCAAGAGAGGGATCATGCTACATGGGCAACACATGATCTCTAAATTCAGCCCATGCTTTGTCTGAGGAGAGGTATAACTCCATTTTACAAACTATCATCTATCAAGACAAGGTGCCAGTTAGATTTATGATGGATATTCAGTAATTTCTCTGGCAATAAATGTACTTACATTTCAATGAAATGCCTTTCGTTGTCATTAGGCATTTGGCACATTTTGTAACTTCAGTGTATCCAGTTACGCCATGTTTCATTGATACCAAGCGCATTTCTAGTAACCATATGTTTGTTTTCAACAGACACAATAATGCTGTCTATGGCCTGTTGGATAGCATAGTCATTCGTGCTCTTGGTGACCAAGACAGGTCTAGACTCAATCCATAGCAGTAAAAATGAAAGCAGTTAGGTATTTGTCACTCCTGCAAAAAAATGAAAGATAATAAACACAGACACAGTACATACCTTACAACAAACGCAAGCCTGGCAAATGGAAACCGCAGTGTAGTAACGTAAAAATAATATAAAATTAAGTTAAAACACAAACAAACCAACGTTTCGATATGTGACCTTCATCTGCAACAACACAAACAGGTATAAAGAAGAACATGAAATTAATTTTAAGAAATGTGTAATTATCTCTCACAGTATTTTGCTGCAGTCAGACATACCTGTTTTCCTTGTGTAGTGTTATACTGTTATATGTTATATATATAGTGTTGTAGTGCTGCAGCTATTACTTCTCTTCTCTGTCCCTAGCAGTGGCAGGGTTCCTTTTTTTTCTAACCTGTACAACTCATAGATTTCAGTGAGAATCATCTGGAAAAGAAAACTGGTCACTCCACCTCATGCAGTGACCTAGAAATATGTGAA
Organism: Cepaea hortensis; assembly: GCA_963921405.1. NCBI lineage: Eukaryota > Metazoa > Mollusca > Gastropoda > Stylommatophora > Helicidae > Cepaea > Cepaea hortensis. Next base: position 55,154,948 of record OY992884.1, read on the forward strand.
GGCCAGACACCTCACACGTTTAAGGCAATGTCAGCCCTGGAATTACCTAATAGGTCGATACAAGATGGGAAACTCAAACAAATAAGTCCACGCCTCCATCAGTAATTCCAGTCAGAACATTTGATGATATAAAATTAAGGCATGATAGATATTGATGTATAGAAACAAGCATGATGAACTAATACTTGTTTTTTTAATGAATTTTTTTGTCAACTATACATAGGATGTTAGGGATATGGTAAAGTAAAACATGGGATGTTGGGGATATGGTAAAGATTTGAACCCAGGTTCACTTGTCTAGCAGGCAAGTACACTGACCACTGTGATACTCTAGTTCCATTTGCGTGTCATCTTATTAATAAATTCTCGTAGATCCATTATTTTTCTAACTCAGAAGTATTCATGCATTCCTAGTCTCGTCTCTTCTGTCTACCTTAGAGACAATAGTTACTTACAATTTAGTGCTTTATGATAACATAAGTAAATGCACGAATGTACTTTTATGATTAAAACCAATGAGATGCTTCACGGGGAAACAATAATCCAGACCCTTACAAGTGAGGGTGTCTCCATGATGAGGTGGTCGAACCATCTGGTCTGCACTGTGAAAGTCTGGACTCTGCCATTCGGTTCACGAGTGCAGTTTTATCTGAGATCTTTGGGAGTCATGGAGTTTGTGCTTTGTGTGATACTTGAGACAGGTCTCTCTGCAGAAAGAAGACTGAGACATATGAGATAGAACCCAGTGCTTTGAAGTCGAATCTCTTGCCTTTAACTCCTTGAACCCTTATGAAGGAGCAAGCAGGCTATCTCTCTACCACGGAGATGTCACAACACAAATACCTTCACATTAATTTTCCAATCTGATCTGTTGTGTAAAATATTTGTTTGAGAATATTTTAACTCATTCATTCATTCAGTAGCATGTCCTTTGCAGAACCCCGCTCCCATAACAACCTGCCGAAAAACTTCTCGATCACAAGCAAGATGTCCCGCGTATGATACACCCATCTGGAGATCATCCGCCACATCCTGCACCCATCTTCTCTTTGGCTTTCCTCTTCCTCTCTTCCCAGGCATATACCCCTCCATTATTGTTCTCTCCAAACTTTCATGACGTTTTAAGTGACCAAAATATATCAATTTTCTTTGTTTTATCGTCTTTAATAGTCAACCCTCTTCAATATATTCAGCTCTTGAAATATTATATTATAACTAGAAAGGCTTTATTCTGGAACCCATAGGGCGAATGAAATAGAGGAAGACATAAAAACACAGAGAAGAAAAGTAGAAACAGAAATGAACAGTATGGGGAGGATATGGAAGGGGTTGCCTGGGATAGCTAAAGATAGAATGGTTTGGAGTGAGTTGGTTTAGGGACATTGCTCTAGTGGGGGATAAAGGGGGAAAGTAGAAGGGTGTTAATTACTTCATGCTGGAAATTTAAAATCTAACAGAATGATTGTAATGTTTAATCATTATCAGCTAGGCCATGTGGCGCTAGCAATCATAGTCCTCCACAACCATCTGTGTTTTGTATATTAAATTTGACTGCTGATTATCTTCCATACCATGCTGCCTATGCATCCAGCATTTTCTCCCTTTGTCAACCACTGTCTGTAACACCCTGAACCTTTCTGTTTTCCAACCCCTCATCACTTCATTCTTCATTTTTCTGTAGTCAATCTCATGTGGCTTTGGTCTGTCCACAACCTTTTGCTCGAGTACTGTCAATCATTTCTGATACAGATGTGCATTCCATGAAGGTACATCTTGGTTTCCTACTGCTCTTCTTTCCCTCCAACTTTCCTGTTGTCACAATATACACTTTTATCTTGCTCATGATATGCCCAAAGAATGCTTGGCTTCTGCTGATGCAGGTAACCAGTTCTCTTCTTTCAAGTTCTTCATTATATTTTTTATCTGTCCATGGTGTTCTTGTCATTCTTTATAGAACCACATTTCTACACCTTCCACATAATTTGTGACTTCTATGTTTTGAACCCATTACCTACTAAAATGTGTCAAACACAATAATATTCATAACTGCCCTTGGCCTGTTAATCATCTTATATATAAAAAAGGATCTCCGTCTGTCTGTCTGTCCGTATGTCCGTCTGTCCTTTATGCGCTCGCGAACGGCCCATCCGATTGAGATGAAATTTTCTACACGCCTTCCTTTCATTCCAGAGCAGCCAACTGTCGTAGTTTTTTTTTCTTCTTCCTCCTCCTCCCTCCTCCCTCCTCCCCCTCCCAAAATACGTACGTCCAGGAAATGGTCTTCTACATAGACACTTCTCTCTGAGGTCCGCGATAACATATTAACCTGGTGGGATGGAATTATCAATCATCCTACTACCTCCTCCCTCCTCCTCCCTTCTCCTCCTCCTCCCTCTTCCTCCCTCCTCCTACCCTCTTCCTCTTCCCCTCCTCCCTCTCCCTCCTCTTCCTCCTCCATCCTCCTCCTCCCTCTTCCTCCTTTTCCTCCCTCTTCCTGCTCCTTCTTCCTCCCTCCTCCCCCTCCTCCTTCCTCCTCCTCCCTCTCCGCCTCCTCCCTCCTCCTCCTCCCTTCTCCTCCTCCTCCCTCCTCCTCCTCTCTCCTCCTCCCTCTACCTCCTCCCTCCTCCTCCCTTCACATTCCTCCTCCTCCCTCCTCTCTCTTCCTCCTCCCTCCTCCTCCCTCTTCCTCCTCCTCCTCCCTCCTCCTTCCTCCTGCTCCCTCCTCCTGCTCCCTTCTCCTCCCTTCTCCTCCTCCCCCTCCTACCCCTCCCTCCTCCCCCTCATCCGTCTTCCTCCCTCCTCCTTCTTCCTCCCTCCTCCTCCCCCTCCTCCTCCCTCTCCTCCTTATCCCTCCTCCTCCATTCTCCTCCTCCCTCCTCCTCCTCTCTCTACCTCCTCCCTCCTCCTCCCTTCACATTCCTCCTCCTCCCTCTTCCTCCTCATCCCTCCTCCTCCTCTATCCTCCTCCCTCCTCCTCCTCCTCCCTCTACCTCCTCCCTCCTCCTCCCTTCACATTTCTCCTCCTCCCTCTTCCTCCTCCTCCCTCTCATCCTCTTCCCTCCTTCTCCTCCCTCCTCCTTCTCCCTCTTCCTCCTCCCTCTTCCTCCCTCCGCCTCCTCCCTCCTCCCACTCTCTACTCCTCCCTCCTCCTTCTCCTCCCTCCTCCTCCTCCCTCTTCCTCCCTCTTCCTGCTCCCTCCGCCTCCTCCCTCCGCCTACTCTCTCCTCCTCCTCCCTCCTCCTCCCTCTCCCTCCTCTTCCTCCCTCTCCTCTTCCTCCTCCTCCTGCGATCTCCTCCTCCCTCCTTCTCCCTCTTCCTCCTCCCTCCTCCTCCCCCTCCTCCTCCACCCTACTCCTCCCTCCTCTTCCTAATCTCTCCTCCTCCCTCCTATTCCTCCTGTCTCCTCCTCCCTCCTCCTCCCTCCTCTTCCCTCCTCCACCTCCCTCTTCCTCCTCCCTCCTCCATTTACCCAAGACAGACAGACATACAGATAGTCGGGAACGGGATCTTATATGACTACTTATATGATTTAAATGAGATGCTCTCCACCATGGGCTGGGCCGGGTCAGACAGACAGACAGACAGACAGACAGACAGATAGATAGATAGACAGACAGACAGACAGACAGTCGGGAACGGGAGCTTATATGACTACTTATATGAATTAAATGAGATGCTCCCCACCAGAGTCTGGGCGAAGCCGGGCCGTGTCAGCTAGTTATTAAATAAAATGAATAGTTTTAGTGCTCCAATATCTGATTTTAAACAGAAAAACTTATAATAGGTTGCCCAATTTGTGCCTCTCATATTTCACTGCATCTAATTTATTTTTTTTTGCATATTCTTTTTACAGGACATTGCTGTCAACACCAGCATTTTACTGCTGTTGTTGATGTCTTGGCAAGTTTTTATGTTCAGTAGTTTGCCATTGATTTCTGAACGACCAGCTCTCATGCCAACTCATTAAAACCCAGGGCCACGTGGTCTGCTGCCAAATCAGTCGCAGCTGTGTTTCGAACATGGGTAAGCGGGCTTACGAATCGCGTCCGTAAGTCATTAGCCACAGAGACCGGCATCTCATATATAGTATAATTGAAATACATAACACTGGTAGTCACTAATACTGTTTTAATCTGCTGAATACACCTGACAAGATGCAACAATATATGTTACGCAACAAATTGAGCAGCCTCTTGTTTATTGCTTTATTTCATATCTGATTGCTGCAGTAGAAAATTGCAGACAACTGTTAACAGATTTTATCACTGAAATTTAAAATATCTTTCACTATAGAAGACCGCCACAGATAGGAAAGATAATTTCCTGTGCTGTTTAGCAGCATTTCATCATATAAGGTTAAAGACCATTCCCATATTATGTTGCATATCAAGGATATGGTGCTTTGTCCATGTCTGTAGGCCAGTTGGCACTTAAGAGGTAACATGGTAAGAATAATGTTGTCATTATTCTGTGACCTAGTATATGTGAAACCTAACAATTCACATTCCCACTACAATATACCAATTCTAAAGAAACCACCGTGTGCTTATCAGTTTCTCATTACATGGCCATCAGACTTTCATTACCTCTAAAGAAGAGAGTGTGATATGTGGAGTAATCAGTCAAATATAGCAAGTTGTTTATGTTTAAGAAGTGAAATGGATTGGACTGCAGTAAAGTTGTAAAAATCCAATGAATAAATCAACAAAACGAGTGGAATTAGTCAGCTCTACAAGAACACAATCACAAGTGACAGAAAGGACGGTATAGCTTGAAAGACAATCAGCATACAGATAAAAAGACACTGATACAACATCAGTGTCTTTTGTTATGGTATGCTGACAAAGGCTTTCTGGCTGCAACATCCACATTCTGTCACTTGTGACTATATTCTGGTAAAGTTGACAGATTGTTGATTTACATTTAGAATTTTTCAACATGTCACTCCAGTGTAAATCTAGCATTGTGACTGCCCATAAATGTATTCTTGGAAAATGAATGTGGTAGTTTCCTCTTGCCTTCCACAACTACATCATAAGAGATGTACATGTTATAAATATGGTTTAGAATGAGTAAATAAAAATTGAAAATATTTGTTCACAGTTTTTGTTTGATGTCACTTGAGTTGATCAAACAATTGTTACATATATGCTCAATGTTTCATGATCAACTCTGACATCGTTATAAATCATGTGCCACTTCTGTTGATGTAGAACGCTTGTTGACATCTTTTATTTCAGTGGTAGTTGACACACAGGTGTGTTGGTGTAACGGTTAGGATGTTATGCTAACAATGTCATGAGTGTGGTCGGGCGAGGATTTGATGTTAGCTCTCATTGCTGATTGTTCGCTACTTATTCCTTCATGCACACAGGCCTACGAAAAAAATGTGATGTTCCTAACACTTCACATAGCCATGGCATGATCTTTCTATATGACTTGTTATTCTTTTTCTGTTGTTAATAGTTCCAGCATTTAAATCAGCATTTGTATAAATTAATCTTTGGGTGAACATTGTTTTGACCTTATTTCAATGAATTTTCATGCTTATCTATGCATAGGAATCGTTTGAAAATTAATGGAAAATTAGAGATATTTAATGCAGTCTCGGAAACTTAGATACATAAAATAGAAGTAAAGGGCCCTTGTTAAACGTCTTGAGACATATTGGGTATATGGTGCTGGCCCCATATTGTTATAGACCAAGGGGTGATGTGGTCAGTATCATGCCAGCCACCTTGACTTTTACAGATGTATCTTGGTACCCATTTTAGGTTAGGTTGACCTTGAAGGAGCCTGTACAAATTATTACAAACATCCGAAGAGGAGGTGATAATTTTTTGGCCACATTATAAAAAAATAAAGTTTGTTGCGTATCCCTTACGGAACGTTACAGTCAACACCAGCATTTTCAGCTGCTGTTGATGTACTAGGCAAGTGTTACGTTCAGTATTTTGCCATTGCTTTCTGAACGACCGGCCCCTATACCTTTTTCGAAAAAACCAGCACCGCTGTGTTTCGAACCCTGGTATACGGGCTCACAAACCGCGTTCGCAAGCCCTTAGCCACAGAGACCGGCCACATTATAATAAGACAAAAATTTGAACACATGACAATCAGAAAGATTTATGGAAAGAGATAGAGGAAGACAGTGAGAGAACATTTTTGACAGTCTTGAGTCATGGCATGGAAGGGAGTCGACACTTGAATTGATCCATGCCATCGGAGTTCGCAGTTTGTGGAGAAGCATGTTCGCTGGCAAGGCACTTGATGATGGTGACCTGGGAGCCAAGGTCAGTTTCGCAAATCCACTTCAAATGCAGATTTGAACCCATGATGACCCAGCTGGCAGATAAGTGTGCTATCTACTGCACTGCTACAACTCCGTGTCAAAATGTGGTTTTTTTTTTTTCAAAAACTAAAGTGTGTCCGCGTCCTGCAGCTACAAGAAAGTGGTAGACATGTACGGGCTTTATCTATCTGCTTAACTGCCATGTGGATTAAATGAACAAATTGTTTAGCATGCTTCTTATGAACAATCTCTGTCAGGTCAATGGAGAAAGATATACTGACCTATTGACTGAACATTAAACGTAAAACTGAGTGGAAGTAGAAGGGAACTCCATTCAACAGCCTAATTCATCATGAGAACTCTTTTGATGGTGGCGTAATCATCAGAGATGTTTTCACAGGAGAAAAAATAAATGTGTTGGTGGTGATGAGGGCCAGGGGTGGAGATATCACATAATTCATAAATTATAACAGAAGTAGATTAATTAATCTATGCATTGTTTCTAAGATTTCAAATCAGATGACATATACAGTATATTTTTTGCATTGTTTTGAATTATAAATTTTGTTGTTCTCACATTGCAACAAAATTAATTTTAACTTTGTTTTCTATGCATAATGTTGTTCTTCGCATATGTTCTAGAGTCTGTCAGAAGACGGCTCCGTGTTAGCAGCAATATGTCATATCTATATGTGTTGAAACCACTATTATAATCAACAGCTGATGTGTTTCAGAAATATGTACTTACATAGTTAAAATAGTCAGTCATCAGGGACTGGACTTGCATTGTAAAAACCACGAGTTAAAAATAGAAATATAGGTGTGTATATATATATATATCATCATGTACTGTGTCAGCTGGCATGGGCGCTCATGTCTGTTCACAGATCTCGGTCCTTGGTGTTCTGGTTCAACTCTGCTGATGATATTCTTCCATGCCACTATCTCAGTCCATCCAGCATCATTTCTCTTGGTCTTCCTCTTCAACCGCTGAGCTTTCCAGTCATCACAATGTTTTGCAGTGCCCCTCTTCGCATTACATGACCAAAGAGTACTGTTTGTCTCTTTCTTATAGTTGTTTCTAATGTTTACATTCATTAGCCTCTTCCAGGCAATCGCTATTAGTTACTCTGGCTGTCCAAGGTATTTGCTAAGTCTGCATATATATATATAAAATCTGCATCTATGAATGAATAGCAATGTCATATACAGTAGAGTCTGGATAAGTAGAAGTCGCAGGGGCCGAAGGAATTTGTTCTAATTATCCGAAATTCTACTTATCCAGACAGCACACATATTTACACTAATCTGCACTAATACCATGCAGTGGCATTGAGTAAAATGATTGTACCACTTAGGAAACACAGGTAGTGAACAAATAAATAGCAATACAATATCAGAAATGTTGAAATGTTTAATTTTGAAAATTTCCAAATTAATTAAAGAAAAAGTCTGTGATTTATCTTCCCATTGCCTGTTTAAAGGCACAAAATGGTGAGACTGCATCATCTGAACATCCATTCTGCATCGTGTAAATGTCAGTTTTGTCAATTGATGCCAAAATATCTGACTGCGATACAGGTTGTGCTTGCAGCCTACAGTCATCCTCATCATCAGAGTCGGGGCTGGAAGGGTCTGTTGGTTGAATGACTGGCATACATAGCCCTATAATATCAGTGCTTGAAAGAGTAGCACTAGTAGAAACATCATTGTCAATGTTCACAAACTCCTCTGTATCAATCTTCAGCTCTTTATACAATCTAGCAAGTAATGGCCCCACTGAAATGTCAGTAACATTGCTCTCACTGCTCGCAGAATTATATTTTGCTAAAGCAGGTTAACTCGATGTGTCTTCTATCCATGAGTGAGTCGTTGCTTTGTCGACTGACTGTTTCTCTCCACACACATTCTTGTAAGTGATGCAATGTTGTTTTTGGAAACGATCCAACCAGCCAGCACTACAATTCCAGTCTGTCTGACCTCCAAGATGCTTTCGCAATAAATAAAGGCCCATTTACTGGTACACTTGCCAATCTAATCACAGTGAACCATTTTAAAAGGGCAGCATCAACAAAATCGCACGCAGCAGTTCTTCTAGCTCTCTGCCTATCACTGTCGATTTAACATTCGAAAAACAATTGCTTGTAGCGGCCTTATGCTTTAAAATGCTGGAAAGTGCCGATGTTGGAATACCAAATTCTCTAGCTATATCCATTTTCTTCTTCCCACTATGTTCAACCTCTTCCAACAGCTCAATCTTTCTTTTTAAAGTCAAAGTTTTCAGCTTTCGTCCACTAACAGTCATTGTTGACATGTAGCAACATATCATATGTGCGAGATTGTTCTCTGGGCTGACTACAAATACACATTCTATCGCGAAACAGTTTTTTTTTTTTTGGGGGGGGGGGGTGTGAAATGAACAGTTCGACTTAAACGTGGACATTTATATAGTCGGTATTCATTTTTATGTTCGACTAATCCAAAAATTCGAGTTAACCGAATTCTACTTATCAGGAATTTTTATACAAAGATAAAGAAGGATCTTGGCCAGGACCAAGCCAATAACGTCGACTTAAGCGAAATTCTAGTTATCCGAGTTCGACATAAGTGGACTCGACTGTAATAATCTATCTGTAACAGTGTCTCTCTTCTTATTATGTGACCCAAAAATACTGTTTGTCTTTTTCCTTATAGTTGTTTCTAATGTTCTACATTAGAAAATAATTATATATATATATATATATATATATATACATCTATGGATTAACAGCAGCGTTATGTAATAATCTTTCTGTAACATTAGAGGTTTAGAAGATATGATTTAAAAACCCAGTAAGACACAATGTGATGAAACAAAACCAGACCTATGATGAGCCTGGTAAATTAGAAGCAATATTATGGCTTCATATTTGCAACTGAGTCATAAAATAGCTACTTGACTTTGTTCATGGAGGCCATTGTTTACGATTCTTCGCTCCATCGTCACAGAATCATTTATAAAGTCAAACCAGACAGACCTATAAATTATATGTTAGAACTTCTGCTATTTTCCCCCTAATGTGATACTGTCCCTTAAACTGACTGTAAATAATCACTTATTCAAACCAATGCCCATACAACTTCTCTGAGAAATTGTAGCAAAATATTCTGATCATGTATGGAGCAACTGACCAATGTATGTCTTATCAAAATGTTAAAGCGAAAGGATCAACTTCACTCCACTGAGTTTTACTCATCTGATTCAGTCTTTCTCTGCAGAATGGCAAGCCACCTGACAAGAGTATCATACAAAACCTGAACTCGGTTGCATCAGAGATGACCCCAGGGGTCTCCAGAACAATTGTACTCTTGGTCTGAATGATGCAGTCCACTGGGCTCACGACCTTCAAAGCACAAGACTGGCAGCTTGACTGCTTTGCTACAGAGACCCCCCTTATCAGTGTTGCCACCTCCCTTTGATGAAAAAGCACCAAAATCGACCCCAAAAAGCACCAAATTTTTTTGTAAAGCACCAACTGTTTTTATTACAAATGCAACAAGGTAGCACATTATTATTTATTATTATCACTTCATATTACAGATTATTCCAGATCTGCCAAATCCCAATCAGAACTACTCTCGAGCCAAAAAAGCACTAAATTGCAATAATATATTTTGGGAAAGCACTAAAACAAGCACTGGCGGTATTCATTCAAAATGTTATAAAGTAGCACATTATAATTTATTATTATCACTGAATATTAGAATGAAGTTTATTCCAGATCTCCCAAATCCCAGTCAGACAATTCCTCTTCAGTTTCTGTAGCTATTTCCTGCTGTGTTTGCTCCTGCGATGATGAGGATGAGGAAAGAAACGTGTATATGCCTCCTGTGATCAAATTTTTCGCAGACTATCCTTAGGTAGTTTATAATCATGACAGCATTTGCCATATCTTTTCATTCCATATCTAATAGTCAAAACAGCTGTCAAACTCTTGATGCTCAGTCTGTTCCTCAATTTTGATTTTATAACTCCCATATGACTGAAAATACCTCCACGTCCGCATTATATTGAGGTAAAATTAGCATAGATAAAGCTAAATCTGTAAGATCTTGGAAAGGATTTTCACCGGTGGCATACCTGTATGAGGTTATTTCTGCCCACAGTCCAAGTATGTCAGAGGTATGTGTCCACTGCATATGATGAAGTTTTCTCCACTGGAAATTGATGCGGGTGAGAGTAGCTGCATCTTCTACAAACATTTTAGCAAGATCCAATATACAGGGCATCATTGGCTGTAGACATTCACTTCCACAAAGACATGACATGGACTGCAACACCTGAACGTTATCAGGCAAACGTAAAAGCAGCTGTGTCAACAGCTCTATTATAAACTGGATGCACATTCCACGAATTTCTTTCTCACCAGGAACCTGGTAGCCTGCTATTTCTTTCTCAAACTCATAACCTAGATTGGGATTAGGATCTAAATAATCTTGAATAGCATCACTTTCTTTTTTTTTTTTTCTTTTCCCAGGAATAGCAATCTTTGAACTGATAGAATCAGTAAGTTGGACAAGATCGCTGAGTAGTTTTGTTGGATCCTGTATATCTGCTTCAAATTTCTTATTCACACTTTGAACTTATCCGAGAATATGCTTGAGAAATATGAGATACACATAGATTTTCATGTCGCTAAACATAGAATTTAGAAGTTCTGCTGTATAATAGCGCTCGTTGACTCTTGCTATATCAAAATGAGTTCTGAGCCTGACCCACTGCTGCAATATTCTGACAATGGCAGATTGAATGGACATCCATCGTGTCTGGCTTAATTGAACAACCTTCAGCAGATGTTGTCCATCATTTATTGAAGCAAAAAGTTCCCTGTACTTTGCTTGACGAAGACTTGAGTGAGAAAACCAGTCATATTTTCCTAATCATGAACTCATGTTCCTGGGCAGACAAGCAGCTGCAGCCTGTGACACTGCCAGCTGAAGGGAATGACATACACACCTAACTAGTACCAGATGAGGAACTTTGGATTTTAATTGTGTAAATACTCCATTGTTTACACCTGTCATGACAGATGCATTGTCAGTGCTGAGTGCAACTAGTCTTTGCAACTCAAGTCCATTCTTGTTTAAACAATCTTTTAACGCATTACATATTGCCTGCGCATTGCAGTCACTCACTTCAACTAAATCATATTAAAGGGAATTAAATTACTTGAATATTGCGCGCTAATGTACTAAGACTGTTTTACTCCCTTGCTTCAGTTCAAACTCGGCTTTTTAGTATTCCCAAAATGATTTTTAAAGTAATTTTTACCCACCCCAAAAAAGCACCAAAAAGCACTATAAAATATTGTGAAGCACCAAATTCACACGGCCGCGCTAAATGCAAATTTTTGTCAGTAAATGACTTGAAAAAACACTAAATTTGGTGCGCAAAGCATCAAAATGGCAACACTGCCCCTTATTAACCCCTTTACCGTGTGTCACGAGTTAACTCGTCATAAAAATTGTTGGCTTTAACCGTGCATCACGAGTTAACTCGTCATCAGATGTAAAAGTCTTCTGTGTGCCGTGCGTCCCGAGTAAACTCGTGTTAATACAAAAATAGCATAGGAAATGCATAGGGCGGCTAATCCAACAGCCAGTTCAACAGCGGAAGATAAAAGTAGGTCATCACGTGATGCCAAAAGTGAAAGTGGACAGTAAACAAGAAAAAAAAGGTACGAAAGAACAAAAAACTTTTTATTGTGATTTTATTATGATTATAATTTATAACTTTGTAGTATGATTATAATTTATGCATAGTATAGCTTGTGTAGATGTATGCGTACATACATGTATCCTATGGGCATGTATTTGCATAGTTTTTATTAGCAAGCTTGGAATCTACAGAGTACGGGCTTGAACAACTTGGCTGGGTTTTCATATATTTTTTTTTTTTCAGATTTTTTTTTTCGGATTTTTTCAAATTTCGTAAAGAGACACGATACTACTGTCCGGAGTGTGACACAGCACTATGTGCAGCTCCATGTTTTGGTGTTTACCACACCAAGTATAATTACTAAAAACAATTGACATCTAATATACGTATCAGTTTAGTTCGTTATTGAACAGTACCATTTAGTACAGAACATTTCTTATTTTCCTCACAATTTCTAAAAGACAACTCATTTTCACTTAAAAAAACATTTTATTTTGCCAGGACAACATAACATATCAAATTATGAAAGAAAAAAAATACACAGTTTGCATAACAAAAAAAAATTTTTTTTTCCACGGTAAAGGGGTTAACATGCCACTAAAGAATAATTGTCACGTGTGAAAAATTGTCACATGTGAGATGAAATGCTTGAGAAAGGTTTCTGTGGTTGCATTTTCTTAAATATATATTTCAGAAAATGAAATGCATCTTATGCAATAAGTCATTATCATTAAATTTAAGACAAAGAGTGCTGAAATATTATATAGAACCTGTTTACTGCACCACAGTGAATCTTGAGTGAATAAACAAATTAGGAAAAACTAAGAAGCAACCGAGATGTGGATCCTGAGCTGAATGTTGCCAATACCTTAGACTGCCAGAGTAACAAACAACGCTTGCCTGGAGAAGAGGCTAATAAACTAGAACTATAAGAAAGAGACAAACAGCATTCTTTGGTCATGTGATAAGAAGAGAGGCATTGGAAAATATTGTGACAACTGTGAAGGTCAGTTTGAAAAGAGGCAAAAGAGCTGTAATGAACAGTTCTTCAGAAGAAGAAAAACAAGTTCAGCCTGTCATGATAAAAAGATACTCTTCCAGTAGAGAAAGAATGACGCAATGTGGAATGTCAAGAAGACATGGAGGGAACTACAAGAGATCGCAAAGAATAGTAAAGTTTGGCATTCAGTTATTGAAGCTCATTGGGGATGTTGGTGAAACAGTTAGGGCATTGTGCTGACAATGATATGAGTGAGGTCAAACAAGTGTTCAATGCCAACCCTCATCGTTCACTATGGGAAAGAAACCTGGCCACCTATTCCTCTGTGCACTTAGGTCTACAAAAATAAAATGGTCCTAGTACTCCACATACCAACAGCAAATCCCTGTTATGGGAATTATTTTCTTGTATGCCCCATTGGAGGATTAAACAGCAGAATAAGAATTAGTTGCATGAACATAACTAACTAGAAAACCTCGGTTATATGTTTATGTCGTTCATAGCCAAACAAAGACGGTTAAAGCAATTAATTGTTGCATTGACAACTGAGATTACATTGGTATATGAGCTCATCATGTCAAATCTAGTCATTTTATCTGTAATTGAAACATATACATGATTCTCTGCCCAACTGTGCCTTAATTCATTGTTACTTTTATTTTTTACAGAAGTTGTAAATATGGCGTTATAGAAAAGACCCACCCAGTTTTTGTTGTTTTTTCAATATGAGTTGAAAATAATTAGCATTTTTGTTAATTGTGTAAATTATATAATTTTAATTTGTGATGTGAAATCTTGACTTTTCTTTTAAAATGTTGCATACACTTAACATTTCGTGTTGTTTGTGAATGTATGATAAGAATGTACATGTGTAAATGTAGTAGCATGTGTGTGAATTATAAAAATGTATGAGTGAGTGTGTATGTACAGGTTTTAGTAAATTAATTTAAATCTTGTTATTTATGCTTATAAGAGAAGATCCCTTGGTTTGTGTGCTTGCATTCACGTGTATTTAAATGCCATTTATATTGATTATCAATGTCAGTATTGCTGCATGGATTGGATGTAAATAATTTAGTTTGTGACCTTTTAAAAATGTATCAGTGACTCAAAACTTCAACTGTTTACTCTTTGTTAGCTTCAACAGGTGGTTGAGCTGTGGGCATACCAGCCTCTCAAATTGAGAGGCTCAAGTTCTCAACCTCAATGGTTTTTTTATCTGTGAAGGCAACATTAAAAACATGCCTGTCCTGTACTTTGTACTTCCTGTACTTTTGGTATTGGCTAGAGTAAGCAGCATTTAATCCTTGGGGTTAAAAACCTCGTAGATGACACCAGTAGTAGTAATTAAGCTCTGTAATTATTGTTTTGATATAGAGACATGCATATACAGGGTGCTTGTAAAGTCTCACTACACTTTGTATGTAGAAAAAATGTGAAAAATTCTTTCTTCCATCAATAACACCATTCTGTTTGGAATGCAAAGAATAACTCCAGCAGACGACTGCCATTCGCTGCATATTGCTTCATGATGGACTGTGGAGCACATTTTTGATGATACCATGTACTTCATTTTTCAGATTTGTTCTAATACAGAGTGTGTTGAGACTTTACAAACACCCAGTAGTTTCACCATGTACTTTAGAGAACACATGAAATAGTGAGGAGTCCATGACTGGCAGACTAAGATTTGTACTGGCAATGGTACTTAAATGCTGTAATTGTTGTTGTTTTGATAGATATACAGAAAGACACTTTCATCATTTGTTGTACAAGAAAATAAGGAGCTCATGAATGCGGTTTAGGATGCCCTCTTCACACATCATGGGATATGTGTTCAGTTCCTCTGCAGGGCCAAGGGTCTTTCTTCTATGAGAGGTATAATAAAAATCCCCGCTTATGCACTCTGTTCTCTCTACTTAGGAAAGTGGATTTTGTACATCAGCCTGGAAAATCCTCACGCAAACACAGGCAATAGTACAAATGTCATCATAATTTTACTATTAAAGGCCAGGAAGTCAGTATTTGAAGCTGATATTTCCAAGCTTTCATGATTGGATTACTTCTGTTGAACTTTTTGTTTTGTTTTGTCCTGGTTATAAATTTTAAATATCCTCATTATGACCACTTAGAATCTCAGTATAATAATAATTCTTCTTCTTCTTCTTCTTCTTCTTCTTCTTCTTCTTCTTCTTCTTCTTCTTCTTCTTCTTCTTCTTCTTCTTCTTCATTCCTCTTTCAAGGGGAGTGTGTAATTGCTGCCTGTTCTCTAAAGGAAGATTAAAATCTAGTTGAGGGCGTGTTTTTAGAGGAACCCTATTATTTTTAACTCCCCACTGATCTCTAGGTATTGAATCAGATACTTAGTCATTCCAGACATTGGTGACCATTTGAGAGATCCCTTGAACTTAATTAAAAATTCCTAGACAGTTGGAAATGTATAGAGTAGGCCATGCAGTCACTGCTCTGGCAACATTTTAGATGAACATATTTACTGTGTCTGAAGAGGGTTGGACTGCCAGATTTTGAATGTGTTCAGGACACACCTGAAGCTCAACCTGGTGTGCCCCAATAGTTGTAGGAGAAGGAAAGATGAAAGAAGGAAGAATAATTTATTACTGAAACATTTGGTTCCTTTCTCTTAACTTGCCATTAATTTCTGATCTTATGAAACTGTTCAGATTTTTTTGTGCTTTGTATTGCAGGTCCATGTAGGGACATGCAACTGATAAACTGTTGTGATACATCACATATTAGGCATTTATATTTGTATGCAAATTTATTATTTTAGATTTTAATGAACAAACCATCTAGTATAGTTTGATGCATTTTACTTACATTGATGATGAAGAAGAAAACAAAACTTTCTAATCTTGAGTAATTAAACACTGAAAACCTTTTATATTTAGTTACGCAGTGTATGAGTATATGTGCTTGTGTTTTTTTGTTTTTTTAACTCAAGCGTAGTCCATACACATGCTTCTACTTCTAGTGCATTGGACTGATTTGTGCATGTGGATTAGATTCCATATTATCTGTGTCCCTCGCCATCAGGTAACCCACCCCGACTTTTGAGATACTTGTAATTTACATCCCCAAGTCAAGGATGAGAAGTCAGTAGTTTAGTCCAACTGACTGGCATTAGGGTTGAACCCACTATCTCTGCATCAGCACGCCGGAAGTTTCAGAGCCAGAGCTCGTATCCATTTGGCCGCGCTAAGCCCATGTGCTAGTGTGAATGTTGTGTAAACATTCATGTTTATATGATCACACATTTCAAGACTGCCCCAAATGTGACATGTTTAGGCAAGCCTTCTGGCCAATGGAACTTATACTTTATGGATCACTGAGCGAACTAAAGAAGGTAGTGAGAATTATACAAGAGACAACACTGCAGACACAGTCAGTCAGTTTCAGGTGAACGAAAGGAGTATGTTTATATGTGTTTCTATGTTCACAGAGCTGCTCCTCAGATTTATTCTAACTTGTTCAGTGTCTGTTTATGTGAATGTACGAGGGTAAGTAAATAAGTTGTACTAGAGTCATTAGATGTAGACAGTCAAAATTTTGTGGTCATGTTATGAGAAGAAATGACTTGGAGAACTTGGTGACAACTGGCAAGATCGAAGGGAAGAGACCAAGGGGAAGACCTGGATGGCTTGGCCACATGGCATGGTCAAGGCAGGAACATGTAGCTGATCCACGACTCTGGTGATCGAGTGAGATGGCAGAACATGACCGCCCACGCTTATGGGCATGGCACATGATGGAAGTTAATAAATAAGTCACAAATGGCTGTAGAAAAGTAACTAACTATGATAACAACTTGAAACCAGTTTATTTTTATACATACATTGTCCCTTTATTCCTCAACATAATTTCCACCAACATTGATGCATTTATCCCATCGTGTTATCAGTCCTCCCAAACTGGCTGCATAGAACTGCATGCTTTGTTTTCATTTACCTGCCATCCCACAGAACTGTGTGACTTACTTATTGACTCCCCCTTGTAACTTTTTTTCTACCCAGCTATGCACCGCTTTACGGGAAGTTGCTAGGGGCTAAGTCCACTGAAAACCCACCTTGGCGGGAGACATTTTGCGAGTGACACTGAAGTTGAATGTGAAGTGAAAATGTGGTTTAGAAAACAGAGCACGTAGTTCTGTGCAGCCGGTTTTGGAGGACTGATAAAACGATGGGATAAGTGCATCAATGTTGGTGGAAATTATATTGAGAAATAAAGGGACAATGTATGTATAACAATAAACTGATTTCAAGTCGTTTTCATATTTAGCTATTTTTCTCCAGCCATTTGTGACTTACTTATTAACTTACCCTCGTAACATGCACAATTAATGAATGAAAGATGAGTGATTGGAAGGGCTGAATATAAGACGGGCCTGTGTGCCCAATTTGTAACCCTTTAAATATAAAGTTTGTTTGTTTGTTCGTTCGTTTGTTCACTTCGGAACAATCTGTCTGTGCTCAGTCTCACATATTAGAAGTCGTAACTCAAGAGGTACAGGACTGGTACATGGAATGTGATAACTATCTATGAATTAGCGAAGTTTACCAACAGTGCATGTGACTACACCTGGAATATAGGTCAGTTGCCTGGAGTTCAGCAGCAAATACTACACTACAAGAGCTGGACAAGGTGCAAAATCAAGCACTCAGAGTCACAAGCACTGGGAGAATGCAGAGTTACGATAATGCTAGTATGAGCAGAAAAGTTCCTCAGCATGCCGGGCCATCCTATAAAAAACAGATTTGAAAATCTAGTCATGGGGCATTTGAATAGAAACAGTTTTATACATCAAGCTAAATGTCTCCGCAGACAAATCACTGATCTACCTGCAGTTTATAACACCTTGAAAACTATCCGAGAACGAATGCCATAGAGAGAGGAACATAGACTATCAATAAAAATCCAGACAAAAGAAAGTTAATGGAATATTCGACAAAAAGTGTTACGTATAAAACTGTCATTTACTGCCAACATAGTACCTTGCGGTGTATGGCAGAGGGGTCTTTGAGCCTGAGGAATTAAGGACGCCTGGCTAGTGCAGTCGCCGCGAACTGTGTAGGTTAGAATGTTCTTTTTGCCCCCGACAGAAAAAATCCCACAACTTACCGAGGGATCGAACTCGTTTCTCCAGAATGGGAGTCCGGCGTTCTATCCACTCGGCCAGCCGCTATGGCATACTGAAATGGACAAACCAAGAAGGAATTAGTGTGCTTCAGGACAAATGGAAAACTTTGGAGATAATTGAACCGCTGCATTTTTTGGAGTTTTGATTTTGGCTGGTGTGTATAAATTAAAAAATGAAGCTATTGGTCAACTTTAGAGTAAAGAACATGGACAAGCGTTATTTTCAAACAAGCTGCTTGGTTATGCAGATGATATAGATATTATAGGGGAAAATGAACAAAAGACATTAGAAATATTGACTCACTTAAAGGAAAAAGTCCAACAGATGGGGCTGGTTATCAACCAAGATAAGACAGAATGTATGGTAATTTCAAGAGAAGGAATGGCTAAAAACTCTGGCCACATGCAAATAGATAATATTAATATGACCATTAAAAGAACGGAAACATACAAATACCTGGGTACAATCTTCAACTGCTCCAACATCATAAGGGAAGAAATACAAACTAGAATCAATTCTGGAAATAAGATATACTATGCACTACAACATCTACTAAAATCAAAGGCGCTATCTCGTAACACCAATATCACAATATACAAAACAAGCTCTGAAACCTGGAGTAAAACGAAAGGAGACGAAGCCTTGTTACAAACCTTTGAGAACAAAGTTTTAAGGCGCATCTTTGGACCCATTAGGGATACACAAAGTGGAGAGTGGAAAAGAAGAAGTAACAAAGACATTTATGATCTGTTTAAGTCCCCGCTAATCACTGGTATCATGAAGGCTAATAGACTACAATGGCTGGGGCATATAGAAAGAATGGAAGATAATAAATAGGGAAACAAAACTCGCTTACACTCAGGAAATAAATGACCGTAGACCCCGAGGTAGACCAAGAAGACGGTGGAGAGATAATATATATATACAGACCTACAAGCACTTGGAATCAACGACTGGCAAGAGAAGGTCAACCAGAGAGATGAATGGAGACGGATTGTATCTTCAGCAAAGAACCTCAATGGCTTGGAACGCTGAAGAAGAAGAACGCAACAAAATAGATTTACTGCAATTTCCAGATGTCTACGATTTGATAATGTCCAATAGAGACGACAACATGAAAGAAATTATAAATTGAGCCAATAAAGCAAGTATTCAACAATTTGGAAAAAAATTTACAGGACTGCTATGTTCCATCACACAATGTAACGAGTGATGAGCAGTTAGATATGTTTAAGGGAAGATGGCCTTTCAAGCAATATATTCCCTCAAAACCTGGCAAACATGGCATAAAAATTTGGTGCTGTTGTGACAGTGATAATTCATGTTTTCAATATGCAAGTTTACACAGGCAGAGAACCACCAAAAAAAAAAAAAAAGCAAGGAGAAAGAGTTGTACTGGACATGGTGAAAGGCTTGGAAAATAGTGGAAGGAATATTACTAGCGACAACTTGTTTACAAGTTTGAAATTGGGACAGATATTGAAGGGGGAAAAGCTTACAATTTTAGGAACAATAAGCAAAAACAGAGTTGAAGTTCCAAAAGAACTAATTTCAGGAAAAGATCGTGTTCAGTTTTCCACAAAGTTTGCTTTCATTGATGGTGCAGCACTGACTTCTATTGTCCAAAGAAAGGAAAAGTGGTTGTACTTCTTAGTACAATACACAGCATGATCAGCCAGATGTGGATCAACGTTCTGATTAAAAAAAAAAAAAACATTGATGATCTTTGACCACAATAACATTAACACGAAGGGTAGTGTGGGTGTTGCAAAGTGACTGGACATAAAGACGTGGCTTAAGTTGTCTAGAGGATGCCAGTGTGAATGTTTGTATGAACACTCTGCAGGTTTACTGATGCACAGCTACAGACACTATCAAAACACTGTTTCGCGGTCATCCGTTTATTAATGACACAGGTACATGATTCACAGCAAACATGATACTATTTCCAGAAAATGCATTGGCACAGGTACATAACACAACTGTCTTCGATCGGCCTGGTGATATTACTAATAGGCCTCGGACTAGATCCTGTATCCGATCTTCCTGACTGCCTAATTGAGATTTCCTCCTCAGCCCGAACTCCGAATAACTGGCTAGTTTCTTCCCTTAAACGTAGCCCACACTGAATGCTTCTTCCTGAACGCCGCTTTCTGGCTGGTGTCCCTCACTCAGCCCAAAATATCACTGCCCAAAACTCAGACCTCCACTGTCTGACTCAAAACTCAGCTCTCCTCTGAGTATCTTCGCTCTGGACCCAGATCCCCTCACTGGTCCATGACTTAATGCCATCGCTACATCTCCCTGACGCAGCCTCAGACTCCACTGCCTGAGAATCCACCAGGCGGAGATGTCCCTAACTCTGCAACGACTCCACTGTCGGGCTTGTTCTCCACACATTGCCCCAGCCTCCACTCGGCTGTACTCGACTCCCCTTTCACTTTCCCAGCCTTGGGTATTTATCCTCTCTTTGCAGACCACCCACTAGACATACCATTTAACCTCTGGAACCCTACTTTACATAACTTCAACATTCTATTCCTGATTTCTCTTTGTCTATCAATTTTAATGTCACGTATACTCATTTCATTAGTTACCTCCTCTTAGCCCGTACGTGTCCTAACACTCCCTGTGTTGGGTCTTACCCATTGTTCTAGAGTTTCTAACTTGTCTTCTTTGACCTCACATCCGCTCTACTTTCATGTTTTATCTAGTACCTACGTGACTAAGACTGACAATACCATGATCTACTCTCCCCTGTTTTTAGAGCCTGCTATTGTACTTGGAATTCCTCCCTCAACCTTTACTGACCTCACATCTGCATATACTTCTGTGACCCAGTTAGTTTGCTTGTATAATCACCTTATTAGCTAGACCGTTCACCCCAGAATTTGCATAAAACAAAGGCACGTTACAGTGGGCACAGCCGATCAAATGTTGTGAGTTTATTCTGTCAAACGCAAGACAAACAGATGGCATATAGTCATTTTCTCTAACATGTTAAATGTTTCTTCCATAAATGCATTTGCATTTGTTCTGTGGATGCACCTCAATTTTGAACATAATAATCACAAGTCACATAAACGCAGACTCATTTTGATTCTTCTTCTTCTTCTTCTTCTTCTTCTTCTTCTTCTTCTTCTTCTTCTTCTTCTTCTTCTTCTTCTTCTTCTTCTTCTTCTTCTTCTTCTGAGCTCATCCGGAGAGTTTTTTCGGACGTAATTCCGTTGTGCCTGTTTACAGCAGAGCTGCGTTCTTGCGCCGTTGGGCCGACACATCCGACTTCTGCGGGCGTTTGTTGACCGGGTTAAAGAGTTTTTGTTGTTTTTGCATATTCCTTACATGACATTGCAGTCAACACCAGCATTTTTCAGCTGCTGTTGATGTACTAGGCAAGATTACGCTCAGTAGTTTGCCATTGCTTTCTGAGCTACCGGCTCACGTACCCCATAAGTTGCCGACGCGGCGAGAACCGCTACCGTTTCTCGTGCACATCACGTTACTCACGAGAGTATACGGGATTACGGAGAAAGACGTAAATCCGTAGGCCAGGGAGACCGGCTTTTAGACGTTTACAGTCGAAGATCAAAGTCTGTAATTCCGTCTCCACAGCAACCGGATTCCCCCCCCCCCCCTGCAATTTCTGTCTAGTTGGAAACAAACTGAAAATGACATAGGCCAACAGAACTGTGTTGGCAATTGAACCCACTCCTGGCCAGGTCCTAAGTCCTCAAATTAACACACCTGTTGAAAAATTATACCGATTTGTTCGTTTAAGAATATTCCCATTTACCCGTAAATTACATCGTGGTCTTTCTGTCTTCTTGGTGACGATCATAATCTCTTGTCCTTATACAATTTAATTCTAACCCTAGTTGTTGACTGTGTACAATAAGCACATCTACTAAATATTGCAGTTCCTATTCGTTGTCTGCAATCAATACTGCATCATCTGCATATCTAATATTAATTATTATTTATGTATGTCACCAAATGGCGATTCCTCTCATATCTTCTAAATTTCTAATAGTGTTTTCACTGTTTAAGGGAAAAAAGATCTGGAGACACTACACATACCTGTCACACTTCTCTCTTAATAGGCTGATAACTGATATTGACCTACTGCATTATCAATGTGTTTATGTCAGCTTGTTTCCAATATATATTTTTTGTTTTACAAGTTTACAGTCGAAGATCAAAGCCTGTAATTCCGTTTCCTCAGCAACCGGATTGTTTTTCCTCCTGCATTTTCTGTCTAGTTTGATGCAAACTGAAAAGGAATTACAGAACTCTGTTGGCACTTCTACCCACTCCTCGCCAGGTTCTAAGTCCTCAAATGAATACACCTGTTGAAGAATGTCTTCGGCTTGACCCATTCATGATCTTCCTCTTTTTAATGTCACTATGCAGTAGATGTCAGGATATATTGTTGTTGGTTCAGAGGTCCAACGGCTACACCTAAAACCTACAAGGGTAAGTTAATAAGTAAGTCACAAATAGCTGTAGAAAAAAAACAAACTAACTATGATAACAACTTGAAGCCAGTTTATTTTTATACATACATTGTCCCTTTATTTCTCAACATAATTTCCACCAACATTGATGCACTTATCCCATCGTTTTATCAGTCATCCCAAACCGGCGGTATAGAACTGCGTGCTTTGTTTTCATTTACCCGCCATCCCACAGAACTGTGTGACTTACTTATTGACTCCCCCTAGTAACTTTTTCTTCCCAGCTATGCACTGCTTTACGGGAAATTGCTAGAGGCTAAGTCCACTGAAAACCCACCTTGGTGGGAGACACTTCGCGAGTGACGCCGAAGTTGAATGTTACGTGAAAACGTGGTTTAGAAAACAGAGCACGCAGTTCTAGATCTATGCAGACGGTTTAGGAAGATTGATAAAACGATGGGATAAGTGCATCAATGTTGGTGGAAATTATATTGAGAAATAAAGGAACAACGTATGTATAAAAATAAACTGGTTTCAAGTTGTTATCATAGTTAGTTATTTTTCTACAGCCATTTGTGACTTACTTATTAACATACCCTCGTACTTTCGGTTGGAACAGGGCTGCAGAGATTAAATTAATGAGGAATTGACTTATTTTGAGTTCAAGAAGCGGAATCATAAAGAAATTCAACGGTACTCTGTTGGCGCATATATCATCATCATCATGATAATCATCATCATCATGATCATCATCATCATTAAAAGTGCCATGTCGGCTGGCGTAGGCGTTCATGACTCGCCTCAGATCTCTGTCTTTGGTTTTATGGATCTACTCTGCTAATGAAATTCTTTCATGTCACTGTCCCAATCCATCCAGCATCATTTCTCTTGGTCTGCCTTTGCCTCTCTTCCCCTCGATCTTTCCAGTTGTCACGATGTTCTCCAATGCCACTTGTAACAGTGTGCCACTGTTATGGATTCGTAAGGCAAAAGGTCGGGGTTCCAAAGGCAAAGCAAAGCATGGCACTTAATGTTAGTTAGTTAGTTAGTTAGTCTTTCCTCTTGAGCCTAAGGCGGCGCATAGGGCAGAAGTCCTGTCTCTCCATGCCTGGCGGTTCGCTGCTACCTGTTGTAGATCTTGGATATTTACTTGGCCATTGAATGAGCCTTCTCTAATGATGGTTCTACGCAGGGTCTCTCTTGGTCTTCCCCGTTTTCTTTTCCCTACTGGTGACCATATGAGGGCTTGATAGGGGAGTCTTGACTTGTCCATTCTGAGTACATGGCCGATGTAGTTCCAACGGCGTCTTCTTATGAAATTGGATACTGTATCTTGCTTAGTCTCTTGTCTTATTTGCGAATTGGTTCTGAAGTCTGTCCAGTGGATGTTTAGAAGTCTTCTAAGACATTTGTTCTTAAAATTGTCTAATTTTTTATCTAAAGCTACCGTTGATTTCCAACTTTCACATCCATACGTTAACACTGGAATCACACAAGAGTTGAAGATTTTAAGTTTTGTGTGTTTGCTGAGTGTCTTTGACTTCCAGATGTTTGACAGTTTATTGAAGGCACTAGATGCCAGTGCGATTCTAGATGATATTTCTGGTGTTGAGTCCCCTGTAGATGTCATTTTGCTTCCTAAGTATGTAAAGCTGTTGACTTTTTCAAGAACGTAGCTGTTTAATTTGGTGTCATCTGAACTGTTGGTAAGATCAATAGTCTTTGTTTTTGTGGTGTTAATTTGGAGACCAATTTGCCCTGAAACATTTTGGAGGTGGTTTATTTTCTCTTGGGCATCCGGGTGTGTTGAACTCAAAAGCACTATGTCGTCGGCAAAGTCCAGGTCTTCTAGAATTTTGTCAACCCAATGGATACCCATATTTGTGTTGTTTGTGCATTTGCGCATGACCCAGTCGATAGCTATTCCAAAAAGCATCGGTGATAAGACACAACCCTGTTTCACGCCTGTGTCGACTGAGAACCAGTCAGAGTTGCCTGTTTCTGTTCTTACGCAGCAACGTGTTTCTTTGTAGAAAGATTTCTTCTTCTTCTTCTTCTTCTTCTTCGTTCATCCGGAGTTTTTTTTTCGGATGTGATTGCGTTGTGCCTGTTTACAGCAGAGCTGCGTTCTTGCGCCGTTAGGCCGACACATCCGACTTCTGCGGGCATTTGTTGACCGGGTTAACCTTCCCGGGGGTTTCTTAGGACGTTTCACTCTCACTGTTGTGGTGTTATCCCCCATCCTAGCTGGCCCATATAGAACAGCCTAAGAGATCCTGGTCAGCCCTCAAGGGAAGGCAGGGGCAGACCATGGGCATTCCCCGCCATCCAAGGAGGCTTCCATACTTGCAGAGCCAACACACAGCGCTCTGGTACTGGGCTCACCCAAGGAATCGTCACGTCCTGCACATGGCTGCTTAGCCTCACTTCCGTATATTGGGCCTTCCGTTCACCATAGGCTGTTCTACCGGAAACCAGAAGAATGCAGTGTGCAGATGACATCCACACAGTGAGCTTTCGATTCGGACTTTCCGCACAATGGATTTGCTATCCGAGCAATATTCCATTTCGTGCCACTAGGACACTTTTCCCACCTTTTTTGAAAGCCCACACAGTGAGCTTTTGATTCGGACTTTCCGCACAATGGATTTGCTATCCGAGCAATATTCCATTTCGTGCCACTAGGACACTTTTTCCACCTTTTTTGAAAGCCCACACAGTGAGCTTTTGATTCGGACTTTCCACGTAATGGATTTGCTATCCAAGCAATATTCCATTTCATGCCACTAGGACACTTTTCCACCTTTTATGAAGCCCACACAGCGAGCTTTCGATTTGGACTTTCCACATAATGGATTTGCTATCCAAGCAATATTCCATTTCATGCCTCTGGGTCTTCATGCACCTTTAAATGTCAACCTGTATGTAGTTAAAGTAAGCTGCGGTCAACTTGAGCTTGTTGATATCTCCATAGAGCTTGTCCTCAAATGAAGCAGGTGTGGGCCAAAATATCTTTCTCTGTTCTGCATACGTTGGGCAATCCTGCAGCAAATGTTTTGCTGTCATTTTTCCAGTTCTACAATTACATTCATCGGTATCTCCTATCTTTAGTTTATTGAACAAGTGGTATTTCAGCCTGTTATGTCCTGTGCGGAGTCTGAAGATTGCTACTTGTTCTCTTCGGTCGAGTTTGTAATATGCATCATCCTTCTGATGGCCTGGATGCTCTGATTCCCATTTGGTTCTATAAGTGCTTTTTATCAACCTCTTTGCCTCATTATAGGTTATGTCTATGTCAGGCTGTGGTAGTCGTCCGCCCTCTTTTGCCAGTCTGTCAGCCTCTTCGTTTCCAGGTATACTGCAATGTGATGGGATCCACTGTATTACAACTTTTTTGGATTTCTGGCATAGACCATGGAGTGTTGCTCGTAGGTCAGCTAGTTCTGTGCTGTTATTGCTCTTCAGTATTGAGACAGCTGACTTTGCATCTGTGAAGATAGCTATTTGCTTCTCTTTATTTTCCTCCATCAGGAGCATTTCTGCTGCAGTTTTCAGAGCCTCTACCTCCGCTTTGAAGTTACTTGAAAATTTTCCAGTTGCCATTGAATGTGTTTTTTTCACTCCATTTTTTAAATTTAGGAGAATTCCTCCTCCTCCATTCTCTATTGAATTTTTGGCTGATCCATCTGTATATGCATGGGTCCAATTCCTGCTTGGGTAATGTTCTTTTATGTAGTTTAGGGTTATTTCTCTTCTTTCGGTTTCATGCTGAGTGTTCTTTTTCTCAATACCAGGAATGTTTTCTATCATCTCAGGCAGTTGCTGCTGTCTCCAAGCTGGGAACTTGTGTGCATTGTAAATGGGCTTGACTGTTGATATGTTAAGTATAGGATCTGCCCTAATCCTTCGTTTTGCAGTTTCTACAAAGTTGGTACGCTTCAGTCTTCCCTTTCCAAAACCATTAAATCTGTTGTACATAGGGTGGTCTGTCAATCTTCTGAATTTTTCTGCTTGTTGCTGGGCTCTGCTATCTCTTCTATCCTGCATTGGTTGTAAACAAGTGATCTTTTCTAGTTCATTAATAGGCGTTGTCTTCAGGCTTCCAGTTATGATTCGCATTCCTTGGTTTTGGACTCTACTTATTTTGTTAAAGTTTGACTTAGCTGCTGTTGCCCAAGCTGCAATGCCATATTCCAGTACTGGCCTCACCCGTCCAGTATATAACTTCTTGAGAACTTTCTCATCTGCTCCCCATGTTGTACCAGCAAGCTTTTTCATGATTGCCATTCTCTGCCTTGCTCTTGTTCGATTTTTCTCAACCTGTGTCTTCCATGTCAGGCGACGATCAAAGGTGACTCCTAGATAGTTTGGATTTTCTTCATGGCGCAATATTTTTCCATTCAATACCAGCTTAGGTTGCTGAGTTTTATTTGAGAGGGAGAACACTGTGCATGTTGTTTTCTCCTCACTTATCTTCACTAGCCATGATTTTGACCAGTCCTCTAGCGCTAATAAGGCTTGCTGTATTCTGCTGTTAGCTGTACTAATATATTCTTCAGATGTCCATATGGCTAGGTCATCTGCAAAGGAGGATGTGTGTACTCTGGCTGGAAAATTTTCTGTGATGTCATTTATATATGCTAGGAATAATGTTGGTGAAAGAACTCCTCCTTGGGGGACACCTTGCTCCAACAGCATCATTTTGCTTGTTTGTCCTTGTACTTTTGTCCTGGCAGTTCTGTTCTCAAGGTAGTGGCTGATCCATTTATACATTTTTCCACAAACATGCATTTTTTGCAGTTTTACTTTCAGTCCTTCCTTCCATACTTTATCAAATGCTTTTTCTAAATCTATCCAGACTGCTAGTGTGTGCTTTTTCTCTTGGAAGGCATCCTCTATTTCCTGAGCTATATAGGTTATTTGATCTTCAGTGGATCTGTACTTTCTGAATCCTGCTTGGTGTGGTGTTAAGAGTTTGTTTTCTTCCAGATGCCATGTTAGCCTGCCATTGATAATGCGTTCCATTAATTTTCCTACACAGCTAAGTAGACTGATAGGTCGATAGCCATTTGGTTCTTCCAGGTCTTTTCCTTTCTTTGGGACTGGTATTAGTATAGCTTCCTTCCATGCCTGTGGGACTATTCCTCTCTTCCAGCTGTTATTTAGGACTGCTAGTAGTTTCTTCTTTGCCTTGGTGCCTAGTCCTATTAGCATTTCATTTGTGATTCCATCCTTACCTGGTGATTTCTTCTTTTTTAGGGTATTCATTGCCTGTTCCATTTCTTCCATTGTTAGATTTGCCATCATATATTCTGCTGCTGTCTCTGTATTTCTATGATGTATCTGTTTGTCTTTGATTGCTTTCTTCTGTTCGGTTGTAATATCAATGTGGTTTGCATTTGCATAGTGTTCCATTAGTGCATTTGCAGCCTTTTTTCCTGTAAGCAAGGCATTTCCTTGTTTAATTGTTATTTGTTTGTTTCTAGGTCCTTCATTGTTCATGGCTTTCACTAGTTTCCATAGTTTGTTTCCATCCCTGTCAAAATTCAGGTTTTCTGTTTTTTCCCTCCAACAATCTCTTGTTGTTTGATTTACTGTTCTTTTATATTTTGCTGAGATGGCTTTGAGAGAGATGTTCGCTTCAATTGTTTGTTCTCTCTCTGCTGTCTTCCTGGCATCTTCAACTTTGTAATCCAAACTTTGTAGTTCTTCAGTCCAGTATGGTTTGTAATTTTTCCTCGCTCCTCTAGGAATGGACTCAGTGGCTGTCTGTATTATCGCTCTGTTTAGACTTTCCACCATTTGCTTTATGTTGCCATATCGTGTATTTATGTTTTCACAATATTTGTCTGTTAGTATGGCAAATCTGTCCCAATCTGCTCGTTTGTAATTCCAGCGGGGCAAGGGCTTTTGCTCCTGTGGAACATACTCCATATTCATTTCAAGCTTGATTGGTCTGTGGTCACTACCTGCTAATTGGTCCAGCACATGGCGATCGATTTTGTGGAGGATGTCTCCTGTGCAGAAAGCTAAGTCTGGAGTAGAAGTGGTAAGCCATCTTCTGGAGTAGAAGCTTGGTGTGTCATCCGCTTTGTTGAGTAGATGGAGATTTGAGTCTATTTCCCAGTCCTCCAATTCATCTCCTCTTTTGTCAGTATCTGGGTATCCCCATCTTTCTGAACGGCTATTAAAGTCTCCGACAATAATGCAGTTTGTGTCAGTTATTTTCATGTTTGAGAGTGTAAGGTCCTTATCTGCTGGGCTATACAGATTGTAGATTCTTATTTTCACGTCCTTTATCATTATATCAACACCTATAATTTCCGTTTGGTTGTCAGAGATCAGAGATACTTCGCTGCAAGGTATTGTATTTCGTGTAAGTATTAGAACTCCTCCTTTGTGTCCTTCGCGGTCGAAACGTGTGGCCTGATATCCTCTGACTGAGAATTTGTGATTGGCGTTGAGGTGTGTCTCTTGAATGCATGCCACATCTATTCTATCTTTATGAAGACGCTGTGTTAGGGAGTCTTTCTTCTTGTAAACTCCTTCGGCATTCCACTGTAGTATGTTGAGTGTCCGGGGTATTTGGTCAATAGCTCTTAACCTACTCCTCTGTGCCTTGACTCCACAGCACAGGGGAAGGTAACCACCAGTAGTCATGGGTGGACCCCCTCGAGGCAGGGGGCCCGGCACTATCGCCGCCTGATGGGACTTCACGGGATTAGCACCATATCAATTAATTGTGATTTGTGACATCATGAATTAAGTTACGTTGCACTGCTTTGTCAAGCCTGTGGCTCAGTACATCCGATTTCGACAAGCATGTATTCGGGGTGCTTTCCCTAGCCTTTGACTGTCCCCAGTCTACCTACAAGGCAGCAGGTTTGTGTGTCTCTTCGTCTGGTCCCTCTCCCTTGACCTGTCCGACATGGGTGGCCCTACCAGTAGCTGTGCTACCGTCGGCATAGCTCTTGGGGTCATTGGGACGCACAAGCCCCTCTACCTCGTCACGGTGGACACACAGCAGAGGGGGTAGAAAGATTTTATGACGTTGCTATATTTGGTAGGAAAACCATAGATGTTAAGTAGATTCCAAAGTGAAGGACGGTGGATACTGTCGAAGGCTTTTTGAAAGTCGACAAAGTTGGTGATTAATTTCGACTGGAATTCTACGGAGTCTTCAATGATTATTCTGAGGGTGAAAATGTGGTCTATGCATGACCGTTTTGGTCTGAAGCCTGCTTGTTCTTCTCTGAGCCTTTCATCTATCGCCTTTTTCAATCTCTCAAGTAACATGCTACAAAAAAGTTTTCCTGGTACTGACAATAGAGTGATACCACGCCAATTATTGCAATCAGACATATCGCCCTTTTTAGGCAGTTTGAAAATTACACCATCTATCCACTGTTGTGGTGGGGATTCGCTTTGCCAGATTTCATTGATCAGCTGTAACAAACGTTGTAAGGTGTTCTCATCTGCTGCTTTGAGCATTTCTCCTGAGATTTCATCTTCACCAACAGCTTTGTTGTTCTTCAATGTTTTGATGGCTGCTTTAATCTCTTCCATGGTGAATGACTCGCAGGAGGCATCTAGTGGGGGGCATAGTAATTTCTCCATCCAGGTTCGGAACAGTGTCAGGCTGCGGTCTATTTAATATTTCTTTGAAATGTTCTGCCCATCGTTGCTTTTGAAGGTCATCGGATAACAATTGATTGCCTTGTTTGTCTTTGATGGGTATATTTGATGTAGGTGAGTGATTGCATAGTAGCTTCATGATATGGAATACGGCTCTGTTGTTTCCAGTTCTGGCAGCTGCTTCGGCTTCGGAGGCCAGGCTGTGAATGAAGTTCTGTTTGTCTTTTCGTGTGTTTGATTTCACCTCTTTATCCAACATAGAGTATTTTTGCTTATGGGTATCATATGTAGATGTGTCTTTTGCAGAAAGAAGTGTTAGTTTTGCTTGTTTTCTTTCTTGTATCTTCGTCCAGGTGTTATCGCTTAGCCACTTCTTCTTCTGTCTTTGTACGTAGCCGACTGTGTTTGTTGCAGCATTTAGCAAGGTGTTTTTTAGGAAATTCCAATTTTCTTCAATGTTGTTTTTAATATTCGCATTGCTCGATACACTTTCTTTGTTAGCATAGCTGCTTCGTACCTCTGAATTGAATGCGAGTTGGTGTTCTTTAGTCAGTAGGGACTGTGAGTTTATTTTCTTAATTCTGGGTGATCTGTGCAGAGTCTTGAGCTTTATTTTTAGTTTGGCAATGCATAGATTGTGATCACTGCCAGCATCTGCACCTCTGTAGGCTCTAACGTCTTGTACTGATGAACGGAATTTGGCATTAATGCAAAAATGGTCTATCTGATTTTTTGTGATGTTATCAGGCGAGTTCCACGTGACTTTGTGTGCACTTAATGTGCAAGATGAAAAGTGGGCTGTGCACGATTGAGCACGGTCTCCTGATCATGCGTTAAGGAGGGTCATAGGGGATGACCACTTGGTTACGGGACAGAAGCTTCTGACCATCGTCTCGAGTAGCAGCTTAGAGTTCAATCTGGCGAGATTTAGGTTTGAAGTTGAAGATATTTTAAAGCCATTTTGTAATTTGAACCGTGACCCAGAGCTTTTGTGGCCATGCTGATTAATGATCCTAATTTTTATATGAATCCACAATAAAACGTAATAGAACCCGACTTTACAAGCGTTCGGACTCATACTTGAAAATGCAGCATGAGAAGTTCTACAATTATTGCTCCCACTGATTTACGTCACGCCCTTTGACTTCCCCTGCAATGTTGGCCAGCACTGTTAAACACTCTTCTTATCACATGACCAAAGAAAGCTGATTGTCTCTTTCTTATTGTTGTATCTAATGTTCTAGTGCCATTAGCCTCTTTCAGACAGTCGTTGTAAGTTACTTTGGCAGTACGAGAAATTCGCAACATTCGTCTCAGAAACCACATCTCTGTTACTTCCAAGTTCTTTCTAATTTGTTCATTTACATTCCACGATTCACAGCCATACAGCAAAATTGGTTCTATTTAGCACTTCGGCGCTCTCTTTCTTACATTCATTGGAAATGACGTATTGCACAAGATATTCTTCATTTTCTTAAATGCAGTTTTTGTTTGCCATATTTTGCTCTTAATCTCTGTTGTGCATCTTCCATCTCTGTTGTGCATTTAAAACTACCAACTTCGTTAAGAAATTTCTCTTCTATAAGTTCGGTTTGTAGTTCCAAAGCAACCTGATTTCTATCCTTGCCATGACGATACACTAAAACAGGGGTGGCCAACCTTTTCAGCAGGCGGGCCAAATGTCAGAAATAATATTTCCTGCCGGGCCACCTAATTTTTCTTTTGTTAATTAAAGTAAACAAGCAAGCGTGCTACAGCTTCGACCACATCGCCGCTTCCTTGACAATATCCGAATTATTTCCTCCGAAGTCGGAGAGTGTCTGCCTGTACGGCGAGGAACCACCAGTCTGCACACCAGTAAGTCAGACATGGGACAACGGATACTCACGCGAACCTCAGGTCCTGTATGACATCACACTGATGTTGGACAACAGGATGTTTTCATCCGACATACATGACTTTGCGTCGGAGCTCAAGCCAACGAACACAAGCAAGCAAGCAAGCATCGCCGCTTCCCACTCCGCGGGCCGCAACATAACTACCGGCGGGCCGCACGCGGCCCGCGGGCCTCGTATTGGCCACCCCTGCACTAAAACATCGTCTGCATACGACAGTGTGCTCTCCGGTCCTATGATTTGCTCGCTGGTGATTCTCACAGTGTAGGCGTTGAACAGCACCGAAGATAATGGTGATTCCTGTGATAGGCCAGGATATATTGTTGTTGGTTCTGAAGTACAACTGTCACATCTAAAGACTACTTTCCGTTGGAAGAGAGCTGCAGCGATCCAACTAAGGAGGAAAGGACTTATCTTGAGTTCTTCTTCTTCTTTGCGTTCATCCGGAGTGATTTTTTCAGATGTGATTGCGGTGTGTCTGGTTAGGCACCCTCGGGTCGAAACCCTCAGGCCAACACATCCGACTTTTAGCGTGCATTTTTGACCAGGTTAGCAATCCTGGGAGACTCTAACTTTTGTGGTACCGTCCACATCTCAGCTGGTCTAGTTGGAACAGTCGAAGACTACACGGTCATCCCTCAAGTGAAGGCAGGGACAGTCCATAGCATTTTCCGCCATCCTGGGTGGCTTCCATAATTGCAGAGCCGGCACATAACGCTCTGGTGCTGGGTTTACCGAGGGAATCGTCACGTCCTGCTCATGGCTGTTTTAATTCCTCACTTCAACATATTGGGCATTTCGCTCGCCCTGGGCCGTTCCTGCACAAACCAGTCAGCTCTGCGGTTGGTTTCCACTAAGCGAGTTTTCGGACATGTGCTTGTCCCTGTACCCATCAGAGCTGTTCCAGGCACGGCGGACATTCGGAAAACTACCTAGTCAGAGCTGTTCCGAACAAGAGCGGCATTCGGAAACTAGGTAGTCAGAGCTGTTCCTAGCACGGGAGACATTCGGACGAGACATTTCACTCGGACGTAAATGCGTAGTGTCAATTTTTAGTTTGCCACCCGTAGGACGACACTTCCGACTTCCGGCGGGCATTTTTTTAGTGAGGTTAGCCTTCCTCTGGTTTCGAGACACGTTAGACTGTTGTAATGTCACCCACATCTCAACTGGTCAAGATAGAACGATCAACGATATCGTGGTCTGCCCTCAAGGGAAGGCAGGGACAGACCATGGGCATTATCTCGCTATCCAAGGAGGCTTCCATAATTGCAGAGCCGGCACATATTGCTCTGAGACTGGGCTCACCCAAGGAGTTTCCACGTCCTGCTCATGGCTGCTTTAGTTCCTCACTTCCATGTGTTGGGCATCCCACTTGCCACTGATCGCTCAATCACACACCAGGAGCGGTCAGACTGCGAGTGACATCCACTCTGTAAGCTTTTGCTTGTGACTTCAGACCACGCAATAGGTTCGCTCGCCGTGCGTTCTATTTTGCGTTGATGAGACATTATTCCACTTTTGTCTACACTCTCTATGAGTTAGATACAGGCAGTTTCCGTAACCCTTCGACTGGGGCACTTTTCTGACTTTTTTGTACTCGCTCACGAGGTAGGCTACATGTGCTGCCGGCTCAGCACCTTACCTTCGTGCAGCAGTGAACGGGAAACGGCCAGGCCCCTTCATCCGGGAAACTCTCATATCCCCCAGCTGGGAGCCTTCGAACATGTATCAGACCTGAGCATGTAGCTTGCTCAGTATCATGTTTCTATTTTCCGGTAGACGGGTATCAGCCTGGCTCTAAGATCCGAGGGTTTGTGGCTTAGAGGCGTTCAGCCACAGCCCTCGAGAGGGAGCCTTAAGAGTTTTGTCCGGACCAAGAAATTCTGCCTTTGTGCCCCTCATTTAAATTTTGACTGCTATCCTCAGTCTATGCCTGCAGAGCAGCAGGTTGTGTCTCTCTTAGTCTGGTCCCTATCCCATAAGCTGTCCGATATGTAATTTTTCACCCATCGGCAAGCAAATGGGGTCTATGGGACACGCAAGCTCCCCCACCACGTCAAGGTGGAGACACATCGGGGGAGATCTTGAGTTCAAGAAGCTGAAGCATTAGAAAGTCCAATGGTACTCTGTTGTACGCGTCCTCAAGATAAATAGCCGCATCAAATGTTTCAAGGCCGGAGTGGAAACCTTCATAGACATCATGGGCAAAAAACTGCTGCATTGGTCCAGATTTCTCTTTTTGGTCGGTACCCACCCAGGGTTGGTGGGAAAACACCTTGCTTCTCTAGCTGGCTTGATATTTTTCTGGCAATTTTCTTCCAATGCGCAAAAGACCAGAACAATCTATACCGCACTATGAACCACCACAACTATTACCAACGCCATTGAGGCTGGTTTATCGAGGTGGAAAGTTTCTTTATTTTTTCTACAAATCGGAATCGGATTGAGATGATGTGATACTAGGCAGTGCAGTGGCTAGCACAATAAGCCTCAACTGGGTCATCATCATGAAGTGCCATGCCAGCTGGCCTAGGCGTTCATGTCTCTCCACATATCTCGGTCTTTGGTATTCTGGATCAACTATGTTGCTGATATATTCCTCCATGCCACCGCCCCAATCTATACAGCATCATATTTGTGCCATGATTAAACTTCAAATTCCGCCTCGATGCGATTTCGAACCCATGACCACAATGCCGGCAGCAAGCGTCTAGCCGTCACGTCCTCTATCGAGACGCTATCATAATTTGGAAGCGGCGTGGTTATAGTTTTCTACTTGAATATTTTAGCCTGTCACATATTGTCCATTTCTTTTATTTCCTCACTATGAGTGTCGATCAATACCTAAAAGTATTTGCGTATGGTAGCTGTGGAGAAAATGATCCATATTTTGTAGATAACCGTGAGCGGAAGTATGCTTGCAATCGAGAAAATGGCGGAATCTGTATCTAATGGGGACCTTATTATCTGACTTGATTCAGCTATTCATTTATATTGTTTGTTTTACACGCTTTGTTCAACGCATAAGGAAAAGACATGGATACACCATCACAGGAAGAGTATGAAAAGGTTAGATATTCTTTTATAGGTTGTTTAGAGAGCTTTCATAATTCTCTTCTGAAAATTCATTATTTATGTGATTATTGTGAATGTGTGCCATCCAATGGCCGGAGTTCAGTAATAATTAGGATCACACAGTGGAAGTTTATTTTATTAGTACAATAACAATTTATAACTTCGTTTAAGACTTATCAGCAAACAATTTGCGTCATCGCCTGGTGACCATATCGTTGATCTCCATAGAGGCGGATTTTAAAACTTGACCAGGGCACCAGGTTCTTCTCAGCCTAACTTTTAACTTTAAGTTTAAGTTTAAGGTAAGGTACCTAACAATACAATATATTAATTTAAACCAACAATTACAATTTGTTATATATATTATACAAAATAGCAGGTTCCATCATGATTTTCAAATTGAGTATTTACTTTTAGACCACTAATAGATCTTGAAAAGCCAAATCTAATGGTACCTCAATGATGCCTGTCCTGTATTCAATTCTAAGTGGAGATATAAGATATTCATATATTATTTGAGTGTAGGTGTCTCGGGATTGACATGAATGCCTTAATTTTAGAGCTCTTGAGTGTGGCCCATTATCTCCACGCTACCAGTCTGTGCGAGATTGTCTCAAATGGGTCATAGACTGATATGAAAACTGACCTCAAATATATGTTCCGTCATGTTAAATGATATAAAAATAGTACAAGTATACAAATAAATTATTAATAACTTGTATTCTCTTTAACTTTAGTAGTTCAATTTGCATGTTTTGAGACTAGTCCGATCGATAATTGCGTCGGCCACCACATTGAATTTCCATTCTCAAAGACGAAACATGTCAGCAGAAATATTTTTTTTTCTACATAAATCATTGACTATCATTGTGAAAGTGAAACTTTCTAAATATATGTAAAAATGGATGCAAAATTTGAATATACATCTAAAAATATTGTTCAATATAAATACACAACCTCTAAAAAATAAAATTACTTATGTTTTGCCAAATAATTAAATTTATGTAAAAGTCACGATAATTTCAACCAGTCGCTATGCATACAATGTTAGTCTAACCTTTTCTGCAGAAACCTAAGATGGCGTTTGTTATTGTCTCGTGATATTTGAATGAATGAATGACAAGAAAGCGTGAATGGACTTTACATAGTCATTTTTGGGTGACACAATGGATTATTCCGAGGTGGCGGGGTATTTCATTTCGGGTCGTGGCACGGTCGTGGCACGGTCGTGGCACGATTGAACCTACTACAACAAATAATAAAATAATTTTAATGTCTAAACATTTAATATGGGTGTCAGGAAACCATGAAACTGCCATGAGAAATAAAGGCTGCTGAGTTGACTTGATATTGATCACATCACCCAACGAATGGATGAAAATATATGACTGATCAACATCACGGCACATAGGTGTAACCCATACGTGCTCCATTCTAGTCCTAGCTCAAACCTGAGTCTGAAGAATCTCAACTCAGTGCACGAACTCTGTAGCACCTGCGAGGATCCTAAAATACTTTGGGTAGATGATGTTTAGCTCAAAATTTTGCCTGGGCAACGCCGTTAGGTTACACTTTTTTGATTTCCAACTGCCAAGGGATTTTTTATGTGTGCAACAATACACACGGGCATCCGATCTCACTACTCAGAGACCAGGGGAAATTTTGTTACTAGAAGTCCACGTGAAAAAATCCCTGCCCTCACCGGGGCTTGAACCAGAGACCTCCAGCACTCAAAGTGGACATCATACCTCAAGATCACTCAGCCCCCTAAAATATAGGGAAATATTAGTATTCTTACTGTGTGTGAGGCTACCATTATGTGTTATGACAAGGAATTAGGCAAGATGGTAAAGACACATGTAGTGCATTTGGCAATTTCTGAAATGTTCAACAGTAAGGGATCTTGAAGAACAACAAATTTATGGAGAGTTCTGCTTCAAATTAAATACAACGTGAAACTTGTGAAATGCTGCAGACAATTGTTTGAGTCATATGTAATGTCACAAATGGTACCAGCGGTTCAAATCCAGCAGGGATTTTCACAGCAGATGATCATAAATTTGAATGACCTTCCATGTACATGGACGTCAGTAATGAGAAAGTGAGTCCTCTGATTCATACAAAGAGGCGCCTGATTGTTCGTGAAGTGTCAGAGGAAGTAGGAATCTATATTCGCCTGTGCCATATGACTGAAAAGAAAACTTAAAACGTGTGTCATGTTGAAACAGAATATGTGCCATGGCTGCTGGCAGATGAATGAAAAGAGATCCGACTCAAGAGTCAGGAGCTGTTAGATCCCCAAGTGCACTAATAGTGCGTTCACTTTACCAACGATATATCAATTCCTAACCTTGGGTCATGAACCTGCTATTGTTAGACTAAATGTAGATGTCGCTGGCACTCATACGTATAGTAGCTAGCTTGATGACCCATTTACTTGTGACAATGTTTAAAGTCTGGTTTCTTTTTGGACAGCCCTCGTGTACTAGTTTGATAAATAAAATGTACTGTTATTTAGGTGTTTACACAGCTAACCACTGACAGCGCCGAACTTCATAATGGATTATCTTAGTGTATTGTGGTTTTTATTCACAATATTGATGATGCCTTTGTGCTGTTTTTTTAAAATGGTAGTGCTAATGACAATTTTATTTATTTATTCCGCAAATCAATGTCACTAGTAGAATGTTTCATTTAGTTTCTTTAATTAGCCAGACGAGGAAGGGAACTTGTCACAGCACCTCATATGTCATGGCCTAGAATATGTGTGTCTAACACCTCATACTTCAACAGCAGTATTTACCATGGGACAACCTGTGCCTTTGTTTCATTAGTTAGCTAGAGCCACTGAATGACTTTATATTCTAAGTGTGCAAGGAGTCTCTGTGGCGAAGTGGTCAAGTAATCTGACTCGGGCTATGAAGGTTGTGGGTTTGATTCCGGGCCACGTCCTTTGGTTAACGAGTGCATTTTTTCAGAGACTCCTGTGGGTCATCGCTGGAGCTACTGAGATTTGCTTTGTGCGACACTTGTCAGCCAGCGCTGCGGAAAGAGACAGTCATATGGGATAAAACTCGGTGCAATGAATTTGACCCAGTTAACTTTTAAGCGACTTTTATATTCTAAGCGTTGTTACCCCTACTGACCCCCAGTAATTCAGAAATATATTGACATATGTGCTGCTATTAGCAGACAAGTGAGGAATTATGTTTGGGCTGCAAAAATGTGGTTTTATAGAAGAATGAGAATGCCGTAGGCGGATAGGAAAAAAGCAATGATGATATCTTGAAAGAAGTTAACTCACTGCATCTCTTCAGGAGCATACTGCAGAGTAATATATCATATGCAGTGAATAAATGAATTATACTTAGGCTGAAATACTTAAAACACATAGTCACTGATATGGTTGGATTGTGGAGCATTTGTTATTCCCATGGTAGTTACACATTGAAAACACAAGTCTTACTGTTTGCACAGAATTGGTTGGAACTGCCTAGTTGCTACAGTCTTGGTATATGTGAACAATCATTTATTGTTAATTGATTACAGTATATCCCGGGAAGGTTAACCCGTTTAACAAATGCCCGCAGAAGTCTGATGTGTCGGCCTAACGGCGCAAGAAAGCAGGTCTGCTTTAAACAGGCACAACACAATCACATCCGGGGGAAAAAAAAAATGGATGAACGCAGAAGAAGAAGATTACAGTATATGAAATGCCTTTTCTGTGTTAACTTTATGGTTGCAATTTATCAGGTTTTGAGAGACGGTCAAGCTTGGAATTTCTCTATTGACTGCACAGGGGTGTCTGGAGACTGATTAACTCTCTGTTCCACTGATGCCGGTATATGTTTGATTGCTCGATTTGCTAATAAATAGAAGGTTAATTAATTGCTCACTTGTCTGTCTTTGTTTTTCTTTCCAGTTTTTGGATTTCTGCAGTGTTTCACTAAAAGGTGAAAATCCCAAATTCTTGGATCTGATCAAGTCTCGATATGCTGCTTGCGATGAAAGCTTTCGCTGTTCAGGTGAAATGGTCAAACTTCTGGAGAAAACTTGGAGTAATATGGCTACTGAAGAGTCTCGCAAATTTGTGCATCTTAAAGAGTTCCTAATGAAACTGAAGATAAACACAGCTGCCAAATGGAAGAAGAAGAAAAAGAAACGAAAACATTCTTCAGATTCAGAGACGGAGATGACACCTACGGCGAAGGTTCTAAAATTAAAAGACTGCAGCGTTGTAGTGACCAAGTTTCCAGAAGATGACGTTGCTTTATACAACGAAGCAACTAATACCATGGATACAGATGACAGCACTGAAATCGTCAAAAAAGCCTGTTCAATAGCAGATGGCGCTGTGAATAATGCTTTAAACATTAATATTGCCGATGACGAGCAAGTGAATATGTTAAGGGAGGAACTTGGTTCTTGCGGAGCCTATCGTAATGAATCTCCCACTTCTGAACCATCTTTCAGTGGGAGAGCCAACAGTACTGGTAGAGAAGCCATTGATCGGCGTAACAGCATTTCTGATTCGTGCTCATCAAGTTCTCACATTCCATTCAGCACAACAAGAAAATCACCACGAAAGCCTATTGTCTATCTTGATGTTGATGGTGATGATTTTGCTGAAGATGATCAAATTGGAACTGGATCTGCAGATTCAAGTGATTATGATGATCATGTAGCATCTCAGGAATCAGAAAAATGGCAGACTGACAATGATAATAATCCTGACATTCAAATATCACCAAATGAATGTATTGACGTCAGTATAAAAAATGAACCACCAAAGAAAAAGTCGACATCTATCGTTGAATTTAAGTTATCAGACTCTCCAGATGTGTTAATTATTTTGCCATTGTCTTCTTGTCAAACGGTCAAGGAATTTTCTGATACCAAAAATATTGAAAAACAGATGACACAACAAGAGAATTCAGATTGTGCTGTGACAGTATGCAGTGAAATGGAAAGCTCTCATAATGTGCATTTGGATACTATTTCAGTTGATTCACTTTCACCTAGTTCTGTCCCTGGAGGTAAAGACAATACTTCTTCTGCATTTGAAGCTGTACTAGAGGAAATACCATTCCATGAATCCGTAGAACAGGCATCATTGCTTAATTCCATAGAGCCAAAAAAAATAGCCAGCGTTCAGACTAACATAACCATTGAGCAACAAGATGGAGTCAGCAATGTAGATAAAGTGACCCCATCTTATGAAGAAACAATGCATGAAAATCAGAAAAATATTCACAATAAGGATAATGTGACGTCTGAGGTTGAAAGCAGCACGGATAAATTGTTTAAAAGAGTGCCTTTGCTGAGAATCACAACAGAGAGTTCTTGTGGCAGCAGCTCATCTGATGTAAACCCTTTCTCAAATTCCTTTGGCAAGCAAGAAAAGGCAGCCCAGAAACCGTCTTCCAGCCCAGGTAATTTTCATTTCATTGTTCATCATCATTATTAAGTGCCCTGCCAGCTGGCGTAGGCATTCAAATCTCTACACAGATCTCGGTCTTTGGTGTTCTGAATCAACTCAGCTGATGATATTCCTCCATGCTACCATCTCAATCCATACAGCATTGTTTCTCTGCCTTTCTTCCCCTTGATCTTTCCAGTTGTCACGATGTTCTCCAATGCCTCTCTTCTCATCACATGAACAAAGAAAGCTGTTTGCCTCTTTCTTATTGTTGTATATAATGTTCTAGTTTCATTAGCTTCTTTCAGGCAATCGTTGTTAGTTACTTTACAGTCCAAGGAGTTTGCACATTCACTCAAGGAACCACATCTCTCTTGCTTCCAAGTTCTTCCTAATTTGTTCATTTATATTCCAAGATTCACTGCCATACAGCAAAAGAAGTTCTATATAGCACATCAGCACTCTCTTTCTTACATTCAGTGATAGTGACTTATTGTATTAAAAGTCGCTTAAAGTCGACAGGGTCGACTTCATTGCACCGGGTTTTATCCCATATGGTTCGGTCTCTTTCCGCAGCACGGAAAGCGTCGCACAAAGTACGAACTCCGTAGCTTTTAGCGACGACCCACAGGAGTCTCCGAAACATTTAACTCGTAAACCGAAGGACGCGACTGGAATCGAACCCACAACCTTCGGAGCACGAGTCAAACGGCTTGACCATTGTATTCATTTTCTGAAACACAGCTTTTGTTTGCTCTATTCTGTTCTTAACTGATTGCCTGCCAAACAAGAAAGTGGTCCTGACCAAACAGAAATTCATGGCAGAAAATGGGAAGTAGGGGTGTGTCACAATAATGCCTTTAAAATTGTTAAAATGGTAGCAAATATATTGTATTATATATCAAATTAAAGAGGGTTGCACACGGACCATGACTGTGTTAATAATTAATTGATAGGTTAGAAATAATATGACAATGAGAGGTTTAGTAATAACAATTAAAATTAAAAAGGTAAAAATTATTTAAAATTTCACTTACCAAGGCTTTATTTTGTATTCGCTGCAGCTAATCCAGTTAAATTTGTCGAATACTGTTACATACACCACTTTTGTTCAATAATATCACAACAACTGTACTACACCACCAATAAAACATAATTAAAACATATTTTGAAGCACATAATTTTCACACAAAATGGAAAATGTCATTAACACACCAGGCAGATTACTGAGGAGTAGAGTACTGAGAGCTGGTCTAGAGGTTACACGACTTTCTCCATAATCTCGTATACTCTCATGGGTAACGTGACGTTGTGCGAGAATCAGTAGCGGTTCTCTCCGCATCATTAACTTACGGGGTATGTGAGCCGGTTGCTCAGAAAGCAATGGCAAACTACTGAGCGTAATTTTGCCAAGAAATCAGCAATCAGCTGAAAGATGCTGATGTTGACAGCGATGTCCTGTAAAGGATATGCGAAAGAAAAAAAAAGAGTACAGAGAAACAATATAAACACTATTTTCTATTATAATTATTATTCTTCCAGATTTAATTATTTAAATACTCCTTAAATACTTTGTGGTATGCAAAGCAAATTTAGTGGCACAAGTGTGGCCCATTAGCGCAAACATAAGTCGGCATGTGCCATCACTTTATGAGGAACTTTCACGGTTAGATTTCTTTTGAAATTATGACCGTCTTCTAAATAATTAACTGACTACTGCACGTGGTATTAAGTTTTAGAATCTTTCACAAAGTCCTTTACATCGCAATAACTATAATATAAAATTGTTTAAAACGGTAATTTTATTAAAATATATGAGGTCCAGAACCAGAAGGTATTGTCGCTTCGAATTTCGAATCACAACAATCATTTCAAATCGCAACAAACTCAATTTCTCCTTAAAAAGACATGGGGCTTACCGTCTTCTTGCACACGGGCGGAAGCAAAATCTTTCGTTATCAAGTTTAATTAAATGAGGCACTAAAAATTGTGGACTAAAAAGGAGCAATGGATCAATTAAAGCACTATATATACCGAACCAACCTATCGGTTTGCGGGTGCCAAAACCATTCTATGGAAGCATCCTATCTGTCTGCAGCAGAGAATCAGTTAACTTCTATTGTACACCTTCCATCTGATGTTATAAATGCCCCTAGGTATTTAAAATTATCCACTTGGTTAAGAATGTTCCCTTCTATTTCCATTTCACATTTTGGTGTCATCTGTTTCTTTGATATCACCATTGTTACTGTTTTCTTGATATACAAAGAGTCCTTTATTTCAGTGTTAGATACAATAATATAATTTCCATTCATTTGTTCTCTCTCTCTCTCTCTCTCTCTCTCTCTCTCTCTCTCTCTCTCTCTCTCTCTCTCTCTCTCTCTCTCTCTCTCTCTCTCGCTCCCCCCTTCCCCAACTGTTCTCATTTTATTTTAAAAACAATTTAAACCGGAGTCGTCATCTTGTTGTCCTTTGCAGGACTTTGCTGTCATCACGGCGTGCCAACAAGTAGCCTGATTTCTTGCCATTTCTAATGCATTTTCATATCATGGGTGCCTGCAATGTCCTGTGTCTGTCTTCATGCTGGTCGACCCCTGTCTTTTCTACCAGAAACCAGACCTTCCATCACTGTTCTCTCCAAGCCACTGTGATGTTTAATATGGCTAAATTATTTCAGTTTCTGGAACACTATACTGTTTATGAGCATTATGATCCAGTTGTCTTTGATGTTCAAATCTGGTAGAATTTCATTATTTTTCTTCTTCTTAGTCCACAATATTTTGAGAACTTTTCTATTATATTTGAACGCAGAAGCCCTAGTTTTTTTTTTCTTTAGTGATTGTGAAATTGTCCATGTTGCTACAAAGCACTAATGAAAAACATATGGCATATTGCAAGACCTGGTAATTTTTATGGAGAGAGTGATAGAGAAAGGCAGCAAGGGAATATCCTTAACAGCCTGGCATCATAGCATGCAAGGCAATCACATACTGATATATTCTGCAATAAAAGGAGCTGTGGAGAAGCATAATTGCTCATGCTGTTTGGAAGGATCTTGATGATGATGATGATTAATAATTCTGAAGATCATTGTGCGCTGGTATACCAATGGACTGAGCCTAATCAACAGTTGAGGAGGGAGGGATGTTCCTCCAGTTGCATACAGCTTTGAAGTCAACCTAGTCTTCTTCATTCCTTTATTGAGTGGAGTGCACCACATCTAGTTATAAAATAACAAAGTCTCACACGTCTAAAGGCACTTTGGGTGTATGGTAAGTAAGTAAAGTAAAGGAACATTTAAGGTGCATTGGGCATAGGGTGGGAGTCTCCGCGGCAAAGTGGTCAAGCCGCCTGACTTGGGCTCCGAAGGTTATGGGTTCGATTCCGAATGGTGTCCTTCGGTTCACGAGTGCATTATTTTAGGACTTCTGGAGTTCGTGCTTTGTGCGATGCTTTTCGTGCTGCGGAAAGA
Organism: Cepaea hortensis; assembly: GCA_963921405.1. NCBI lineage: Eukaryota > Metazoa > Mollusca > Gastropoda > Stylommatophora > Helicidae > Cepaea > Cepaea hortensis. Next base: position 55,199,046 of record OY992884.1, read on the forward strand.
GACCAAGCCATGTGGGATAAAACTCAGTGCAATGAAGTTGACCCTGTCGACTTTTAAGTAACTGTTTTTTTTGGGGGGGGGGTGGGGGGGGGGCATATGGTAAGTAAGTAAAGGAACATTTAGGTACATTTGGCATATGGTAAGTAAGTAAAGTAAAGGGGCCTTTTATTGGTCATTGGGCAACTGGTGCTAGATTCATATTTGTATAGAGCAGTTGACAATCTGGGTGATGTGGTCAGTACCATGCTGACCGCCTATACTTCCCAAGACATTCCCCGGTACACATATTAGACTGGTTTTTACCTGGGGGTCAGATCACTTAAGCAAGTCTGCCCCATGGTGGATTAGTATATATGACTACTTGGCCGATACATAAGCACCTGGCCACTTTGCTACTATGGTTGCCCGCCTCTTCAATTCAAGAGTCAGTGTATCCTTCATTTGTATCAGGTTGTCTTCCCCTGAAGCGAGTCCCTCCAGAGTGACAGGCAGTGTTTATTGTTATCTACTCTTTGCTGCTGGCGCTGCGGTGAAGAGGTTACGAAGGCAATTCAAAATCCTGCATAGCAAGTTCATCAGCGATTTGGCAGCAGACCTGGCGTTGGTTTCCATACAATGGCATGAGTGCCGGTCGTTCAGAAAGCAGTGGCAAACTACTGAACGCAAACTTGCCAAGAAATCACAAATAGCCAAGATATGCTGGGGTTGACTGCGACATCCTGTAAAGGACATGCAACTAACTAAACTCTTTGCTGCTTTCAGCTGATGTGGGATTATTAATATATACAACTTGCAACACGGAACCGAGAAGGCTGTTTTCCAGTCCCACTACACCAGAGATAGATCAGTGACATGTGTTACATCGTTAAACATCAATTGTTTCTGTAAAAGTTCCCATCCTGTGTTTGTAGTAAACCTGGTAACTCTGAGCCAAAGACGAATACCATAACCTCTCTTTAATAAAACGGATAATAGAAATTATTCTCTGGGAAGAAATGTATTTGGGAGAGGAAGATAGTCACATCTGTTTAATAATGTTGAGGAGTAGACTGATCATAGAAGAAAACTGGTTCATCAACATTATCATGTCTTAGAACATTTAATAATGTTGAGGAGTTGAATGATGTGTGCATAGAAGAACACAGGCTCATAAACTGTATCATGTCTTAGAAACTAAAATCGGTTCCAGAAAGATTTCATGATGGCGAGGAACACTGGTAATAGGGAAAGTTAATCTGCACACAAAAATAAGTCCAGTGCACTCACTAGCAGTTGCGCATGTATGGACTACACTTGAGTTTAGAGCAAGCGAGCGGGAAAAAAACATGCTGCTTTCACACATCTTATCTAGCATTTATTGCATTTATTTATTTCTCTTCTCCTATTACTCATAAATTATAGTGTTGTGGCATGTAATCAATCACAAATTGTGAATCGGTTGTTTAAGTAACCTGATTTGCTTCCTACATGTGTAGTGAAATTAACTGCATAACCTGTAGGAATGTACAGATGTTAACACTGGCATCCTTTTGTTACTTCAGAAACTAAAGTTTGTCCATCTTCGGTGGGAGATAGGCCTCCAGAGTCTGGCGACTCAGCAGATGAATTCCAAAAGGCTGATGACCACATCCTGGACAAAAACCAGCTCAAGCAGAAGAGGCGTGTTTCCAAATTGGAACAATTGCTTGAGGTGAGTATGGGGGGGGGGGGGGGGGGGGGGGTGTTTGGTAGCAGACTTTCAACTTTTTTGTTTGTGTGCAGTTTCCAAACATGGGCATAGATTTTTAAAATAGGATAAAACTGATGGAATTCTAGTGCATCCAACAGCTGCTGTATAGGTCAAGTGTTTAGTTCCCTTGTGAAGTATTTGTAAGGTTTTTTGCAGTTATCACCAATGTAAGAGCAGTTGACAAGGCCAAAAGGATAAAAGTGTTATATATATAGCCCTTAAACTTCCGGTAAGCTGACGACAGGGGTAGTGGGATTAACCCTTACACCGGTCAGTTAGACTTCACCATTAAGATCCCGTTCGGAAAGCAGTGGCAAACCACTGTACGTAACATTGCCTAGAAAATAAACCTAGGGTTGGCGTTGATCGCAACATCCTGCAAGAGACACGTAACATTTAATTGAAGTCTTTGCACAAAGTTTGTAACGGTTTTTCTAATCATAGACAGTTCTGTTCTCTTCTTTTTAAAATGTATTTCTGTGACATTTGTAAGCGCTTCTGCAAGGGACATGCAACATTTAATTTAAGCCTTTGCACAAAGTTTGTAACGGTTTTTCTAATCATAGACAGTTCTGTTCTCTTCTTTTTAAAATGTATTTACTGTGACATTTGTAACAGCTTCGTATAGAAAATACGAACCAGGCAAGTACCACCAAATTTGCATAGCAGACGTTTCATTGTTGATGTCCAGCCAGGTTCCTATGGTTAATCCACTTGTGGGGTGGTTTGCTAAATTTTGACTGATAAAAATAATTTGCACTAACTAGAAAAGCAGTGATTGCTAATAATATTAGAGCAGAATTTCTGCAGCGTCAAACTAATATTCAAGTTGCATTAACTTGAACCATCTACTGACATGTCAATGGTGCCAAAAAGTGCACACATTTCATACTCCGATAATGCAACACATGCAGCATTAAAAACATGGTTGGGGTTATTATTTCTTTTATAATGTTTTTAATAATTTGACTGACATGTCCGGAACCCACATGTCCAGAACCCACAGGTCAAACTAAATAGAGAGAGACCTAGGAACACACAGAGAAGGAAATTAGAAACAGATGACTAATATAGGGGGGCAAGGGTAGAACAATCCAGATGCTTGGTCGCCGTAACAGCACCTGGCACTTGAAATTTTGAATAATTTTCTTTGGCCATATTTACAAAAAATAAATATGCTGGCTCCTGAGAAAAAGGACTGGCTCCTGAATTATGTTTAGGTTTTTTCTATTTCTGTAGAGAAGACATGGGACAGCTGCACAGGGTAGCAAAAGATAGGGCAGCTTGGAGTGGGTTGCTTGAGTGTTGATGCCCCAATCGGGGTTAAAGGGTAGAGGAAGAAGAATACAGGTTTTTAACTTGTAGGGAGGACATGCGGTCTCTCTGGCTGAGGGGTTACAACACTTTCTCTGTAATCCCGTTTATCACGCAGTCTCGTAGCGGGCGAGAGTTGGGATCGGTTCGACCCCCGCTGGTGACGTGCGGGATAACTGAGCCGGACTCTCAGAAAGCAATGGCAAACTACTGAGCGTAATCTTGCCAAGAGATCAACAGACGGCTGAAAGATTCTGCTGTTGACAGCGATGTCCTGTAAAGGATATGCGAATTAAAAAAAAAAAAAAGAAAAGGGAGGACATGGACAGGGCTGCATGAGATAGCAAAATATAGGGCAGTTTGGCGTGAATTGGTTTATGGTCTATGCCCTTTGGGCGATAAAGGATAGAGGAAGGAGATGAATACAAGTTTTTAATCTCTGGAGGTTGACAGGTATACACTCCATTAGCTAGATAAGAAGTTGTGTGTTATGCCAAACACTACCCCTAAAGTGGCTTCTGTATTTTAAGGTAGATGAGGAATGAAAATGATGATGATGATTGAAGACTGTGTGACTCAGGGAGTTCAGACACCAGTCTTGGACTGTTTGATACAGAGATTCTCATCCCTGGCAAGGCAAGGGGTTGTTATCCTTTAGAGGTGAAATAATTTTAGACTGCACTGATGTCTGCTTGGGCAAGCAAGTAGCCTTTGTGCCTGGATCAAATCTTGGCACACACTAGCAGTGGTAGAAAATGCTGGGAATATAATTTTATTATTTGGACATTCCCTGTGTAGAATCTGAACATTGAAGAAAACTGGTTGACAAACAGTGCCATGTCTTGCAAATGGAAAAACTTTGACATATGTCATAAGTTACAGTTGTTCTCATATGATTTTCTCTCTCTCTCTCTCTCTCTCTCTCTCTCTCTCTCTCTCTCTCTCTCTCTCTCTCTCTCTCTCTCTCTCTCTCTCTCTCTCTCTCTCTCTCTCTCTCTCTCTCACTCACTCTCTCTCTCTCTCCCACTCTCTCTCTTTTCTCTTTCTCTCTCCCACTCTCTCTCTCTCCCACTCTCTCTCTTTTCTCTTTCTCTCTCCCACTCTCTCTCTTTATCTCTCCTCTCTCTCTCTTTATCTCTTCTCTCTCTCTCTCTCTCTCTCTCTCTCTCTCTCTCTCTCTCTCTCACTGTCTCTCTTTATCTCTCCCCTCTCTCTCTCTCTCTTTCTCTCTCTCTCTCTTTCTCTTTCTCTCTCTTTCTCTCTCTCACTGTCTCTCTTTATCTCTCATCTCTCCTCTCTCTCTCCTCTTTCTTCCCCCCCCCCCCCCCCCCCCCCCCCAACTCGTTTTGAACTCAAGCATAGCCTTGATTTTTGTGTGGGATAACTTTCCCTATTTCTGGTGTTCCCCGCCATCAGGTGAGCACACTCCAGCTTCTGAGTTACTTGTAATTTTGTCCCCAAGTCAAGGACGAGAAGCCAACATTTTAGTTTCAACTGCCCAATGTAAGGGTTGAGCCCGCTACCCCAGCATCAGCACACCGGAAATTTAAGGGGGAGTGTTCATACCCAATGCTGACACCCCCTCCCCCAATTCTCCTCCTCCCTCTCCCTGTGTGTGTTATCACAGTCATTACATAGTCCTGTGTAGAGCGTCACTTTCATCCCAACTTGACTGACAGACACTATAAGTATATATCATTTTATTTATCCAGTCGTTGCGAGATGAAATTGAGAAATGCCAGGATGCTGAAATGACCTTGGACGATCTTGATGATGATAATGCAGCCTACATTTATGAGGACAAACTGAAACGCAAGTTTGTTGCTGTTTGGAACAAACTCTGTGAGGTCACAGGAAGAACGGTCACCACTGGCCGCCCGACAGAAAAACGCGTCAGATACAGTGGTATGTTACATCTGATCTTCTTTAAATACTACAGCATTGATAACTGTTTGACCCCTTTTTTAGTTAGTGTACTTTTTGGATTACATGTTTTAGTTTCATTATTCAGTGGCTTGTCGTATGTTGAAGTCTTTCGAAATGTCTCTCAATGATAAACCAGTTGTCCTGCCTTTGTTGCTGGTAAATTATCTATCACATCTTTAGTCTATCTGCATTGTGGGCTTCCTCTTCTTTGCTTTACTGCCCACCTCTCTCCATAACTATCCTTTCCAGACATTCATATTTCACATGCTCAAAATACATAACCAACCTTCTTCAGTACTGAGTTCTTGTTGGATCGATCTGTTTGTTCTCTTTCTCATCCTTTGAAATTGTAACACCCTCCTGTAACATTCTGGAAGTGAAGCCAAAAGAACATGCCAATAAGGCATATTGGAGATCAGCTATTAGGCTCGGTAATGAAGGGGTTACGAATGTAATTTGTAATCCTGCATACCGCATTCGAAACAGCTGAGGCCAATTTGGAAGCAGACTGCCTTGCGTTGGTTTCCATACAATGGTATAAGTACCGGTCGCTCAGAAAGCAATGGCAAACTGCTGTACGTAAACTTGCCCAGGAATCACAGCCAAAAAATGCAGGAGTTGACTGCTACGTCCTGTAGAGGATATGCAGCTAACTATTAGGCTCATATTTTTCATGACTGAATGATGCTTCAATCAGAAAAACTGACCACATCACCCAGCATGTGCTGTTTGGTCAACAGATTACGGGTCTAGCACCATGTCTCAACAAATATGCCAGGATAGCATGCAAACTGGGCACTTTGACATTTTACCCCCACTTTGGTTATTGCCCATGACTTGCATCTTTATGTCAAAGGAAGCTCTTGGATGAAGTATTTACGGCATGTTGATCTGTGTACTCATTTCTCTATGCAACATATTATAACAATGTTTGTATATTATTGTTATATTTATTGGTTTAAAGCAATCTTTCTCCATTGTAGATTTGAATATTGAAACATGCTGAAACAGGACTATGTATGTTGGTTATGAGAATTTATAATTTTTCTTTATTCTGTGTTGATTTGTTCGCTTGAAATTTGTCTATAACTGCAATGTTGTCTCTTGTATGAATTTAGCTGTCTTTTTTTTTTTTTAGTTCACTCAGTGGTCTCTGTGTTGATCATTTCTTTCTTATGCACCTCATGAGATACAACCCAATATGCCAGGCGGTAAATCACGTAACCTCTTGTTTGTGTTTTCATTATTCAAATTTACAGTTATTAATGCTTATTTTTATATGTGCAGGTACCCGCTATCAGGAAATTAATCGCCGCATTGAAAAGTTCTTGAACAAGAAGAAAGAGTTTCCAGACTTTCATGATATTAAGAGCATTGTGAAGCTAACTAACAAGAAGTGCAATTTAAACCTGAGGTAAGTAGTTATTGTATTGTTTTTGTGGCTTTCCTGCAGTCGAAGAGAAGGTGACATAAGAAATGTTTTGAAATGAAAAAGGCAGGTTGTGAATTATACTGTATACTATAGGAGATAGACACTCGGGGGTCATTACCGGGTGGTCCCGCTCCCAGAGATTGTTAAGGAGGTAAAGTGGCCGAAACACTAAGTGAAGGGGAGGAGGTTACTTCTGATGATCGAAAGCTTCTTGTCTTGCTCCTCGGTGGAGTTGATATCACTATTGTTGGTTATCTGTATAAGCACAAAAAAAAACTATATCCACTCCTGGCATGCCTTTAGTGTGTGCATCTCACAGTTTTACCTTGCAGTGAACAAATCAAGTGATGATTGTGAATCTGCAGCCTTGAGCAGACTACAAGAACATGAAGTCTAAAGGTGTGAAGCCAGACGAGCGCTCTCTAGGGAGCCAAAGAAGAATAGTTAACCAACACAGGACTGGTGTTGTCAGCCGCTACACACTGAGGGAGATAGTGAGAAGATAGAAGTAGTTGTTGAAATGAAACATGACATGGAGACAAGAACACAGAGCTGATCCACGACTCAGGTGATGGTGTGAGATGGTGAAACATGACATGGATACAAGAACACAGAGCTGATCCACGACTCAGGTGATCATGTGAGATGGTGAAACATGACATGGAAACAAGAACACAGAGCTGATCCACGACTCAGGTGATCGTGTGAGATGGTGAAACATGACATAACTGGGACAAGAACACAGAGCTGATCCACGACTCAGGTGATGGTGTGAGGTGGTGAAACATGACATAACTGGGACAAGAACACAGAGTTGATCCATGACTCAGGTGATGGTGTGAGATGGTGAAACATGACATGGAGACAAGAACACAGAGCTGATCCACGACTCAGGTGATTGTGTGGGATGGTGAAACATGACATGGAGACAAGAACACAGAGCTGGTCTACGACTCAGGTGATTGTGTGAGATGGTGAAACATGACATAACTGGGACAAGAACACAGAGCTGATCCACGACTCAGGTGATTGTGTGAGATGGTGAAACATGACATAACTGGGACAAGAACACATAGCTGATCCACGACTCAGGTGATTGTGTGAGATGGTGAAACATGACATAACTGGGACAAGAACACAGAGCTGATCCACGACTCAGGTGATTGTGTGAGGTGGTGAAACATGACATGGAGACAAGAATACAGAGCTGATCCATGACTCAGGTGATTGTGTGAGATGGTGAAACATGACATAACTGGGACAAGAACACAGAGCTGATCCACGACTCAGGTGATTGTGTGAGATGGTGAAACATGACATGGAGACAAGAACACAGAGCTGATCCATGACTCAGGTGATTGTGTGAGATGGTGAAACATGACATAACTGGGACAAGAACACAGAGCTGATCCACGACTCAGGTGATTGTGTGAGATGGTGAAACATGACATGGAGACAAGAACACAGAGCCGATCCATGACTCAGGTGATTGTGTGAGATGGTGAAACATGACATAACTGGGACAAGAACACAGAGCTGATCCACGACTCAGGTGATTGTGTGAGGTGGTGAAACATGACATGGAGACAAGAATACAGAGCTGATCCATGACTCAGGTGATTGTGTGAGATGGTGAAACATGACATAACTGGGACAAGAACACAGAGCTAATCCACGACTCGGGTGATCGTGTGAGATGGTGAAACATGACATAACTGGGACAAGAACACAGAGCTGATCCACGACTCAGGTGATTGTGTGAGATGGTGAAACATGACTGCTCGTGCTTATCACCTAGTTTAGTTTAGTTTAGTCGATGGATCAACTTCACGGCATACGAGTGCAACCCATAAGTGCTCCGTTTTCCTCCTTACTCAAATTTGAGTCTGAAGAAACTCAGCTCAGTGCACGAACTCCGTAGCACCGGCGAGGATCCCGAAAATACTTTGGGTAGATTTTTAACTCAAAATTGTGCCCGGGCAGCGCCATTAGGCTACACTTTTTCGATTTCCAACTGCTAAGGGATATTTTACGTGTGCAACAATACACACTGGCATCCGATCTCACTACCCAGAGACCAGGGGAAATTTTTTTTACTAGAAGTCTACGTGAAATATCCCAGTCATCACCGAGGTATGAACCTGGGACCTCCAGCACTCGAGGCGGACACCGTACCTCGAGACCATGCAGCCCCCATTAGCATGACACATGACGATGATGAATGCTGACCAATTTCACTATCCATTGTTATTTACTCACACACAAATGCAGAACATTAAGGAGAAAGAAAGATTTTGGTTTGCAATTACTGCCTTGCATGCAAGTTTATATTATTATTATGATTCTTTTCATGTTTTATATGCAGTGGTGTGATGGTGGATGGTATCGCCCAAGAGGCATTTGTGGATATTGGAGAGATGCTTCAGACCAGGAGGCATCAAGATTTTGTAGCCACTTTTGGAACCAGACAAACAGATGTTTTACGGTAGGCCTTTGATAGTTCTGCCCTGGTAATTTTATAACTGCTTTATTGTACTGTAATTGATATATTGGAGTTGTGGAGGTATAGTGGTTAGCCTGCTTGTCTGTCATGACAGTAGCCTGGGCTCAATTACCAGCAAAGGCTGGGTTATTTTCCCACCAGTACTGCTCCAGGGTTTACTTTTTTGTGTTTGCATGTCCATTTTACTGCTGTTGTTGATGTCTTGGCATGTTTATGTTCAGTAGTTTGCCTTTGGTTTCTGAACGACCAGCTCCGATACCAACACATTAAAAACCCAGCGCAACATGGTCTGCTGCCAAATCGGTCGCAGCTGTGTTTCGAACTCGGGTACGCTGGCTCATGAATCCCGTCCGTAAACCCTTAGCCACGGAGACAGGCAGAGTTGACCTAACCTCATAAAAATGATTACCTGGCAATATTTGGAATTTTCTAGGACGATGAGGAAGAGAACTGGCCACTCCACCTCATGTCGTGGCCTAGAATATATGACGGCCCAACACTCCACTTCATGTCGTGGCTTAGAATATATGACAGCCCAACACTCCACCTCATGTCGTGGCCTAAAATATATGACGGCCCAACACTCCACCTCATGTCGTGGCTTAGAATATATGATGGCCCAACACTCCACTTCATATCATGGCTTAGAATATATGACAGCCCAACACTCCACCTCATGTCGTGGCCTAGAATATATGACGGCCCAACACTCCACTCATGTCGTGGCCTAAAATATATGATGGCCCAACACTCCACCTCATGTCGTGGCTTAGAATATATGACAGCCCAACACTCCACCTCATGTTGTGGCTTAGAATATATGATGGCCCAACACTCCACTTCATGTCATGGCTTAGAATATGGGATGGCCCAACACTCCACCTCATGTCATGGCTTAGAATATATGACAGCCCAACACTCCACCTCATGTCGTTGCTTAGAATATATGACGGCCCAACACTCCACCTCATGTCGTGGCCTAGAATATATGACGGCCCAACACTCCACCTCATGTCGTTGCTTAGAATATATGACGGCCCAACACTCCACCTCATGTCGTGGCCTAGAATATATGACAGCCCAACACTCCACTTCATATCATGGCTTAGAATATATGACGGCCCAACACTCCACCTCATGTCATGGCCTAGAATATATGACGGCCCAACACTCCACCTCATGTCGTGGCCTAGAATATGACGGCCCAACACTCCACCTCATGTCGTGGCTTAGAATATATGACAGCCCAACACTCCACCTCATGTCGTGGCCTAAAATATATGACAGCCCAACACTCCACTTCATATCATGGCTTAGAATATATGACGGCCCAACACTCCACTTCATATCGTGGCCTAGAATATATGACGGCCCAACACTCCACCTCATGTCGTGGCCTAGAATATATGACGACCCAACACTCCACTTCATATCATGGCTTAGAATATATGACGGCCCAACACTCCACTTCATATCATCGCTTAGAATATATGACGACCCAACACTCCACTTCATATCATGGCTTAGAATGTATGACGGCCCAACACTCCTCTTCATATCATGGCTTAGAATATATGACGTCCCAACAATCCACACCCCAGTGGTAGTGCCTTCTATGTGGCCACCGTAATCTTTTAATTGATACGTCATATGTGTTTACATTATCTTTAAATTGACATCTGTGGCTATGGGGTGGGGGTCACAGTTTTACAATCCCTACATACTTTGTTCCAAATCAGCTGCAGGTAGTTTGAGTTTAGCTTTGTGCTGATTTTCTCATTAGTATGAGCGTTGGCCATTCAGAAAGTAATGACAGTCTTCATTCATTTAGTAGCCTGTCCTTTGCAGAACCTCGCTCCCATAACAACCTTCCGGAAAACTTCTCAATCATAAGCAAGATGTCCCATGTCCGATACACCCATCTGGAGATCATCTGCCACATCCTGCACCCATCTTCTCTTTGGCCTTCCTCTTCCTCTATTCCAGGACATATACCCCTTCATTATTGTTCTCTCCAAACTATCATGACATTTCAAGTGACCAAAATATTTCAATTATCTTTGTTTTATCGTGTATAGTAGCCAACCTTCTTCAATATTCAGATCTTGTCGTATGGATGCATTTGTTCTTTTCTGTATCCAAATATTCTTAGAACCCGTCTATAACATTTATCCATCCATCCATCATGTGCCATGCCGGTAAGCGTGGGCGGTCATGTTCTGCCATCTCACTCGATCACCAGAGTCGTGGATCAGCTCCGTGTTTCTGTCTCGACCATGCCACAAGGTCAAGCCATCCAGGTACTTGCTTCTAGGTCTTCCCCTTGGTCTGTTCCCCTCGATCTTACCAGTTGTCACCAAATTCTCCAATCCATTTCTTCTCATAACATGCCCAAAAAATTTTGACTGTCTACGTCTAATTTCTCTAATCAATTTACGATCTTCATTTGTTTCTTGAAGGACTTGTTCATTGGTCTTTCTGGCTGTCCATGGTATTCTTTGCATTTTCCTTAGAAACCACATCTCTACAGCCATCAGATGTTTTTCAGCCTGACTGCTCATTGTCCACGCTTCACATCCATACAAAAGTACAGGTTCAATGTAGCATCTTAACACTCTTTTTCTCGTTTCAATTGACATCTTTTTATTGGTCAATATGTTTTTCATCTTGCTAAAGGCTACTTTTGCCATGGCGATTCTTGTTCTAATCTCTTCAAGGCATCTCCCATCAGATGTTATTACTGTTCCGAGATAATTGTACCTGCTCACTTGTTGAAGAATATTCCCATTTACTTGTATATTACATTGTGGTATTTCGTCCTTCCTAGTGACGACCATAATCTGTGTCTTTTTACAATTTAATTCTAACCCTAGTTGTTCACTGTGTAACAATCGCATCTACTAAAATGTGCAGGTCCTGTCATTGTCTGCAATCAAGACTGTATCATCTGCATATCTAATGTTATTGATGCATCGTCCCCCAATGTTGATTCCTTCAATATCTTCAATATTTTTGAAAATACTTTCACTGTAAAGGGAAAACAGATCTGGAGACATTACACATCCCTGTCTCACACCCCTTTTAATAGGCTGATATTGGCTTACTTCATTATCAACTCTTATGGCAGCTTGTTTTTCCAATATATGTTTTTTACAAGTCTAAGATCTTTTCCATCAATTTGTAGATCTTCAAGCATCCTTATCATGTTGACATGTCTCACTTTATCAAAAGCCTTTGTGTAGTCAATAAAGCAAAGGTGTAGATCTTTGTTTACTTCTATAGAACGTTCGATTATGTTTCTCAGTATATATACAGCATTTACTGTACCCTTGCCTTCCACAAACCCACATTGTTCTTCTCCTATTTCAGGTTGTATTTTCCTCCTAACTCTTTGCATGATAATTCTTAGCAAAATCTTCGTGATGTGACTCATTATACTAATTGTTCGATGTTGATCACATTCCAAGGCTCCTGATTTCTTTGGGATTGCAATAAATACAGAATTACATAACTCCTGAGGTATATTTCCAGTATCATATATTGTATTAAGCAGACTGGTAACTTGATCTATTCCATATTCTTCTAAAGCATTAATCATTTCTGTTGTGACGCTGTCTGAACCGGGGGTCTTGCCAGATTTCATATGGTTAAGAGCATTCTGAACCTCCATCTTCAAAATTGCTGGTCCTTCATTATTATTTTGAACATCATACTGTTCGTCTCTGTTATCGTCATAAAGGTTTTTCACGTAGTCTGACCATTCATGTAATATCTGATCTTTTTCTATTATGACTCTTCCATCTTTTGTCTTTAGGCAGCCTGCTGATGTACGTGTTCTTTGATTAGTAAGCTCCTGAATTCTTTTGTGCATTAGTTTCGCATTGTTACTGTTGTGTTGTTTTTCAATTTCTCTGCAATTTTTCTCAAGCCATGTTTCTTTTGCCTCCTTACATAAGGTTCTCACTTTTCTGTGAATTTCTTCATATTTGGCAGGATTATTTTTGTTCTGTCTTCTTGTTTCCATTAGTTGTAAAATTTCTTCAGTCATCCATGTCTTACGGCCCACTTTCTTTACTTTTGGAATAGTTTTTTCTGCTGCGCAACTGATTGAATTCTTCATCGTTTCCCATTGATCATCTACATCTTGAAACAGGATCTCTAGATCAGACAATATATCAAATTTGTTCTTTACTTCTATGTTAAAATTATCTTGTATTTCTTTGTCAGTTTTCAATTTGCACAAGTCATATTTAGTGTTTCCTGCTGTATACTTGACTTTCTTTAACTTTACCCTCAATGTGCCTGTAATTAATCTGTGATCACTGTAACAGTGTGCATTTGGAACTGTTTTTACGACTGTTAACGCATTTCGAAACCTTTTGCTAATCAGGATGTAATCTATCTGGTTTTTAATCCTGCTGTCTGGACTCCTCCATGTCCATAATCTTCTAGGATGCTGTTTAAACCAGGTGTTTCCTACAACCATTTCTTGTTCTTTTGCCCATTCTATAAGTCTGTATCCTCTTTCATTTCTCTCTCCCAAACCATGGTTGCCTACACTGCATCCATCGCCTTGCTGTCCTATTTTTGCGTTGAAATCACCCATTATGATATTTATTTCTGATTTTTTGCAGTTCTTCAAAGCAGGCTCCACGTCATTATAAAATTCCTCTATGCTTTCTTCACTGCTTTCACTTGTTGGGGCATATACTTGAATGACATTTATTTTAAAAGGTCTTCCGTTTAATTTTACTAATAGGACTCTGTCTAACATTTATATTCAAAGGCATTTATGTGCTGTTCAGCTTGTTTAGTAAGTGTCCAGGTCTCACATGCATATGTTGCAATCTGCTAAATATAAAATTACTTAAAACCCACAAAGAGCCAATTAATCCTGGGGGTTGATTGCAGCATTGTGTAAAGGACATGGCAACTAACTGTAACTTCCGATCGCTAGCATGGCGGTTAGGCATTGAGCCGTTAAGGCCTGTGGCGTGTTTATGCTTGTGGCTACGGTTTGCAATCGCATTTTCCTCATGTTGGACTGGTAGTACATGGTTCCGCCGCTCTGCTACTGAGTGAGTGCATTTTTCGAGAGACTCCTGGGAGTCGGTGCTGAAGCTGCAGAGTTCGTGCTTTGTGCGACACTTTCTGCGGGTCGCCCTGCAGATAGAGACAAAGCCATGTGAGAAAACCCGGGTCAATGAGGTCTTTTTGGTGACTGCTGAGTCCATCGATGATGAACTGTGGCATTCGTGGATGAATTTTGTGTTGACATTCTGACGGCGGCATTATGCACAGTGTACCTGTGCAGGCTTGTTGGATTGCCGAGACTCCCGTCTATTCCACTTTTCACATTGGACAGTGGGGAGCATTTTGTGTGATATTCGCTGGCACGGGAATGGAGCATAATGGGGATGACCCATTGCCGTGAAGTTGGAACCTCGACTAACTAACTGTAACTATCATAAACATTTGTTTTGTGCATTTTTATAAAAAGCACACATAAAATGTCTATGATTGAGACAAAGTAAATACATGTGCTGGCTTGTCAGAAGCACTTTTGTCAGTGTCAGATGTTTGGGTTTGCCATGTTATATGTCATAACACCTGCTCAAATAGAGACAGATGTGGGTAAATGTAGAAGAGGAAGGCAGAGACAATCCTGGATGGATAATATTAAAGAGTAGGCAGGATGTATTTCCACGCTTGTTTGTGAACTTTGCTGAGGGCAGAGTAGAGAACTTAGATCACTGATGCTTCCATCGTTAAACCTTTTTTAACCAACTTTGGATGAGATGATGATGAATTGATATATCTGCATTAGTGTTGTGTTATAATTTTTGCCAAGGTAGTGGCTTTACAGCCTACCCTTTGTGATTTAGTGTCACAGTAGGTTTTTTTTTAACATTGCCAACTTGCACTCTGGGCCTCCTGGTTTTTCACTCTTATCTGAGAAAGTTAGATGACCGATTTCACTACCCAAGAGAACAAGAGGTAATGTGATATCAGTATAAACCGATGGCTGTTGTAAAGATTCCCAGTCCTGTGCGGGGGATGGAACCCGTTACCTTCTGAGCATGAGATGGACTCCAAAACCTCTCAGTTAGGCTGCCCCTGAAACACAAATCAGACTGATCTGTACGCCTGAGGAGTGTTTCATTCCAGTACCCACTCTAACGACTAAAGCACATTGGCTAAGTAACGTTTGTATATTTTTATTTTGAAATGTAGTTGTGTAAGTGTCTGTTTGTTGTCTGTCTTTCCAAACCCGCAATGTCCATTCTGTCACTTGTGATTGTGTTTTTGTAGAGCTTAACTGCTCGTTTTCATTGATCTACTTGTATTTCTACAGCTTTACCGTAGTTCCACAAGTTTCATTTCTCATCATAGTTTAGTTTAGTCGATGGATCAACTCATAAGTGCTCCGGTCTCCTCTTAACTCAAACTGAGTCTGGAGAAACTCAGCTCAGTGCACGAACTTTGTAGCACCGGCGAGGAAGGATCCTGATATACTTTGGGTAGATTTTTAACTTGAAATTTTGCCCGGGCAGCGCCGGTAGGCTTCTCTTTTTCGATTTCCAACTGCCAAGGGATTTTTTACGCGCGCAACAATACATGCGGGCGTCCGGTCTCACTACCCAGAGATCAGGGGAAATATATTACTAGAAGTACTCGTGAAAAAATCCCAGCCCTCACCAGGGCCTGAACCCGGGACATCCAGCACTCGAGGTTGATGCCATACCCCGAGACCACGCAGCCCCCTTTCTCATTATGCCCAGGAATAGGATATCTAACTTGTACTTTTTATTTCACAAGCTTCACCACCCTTTTCCTCTGAACCAATCAGCCACCATTGTAGCTTTAAATGAGAGGTGCATGATGTGTGTGTCAGCTTTGCTTATATAGAATAATATTAATTTGTACAAATCTGTCTTTCTTGTTTCTTAGCACCAGTGCGGATCCTTATCTGACAGATCCTGAGTTCCGGAAAAAGGTTGATACTAACAGACAAGTGGCCAAATGTAACCTTGACAATGTAAGTTGGTCATTTTTCTGTGTAGGTTTGTCTCTGTTGTCGTTTTATTCTTCTGCCCTTTATTTCCCATTGGGACAATGAACATGAACCAAATCACCCCAACCCATTCTAACGTTTGCTGTCTCATGCAGCTCCATCCATGTCCTCCCTTACGTGATTCATTTATCTCTAATATGCTTCTCCGTGTTACTTTTGGTCCCTTTTCCATTTCATTTGCTCCGTGGATTTGAGACAAAGGACTTTCAATACTCTTCTTAGGTTTTCTCAGCATGTGCCATATCCAGTGTCAGTATTTTTTTCTCCCCTTTTCTTTTTTTTTTTTTTTAAAGTTGTATATCCCTTACAATATGTTGCAGCCGACACCGGCATTTTGCTGTCGTTGACGATATCTTGGCAAGTTTTTACGCTTAGTAGTTTGCCATTGCTTTCTCAACGACCGGCTCCCATACCAACACATTAAAACCAGTGCGGCATGGTCTGCTGCCAAATCGATCGCCGCTGTGTTTCGAATGCGGGTAAGCGGCATTGCGAATCGCGCCCGCAACACCATCACCACGGAGACCAGCCCACCTCTTTTCCAGTATCGTTTAATTCATTCTGTGTCAGCCACCAACCAATATACGTACAGTCGCAAACTGTTTAAATGGTTTCTCACAACACACCTCTTTAAAAGTTCTATTACTTGCTAAGCTCTCTTCTGACTAGTTTTGCAGTAGATTTCCTTTACCCTCATTACATCACCATGTTAATACAGTTATCTCGGCACAGTCATAACATCTAATGGGAGATGCCTTAAAGAGATTAGAACAAGAATTGCCATTGCGAAGGTAGCCTTTTGCAAGATGAAAAACATACTGACCAATAAAAAGATATAAATTGAAACGAGAAAAAGAGTGTTGCAGTGCTACATAGAACCTATACTTTTGTATGGATGTGAAGCGTGGACAATAAGCAGTCAAGCTGAAAAACAGCTGATGGCTGTGGAAATGTGGTTTCTGAGGAAAATGCAAAGAATACCATGGACAGAGAGAAAAACCAATGAACAAGTCCTTCAAGAAACAAATGAAGATTGTAAACTGATTAGACGTAGACAGTCAAAATTTTTTAGCCATGTTATGAGAAGAAATGAATTGGAGAACTTGGTGATGACTGGCAAAATCGAAGGGAAGAGACCAAGGGGAAGACTGAGAAGTAAATACCTGGATGGCTTGGCCACGTGGCATGGTCGAGACAGGAACACAGAGCTGATCCATGACTCTGATGATCGAGTGAGATGGCAGAACATGACCGACCACGCTTATCGGCATGGCACATGATGACGATGAACGATTGTTGCATATTTCCAGCACAATTTTCATGCATTTATAGTGCATATATTATTATTGCTGTTGCAGTTTAAGATTAACCTAGAGATGAATGATGAATGAAAGTATGTATGGAATGGACTAAGATGAGAAGGGCAGAATGTGAAATGAACCTGCATCCTCAATTGTTAACCCCTTGAAAATAAAGTTTGTCTGTTCGTGTCTTTCATAGTAATTAAAAATTCCACCGCAGAGCAAACACAGCAGGGGCTTGTGGTCATCAGAAGAGGCCCCCCCTTCCCTGAAAATGTTTCAGCCTGTTTATCCTCTTAACATTCTCTAGGGGTGGGCCCGTCCGGTTCATGACTCCGGGTATTTTTCCCTGCCATGCGAAACGTTCGGTCGATTTCGTTGTCCTTTCTTATTTTCTTGTTTTAACCATTTCTATCCCAATTTGTGCTTAAACTCTTTCTGCCTTGTATTATTATCTTTACTCCTTTAGAACAAAGTACTTTAAAGTAATACTGCTTTAAATGAGCATTGTAAAGTAGCAGCTGCCTGAGAGAGAGAGAGAGGAGTGTTGGTTGGTTGGTTTATTAGTGATCTCATTCTCTGAAAGACGGTACTACCTGCTTTCTATTAGCTCTGAATTTTGGGCGGCACACACCAAACCCGACACCTCACATTGTGCCCACAGCTTCGGGCAGAGGAGTGCAGTTGGGAGGGTACAAGCCTTACCTTAGTGCAAGGAAATGCAACCTAAAGACTAAATGTCATAGTAGGGCAGACCAGGCCCTAAGCCTTGGTTGGCAACTGGTCTAGGATGGAAGCTCCGACAGGCGGACAGTTAAGAGTACTGCTTTGCTGATCCAGCAGCTTCTGCAGCTTGTCTTGTTCCATACATATTGGTGTTACCTTTTCTCTGGAGTCAACCAGGCAGGCAGAGAGAGGGATCATGCTGCATGGGCAGCACATGGTCTCTAAACTCAGTCCAGGCTTTGTGTTATGGTGAGGTATAACTCCATTTTACAAACTATCATCTGTTATGACGGGAAGGTGCCAGTCAGTTATTCTCTGAAGTATTCTTGATATGATTTTGACAATGTCAGTTTGTTGTGTTATCATTGTAGTGGCAAGATAAGATCATAAATACCAAAGTATTGGAAAGATCAGGTGGTTGACTGTTCCATGCTCAGACTTCGTAGACTTAGATGGACACATTAAGAGGATGGACGATGGTAGAATACCAAAGGACGTCTGTTTTGGTGAATTACAGATGGGTAAAAGATTTTAGGAACGGCCTCCACTACGGTACCAAGATTTGTGTAAGCAGGACATTAATAATACAGGCATTGACATTGCACTGCACCTTGGGAGAATGTCGCTGCTGATCACGTTGCACAGAGGGAAAGATCGAGTGGAATAAAGACAAAGACGAAAATTATTGCAAATAGGTCACACACTGAGTGTGTGAGATGTCAGATGATGCGTGGTTGTGGAAATGACCATGTGTTCATTTGCATCATAAACATTTACTACGCAAATTGGTCTGATCAATCACATTCTCTACTGCCGTAGGTTGTAGTTATTATGTACTCTTTAGCACAATGTAACAAACTGTCACCTGTCAGTGAAGTGTCTGTGTGTTGTCCATCTCTACTTTATCTAAAAGTTTCAATCTTTGACACATTCTCTACATAACTGACAGTGTCATTGATTGTGTTATCTGCATATACTGTCTATGTTGTCCATCTCCACTTGTATCTAAAAGTTTCAATCTTTGACACATTCTCTACATAACTTACAGTGTAATTGATTGTGTTACCTCCGTATACTGTCAATGTTGTCCATCTCTACTTGTATCTAAAAGTTTCAATCTTTGACACATTCTCTACATAACTGACAGTGTAATTGATTGTGTTACCTGCGTATACTGTCTATGTTCTCCATCTCTACTTTTATCTAAAAGTTTCAATCTTTGACACATTCCCTACATAACTGACAGTGTCATTGATTGTGTCACCTGCGTATGCTGTCTATGTTGTCCATCTCTACTTGTATCTAAAAGTTTCAATCTTTGACACATTCTCTACATAACTGACAGTGTCATTGATTGTGTTACCTGCGTATACTGTCTATGTTGTCCATCTCTACTTGTATCTAAAAGTTTCAATCTTTGACACATTCTCTACATAACTGACAGTGTCATTGATTGTGTTACCTGCGTATACTGTCTATGTTGGCCATCTCTACTTGTATCTAAAAGTTTCAATCTTTGACACATTCTCTACATAACTGACAGTGTAATTGATTGTGTTACCTGCGTATACTGTCTATGTTGTCCATCTCTACTTGTATCTAAAAGTTTCAATCTTTATTCTCTACATAACTGACAGTGTAATTGATTGTGTTACCTGCGTATACTGTCTATGTTGTCCATCTCTACTTGTATCTAAAAGTTTCAATCTTTGACACATTCTCTACATAACTGACAGTGTCATTGATTGTGTTACCTGCGTATACTGTCTGTGTTGTCCATCTCTACTTGTATCTAAAAGTTTCAATCTTTGACACATTCTCTACATAACTAACAGTGTAATTGATTGTGTTACCTGCGTATACTGTCTATGTTGTCCATCTCTACTTGTATCTAAAAGTTTCAATCTTTGACACATTCTCTACATAACTGACAGTGTAATTGATTGTGTTACCTGCGTATACTGTCTATGTTGTCCATCTCTACTTGTATCTAAAAGTTTCAATCTTTGACACATTCTCTACATAACTGACAGTGTAATTGATTGTGTTACCTGCATATACTGTCTATCTTGTCCATCTCTACTTGTATCTAAAAGTTTCAATCTTTGACACATTCTCTACATAACTGACAGTGTAATTGATTGTGTTACCTGCGTATACTGTCTATGTTGTCCATCTCTACTTGTATCTAAAAGATTCAATCTTTGACACATTCTCTACATAACTGACAGTGTCATTGATTGTGTTACCTGCATATACTGTCTATCTTGTCCATCTCTACTTGTATCTAAAAGTTTCAATCTTTGACACATTCTCTACATAACTGACAGTGTAATTGATTGTGTTACCTGCGTATACTGTCTATGTTGTCCATCTCTACTTGTATCTAAAAGATTCAATCTTTGACACATTCTCTACATAACTAACAGTGTAATTGATTGTGTTACCTCCGTATACTGTCTATGTTGTCCATCTCTACTTGTATCTAAAAGTTTCAATCTTTGACACATTCTCTACATAACTAACAGTGTAATTGATTGTGTTACCTGCGTATACTGTCTATCTTGTCCATCTCTACTTGTATCTAAAAGATTCAATCTTTGACACATTCTCTACATAACTAACAGTGTAATTGATTGTGTTACCTGCGTATACTGTCTATCTTGTCCATCTCTACTTGTATCTAAAAGTTTCAATCTTTGACACATTCTCTACATAACTAACAGTGTAATTGATTGTGTTACCTGCGTATACTGTCTATGTTGTCCATCTCTACTTGTATCTAAAAGATTCAATCTTTGACACATTCTCTACATAACTGACAGTGTCATTGATTGTGTTACCTGCGTATACTGTCTATGTTGTCCATCTCTACTTGTATCTAAAAGATTCAATCTTTGACACATTCTCTACATAACTGACAGTGTCATTGATTGTGTTACCTGCGTATACTGTCTATGTTGTCCATCTCTACTTGTATCTAAAAGTTTCAATCTTTGACACATTCTCTACATAACTGACAGTGTAATTGATTGTGTTACCTGCGTATACTGTCTATGTTGTCCATCTCTACTTGTATCTAAAAGTTTCAATCTTTGACACATTCTCTACATAACTGACAGTGTAATTGATTGTGTTACCTGCGTATACTGTCTATGTTGTCCATCTCTACTTGTATCTAAAAGTTTCAATCTTTGACACATTCTCTACATAACTGACAGTGTAATTGATTGTGTTACCTGCGTATACTGTCTATCTTGTCCATCTCTACTTGTATCTAAAAGATTCAATCTTTGACACATTCTCTACATAACTGACAGTGTAATTGATTGTGTTACCTGCGTATACTGTCTATGTTGTCCATCTCTACTTGTATCTAAAAGTTTCAATCTTTGACACATTCTCTACATAACTGACAGTGTAATTGATTGTGTTACCTGCGTATACTGTCTATGTTGTCCATCTCTACTTGTATCTAAAAGTTTCAATCTTTGACACATTCTCTACATAACTGACAGTGTCATTGATTGTGTTACCTGCATATACTGTCTGTGTTGTCCATCTCTACTTGTATCTAAAAGATTCAATCTTTGACACATTCTCTACATAACTAACAGTGTAATTGATTGTGTTACCTGCGTATACTGTCTATCTTGTCCATCTCTACTTGTATCTAAAAGATTCAATCTTTGACACATTCTCTACATAACTGACAGTGTCATTGATTGTGTTACCTGCATATACTGTCTGTGTTGTCCATCTCTACTTGTATCTAAAAGATTCAATCTTTGACACATTCTCTACATAACTGACAGTGTCATTGATTGTGTTACCTGCGTATACTGTCTATCTTGTCCATCTCTACTTGTATCTAAAAGATTCAATCTTTGACACATTCTCTACATAACTGACAGTGTCATTGATTGTGTTACCTGCATATACTGTCTATGTTGTCCATCTCTACTTGTATCTAAAAGTTTCAATCTTTGACACATTCTCTACATAACTAACAGTGTAATTGATTGTGTTACCTGCGTATACTGTCTATCTTGTCCATCTCTACTTGTATCTAAAAGATTCAATCTTTGACACATTCTCTACATAACTGACAGTGTAATTGATTGTGTTATCTGCATATACTGTCTATATTGTCCAACTGTTATCTGAAAGGGGTCTCATTCTTTGTCATGTCTTTTGCATAACTCTGACAATAAAACTTTGTTGTTTCATATCTGTTGTCCAGTGTTCATATACATAGAATATGTCATATCATTCCCCTACTCCTCTTCTTCATCCTCCTCCTCTTTCACCTTTTCCTTCTCCACCTCATCTTTCTTTCACCTCTTCCTCCCCCGTTTGCCTTCCTCCCCTGTTAGCCTTCCCCCCCCCCCCCCCCTTTCCATGTGTGTTATGTTAAAATATTAAATATTAAGGACATTCATTTGAAACCAGTTCCAATGGCTTTATTACAAAAGCATGAAAGAAACATTAACAGGTGTGGTAGAATTAAACAAAGCATTCATTTTGAATGAATTATGCACCATGGGTTGGTCAGAAGAAGTCGCCGTAGGCATTCAGGCAAGTATCCCATTGCTTAGGTAGGCGGCGAATGCCATCCACAAAAAGGGATTGTGGTCGCTCACTGAACCAAGTGTTTACCGCGTTCATTACGTCTACATCTGTGTGAAATCGTTGCCCCTTGAGAGATTTTTTTTAGAGGTCCGAACAAATGAAAATCACATGGTGACAAATCAACACTATAGGCTGGATGTTGCAGAATTTCCCACTTCTTCCTTGCGAATGCTTTCTGCACAATCTTTGCGACATGCAGATGAGCATTATCGTGCAACACAATCACACAGCGAGAAAGCATGCCAGGTCGTTTATTCTTGATGACTTTTTGCAGCCTGTCTAGCGTTTGCAAGTAGTGGGTAGAGTTGATGTTGACACCATGTTCTTTAAAGTTGGCCAACAATAGCCTTCATGGTAAAAAATGCGCTCAGCATAATCTTACCAGCAGAAACCTGTAACTTGAATTTTTTGGCTTTTGATGGTCCAGCATGCTTCCATTGCATACTGTCTCTTCTGCTGCTCGGCTCAAAGTGGTGACACCATGATTCATCGCCTGCCACTATACGGAAGAGAAATACATCACCCTCCATTCTGTAACGCAGCAAGTGGTTCAAACACCATCCCATGCATTCCTCTTTTTGGTGGTCGGTCAACATCCGTGGTACCCACTGTGAACACACCGTCCGATATTGCAGTTTCTTACGAACGACCTTTTGAATTGTCCCAGTTGACACATCAAATTCTTTCGCTAGCGAACGTATACTTCGACAACGGTTCATCTGTTCTGCTGCATCAGTTTTGGCGATGGTTTTTTCTGTTGCAACAATATGCGCTTGACCTGGCCGTCGAAGATCTTTCGTGAACTGACGTCCTTTCCGAAATATTCAAGCCCAGTCTGTCACATTTGTTACCGTACGCTGCCTGCATTCTTCGATCAATGTCCACTGGTCGACATCCTTCAAATGAATGAAACTGAATCACCATTCTTTGAGTTTCTTTGGATGGATTTTGGATCAACCCGGCCATTTTCTCAACGGCCAGAAACAGAACCTATGCACCATGGGACGATAAGCACGTGCTCTTTTATTCGTTGGTCAATACTTATCACATGACTATGACATGATCATGTTCAACGTACACAATTATGCGCAGTGCAGCACGGACGGATTTCAAATGAACGCTCCTTATATTTTCCTGTGAGAATATGCAGTGCTAGGAAACATGATAAGAAACATTTTGGTATGTTTAGTCTTGTATTGTGATGTCCGGTAACTGGAAAGTTGCTAATTGTAGTTGTTTGTTTCAGGTGATTGCCAAGTATACAAAACTCCAGCAAGAACGATTTTATGGCGAAGATGGAGAGGAGCCCGATGAAGAATCTGATGAAGATGATGATGAAATCAGCAGAAAAGCAGAAAAGAAAAATTCAGAAAAACAAGAGAGAAACAAGAATGCAGAATCTATTGCAGTTTTGGAAGATGTGGTTACCGCAGAAAGCATTGAAGGTCTGTTTTTGTATATTTAAATGTTTTTTTTTAAACAGTGACCAAATATCCTTTCGCAAGATGGAAAACATACTGACCACTAATAAGATGTCAATTGCAACGAGAAAATGAGTGTTGAAGTGCTACATAGAACCTATACTTTTGTATGGATGTGAAGCAAGGACAGTACACACAAACTTTATTTTCAAAGGGCCACAAATTGGGCACACAGACCCGTCTTACATTCGGTCCTTCCAGTCACTAATCTTTATACATAAATTAACTATTTTGCATGTTACATTCACATAGGAATTAAAAAGACATTGTCAAATGAAAGTTGTTAACATAAACAATGCATATTACCATGTTATGAAACAGCCAGCCACACACATGCACATTCATAAACACATACGTACGTCCATCCATCCTTCCATCCTTCCTTCCTTGCCTACATCATTTACACAAACTCACAGTTATGTACCCACTAAATAACACAAATACATATTCCCTTACCTACACATATACTCATTCACAATCACAAACTCACTAACACAAGCTTACTTATACATATTCTCTCTCTCTCTCTCTCTCTCTCTCTCTCTCTCTCTCTCTCTCTCTCTCTCTCTCTCTCTCTCTCTCTCTCTCTCTCTCTCTCTCTCTCTCTCTTTCTCTCTCTCTCTCTCGTGTGACATTAATAAACGCATTCTTATTAGACAGAAAACAAGTAGTATCACACAATAAATCTCTATCCCAAGCCATTACCATTAATACTTGAGTACCGCAGGGGTCTATACTTGGCCCTCTGTTATTTGCCATTTATATAAATGATCTTCCCTTATATCTGTCATCGTCCTGCGATCTATTTGCAGACGACTGCACAGTATGTACAAACGCTATTGATCGTAATGTGCTAGAATTATCCTTGCAACTGGAAATAAATAGTGTAGTTAACTGGAGTCATGCAAACCGCATGCAAATTAACATTTCTAAAACAAAATCTGTGTTAATAAGAACCAGGCAAAGACTTCACACTCTAAACTGGCAGAGAACTCTTCAGCTGCACATTGGTAGCACGCCTATAGAAAGTGTAACCGAGCACAAGGCACTGGGTCTTATCAAAGATCAAAATCTATCCTTTAATTCCCTTTAATTCATGCTCTAGTTAAACAAATAGCCAAAAAAATATACCAACTTGCCAAAATTAAAAACTTCCTCAACGAAAACACAAGAAAGATATTCTATACTTCCCACATACAAACACGTATTGATTATTGCTCCACAATCTGGGATGGATGCTCCAAATCAATTACAGAACGCCTTTATTCACTCCAGAAAAGGGCAGTGCGTCTAATCAATGGTGATAAGTTTACAGACAATTCTAACCTACATGAACATCTTCAGTTACTGCCACTCCACAAATCCTACTTTTTAATAAGGCTAAATTAACTCACAAAATCCTATTTCCAAATGCCCCAAGCTACCTTTGGCCATTGTTTAAATATAACGCAAGACATAGCGAACGGCTAAATATACTTCATGTCCCTAAACCTAGGATAGACTTATATAAAACTAGCTTAGCATACTCTGCCACTCAGTTGTGGAATAATCTTCCACAAGAAATCAAAGACACCGCCAATCATACATACAGTCGCAACCTGTTTGAACACTACCTCAGGACAGACTACATGCCCCCTTTAAAAAAAAAAAACGGCAACAAAGACAATAATAATGGTAAATTATCTCGAATGACAAATAGCCAGTAGAAAAAACAATCCCATATGTGTGGCACATTACACCCACCTTGGGTATTTATGATGCCCATGTTAAACATTGCCCCAACGAGTCATGTATTATTGATTATTTTTCATGCGTTTTAATGCTTATTCTTTTGTTGTTAAAGAATTGCTTCATAAGAGATGTTGAATGAAAGAATGTATGAGAGGAAATAGAAAAGAAGGGCAGAATGTCAGACGGGCCTGCGTTCCCAATTCTTAACCCTTTGAAAATAAAGATTTTCGTTTGTTCGTTCGTTCGGTCTCTCTTGCTCTCTCTTCCATATATCCTTGTTCATACATACAGCAAAGCACATTCCATCCTATACTCACATAGTCGACACATTACACACTTTCACACACACAAATACAAAAATACTCACACTGTGAGCAGAAAAGCTGAAAAACATCTTATGGCGGTGGGCATGTGGTTTTTTAGGAAAATGCAAAGAATACCATGGGCAGACAGAAAAACCAATATGTCCTACTAGAAACAAATGAACACCGTAAATTGATTGAAGAAATTAGATGTAGATCCTCAACATTATTTGGACAGGTTATCATCATCATCAGGTGCAATGCCAGCTGGCGTAGGCGTTCATGACTCCACAGTTCTTGGTCTTTGGTTTTCTGGATCAACTCTGCTGATGATATACCTCCTGCCAGTCTCAATCCATCCAGCATCATTTCTCTTGGTCTGTCTCTCTTCCCCTTGATCTTTCCAGTCGTCACGATGTTCTCCAATGCCTCTCTTCTCATCAAATGACCAAAGAAAGCTGTCTCTTTCTTATTGTTGTATATAATATTCTAGTTTCATTAACCTCTTTCAGGCAATCGTTGTTAGTTACTTTGGCAGTTGAAGGGATTCGCAACCCAGGAATGCTAACCTGATCAAAAATGCACGCAAAAGTCGGATGTGTTGACCTAAGGGTGCATAACAATACACCACAATTACATCTGGAAAAAAAACCCACTCAGGATGGACGAAGAAGAAGAATTTGCAACATTTGTCTCAGGAACCACATCTCTGTTGCTTCCAAATTCTTCCTAATTTGTTCATTGACATTCCAGGATTCACTGCCATACAGCAAAACAGTTTCTATACAGCACTTCAGTACTCTCTTTCTTACATTCAATGATAGTGACTTATTGCATAAGATACTCATTTTCTGAAATGCAGCGTTTGCTTGCCCTATTCTGCTCTTAATCTCTGTTGTGCATCTTCCAGCTGATGTTATAAATGCCCCTAGGTATTTAAAATTATCCAGTGGGTTAAGAATGTTCCCTTCTATTTCAATTTCACAATTTGGTGTCATCTTTTTCTTTGATATCATCGTTATGGTTTTCTTGCTATTAAATGCGAGTCCTTTCTTGGCACTCTGTTACCACAATGCCCAACAATTGTAGATCTTTTGCATTATCTGCTACCAATACTGTGTCACCTGCATAGCGTGTATTGTTTATATTATAACCTCCGAGTAGTATTCCTGGCTTCTCTTTGATCTCTCTCATTATTACTTCACGATAGAGGGAGAAGAAATCCGGTGAAAAAACATCCCTGTTGTACTCCTAACTTTATTTGTTCTTATTTGCCCTCTTTATTTCCCAGTTTAATTGCTGCTAATTGGTTCCAGTAAATATTTTTTTATTATTCTGAGGTCTTTCCCATCAATGTTGATATCTTCCAACATATTAACCCTTTGCAGGGCAGACATTTGTCCATTTCTTAACTCTGAACGGGCAAGATTTTTCAGGTTCGGTAAAATTTTGGTTACATTAGTAAAAACATCACATCTAAGGTGTTAGTCAACATATTTGAGTAATATAAACAACAAAATGAAGGAAAATGCATGCAGATTATTTCACTCACATGAATAAGTAATCCAATGTTGCTGGTAATCCACACATGAACACAAATATTTACAAAATGCAACGTATTGTTTGTGATTGTCAGTCATTTAAACAGCAATTTACAAACACATTTTCAGAATCAGAATCACTTTCTTTAAAGTCCGACTCACGACTGCTAATGCTGATAACTGATATCAAGCTCCAATTAATATTCAACTTTGTGCCCTTCAATGTCACTTAAATTGAACCCAGCGAAATCTCCGCTATCACTTGAAGAATCATCAAAATCCATGTTGAAATACAAAACGTAAAACTCCACAAAACTATTAAATATCCATTCAAATTCAAAGTACACGCTTGCAAATGTTGGCCACGTTGTCAAGCTATCGGCGAAACCGAAAGTAGACAATTGGAAGTCTCGGAAAGCCGCAAGATCGTGTTTTTACAATACTTAGTAATCATGAACGCTTTGGGGCGTTTTGCTCGTTCCGGGGTAAAAATGTTCTCAGGTGTTTTGCCCGGTAAAGGATTAATCAGTTCATAATGTTTTACTTTGTCAAATGCTTTAGTATAATCTATGAAGCACAAATATATATATCTATTTGTGTCTTTATTGATCTTTCTATTATTGTCCGTAATTTATATATTGCATTGTTTGTACCCTTTCTTTCCACAAATCCATACTGTTCTTTACCTATTTCCAGTTTTATTTTCTATCTTGTTCTTCTCATTATAATTCTAAGTAGAAGCTTAGTGACATGGTTTATGAGGTTAATTCTACGAAAATCTTCGCATTTAGTTGTTCCTGGTCCTTTTGGTATAGCTATAAATACAGATTCCAGCATATCGCTTGGTAAATATCCACTGCTGTAAATATCATTCAACATTTTGGTTAATGTACCTCAAATTCTCCCAGTACTTCTATTTCTTCATATGTTTGAAAGTGTCTTCTTTTAGAATAAGTGGACCTTCTAAGTTACTTTCTTCTGTTAATTCTTCCCTTTCACTGTCATATAATTCTCTTATATACTCATTCCACCTCTTCAGTATAGCGCCTTCCTCCAATAATTTCTTTCCTCATTTTGATTTAAACACCCTGTATTTATTCTTGTTTCTTCCCGTAGCTCACCGATTTGTCTGTGCATATATTTTATATCTTTAATAGAATTTAATTCAGTTTTCTTGCACTGCTTGTTTAACCAACTTTCTTTTTCTGTCACACGTTTATCTCTTATTTCTTTATTTATCTTAGTATATTCTTGTTTGTAATTTTTACTCTGTTTTCTTTTGTCCATCAACTTTAAGATTTCTTCAGTCATTCAATTTTTCTTGGCTTTTTGGCTTCTCTCAGGTAGTATTTCTTTGCTCATTTGATGATCTGAGTCCCCTAACATTTCCCATTGTTCATTTATACTCTGTATTTTAGTTATTGGATTGTATCTATTTTTCACAGTCACTCTGTATTGTTCTTGAATTTCTTTATCTATTTCAGCAATTGCATTGTACATATTTTTCACAGTCACTCTGTATTGTTCTTGAATTTCTTTATCTACCTTCAAAACCTCTTTATTAAGTCTCATATTCTTAAGTACTGTTATTTTCCTCTCTTCAGTGGACAAGTTATAAGAAGAAATAAATTAGAGAACTTGGTGACACCTGGCAAAATTGAGGGGAAAAGAACAAAGGGAAGGCAGGGAAGTAAATGTCTGGATATCATGGTCAAGACAAAAACACGGAGCAGATCCATGACTCTGGTGATTGTGTGAGATGGTAAAACATGTTTAAATGAGTATTTAAGATAATCAGTCAGAATAAATTGTATCATTTGTGTTGTTTCAGTGGACATGGCAGAGGAAAGTGACAATGACGTGGTCAATCGTAGCAGTTCTGTGACTTCTGAGACACCGCGACAACTTGTCAGCAAATACAATCCTTCTGTGCTGAGTCTGGGAAGGAGTGCCTACTTGCTCACCCCAGACAACGGCAGCTCCACCAACAGCAGAATACTTGGCATTGATGCTGTCAAATCTGTGAATCACAGTGTGCCTGTGAATGCCAGTTCTAGTGCAAGCAGTGGTCCGGAACTGACTACTTTGGGAAGTAAAGACGATGACGCAAGCTGCAATAAAGACAGCATTATTGTTATAGATGAAAGCCCAGCTAAAAGCCAGCAAGAACTGAAGAAAATTGGTCTTTTTACAGATATAATTCATCCTTTCAGCTTGGATAAAGAGGGGAATAGTATCAAAGCTGCTGAATCTGATTCCGAAAAAGGAAACAGGAAAGATATCGGCGCTGCAGATAAAAGAGGACCAAATATTAAATACACCGCTCGAAAACCACTGCCTTCAGATTTATTTGAGAAGCCTAGGATAGGTTCAGTGTGTGAAATTTTTGACGATGATGAGGACGAGGATCAGTCTAGTGATTCCACGTCTGAACAAGATGCAGATGATAAATCTATAGATGACGATGTCGATGAAATTGTGAAGATAACAAATGAGAGTGAGTCAGAGGGTGACTCTGTATCCAGTAGAGAACCATCTCCTATCAGCGTGGTTTCGCTCAGCAGTGAGAGTCTAGATGACCTGACAGACAACTGGGAAAAAGATGAATCGCCAGCTGGGGGACCTGCCACCACATTACCCGTGTGTATAGTTGATGGACTGAGTTCATCACTGAAGGCATCAAACAAACAGTCCCAATTGCCAAAGGACGAGAATTTTGAAAAGTTTCAATTTTTGGAAGCCATGGGAATCCACAAGAGTGAAAATGAAGCTACTGCAGCTGGTGGTTTGACTGATAAAGTGTTGCACGGGAAGAATACAAATATTCCGGTACGTCAGACAGTTGAAACAGGGGAAATAACTACAGCTAGTCAGAAACACACTTTGACCGATGTGAAAATTACATTGACAAATGAGCACCAGAAAGAATCCACTCTTGCTCATGACAGGTGCCTGTCTCCCGTGAGCAGGATCAGTCAGGATTCAGATGATTGCATCATCATACAAGATACTCCAAGAAAGGCAAATGAGGTAGATATGGAGGAGGTTAACCTACTAGCCACAGGAGAAAGTCATGGTTCTATCAAGAAGACACTTGATTTACATTCATCAACCCAAGAATCCTGTGTGGCAGGAAAGGATGAAATTTTATTGGCAAAGGTACCAGCAAATAAAATATCAAATAAGATTCATCAGGAATTAAGTTTGGATAGGAAGGAAGCATCTGCCACTGATAAGAAAATTGCATTAACAATTGGACAGCAGAAAAAATCCACAGTTGAAAGTGTTTCTAGTCAAGACAGACACACATCTTCTGTGAACAGGATCAGTGAGGACTCAAATGATTGCATCATCATACAGGATACCCCAAGAACAGCCAGGGACGTTTTAAATACTAAGGTGGATCTCGTGGCTACAGAAGGTGGCAGCCATGGTTCTATCAAGAAGACAAGTGATTTACAGTCATCAACAGAAGAATCCTGTACAGGAGGAAAGGATGAAGTTATTTTGATCAATTTACCAGCAAATAAAATATCAAGTGAGATTCAACAGGAATTAAGTGTGCATAGAACGGAAGCGTATGTCACTGATAAGCACATTACAACAACAGATGCACAAAAGAAGACATCCGACATTGAAAGTGTTCAATTTCAAGACAGGCGCACACCTTCTGCAAGCAGGATCAGCGAAGACTCAAATGATTGCATCATCATACTTGATACCCCAAGAACAGCAAGGGATGTAGGTACGAAGGTGAAATTTGTGGCTACAGAAGGTGGCAGTCATGATCACGCCATGTTGACAAAGTCACCGGCAAAAAGATCACCAAACGAAAGCTCCACTAAAATTCATCAGGAGTTAAGTGTGCGTAGGAAGGAAGTATCTGACATTGGTAAGAAAATTGCATTAACAGATAAGCAACAGACACAATCTACAGTTGAAAATCTTGTTCAAGACAGGCGCACATCTTCTGTGAATAGGATCAGCGAGGACTCAGATGATTGCATCATCATACTTGATAATCCAAGAACAGCTAGTGAGGAAGATATGGAGGAGGATCAGCTTCTGGCTGCAGTAGGTGAGAGTCATGATTCTATCAAGAAGACGCATTTGCAGTTACAGACAGAAGAATCCTGTTCAGCAGAAAATGATCAAGTTATGCTGACAAAGCTACCAGCAGACATAACACCAAGTGGAAGCTCCACAGAGATTCATCAGGAGTTTCGTGTGCATGGGAAAGAAGCTTCTGCCACTGATGAGAAATCACCAGACACTGAAGAGGTTTTATCTAATACAGAAATGTTCAACCAAGAAGCAATGGAAACAGCTTTTCCTGAGGCTACTGCAGAACTGAATGGTTCAGGTATAGCAGAAAAGCTTCAAAGTTTAAACAGCCTCTTGCGGAAAATTTCTGCTAGCACAACAGGAAGTTGTATGTTGCAAGATATGCCCACAGGCAGTGCAGATAATAATGACAGTGTCCTGGAGAAAATTCCAGAAGACAGCATTGGAACTACCGAAGCAGACGTGACTGAATCTGTTTGTGGTGATGAAAAAGACACAAACAAAAGTCCTGGTGTTCAGGATAGTGACATGTTGACAGACTCCTCTCAAACGGATATCTGTATCACAGAGGTTTGTTCCATTGAGTCTGAATCCAGTCGTGTCAGCGGTGAACAAAACTGGGATGCGCCTTCAGGAGGTAAAACAGGTAAATATTTAAATGAGGCATCATCATCACATGCTGATGCAGTGCAGAGTCAGTTTGCAGCCAGGAACAAAGGTGCAGCCATTTCCGTGGAGAGTGGAGTTAGTGATTCTTACGATCAGGATTGTTCCAGTCACTCACGGAGTCCTTCAGCTCTCTCGCAGTCTGACTTATCTCTTTGTGTTGACATGACTCCCACTGATGACAAATATAACAGCACAACCGCTACAGTTACTGGAGAAACGTCTAGTTTGTTTCAGAGAAGTACCAGTTTGACTGGCGGAGACAGTCAGGATTCTTGTGTAGTAATAATGGAGACATGCCAAGAAGATGTACAAGAACCACATGGCAGCAATTCCAGATCAACTTCTCCAGAGCCCTCTTTGACATACGAACCAAAAAGTAGCAGTTCATTTTGTCATCTTCAAGACAAAGCTGCAGACACAGCTGCCAATCACAATGAACTGAAAGATTCTGAAGTTCGACAGAATGACGCAGGTGAAAAGAAACCTGTTTGCCCACCTAGTACTGATAATTGCCATATCAATAACTCCATACCCGTGCAGGTCACATCTAGTACTGCAGAAGAACATCTCATAACAGAAAAGCCTGATAATACATTTATTATAGATTTGTGTGAAAGTACTAATATCTCTGTCATTCGTTCTGAACATACAAAGGCAGAGGTGACAGCCTGTATTACTAAACAAGAAGTAAATACAAATGTTGACAACATGCAAGAGAAGCATGCTGTGGAAGACAAAGCTAGCAAATGTGGTTTACAAACGAAAATAGCAATTCTTGAAACACCCGGGCAAGCTGCGTATGAAAACACCAATATTGAAACACCCACAAAGGTTAACAATGAGAACACCAACACCGAAATGCCCCAAAAGAGCGAGATCACCAACATTGAAACTCTCAACAAAGTTGCGTATGAGAACACCAGCAAGCAATCGTGTAAAAATGTGTCTCAGGATTTGTTGAAAAGCCAGGAACGAACAGATCTTGAAGATATTGCAGATTCTGTTACTGATTCTAGTCCTCATATTGATCATTATGTGCAGGAGAATACTCTTGGTGACTCAAATGATGGCAGCTGTGGGAACTATGATCTGGCACAAGAATCTTTGCATCATGATGGAAGTTTTGATGATGGGAGATCATTTGTAGCATGGCAAGAACAAGACAATGAGAATGGCCAAAATGGTGAAGGAAATATTCATGCTGACGGAATTGAAAATACTGGGGATAATGCTCGCAGTGATGATAGTACTGGGGTAAATGCTAGCGCCGACCATCTTGGTAATAATGAAGGGAATATTAACAGTAATGAAAATGATAAGGAAATTGTTCAAACTGACAGTATCGGAAATATTGTGGATAGTATTCACGCTGACAGTGTTAGTGATGCTGGGAGAACTGTTCAAAGTGATGGTAGTAATGAGGAAAATGTTCACACTAACAGTGATGGAAATAATAAAGGAAATGTTCAAAGTAACGAAAAGGATAGTGAACATGTTGATATCAACAATGAAGGGAATGTTCCCAGTGTTGGAATTGATAGAGAAAATGCTCATGTTGATAATTATGGGGAAGATGTTGACACCGGTACTGTTGGGAATGATGAGAAAAATTTCCCTAACAACAACATTGGGTATGATCAAGAAAATGTTCACAATGTTAGTAATGATGGGGGAAATGTTCAGAGTGTTAGTAATGATGGGGGAAATGTTCAGAGTGTTAGCAGTGATGGTGAAAATGTTCACGGTGTTATTAATGATGAGGAAAATGTTCACAGTGTTAGTAATGATGGGGGAAATGTTCACAGTGTTGGTAATGATGGGGAAAATGTTCACAGTGATAGTAATGATGGGGGAAATGTTCACAGTGATAGTAATGATGGGGGAAATATTCACAGTGTTAGTGATGATGGGGGAAATGTTTGCAGTGTTAGTAATGATGGGGGAAATGTTCACAGTGTTGGAAATGAGAACATTATTAATACTGGCAGTGATGGAAATAAGGCAGAGTGTGTTCACGCTAGCACTGTTGGAAATAATGGGGAAAATGTTCCCGTTGAAAGCAATGGGGGACATATTCAAAGCGATAGCACTGGAAATATTGAGACAAATATTCAAGCTGATGGTGTTGGAAACAATGGGGGAATTATTGTTGAAAATAATGTTCTTATTGGCAGTGTTGGAATTAATGTGGAAAATGTTCAAAGTGATAGTGTTGGAAATGATGGGACAAATGTTCAAGCTGGTGACGGAAATTGTGGGGACAATGTTCAAAGTGATAGTGTTGGAAATAATGGGACACATGCTCAAGTTGGTGATGGAAATAAAGGGGACAATGCTCAAACTGATGGTAGAAATAATGGGGAAAATGTTCAGTCTGGTGGTGGAAATAATGGGGAAAATATTTCAGCTGATGGTGTTGGAAATGGTGAGAAAAATGTTCAAGCTGATGGTGTTGGAAATAATGACTACAATGCTCAATCTGGTGTGGTTGGAAATAATGGGACAAATATTCATATTGATAACAGTTGTGAAAATGTTCATTCTGATCGTATTAGAAATAATGAGGAAAATGTCCTAATTGACAGTGTTGGAATTAATGGGACAAATATTCATATTGATAACAGTTGTGAAAATGTTCATTCTGATCGTATTAGAAATAATGAGGAAAATGTCCTAATTGACAGTGTTGGAATTAATGAGGGAAATGTTCAAGGTGATAGTGTTGGAAATATTGGGACACATGTTCAAGCTGATAGTGTTGGAAATAATGGAAATGATATTCTTGTTAACAGTGTTAGAAATAATGGAGATGATAGCTCATATGACACAGTTAAAATGAATGATGGTAACAAGATAATGGATAGCACTGGGGAAGAAAATAGTAAGCTGTTTGACAATATTGCCAAGGATGAAAACAGTTTGTTTTGTGGCAGCTCTGAAAATGACAATGGTGGTGTGTCACATAATCTAGAATTTTTGATGACTCATTCAGAAGATAAAAATGTGGACGAAAAGATTATTAAGGTTGTGGAAAATGAAGAAAATGGGAAAGACCAGGAGGAAAGTATTCAGAGTTTTGATGAATCAAAGAAGACAAGTGGTGATTTGCTAGTTGAGGATGGAGATAGGGACAATAGAGATGATGAAAGTGTTGATTTGCTTAGCACTGGTAGCCCGATTTGTGATGCTGAATTAGAGGATCAGGAAGCTGGGAATTCACAGAACACACTTGGTGAAACAGAACAATCAAAAAGCACAGCAGAACCAGCAGATTTAGTCACAGAAGGTGAGAAGAAAAGTGTATTGAAATGCAGAGATTTAGGTGCAAATAGTGGAGATGGACATACAGAGCAGAAAGATTTGGATGCGAATAGTAGAGATGTACATACAAAGCAGACAGATTTGGATGCAAATAATAGTGATGGGCATACAGAGCAGGCAGATTTGGATGCAAATCGAGATGAACATTCTGAGCAGAAAGATTTGGATGCAGACGAGGTTGGACACACAAAACAGGACAGACTGGGTGGATACAGTGGGGAAGGACACACGTTAGAACATAAAGATTTGGATGGAAATACCAGAGATGGAAACATAAAAGGGAAAGATTTGGAAGCAGATAGCGAAAATGGACAGAAAGATTTGGATGCAGATGATGAGGATGCGTCCACACTAGGACAGAAAAATTTGAATAGAAGTGAAAATGGGAACACCTCAACGCAGAAAGATTTGCATACAAATAGTGGAGATGGATTCACGGAGCAGAAAGATTTGAACATAGATAATAGAAGTGAACAAGAATTTGAACACGGAGATTTGAACACTGATGATAGAGATGGTATGAGTGATGATGAACAAAGTCCTAGAATTGTGTTGGATTACCAGAGCGTAAGAAGTTTAGACACTGCCAGCGCACAAGTGGAAGAATGTATTAAGGGTATTTCCGGAAATGACATAGTCACTGAAAGCATTGGCGACATAGAAAAATTGCCGGAGTCCACTTTGTCAAATAATGTGGAAGATTCTAGTAATGAGGAAGGAACTGCTGGTGGGTGTGATGAGGAAGAGGCAGCAGTTGCTGGTGCTAATGACGTCAACAGCAGCGAATTAGACAGCTTGCGAGAATGTCAGAATAATGGCGACAATACAAAGAATGAAGAGAAGGGTGAACCTGCCACAAAACACACTGAAAAAGATGACAGCAGTACACATGTTGAAACTGGTTCCCCTGATGATGAGGATGAAGTGAAAATCATTGAAGAGTTGTCATCTGTCAAGGGTATCAGACGCAGTGACAACTCTAAAGAACATGACAGAAGACTTGTGGACCAGTTGCTTTTAGATATAGGGCTTAGTAGCTCTAAAGATGCCAGACTATCTAAAGATGCCAAACCGTCCACAGGGAACAGTGCAGAAACAGTCCTCTTAAGTGAATCTGAAAAGGGTTCAGATATGTGTGACAGTGTCAAGTCACAGCAGGGTATTCATGAATCTGATGACTCCTCGAAGTTACCACCTGAAAAAGATAGTGGTTTACTGACCACAAATTCTCTCTGTCACTCTTCAGTTTTGAGTGTAGAGTGTGAGGAGGTGGACGAGGTTGAACAGTCACCATCATCAACATCTGTGCAGGATCCAGATTCAGTTGAATTACAGCCGAAGATCCAAAATAGGAAGAGGCCTTATCACGAGACTGAGTTGGGGTTGGAGAGTGTTAAGAATGCGGAGCAAAATTCTGAAGAACAGCTTGCTGGTGTGAAAGATTCTGCCTGTGGGCCAGTCATGGATGTGGAGATATTACCACAGTTCAAGAAGTCAAAAATGGTGGATCACGATCTGATAGCTAGCGTCATCAGCGATGTCTTAGCAGAATTTCCACTAGGTGGAAGCTCCAGGAAGTTTCCCTCATCTAAAGTCAAGCAGCCGCAGCCCACTGGCAATAAAACAACTGAAATCTCAGAACTAGTCGTTGGTGTTGATGACGACGACGATGATGTTGTTATCATGGAAGAATCGTCATCAACAAATACTGTTAATCAATCCATATTTCCTGTTGCTTTACATAAAAACAGAAATAATGGTTCAGCAGCTTTTAGACAGCAATCATCTGTTAATGCTCCTTTAGGAAGAGGGATATCCTCTTCAGCTGGTCAGCAGCCATATAGAAGACATCCTGCAGCGCAGACATATAGCAATCCTAGTCATGTCGGTCAGAATGTTCCTTCAACTTCATTTCAATACCAACCACAGATGTCCTCGAACAATGGCCGGAGGTTTGCATTTGGTCCAAAAAACCGATCCCCTGCTTTTATGAGAAATAAAAACCTCACGTCAACAATGATCAACAATCAAAATAGAGCATTGTCACGTGAGCGAGTCACCACACCCCAGTCTCTTCCAAGGTTATCACCTCGGGTACCTATTCCCAGCATTCAACCTGATAGAGCCAGCGAACTGGCAAGAACTCCGCCAAGACTTGCCCCCGGGGGTCCTGCCAGTTTTGTGAACAATCAGGTACAGTTGTCTACTTCAGGTCACATCCGCTTTCCCGCTGTTGGTCATGACCGTTCACCTACTGTTGGCATTAGCCGCTCACCCATTGGCCATATCCGTTCGCCAGCTCCTGGCCACTCAGGTATTCCATTTAGACCACAATTGCCAACCATGCCAATGTCCAGAAAAAGAACTTATATGTCCAGCATGGCCTCTTCTCCAACAAACCGTTTACCTTCAGGGGTAGCTCTTCGTGGTTCTGGAAGACAACAAGCTTCATACCCAAATCAGCCTCCATCGGGTGTGTTACCCAACACCGGAAGACAGCGGTCACAGGGACTGCTACCATCGCAGAGACTTCAGACTCATCAATTCCAGCAGGGTCCAAGGCCAAATACAATCAACAGCCGAGTCAAGCAGCAGGGCGGCACAAACAGGGTGGAAATAGTTGTTGGCGACTCAGATGATGAAGGAGAATTTAATAGCACATCATCTGGTCCAAGAATTGTGTCAGTGTCCAGTCTGTCCACTTCTGCTATTCCAGATGCTTCACCTGGTGGCCCCAGTCAAGTGCCAAACCGCAGAACAGAAGCTCAGCCACACAGACAAAGCCGAGATGTCATCGTTATTCCAGATTAACAGAAGTTTGTTGCTTTTATAGGAAAGAAGACACTTTGGTAGCCTTTTGTCCTGGCAGGGACACAGTATTGGCACATGGACTGATACATTCTGTTGGAAATTGCAAGATGTGGAGATGCATGATTGCCCACGCCAGTTGGCAAGGACATTTATGACAATAAGTGGTTATCAACTTTGTTTTGGATGACTGAAACTGGGGGAAACATGTTGGCTACATTTTTGTATGTCATTTTCAAAACCGGCTTTGCCCGTAAAATCAGAAGTAATTTTACGTGACATTAGATTCCTTTGTTGATCGTGTGAAATAATAAACCATGACTACCTATGCTCATCAGCATATAACATGATGATGATGTTGATATTCCTCTGAGATTGGCTGGATTCTAGCAGCATCTTTATTGGACGCAACATTTTCTTTTTGTGCTTCAAGCTTCTCATGTTTGGATCAACCAATGATCCCAGCTCAGTGCGGACACTGTCGTACCGGCCAGAATTCCACTGTATATTCCAGGAAACCGTATTCTATAAGAATTCTGTTGTGGGTCAGGGTCCAGGACCCCTTTTCATGCCATGAAACACACTGGGTATATGGTGCTGGCCCTACATTTTTAGACTGACCGGCACGTGAGGGGTAATGTGGACAGTGTCACACCCGCTGCCGGTACTTCCCAGGAAATGTCCTAATGCCGACTTTAGTCTGGGTTGACTTGAGAGCCGCAGGCAATCAGGTCAAACTGGGAGCCACTGCTTACATTAATCTTGTTTGCTGTGGTTGTTCTTGACCTTGTTGCTGTTTGTTTTCATTATTTCTCTGTATTACTGGTCTAAAACAGTGAAAACCTGTATGGATTGGGACACTGAAAACAGGCCAGTGTATTGAGAGCATGTGTATATGCAGTGGGAACATTATTTTAAAGTCCTAAAGCAGGAACCTTCTGTCAGTCTATTATGTGCTGAGACCTTCTAGGCCTGAGTTCATGGAGGAATGGGTGGCCAGTCTGTCTCCTGTAGTGAGCTACCAGTCTGTGTCTCCCGTAGTGAGCTGCCAGCCTAGGAATAGACACTTCATCTATCCGCACTCATGCCATTGCCAGCATACTTTCCAGAGAGTTAATGAACAAAATAAAAAAGAGGGAAGTTAAATATTATGGATACAATAAAATACTCTTATGAAAACCATGCTGGAGGATAAGGTTGAAAGCAAGTGAGCAAGAGAAGCGGTAGACAATGATACAAGTGGAAAGATAACATCAAGCAATGGACGAACAGGAACCTGACAGAACGCACAATCAGGGCTAGCAGTATTGGAGATCCATTGCAGCCAACCTTCATTGTGGAGACAGCACCTGATTGATTGATTGATTTCCATTACACCAAAGCACTTTTTTAGTTGTTAGATTAAAAATTGTTTGCATGAAAAAGAGAATAAAAAGATTATCCAACAAGAGAGTTAGTATTGAAGATAGTTGGCTATTAAGACAAATAGAATTGAGTAAACTGAAATATTTTGGGCATGTAAAAGAACATGAATATCTGGACAAGATAACCATGGAGGAAGGTGTACCTCAGGAAACTGAGAAGAGGGAGACCTCTTCAAGATAATTTACACATGACAGCAAGAGGCAGGATACCCGGCTTATGATAGAGAGACATTTAGGGGCAGGCCTCTGTTACTGATTAAGGAAAGGGTGGCAGTCTGGGTGGTTTACTTTTCTCTCATAGAGGCAGTCTTCATGGTGAAGATGCCTCACGCTAAGAAGGTTGTGAATTTGATTCCTGGCCACGTGGTTTGGTTCACGGGTGCACTTTTCTCTGAGACTTGCTTTGTGCGACACTTTTGGGAGGACACCCTATAGATAGAGACTGGGCTGTGTAGGATAAAACGGTGCAATTTTCTCTGAGACTTGCTTTGTGCGACACTTTTGGGAGGACACCCTATAGATAGAGACTGGGCTGTGTAGGATAAAACGGTGCAATTTTCTCTGAGACTTGCTTTGTGCGACACTTTTGGGAGGACAACCTATAGATAGAGACTGGGCTGTGTAGGATAAAACTGGGTGCAATTTTCTCTGAGACTTGCTTTGTGCAACACTTTTGGGAGGACACCCTATAGATAGAGACTGGGCTAAATAGGATAAAACGGGGTGCAATTTTTTCTGAGACTTGCTTTGTGCGACACTTTTGGGAGGACACCCTATAGATAGAGACTGGGCTATATAGGATAAAACTGGGAGCAATGAAGTCAATCCTCTTGGCTTGTAAACCCTTTTTATAGACATCTTAGCTATGTTTGAGAGCTTGAGCTTGTCATGTGTTGGAAGCTAAATTAAACAAAGGCCCAGCATTCACGCTGTGAAAGGATGTAAATGATGATACCAGCAATGGTAAATGAATGGTGCAGTGATAGTTTTTTTCTCCCAGTTGTAAATGTGATTATTGACAAAGTATCATCCTTATTGTGGCAGCGTGCTTTGTGTCTCTTTTGTTTAGTACGACCCCTGTAAATAATTATTTCTCATAATTTTATTTACGTGAAAAATGAGTTATCGTAACATGTTAATATATGTAAGTGTTAATAAATGGAACATTGTTTGAGAGCTGAAGGATTATTGAGTTTCTGTGTTCACGCATGAACGTTTGTCAGTAATGAAGTACTGACAACTTTCCTGGTTAGGGAAGGTCATGTCTTTAATCACTTTCAGAAGCAATACTCCACGGTACAGTTGAAGGTAAATGGAGAAGAAAAAGACAAAAGAAAATCCTGCACTATGAACATCATTGAATAGATGGGTAACATTGTTCCTGGATGATACAATGAAGACTGAGAACATCAATGAATAGATGGGCAACGTTCCTGGATGATACACTGAAGACTGAGAACATCAATGAATAGAGGGCAACGTTGTTCCTGGATGATACACTGAAGACTGAGAACATCAATGAATAGATGGACAACGTTCCTGGATGATACACTGAAGACTGAGAACATCAATGAATAGATGGGCAACATTGTTTCTGGATGATACACTGAAGACTGAGAACGCCAATGAACATGGGCAACATTGTTCCTGGATGATACACTGAAGACTGAGACCATCAATGAATAGAGGGCAACATTGTTCCTGGATGATACACTGAAGACTGAGACCATCAATGAATAGAGGGCAGTGTTGTTCCTGGATGATACACTGAAGACTGAGAACATCAATGAATAGAGGGCAATGTTGTTCCTGGATGATACACTGAAGACTGAGAACATCAATAAATAGAGGGCAACATTGTTCCTGGATGATACACTGAAGACTGAGACCATCAATGAATAGAGAGCAACATTGTTCCTGGATGATACACTGAAGACTGAGACCATCAATGAATAGAGGGCAATGTTGTTCCTGGATGATACACTGAAGACTGAGAACATCAATGAATAGATGAGCAACATTGTTCCTGGATGATACACTGAAGACTGAGACCATCAATGAATAGAGGGCAACGTTGTTCCTGGATGATACACTGAAGACTGAGAACATAAATGAATATATGGGCAACGTTCCTGGATGATACACTGAAGACTGAGAACATCAATGAATAGATGAGCAACATTGTTCCTGGATGATACACTGAAGACAGAACATCAATGAATAGATGAGCAACATTGTTCCTGGATGATACACTGAAGACTGAGACCATCAATGAATAGAGGGCAATGTTGTTCCTGGATGATACACTGAAGACTGAGAACATCAATGAATATATGGGCAATGTTCCTGGATGATACACTGAAGACTGAGAACATCAATGAATAGATGAGCAACATTGTTCCTGGATGATACACTGAAGACTGAGAACATCAATGAATAGATGAGCAACATTGTTCCTGGATGATACACTGAAGACTGAGAACATCAATGAATAGATGGGCAACGTTGTTCCTGGATGATACACTGAAGACTGAGAACATCAATGAATAGAGGGCAATGTTGTTCCTGGATTATACACTGAAGACCGAGAACATCAATGAATAGAGGGCAACGTTCCTGGATGATACACTGAAGACTGAGAACATCAATGAATAGAGGGCAATGTTCCTGGATGATACACTAAAGACTGAGAACATCAATGAATATATGGGCAACGTTCCTGGATGATACACTGAAGACCGAGAACATCAATGAATAGAGGGCAACGTTCCTGGATGATACACTGAAGACTGAGAACAATGAAGCACCTGGGGTGTTACTACTTTCATTAGGGCATCCTTCAACTCACGACTAGGGTTGTGGGATGATGATAATATAGCATGTACCCTGTTTTCATAATAGAAAGTGAGCTCTATTCTTTGAAACGGTGCTTGTGGACTTGAGTTTAGCTAACTAAAGCAGACGGTTGTTGAACACATTATTCTCCTTCTGGAACCACTGCCATTGAGCATCATCCTTGGTAACTTTGATGCTGCTGTGGTGCAACTGCACAGTTTCTGGGTACTCTTGTGGACTTGAGGTTAGCTAACTAAAGCATACAGTTAACTTCATTGGTTGCTCGTGCATCCTCTGAAAGACTGTTGGTGTTCAGGTTGTCTAGACCCTGAGAAGGGCTAGCATCTTTTGGAGTGAAGTTGATGTAGATTTTTCTTATGATCCAATGCCACGGTATCGTCTCTACAGGGTGAGGTAAGCATGACCGCGTGGGTAAGAGTGCTCGTTCTTAAACATCCAGTGGGCTGATGGCAAGGCAGTCGGCTCAACCTCTACACCGGTAAGTTGGACTAAAATGTTGACTTCTCGTCCTTGACTTGGGGCCGTAAATTACAAGTACCTCTGAAGTTGGAGCGGGGTTGCCTGATTGGGGGGGGGGGGGGGGGGGGGTTCACAGGTAACAGGGAAAGCTAACTGACACAAAAATCAGCCCGGTGC
Source organism: Cepaea hortensis (assembly GCA_963921405.1). Lineage (NCBI taxonomy): Eukaryota > Metazoa > Mollusca > Gastropoda > Stylommatophora > Helicidae > Cepaea > Cepaea hortensis. Next base: position 55,242,518 of record OY992884.1, read on the forward strand.
ACTAGAAGTAGTAGCACATAAATATACTACACTTGAGTTCAAAGCGAGCGAAGGAAAGAAATATTAACAGGGTCTATTTTGTCAAACTCTCCCATCCATCCCCAAGCCAAGACATATAAGATATAACTAGGTCAAGGTACAGCACAGCACAACTGACTAAGAATAAACTTAGGCAGGCAGTATTTCGTCCACAACCTTCAGCTACCTCATTGCCTACAGACTCCGATCCAATGCCCCTTCCTAGCACACAGATACTTCTATAGGTGCTTCAGCCTCCATGGATCATGTAAGGGGAATCTCAACACAGCGCATTACATCCCCAAAACTAACAAGGATCCAGATGTGTGTAAACCATAAAATCACATACGATTCATGTTGTTGTGGGGGTTGGTCAATCTAATGAAACATTTTAACCTTGCAATGACCTGCCCACTCTAATTGCATAGTAATTTTTAAACAGGTACATACACAAATTGGGGGTTAGCACTGCATGCCCAATGCACTATAATGCATGCAAATGGGGTCGTTTACTTTCCATGTGCACATAAGCCCTTCAATTTTTGCCATCCTTATCTGAGAAGGCTTGGTATGCATTCCACTATTCCAAATCTAACAGGACAACTCAAACCTTCCCAGGTGCCTAATCTTGTACAGCCTACCCCGTTATATCTATCTGGTCTTATCACAGTTTTGTTGTTTCCAACATACAGGGTGTTTGTAAAGTCCTACTACACTTTGTATGTAGAACTAATTTAAAAAATTCTTTCTTCCGTTGATAACACCATTCTGTTTGGAGTGCAAAGAATTACTCCAGCAGCCGACAGCCATTTGCTGCATATTTCTTCACAATGGACCGTGGAGCACATTCTTGATGACTTCATGTATTTCATTTATCAGATTTGTTCTACACACAAAGTGTAGTGAGACTTTACAAACACCCTGTATTTAAATTGTTTGCCTTTTTCAGTTGGTTAAGAAGACTGATACAATCCACATTTCCTAATTACACTAAAACATCATCGGCATATGGCAGGACATTGTCATATGCCGATGATGTTTTAGTGTATCGTCAGGGGAAGGATAGAGAGGAGGTTGCTGTGGAACTACAAACCGAACTCAATCGCATAAGTACTTGGTGTGATGAAGCTGGGGCAATGGTCAACCCAACAAAGGCAACAGTGACTTGGTTCTCGTTGAATAATCATATTGTCAACACTCCAACACCAACTGTAATGTTGTGTTCAGAGACGGTGGAAAGAACGCAGGCAATGAATTACCTTCGGATACGGTTTGATCGAAGCCTTGCTTATAATGTGCACATAGACCAGGTGATAACAAAGGCCAAGCGGGGTTTGGCAGCGATGCGGGTGATGGCGGCAGCAAACTGTGAGCAGCGCCATCTATGTCTTCTGTACGAGGGGTTGGTCATGTCTGTTTTGGAGTATGCAATGGCAATCCTGACTCTCAGCCATAAGCAGATAGAACGGATGGAAAGGATACAGAATGAAGCTATGCGCATTATTCTTGGATGTACAAGAGATACAGCATGCAGGGCGATGCGCTACCTTCTTGGGTTTCCAACCATTGAAGAGAGAATACAAGATTGCAGGGCACGCGCCTACCTCAGAATTAACGCAAACACACAACATCCACTGCATAGTGAAATTAGGAAGGTGAAGGGCAGCAGGTTAAAAAGAGGACGGTCGTGGATGGGTCAAGCCGAAGACATTCTTCAACAGGTGTGTTCACTTGAGGACTTAGAACCTGGCGAGGAGTGGGTGCAAGTGCCAACAGACTTCTGCACATCCTTTTCAGTTTGCATCCAACTTGACAGAAAATGCAGACAAGAAAATCCGGCTGCTGTTGAGGCTGAAGTACAAGCGTTGATTTTCGAGATTTCGCTAGACGGTGACGCGGTCATCTACACAGATGGGTCGGTCGTCCGACATGTGAGAAGCTCATGGGCCTTTACAGCTCGGGCCGGAGGGAGAATTGTGAAGGAGGACTCTGGTGCTTTTACTGAAACCACAAGTAGCCTGACCATGGAAGTCATGGCAGTAAGTAAATCAATAACATGGCTCGAGACACAGACATTCACTAGGGCTTGTTTCCTTAGCGACTCAATGAACATGATCAAGAGGATAGAAGAGGGGTCGATCCGAAGAGAATGGTTGCTGCCTCTGGAGCGGTCTCGACTGGCAAAGATTAGTTTCATCTTCGTGCCAGGGCATGCGGGAGTACAAGGAAATGAGCGGGCTGACAAGCTCGCAGGTGAGGCTACTGTGGAGGGCGGACGCGCCATGGACCAGGCCGACATTCTGAATGCTCTACGAGAAGTAAGACTTTTGCGAGAACCAAGTGATGACTGAATCTACAACAATGGCCAGACTGCGAGAGCAGCAAATTAAAAGAGGTGTGGCCAAACAAGAACACTACGCAGGAAGCCAAAGAAGATTGGTGGGATCCGAGCACTTATGGACTGAATGGTTCGATGTGCAATGAGGATGATCTGTCGACTAACTAACTAACTAACATTTCCTAATTATTATATTGTTATAATATCATGTGTACAAATTCAGTCATTCAGATCTGTAATGTTTATTTTAACTGTAAACAGGTAGTGGTGTCTTTGGCAGTTAAAATCAGAAGTCTACATGTTTTGAAAGAGGCTAAGATTTGTCAAATCACAGAACGTCACAAAACAAGAGAGCAAGAGGAAGACAAAGAGATAAATACCTTGTTAGTTTGGTAGCATGGCATGGTGGGGACAAGATCACAGACCTGATTCGTAATTCTGGTCACTGTGTGAGATGGCAAACCATGACCTCCCACGCCTTTGGCGTGGCACTTGATGATGATGAAGACACAAAGACAACTCTTGCAAACATCAGAAAAGTGGTTTTGAAGGGGCCTTTTACACACATCTGTACACACACACCTTTTACACACATCTGTACACACACACCATTTACACACATTAAGGAGCATTGGGCATGTGGTGCTAGATACATATTTGTATAGACCAATCAGTGCTCTCTGGGTGATGTGAGTTTCATGCTGGCCTCCTTTACTTCCCCGGACAATTCCTGGTACCTGTTTTGAGGCTTGGCTGACCGGGGGGGGGGGGGGGGGGGGGGGGGGGGGGTCCAGATCAAGTTTAAAAATCTTCCCCAATGTGGATGAGATTGGACATATGATGTTAGAACCCCCCCCCCCCCCCCCCCCTGCTTTCACTCCAGCAAGCAGTCCATAAACACTACTCCTAGTAGCACTGGACTTAATTTTGCTTGTGGATTAGCTTTCCCTATTACTAGTGTTCCTCGCCATCAGGCGAACCCACTCCTACTTCAGAGGTACTTGTAATTTATGTGCCACAGTCATGGGTGAGAAGTCAACATTTTTTGTGTGTGCGCTCGCTCGCTCGCGTTTAACTAAAGTGGAGTTCATACACACTACTTCTAGCAGTACTGGTATGAATTTTGTGTGTAGATTAGCTTTCCCTATTACCAGAGTCCCTCGCCATGAGGCCAACCCACTCTGACATCAGAGGTACTTGTAATTTACGGCCCAAAGTCAAGAAGTCAACATTTTAGTCCGGTGTAGGGTTTGAACACCTTACCTCAGCATCAGCACACTGGATGATCAAGAGCGTGTGTTCTTATCCATTCGGCCATGCTGACCCCCCACCCATACCTTTATAAACCAATCAGTTCTCTGTGGGTGAGGTGGTGAACATCTGGCTGGACTCTTGTACTTCCCAAGACATTTCCTGGCACCTGTTTGTAGGCTGGGTCCACCAGGTCAGGTTTAAACATCCTTCCCACGTGGGTTCCAACCCACCAGACAGTAGCAGTCGGCATTATTTTGTGACATGGCAAGAGAAATAAATAAAACATTGTAATAACTGAAAGATTAATGGAGAAAGAAGTAGAGGAAGGCAGTGAGGGTGAATTCTTGATAGCCTTTCATCATAGCACGGAAAAAATATCAGCACATGAATTTATATTCTTTTGGAGATCGGATGGTGTGGAGAAGCATGGTTACCCATGCCAACTGGCAAGGCACTTGATGACAACACAACTACAGTTATATAAGGTTTAAACTGCACAGACGATTTGTGTACATCCTGTATATTATAAAAGCCATACAACTCTGTGTTTATGCCATATTGAGGATTTGACGTTGGACCCCTTTCTTGACCCAGCAGTGCTCGATGAGTCGTGTGTTGAGTATTACACCTCCTCCTCCCCCAGATACTTGTCTGGGATCCATTTGATGAGGGTGGGTCTGCAACAGACGACTCCTACCTCAAAGTGGATTTGAAATGGGACCACTTGTTCAGCAGGTGAACACACTAGTGTAGCACCGCCTGTATAATGTTGAGAGGTTTTGTTAATGACATTTTGTTTGTGGTGCCATTTATACCTAACAAACAAATCAGTGTTGGGCACAAGAGGTATTGTTGTAATGATAATGGTTGCTGCCATTAATAGTATTATATCTTTGTACATAACTTGTAAGTATGACCAAACTTGGCAGTTGTACAATTTTGACGTTGTCTGTATTGTGATGCGGAGTATGATTAATTGATTGCATAGTAGTTGTGTAACTTCATAACTGGAAGCTGGTAACATTAAAATATGCTGTCCTAGGCATTGTGCAGGTTTCACAAATGGTGGTTTATTCTCACATTCTTAATATGAGGAGGATGATATTCCCTGTCTACATCAAGTTATGCTGCTCTGTCACTTCTTCCACAGTACAGTGCAAACTGCTTACGGTGATCTTGGATGTGGTGAATTTCTGTTGTGAAGAACAATATTGTATTGTACGTTGTAAATGCTTGAACTCTCATAAGAAGAATTTCTAAGAACTATTTCTTGGGTCCCAGGTGAGTTTGCCTTATCAGGTCTGCACTGTTTTAGGCAATGAATGTACAACTAAAATTCTGTCCATTGGTATGACGGTATTAAGTCACTTATCCAATAGCAACAAATTGTAATCATAGCTATCATAGATTCCCTCTGGGGTTGAGTGGACTAGTATTTCCTCTGAATAGAAATCAAACCAGCTTCTGCAGCCAATAATAAATATATCTGTCAGTGTATGATCTTCTGCCTCAGCAGCTGTATCCTCTGTGGACTCTGCCAGTACACATGTCACTGATTGTACTGACAAGTGTACTGGCAGTTGCCTTTTGTATGCCTAGCTTCACTTCCAAGATGATCTGTATAAACACTGCTGTTAATTCATGTACGTCGCGTCATAACTGACGCCTGTGTCATTTAGTATAAGTGCGTGTCTGTTTGTTAAATTATCATTTGTACAACTGACATGTTTGGCGGGCATTCAACAGTTAATATGTAAATATCTTCATTTGCTGGTTTGTGTGTTTACTTTATTTATATTGCTGAAAAATGTGTTTCTTGTGGTTTTAATTTGTCATATGTTGCAGGAAGTAACTGGTATTTCTGAGTTGATTTTATTTCATAGTTAACAGTAATCCAGTCCCTGAACAGATTATTCCGTGTGTTAGGTGAGAGTAACTTGTGACTGAGCAGATAATTCCATGTATTAGTAGTAACTGGTGACTGAGCAGATTATTTCATGAGTTAATTGGAAGTAACTGATCAGATTATTTCATGTATAAGGTGCAAGTAAATAAGAAAAAAAAATACTTCGCAGAAAATGTCACAGCATTTCAGAAAATACTTTTATATGTGTAATATCAATAGTCTCAGTACATTTATTTATTTATGTTTTTTTTTGGTTTGTTTTTCTTGTTTCCAAGGTGCATTTTCTTTATAATGACTTAGGTTATAATTTTCAAATTGCTTGTTTGTGTAGTTGTGACTGAAAAATGGTTGAGTATAATTGACAAACGGTTGAGTGTGATTGAAAAGTGGTTGAGTGTGATTGAAGAAAGGTTGAATGTGGTTAAAAAATGGATGAGTGTGATTGAAAAGTGGTTAAACATTATTTAAAAAATGGTTAAGCGTAATAAAAACAATAGGTCATGTATTGATCTACAAGCAGTGGACTGAAAAAATATTGAATATGATTTAGCATGTTTTAAAAGTGATGAGAGGTTGCAAAATAATTTTATAACTGATTATTAATTATCGATCAGTAATTGTGTAGAAATGATTGACAAGTAATTGTAGAGTGATTTAATATGGATAGAAATGTGTGAAAATCACACATTAAAGACGGGTTGAAAAGTACTGGTGAAATAATAATGAAGGTGATTTCTTCTTCTACCTTCATCTCCCAATAAAACATAGGGCCCAGGGTGATTTACTTGTGGAGTAATGTCCATATTTTATTCATTGTACCATTCTTCCCGTATGCTTGCAGTGTTATCTTGTTTGAATTCATTCATGCTATTGTCTGAATTACAGTTGAAACTATAACATATTCTTGCTGATCATGTTTCAGATATGAAGATGTTACTTGCCATCAAATTATCAAACTTTGTGAAAATGATACAATTTTACGCAATTCTTCATTTTCGTGGATTAAATTCCTTGTGCTAACATGTCTTTTTTATTTAATTCTAATTAAGCAGTAGCAGGCAGGGATATATTGTACCAATCTGCTGCTTTGCTTTAGAATTTGATGACTCATCTGTCTCTCTCTCATCTATTGTGTATGTGGTAAGCATGAGAGAGAGAGGACTTCCAAAATACAAGAATCACAATACTTTATACACCTATAGATTTGCGTCCTCTCTCTGTCTCTCCCCCTCCCTCTCCTAATTTATCATGTATGTGGTGTGCTGAGAGAGAGGGAAACAAAATACAAGAATCACAATACTTTATACACCTATAGATTTGCGTCCTCTCTCTGTCTCTCCCCCTCCCTCTCCTAATTTATCATGTATGTGGTGTGCTGAGAGAGAGGGAAACAAAATACAAGAATCATACTTTATTCACCTAGAGATTTTTGTGTCCTCTCTGTGGCCCCCCTCCTCCCACCCCTTCTCTTTCATTTATCATGTACGTGGTGTGCCTATGATAGAGAATGATTCCAAAATACAAGAACCACGGAATACTTTACACCCAGAGAATTGTGTGACACCCCCCCCCCCCCTCTCTCTCTCTCTCTCTCTCTCTCTCTGGCACCCTCCCTCCCTCTCATATTGATGTATCATGTATGCAGACTTGAAGAATTAAAGTTCAGTTTTACAACAGAGGGCACATATATATATATATATATATATAAGTGAAGTAATAAAATTAAGAAATAAGTATTATAGGACACAAAGGACAACCCAATGTTTCAATTCTAAGAATCTTTGTCAAGGACAGGACAACACACATAGATTTAAAAAAAAAAACACACACACAAAATAAAATTAACACAACTCCTTTGTTGTCAGGAGGGAACAGAAATCTCTTCTTTTCGCAGGAGCTAATTATACCTAATTGTTTGCAATCCATATTGTTATATCCTGCTGCAGCCGCTGCTTCTTTTCTTTTGGTACGTTTTGATTTGAATCATGACCTGGTGACATGAAAATGCCTCTCCGCAGATGTGAACGCATTAGGAAGAGCTTGGAGATGGTGGAAATGTGTTTGCTGAGATAAATGTTTGCGCTTGGACTGCCAGAATAAATGATGATGATTTCTTGGAAGAGGCTAATGAAAGTAGAGAATTATATACAACTATAAGAAAGAGACAAACAGCATTCTTTGGTCATGTGATGAGAAGAAGAAGAAGAAAGGCATCGGGCAACGTGATGACTAGAAAGATCAGTGAAAAAAGAAGCAGAGGTAGACAGAGAAATTATGCTGGATGGACAGACGGTGGCAGGGAGGAATGTCATCAACAGAGTTGATCCAGAACACTAGGGACCGAGATCTTTGAATGCCCACGTCAGATGGAAAAGCACAATATAATGATATGAACAAGTCTACAAAGTGCTTAGCCTGTTAACATTCAGACAATTGCTTTTCTAGCCTATAAATGTTGTAATCGGTCAGAAAATAGCAAAACCTCCTCATAATTGTTATGAAACATAAGGGACATGTGTGACGATACTTCTGCTTTTAATAAAACAAATCTAGTGGAACATGAATTCTTATTTTCCTGAGAAAAAAAAGAGCTTGAAACAGTACAGTAAACATTTGTTATGTTTTTAAAACATTCAGAAAAATTCTTAGAATGCTTTCAGTCAAAAAGAAGATAATATATAAATATCTTGCATAAGCTGAATACTGACGAAAACTGGCTCATAACAATATATTGTCTCAGAAACTGAAGTACTTTGTCCAAGTTAAACAGTTCACTAGTTTAGAAAAAAAGCAAAAATAATGTAGTTCCTGGAAGAATTGGGCCAGGCAATCTCTTTGTATTATTTCCAGTCTTACCATTTGGGTATGTCTTACAGTGAGGATCACTAGGATGTACTCTGTCCTCAAAATGACAAAAATCTGACTCGCAGTTTACCGCTGCCATGCCCCTCCTAGCTATCATTAACCCACAGCCTATGGGCTCATTAAAAGCCAGACTCCTATCAAAAGAACTAAGTACTTCATTGCATGAGCCCTTTCCACAACCTTCGAGCATAATATGACAACTTTAAAGATCAAGCCGGTCTCCCTTGCCTAGAGGTTAATGTCTTTCTCCATAATCCTGTATATTCTCGTAACGTAACCTGCGCGAGAATCGGTAGCTGTAGCGCATTGGTAACTTACAGGGTATGTGAGCCGGTCGCTCAGAAAGCAATGGCAAACAACTGAGTGTAATCTTGCCTAGTACATCAATAGCAGCTGAAAAATGCTGATGTTGACTGCAACGTCCTGTGAGGGATATGCCCCCCCAAAAAAAATCAAGGGGAGAAGAGGCAGAATCAGACCACCAAGAGAAATTATACTGGACACACTAAGGTGGAGGAATATCAGCATTGTTGATCCGGAACACCAAGAGAAATTATACAGGACAGACTAAGGTGGAGGAATATCAGCATTGTTGATCTGGAAACCAAAAGAAATTATACAGGACAGACTAATGTAACAGCCTCGGCGCCCATTACGCCCCAGCCGCCACCGAGAGGCTCTTCAGTAGCCGTACGATCATATAAGTGGACCTTAGTAGTTTGTACGAAGCGCTGTATCATCTTCACAAAGAGGGACAATATTCAAAGCATCAACCACTTGAACTTGTGGCTCAATATCAAACAATGAGTTCAGGCGGAGTTGGGTTTGGAGATTCTTTTATTGTTGGTTCCTTCATTTGACTTAGTTGATTGTTTTAACAGGTACAAAAAATGGTCGTACAGATTTTGGTTTCATACAAAATTTGCAAGAATACGTGGCGCTACATTATCGGTCATAAAGAGGTTCCCATCCTTCAATTAAATATTCTACCTTGAATAAAATATCATTTTTAAAGCTCTGATCCTTTCCAGATGGTCCCCATCATTAACAATTATAACTTGCGTCCGATCTGCCACTCTGATGGTAAGGTTCTGCCGTTGGGTTGTTGCTATGCCACGCAAATCCTTACCCCCACGTCATCAATACTGCGCTTCTTAGTGCAAATCTTTTGCACCGCACGTATTGCATGCCTCGACCACCTGCTAATTATGGGGCGTAACATCTACCCTGTTATACTAAGGTGGAGGAATATCAGCATTGTTGATCCAGAACACCAAGTACTGAGATCTGTGGAGAAACATGAATGTCTGTGCCAGCTGGCAGGGCACATAATGATGATAATGACTTGAAATATGTGGGTGCATTACAACTTATCTTTCATTATTCCAACCACATGAAGTCTGGTTACCAATTGACCAATTGCTATGGTAGTTAATGGGTTTTAATGCATGGAATAGCTCACCAGTAGATTCAATGCATGGTCTAAAGAGCTTTTTGATCATTCTGGATGTGGATTTATTGGGGGGTTAAAATATGCACATCTACAAAGTAAATTGCAATGTACAGTTGTCTTCTTGTTATACATGTAAAAAGTTATATTCTAAATAATAATATGATCATTGAAGAGCACTGCCACAAATTTACAATATACAGGTGGCATTAATACTTTGAGACAAACAAGAACTACAAAAACTAACAGTCGGGCTTGACATAACCTCCAGAAATCAGTTTGGAAATTAACGCAGTAACAAAGCCCCAGTCCATGACAAATAACACAGTAGGAATCCATAGACAGGTCACAATCAGGGGAGAAAAGATGGAAACGTAATGCTGCATTGATATCTGGGATTTGGGAGATCAACATGGCTGAATGGATAAGAGCACTTGCCCTTAAACTTTCACTGATCTGACTAGTGGTAGTGGGTTGAGCCCGTACACTGGTCAGCTGGGCTCAAATGTTGACTTCTTGTTCTTAACTTGGAGGCATCAATTACAAGTACCTCAGAATTCAGAGTGGATTTGCCTGATGACAAATGGTAGTAGGGAAAGCTATTCATCACCTAAATCAGTCCAGTGCACTCCCCAGTGGTGGTAACATACTAGTAGTATGGACTATGCTTGAGTTCAAAGCGAGGGCACAAAAACAAACTACCTGGGATCTAACATTGTAGGATGGGGGTTACTACCATGATATGGTGGAGCGGCTCAGTGTCCAACTGGAAATCTAGAAGGCAACAAATCATACTCTTGCTGCTGGAAATACAAAGATGGTTAACTTACTGACACTGAATGTTGATGTATATTGGTATCTATGCAGCTGATGTTAGGGTCATAGGTTAATTTGATTTCTTAATCCATCAGAGGCCATCTCCACAATGAAGGTTGGTTGCAATGAATCTCTAACACTCACTGTCTCTCACCCAGGTTGTACACTATGAAAGACAGCTGTTAGTCAATTTCTTGAAATAAGGGGTTCAACCCCTTACACTGGACACTTGGAATAAAATGTTGAGCTATCGTCCTTGACTTGGGGATGTAAATTACAAGTACCTCTGAAGTAAGAGTGGGTTCGCGTGATGTTAATAGGGAAAGCTAATCCACACACAAATTTCAGTCCAGCACTACGAGAAGTAGTGTGTATGGACTTCAATGCGAGATGGCATAAATAAACAAAATTTCATGATTTTATCTTCCTAGCTGTATTGCTGTCTACTTCTAGTTCGTCTAATGCAGTGTTTCCCAACGTGGGGCCCACAGGGGGGCAATTTGACTGTTAAGGGGGGCAATTCGAAAATGGAAGAAATCGGCTGAATATAACAAAACGGGGAGACTTGAGACTGAAGTTAACTAAATTGGAACCTGACATAAGATCTCTTTGCAGCAAGCATCAAGCGCAAGGATCTCACTAAATTTAAATAATAAATAATTACTAATAATTAAAATAATATAGAAAAATCTTTCATTAAAATTATTTTGTACTTGAATTTCAGTTCTCCATTATATGTTTTGAAAATTTACTTACTGTGTTTGCTCAATAATTACCTAGTGATTTCTTCCTAAAACCTATCATTCAAGTTTCTTTAGTGAACATTTCAATTTTTGAATATTAAAAATAATGTATATGTTGAGGGGGGGCATGGGGCGGGGGAGGGGGGCAATATGAATTTTAGAAAGGCTTAAGTGGGGCATGGTACAAAAAAGGTTGGGAAACACTGGTCTAATGGATCTCGTAACACTCACTGTCTCTCACACTGGTTGTATGTACACTGACAATTTGTCATTTTCTTGATATCTTCCTACTTGATTGTATTACTGGCTATCACTAGTTTGCCTGCCTTCACTTCTTCCCTCCAGTATAGTTTTTACAAAACTGCTGTCTTCTAATGTTGCCAAAATATGTAATTTGTCTCATTGTTTTATTACTATCATCAATTCACTTTTTACTGCTAGCCTCTCCAGAATCTCTGTATTTGATTATATTTGTTTCCATAAAATAAAAGATATTATTCTGTATATCCTGAGGTCCTCAGTTGCACTTTGCAATTGCTTATTCATTGTTCTGGTTTTTGTGTCGTAGAGTAGTGTTGATTATATACACTATTTAACAATTCTGGCTTTTAATGTGCCGTTTATCTCTAATTGTTGATATTTTTTTTGTGAATTCTTGAAAATACTTTTGACAATTTCTAAATACCAATTTCTCATATTAAAAAATTGACAAACGTTCAGTTACTTTTATTTTTCTGCTAGTCTTTTTTGGTCTATACTGTCTACACACTGTAATTATGGCCTGTTTCTGTTTTCTTGTTGCAGGTATTGTTCTGATAAGCTTATTGCTGACAACCTTGCTGATTTTAACACAAAACCAAAATATTGGACATTGCATGTTTTCATGGTTGTTATGAAAACCCAATACGTCTAAAGATTTTCTGCACACTGCTTGAATAAATGCATTACAAGCTAAGAATAGTGTTAAAATAATGGACAATTCAACTAAATAACACGGCCAATAAAATACATCTTTGCTAATTTCTCTTGCTAGAACTGCTACTTGATTTCCCAGATTTTCTAGACACTGCTTGAATAAATACATTACAAACTAACAGTAATGTTAGAATAATGAATAATTCAACTAAATAATACAACCAATGCAGCTTTGCTAATTTCTCTTGCTAGAACTGCTACTTGATTTCCCAGATTTTCGGCCACTCTTGTCTTCTTTGATGTCTGATCCAGATGCAGGTGAATGCATTTTGGGGGACTTTGAGGAAGCATTAGATGGTGACTTTGAATGAGGAGTGACTAAGGCAGGAGATGAATGCAGCTCTGTCTATAAAAGAGTAACATTGGCAATAGTAAATCAATACTGTCAGCAAAGAACATCGGCATGGTATCAATACTAATCAGCGACAATTGTAGAAACACTAATCAGCGACAATTGTAGAAACTTTTATTTCAGAAACAGGATACTGGTTTCTCAATTCAGGTGACATGAGCTCTCATCTCCAGTCAGGCAAAGGGTTTTATTTGGCTGAAGTAGAATATAAAATATGGCATCAGCAGGACAAGAGGTATTTATCTCATAAAGACCAGTATTTCCATCATTTCATGATGCTGGGACAGTATTCAAGGCCAATATTTTCAAGTGTTCATGATGAGGGTCCAGTATTTCAGATTAACGTTTCCAAGTATTCATGATGTGGGGCCAGTAATTAAGGCCAATACTCCATGTGTCAATAATGAGGGTTCAGTAATTAAGGCCATTACTCCAAGTATTTATAATGAGAGGCCAATAATTAAGGCCAATACTCCAAGTGTCCATAATGAGGGGCCAGTAATTAAGGCCAATACTCCAAGTTTTCATAATGAGGGGTTAGTAATTAAGGCCAATACTACAAGTATTCTTGATGAGGAGCCAGTAATTACGGCCAATACTCCAAGTGTTCATGATGAGGGACTAGTATTTAATAACCAACATTTCCAAGTGTTTATGGTGAGGGGCCAGTATTTAAGACCAATAATTCTAAGGGTCCATGATGAGAGCTCAGTATTTAAGACCAATAATTCTAAGGGTCCAATATGAGGGGCCCGTAATTAAGATCACTAATTCTAAGTGTCCACATGAGGGAGGGGCCAGTATTTAAGACCAATAATTATGTGTCCAACATGAGGGAGGGGCCAGTATTTATGACCAACATTTCCAAATGTTCATGGTTCAATGAGAGGCCAGTATTTAAAGCTAATATTTCCAGTTTTCATGATGATAGGCCAGTATTGGTGATGAGAGGCCAGTATTTAACAACAATATTCCAAGTGTTCATGATGAAGGGCAAGAATTTAAAACTAATATTTCCAATTTTCATGATGAGACAACAGTATTTATCACTAATATTCCAAGTGTTCATGATGAGAGAACCATAATTTAAGACCAATATTTCCAATGTTCATGGGAGAGGACCAGTATTTAAGACCAACATTTCCAAGTGTTTATGATGGGAGCAAAGACTACAAGAGAGTTAATTTAAAAGCTGCTACCTCAATGAACTTCTAGGCTGTTTGAGGGAAATGAAGGAAGAAAATGGGTGTGCCTCCATTTTCTCATGAACATTTAAAGTATGTCGGGTTTCATGTAAATCTATCTATAGTTTCCAAAAAACAGTTCGCAAGAAAATCTGTAAACAATTAAAATAACACAAAGTAATGCAGCTTTACAGAACACAATTACAGAAAACATAGGATGATGCAGTAACTAGCCTTCATCAGCAAACAAATACACAAAACATAACATATAAATACGGGGAAGACACTGTAGTGACTACATTAAGCAATCTGAAATTACATGGATTTCCAAACTACCTTTTCTGACTGTTTTTCAATCTGCTTCTCAAGAGCTCTGATCCTCTCCTGTAAGGTAACAATAAGGGCTTCTGCTTGAGATGCCTTCTCTTCAGCCGATTGTGCCCTTTCTTCTGTTGCTCTGTTGGATAAAATAAATGGGAATGTTTATTATGAGGGGAAGTCAATAAGTAAGTCACAAATGGCTGTGGAAACATAACAAAATATGATAACAACTTGAAACCAATTTATTTGTATACATACATTGTCCCTTTATTTCTCAACATAATTTCCACCAACATTGATGCACTTATCCCATAGTTTTATCAGTCCTGCCAAACCGGCTGCGTAGAACTGCGTGCTCTGTTTTCTAAACCACGTTTTCACTTCACATTCAACTTCGGCGTCATTTGCCTCCTGCAGAAAAATTTCTACCCAGCTAGACATGGGACAAACATTTGTCAGCATAAACAGAAAGCATTTCCTTATGAATTTCCTTTGCAGGCAGGCCTTTTGCCCACAAAAAACACAACAGCACGTTGCTCTTTCATTGTACACGCCGTAAGTACAGTCGCCATTTTGACACATGAGACACCTCGCGCACCCTGACGAACAGTGTTATTTTTTACTGTTTTTGATTTCTTGGCAAGTTTTATGTTCAGTAGTTTGCCATTGCTTTCTGAACGGCCGGCACTCACATCATTGTATGAAAATCAATGCAAGATGGTCTGCTGCCAAACAGCCGGCAGCTTGTTTCAAACAGCATGCAAGATTACGAGTTGCATCCATAACCTCTTCGCCACAGAGCTGGCTGATTATAAATGACAGTCAAATACTGGTCCTGTTTGTGATTATAAATGACAGTCAAATACTGGTCCTGTTTATGATTATGAATGACAGTCAAATACTGGTCCTGTTTGTGATTATGAATGACAATCAAATACTGGTCCTGTTTGTGATTATAAATGACAATCAAATACTGGTCCTGTTTGTGATTATAAATGACAATCAAATACTGGTCCTGTTTGTGATTATAAATGACAATCAAATACTGGTCCTGTTTGACTGACTCATTGCACACCAAGAAATCACTTCACCACAAGGATCATCAACACCACAATGTGAAACTGTCCGTTAGTGATATGATCTCCCCTCGGATAACACAATGAGAATATCACAGATCACACTAGGTGAATCTCACTAAATGCAAAACAATGTTTTCCTGTAGTGAATTTGAATAATGAAGGCACAAACAATAGGTTGCACAATTTATTGCCTGGCATATTTCACTGCATCTCGTCAGGGGCATACTGAAGAAGTCACTCAATATAAAACAAATAATCAATCTTTGAAGCTAATATATGCAACACACATATTCCGCCAGGTATTTTAAAATATCTACTATGGTAAGCCGGCTCTGTGGCAAAGGGGTTATGAATGCAATTCGTAATCCCACATACTGCGTTCGAAACACAGTGGCAGGCAATATGGAAGCAGACTACCTT
Source organism: Cepaea hortensis (assembly GCA_963921405.1). Taxonomy (NCBI): domain Eukaryota; kingdom Metazoa; phylum Mollusca; class Gastropoda; order Stylommatophora; family Helicidae; genus Cepaea; species Cepaea hortensis. Next base: position 55,258,239 of record OY992884.1, read on the forward strand.
GCGTTGGTTTCCATACAGTAGTATGAGTGCTGGTCGTTCAGAAAGCATTGGCAAACTACTGAACGTAAACTTGCCTGGGAATCACAAACAGTAAAAAAATTGCTAGAGTTGACTGTGACATATGGTAAATGATAAGCAATCAACTTTACCATGGTAAACTGGGAGTTACCACAGTTAGTGTCAAAGACAGCGTAATGTTATATTGAATTTTCTTCTGTTGTATGGCAGTGATTCTTGGAATGTGAATGAACAAATTAGGAAGTGATTAGGAGATATGGTTTATGAGACGAATGTTGCAAATTACTTGGACGACATAGTAAATAACAATGATTGCATGGAAGTGGCTAATAATAGTACTACATTATAAACAATTATAACAAAGGAATGGCAGTGAATCTTGGAATGTGAATGAATAAATTATGAAGCGATTAAGAGATATGGTTTATGAGACAAATGTTGTGAATACCTTGGACAGCAGAGTAAATAACAATGATTGCTTGGAATAGGCTAATAAAAGTAGTACAATATACACATTTATACAAAAGGAAATAATTGGTGTTCTTTGGTTACACATAAAAGAGATGCTGTAAAGATCTTTTTAATGACTGGAAAGATCAGTGTTAGAAGCAGCAGAGGCAGACAAAACTATGCTTGATTGTCTAAAAAGAGGGCTGGAGAAATACCATTAAGAAAATTGTTCCAGAACACCAGGGGCCTAAATCTGTGGAGAGACATGAACGCCTGCACCATTGTGCATGGCAAATGATGATGTCTTTTAATGTAGCCAAAATATTTTCAATTTCTCCATCAGCTTTCTTTTCATTTTTATCTTCTCTAGGTTTTTCTGTGGTGAAAGAGTTATGGATGCAATTCATTATCCAACACCACGTTCAAAACACAGCTATGACCAACTTGGCAGCAGACCGCTTTGTGTTAATATGTGTGCTGATCATTCAGAAAGCAATGGCAAACTGCTGAATGTAAACTTGCCAAGAAATCACGAACAGCCCAAAAATGCTGGGGCTGATTTTGATGTCCTGTAAAGGATATGCAACTAATTTTTTGTCTCAGTCCTAGACAATCTGTTTCCGTAAAATATGACCTATTAATAGTCTACATTTCTACTTCTCCAGAGCCTCTAATACATTTTATAATTGCTTCTCATGCATACCGTGAATTCAAAAGACCACACAACAATAAAGTAAAAACCTACATTAACTGATTCTGCAATGTTTCTACTGCAGCTAGAGCTTCATATGCTTTGGAGGTATCCAGGGATCCATCTGTGCCCAACCTAGCATGTTGTTGGCTCAATAACTGAGGACAAAATATGTGTTTGTATAAAAGATTTAAATACAGGCCTAAACAATGTAAGTTTTTTTTTAAAGTAGGTAAAAGGTGGCAAGAGGTGTAGTAGGAATATACTGCTTTCCTCAATATCATTATACCAATCATCTCTCCATGGTGAATGTGGTCATTATTTTATATCTTTATACCAATCATCTCTCCGTGGTTAATGTGGTCATTATTTTATATCTTTATACCAATCATCTCTCCGCGGTTAATGTGGTCATTATTTTATATCTTTATACCAATCATCTCTCCATGGTTAATGTGGTCATTATTTTATATCTTTATACCAATCATCTCTTCGTGGTTAATGTGGTCATTATTTTATATCTTTATACCAATCATCACTCCATAGTTAATGTGGTCATTATTTTATATCTTTATACCAATCATCTCTCCATGGTTAATGTGGTCATTATTTTATATCTTTATACCAATCATCTCTTCGTGGTTAATGTGGTCATTATTTTATATCTTTATACCAATCATCTCTTCATGGTTAATGTGGTGATTATTTTATATCTTTATACCAATCATCTCTCCATGGTGAATGTGGTCATTATTTTATATCTTTATACCAATCATCTCTTCATGGTGAATGTGGTCATTATTTTATATCTTTATACCAATCATCTCTTCGTGGTTAATGTGGTCATTATTTTATATCTTTATACCAATCATCTCTCCACGGTTAATGTGGTCATTATTTTATATCTTTATACCAATCATCTCTCCACGGTTAATGTGGTCATTATTTTATATCTTTATACCAATCATCTCTCCACGGTTAATGTGGTCATTATTTTATATCTTTATACCAATCATCTCTCCATGGTTAATGTGGTCATTATTTTACCAGCTGCCTTTACTTAATGGAAAATTTTCTACTACCCATTTAGGCTGGGTCAACCTGAGAGACCAGGTCAGCGAAAAAAACATCCCCACATCAAAAGGGACTTAAACACATGACCAGCAGGCTGGCAGTCAGATTTTCTAGCTACTGTACTACCACAGCTGCCCCTATACAACACAAATCAGAATTAATAAAAAGCATTAACTCTTCAAGCATGTAATGATTTGGTGTAGAATTGCCACTCTGAAATTTAATTTACTGTTAAAGAACAAGTGTTAATTATTTTGATGTTTTTCAAATCCATATTGGCATTATAATTGGTAAAATAAATGGTATTTCAAATGTGTAACCGGAACAAAACAATGCAAACAAGTTCAGCAGAAGCTAAGCCACAAAAGAACACGTGGAAATATTGGCCCCTAATACTGGTCATTGCGGGTGTGTGCCTGGGGTTTGTAGGGGTAGCAAAGAAGAGAAACATTGTAATCTATCATGTAGGTCAAACATAATAGTTTGATGGAAGGACAGTGATGGAAGGCATCGTTTCTAGAAGACAAGACAGGGGTCGACCAGCAAAAAGATAGAAACCAAACTTAATTTTAAATCAGTACTTAAAAAGTCTTAAAAGTTGAGAGGGTCAACTTCATTGCACCGGGGTTTATCCCACATTGTTTGATCTCTTTCCACAGGGTGGCCTGCAGAAAGCATCCCACAAAGCACAAACTCCATAACTCAAGCGACAACCCTCAAGGGTCTCAGAAAAAAATGCACTTGTGAACCAAAAGACGCAGCCCGGAATCAAACCCACAACTTTCGGAGTGCAAGGCAGATGGCTTGGCCACTTTGCCACGGAATCAGAAACATGGATAAGAATGATTATAAATAAACTACAAACACTCACTAATTAGTACCTGTGCAAATTAGAAGGAATAAAATGGTATGATAGAATCAGCAATGTGGAGCTTATGGCCAGAACTAGACAAATACCAGTGAACCAAGAGGCAAGGAAAAGATGCAGGTGGTGAAGAACCCACACACTGAGAAAACTTGAGAGTAATGTAACTAGAAAGGCTGAAATCCACAGGGCAAATAGAAAAAAAAAAGAGAAGGACCTAACACACTTAGGGAAGAGAAGTAGAAACAAAATAAATAATCTAGGGAGGACATAGACGGAGCTGCATGAAATAAGATAAGGATAGGAGGACTAGGAGTGAGTTGGTTGAGATGTATGTCCCAGTGGAGGATAAAAGGATAAAGGGCAAAAGAAGAAGAACCTGACAGGCATTATAATCACAATGGATTGAAAAGGACACTGACAGAAGGCATGGTTCCTAGAAGAAAAGGCAGGAGTCGACTAACACAATGATGATCATAGAAAACTGAAGAGACCTTGGGCATGAAAATGTATGAGGCTTAAAAAAGTCACTTAAAAGTCGACAGGGTTGACTTTATTGCACCGGGTTTTATCCCATACGGCTCAGTCTCTTTCCACAGCACGGAAAGCGTCACACAAAGCATGAACTCCGTAGCTCCAGCAACGACCCACAGGAGTCTCTGAAAAAATTCACCAGTGAACCAAAGGACGCGGCCCAGAATCTAACCCACAACCTTCAGAACCTGAGTCAAACGGCTTGACCACTTTGCCACGGAGACTCCCGTTTGTATGAGGCTGACCTGCATAGAATAATGGAATTGAAGTGGTATGATAAAATCATCAATGTGGAGTTCATGGAGAGGACTAAATAAATCCCACTGAATTTTAAGGTGAGGAGAAAAGACTATGGCACATGATAGGACACACGTTGAGAAAACCTGAGGATGGTATGACCAGATACTTTCTTGCCTGAAACCCAAAGGGCAAACAAAATATTGGGAGACCTAAAATCACCTGGAGAAGACAAAGTCAGAGATGAAAAAGACAAAGTCAGAGATGAAGAAGACAAAGTCAGAGATGAAGAAGACAAAGTCAGAGATGAAGAAGACAAAGTCAGAGATGAAGAAGACAAAGTCAGAGATGAAGAAGACAAAGTCAGAGATGAAGAAGACAAAGTCAGAGATGAAGAAGACAAAGTCAGAGATGAAGAAGACAAAGTCAGAGATGAAGAAGACAAAGTCAGAGATGAAGAAGACAAAGTCAGAGATGAAGAAGACAAAGTCAGAGATGAAGAAGACAAAGTCAGAGATGAAGAAGACAAAGTCAGAGATGAAGAAGACAAAGTCAGAGATGAAGAAGACAAAGTCAGAGATGAAGAATATGAGGACATAGATGCAGCTGCAGGAGACAGCAAAAGATAGGATGGTTTGACGTTGAGTTGGTTGGGGGGGGGGGGGGGGGGGGGCTATGCAACAATGGTGAATAAAAGTCAGACGAAGAAACAGGAGAAGAAGATAACATTTTTGTTTCTTAAGTTTTGTCAAAAGGGTTTTGGACACAATTCGCAATACCGCATTCAAAACACAGCTGCGGGGGATTTGGTGGCAGACTGCTTTGCATTGGTTTTCATACAAAAGTATGAGTGCCAGAAATACTGGAAGTAATGAAAAACTATTGAACGTAAACTTGCCAAAAAATCACATTTAAGCCCCCCCCCCCCCCCCCCCCCCCCCCCCCCCCAAAAAAAAAACACACTGAGATTGACTGTCACATCCTGTAAAGGATAAGCAACTAACTTTTAACTCTGCTCTTTTGTGATGTTTCAGTACCTGGATGTGCTTTCCATCAATGGTTTGTGTGTGTGTATTAGCATCATATCCTAGCACTTCAATTCTTTGCCCAGCCTTGGTTTCACACATGCAAGGCGTGGGTGTTGCCAGCTGACCATCTGTGGGTGTTGCCAGCTGACCATCTGTGGGTGCTGACAGGCTCCTATCATCCTAAACAACAATAAGTTATCACAGTAATAATAATAAAGAGAAGACAACAATGATAACAGTAACAGTAGCAGCATAAATGCCAGCAGCAGCAGCAGTATTTATATATTTTAGCAGCAGTAGTTGTTGCAGTAGTTGTAGCTGCAGAAGTAGTAGAAATATTATCAGTTGCAACTTTAACAGTAGCAGCAGTAGTAGTAAAAATGAAAAAAGTAGTAGGTGCAGCAGATGGAGATACATACCTTATAAGGAGAACTCACCAGGGACTCAATTGCTTCTCATGCATACCATGAATTCAAAAGACCACACAAAAATAAAGTAAAAACCTACATTAACTGATTATAAACATGGCTTAGTAGGTAAAACCCTATACACTGGACAGTTTTGGTTGTAGAGCAGGTTGCATGCATAAACCCGGGTTACCGCTCTATGAACCAGAATGCTTAAGTGAGGATTGGGCACCCTCTGAATCCGCTATTATTTTGTTGAGGAAATAATGGTTCATAAAGTGGGTAGTCTAATCTCTGTAAATGAGGTAATACCACATCTCACCTTCTCAGAGGATGACAGGTTGCATGCACAAACTCGGGTTGCTGTTATTCTCTGAGAGAGGAGGGGAACAGATCACATCGTTGACTTTTTGCTAATTTTTAAAAATAATTTTCTCTGTGTCCGGCAGTGGCCCGCAATTTTAGGTAATAGAGTGAGGTCTCATATCTGCTACAAAAAAATTACAAACACAGAGGTGACAGTGAGGCTCTGGCCTTGGCCAAACATAGGCTGGGGCTGTTTTTGTGTAGACTGCAGTCACCAAGATATGGGGGGGGGGGGGGGGGGGTCCAATGAGATGGACTACTGTGTGGATCCCACGCACGCTAGGTCCAGGCGGGGACCCCGTACCTCGTCTATAACTCTGGACATGTTTTTTAGCCCCTGGTTAAACATAGGATAGGGCCATTTGTTTGTGGGTCCCCGGCTACTTTTCCTGCCAGGACTTGTGTTTGTCCTCTGTGAGATGAGAGGGTGAGATCCCCCCCCCCCCCCCCCCCCCCCCCCCCCCCCCCCCCCCCCCCCCGCCGTCTCAAACTGGGGAGGGGGGCGCCACGTTTTTTAACTCCCTGTCAAACATAGGTTGGGCCCAGTTACTTTCCCTGCCGGGATTCGTGTTTCTCCCCTACTACCTCACGCTGGGACTCGTGTTTCTTCCTGCCGCCAGCTGGGTTCCTGTCCAGTGAGGTGGAGGTGTTTCTCCCCATCTCCCACTGAGTTCCAATCCAATGAGGTGTTCGCCCCAGCTATAATGCAGCTGGACTGGATGCCAAGATTATTTAATTTATCATTTCTTTGAATTTACAGATGTCTTGGAAAGACATTTTATTAACTCAAGTATGCGTACTAAGATACATAGGAGAATTGCAGCTTTTTCATTTCAAAGTGCAAAAAGTGCTGTTATTCTCTAGATATTTGTAGCAAATTTGTACATTAACACTGTTGGTGGTTTACATAGTTTCTATGTCATACATCTGTTGTATTCAACACTAATTCATTATTGTATTGTACATTGTAAATGCATTACCATTTGCTTGAACTCTTATAAGATGAATTTCTGATAAGAAAAACTATTTCTTGGATCCCTGGTAAGTTCTCCTTATCATGTCTGTACTGTATTTAGTCAGGACATGTTTAATCATTCTGCATATCCAAAAATTCATGATAAACGTATTCTGCTTAACTGGACATTTTATTTTTACAAAGATAAAGAAGACAAATTGTCAGGGATAAATAAATTGTTCTTCACAACAGAAATTCGCCACATCCAAAATCGCCTTAAGCGGTCTGCACTGTATAATAATTAAATAATAACAATATTTGAAAATATATAACAACAATACTAATAAAATAACCAGATCTAAATTTTATCTAGATTTAGAGCATGATAATCTTTTTTAGATGAAAATTAAATTTGTGGCCACAGGCCCATTGAAACAATGATTCACAAATATCACTAAGGTGAAATCATGAATTCTGGAATCAACATGGCAAAATAAATAGAGGAAGACCTAAAACACACAGGGAAGAGAAAAGAGACAGAAGTGAACAACATAGAGATGACATGGATGGAGTGGCATGGGATAGCTACGGATAGGACGATTTGGAGTGAGTTGGTTGAGAGTCTTGAACCCATTTGGGAGATAAAGGGTTAAAGAAGGAAGAGAGAAATGACTTGAAATTAAATTTACCCAGAAAACAATGATACATCTCACAACAAAAATACCTGGTTTGTTGTGTCTGATTTGATTTCGTTCATATGCTGAGCCTCTATGGTGACAGTGCTATCATTTGTCTCTATTCTTTCTGGTGGTTTTAGTTCTTCATGAGCAGATCCCTGGTGAGGAATTAATAGACAAATAAATACAAGTACATTAAATATTTTAGCTTTAAGCAGTACATGATGCCTGGTAGGCTCTTCCTGTGTGTTTCATTATCATCTTCTTCTTCGTACATCTTCAGATGTCAACCTGAATATATTTACAGAAAGAAGCAGCCAAATTAACATCCCCATAGGGTTTGTTCTCAATAGAGTTGGTGCAGGCCACACTTTTTAAAACTGGCTGTCATAATTTTAACTCATAAAATAATGGTTTGTAAATGTTTAATGCAGGATTTGTCACTTTGATTTTTCATATACAGTGAAGGTTTTATCACTGCATTTTGGCCTTTCATTCTTTAAGAATTAATTACTATTGAGACTTCTTCTTCTTCTTTTCGTTCATCCGGAGTGTTTTTTCAGATGTGATTGCGGTGTGTCTGTTATGCACCCTTGGGCCGAAACCCGTAGGCCAACACATCGACTTTAGCGTGCTTTTTTGACCAGGTAGCATTCCTGGGAGACTCTCACTTTTGTGGTGCCATCTACAAACATGCTGGCCAAGTTAGAACGGTCGAAGACAACGGTCATCCCTCAAAGGAAGGCAGGGACAGTCCATAGCATTTTCCGCCATCCAAGGTTGCTTCCATAGTTGCAGGGCCGACATAACGCCCTGGTTCCGGGCTAGCCGAGGGAATCGTCACGTCCTGCTCATGGCTGCTTTAAATCCTCACTTCAATATATTGGTCATTTTGTTTGCCCCGGGCCATTCCCGCACAAACCAGACAGGTTTGCAGACGGTATCCACTCAGCGAGTTTTCGGACATGTGCTTGTCGTTGCGCCCGTCAGAGCTGTTCCAGGCACGACAGACATTCGGAAAACTACCTAGTTAGAGCTGTTCCGAACAAGAGCGGCATTCGGAAACTAGGTAGTCAGAGCTGTTCCTAGCACGAGGGACATTCGGACGAGACGTTTCACTCGGACGTAAATGCGTAGTGTCAATTTTTAGTTTGCCACCCGTAGGACGACACTTCCGGCGGGCATTTTTTAATGAGGTTAGCCTTCCTCGGGTTTCGAGACTCTTTTTTCGGCTTCCACACAGCAAGCTTTCGCTTCGGGCTGCCACGTAATGGATTCGCAAGACAGGCGTTCCATTTCGTGTCAACGAGACAATTTTCCACCTTTGACTACACTCACTCCATGAGTGTGGTTACAGACTATCGGACGTCTGCGAGACGTGCGACCGAGGTGTTTTTCCACCTTTTTTTCTCACTCACGAGGCAGGCTACATGTGCTGCCGGCTCAGCACCTTACCTCCGTGCGTCTGTGGGCGAGTAACGGTCAGGCCCTTTCATCCGGGGATACCTCATATCCCCCAGCTAAGAGCCATCGAACGAATCTGCGCTGAGCATGTAGCGTTGTCAGCACATCATCACAATTTTGATGTAGGTTTGTGTCGGCCAGGCTCTCACTTCCAAGAGTTTATGGCTTAGAGACGTTCAGCCATACACCTCGGATGGGAGCCTTAGAGGTTATGCCCAGACTGAGATTTAGGGATCGTTTGCCTGATTTTGACTGCTATCCTCAGTCTTACCTGCAGAGCAGCAGGTTGTGTCTCTCTTAGTCTGGTCCCTATCCCACAAGCCGTCCGATATGTAGTTTTCACCCATCGGCAAGCACATGGGGTCGATGGGACACGCAAGCTCCCCCACCACGGCAAGGTGGAGACACATCGGGGGAGCTATTGAGACTTGTATGTAATTCTTTATTTCACAAGACAATGATAATTTCATGAAAACTGTTTCTACCTCCTTTGTTGAGTGTTGAACATTCTCTCCCTCTACACAGGTTACATCATCCTGTTGAAGATCAACTGATTTTTCTGAAGGTGCTACAAAAATTGTGTCCATAGCACTTCCTGATAATTGTGATAGCAGCATTTGAGCAACTTTAGTCCACTCTGAACATTCAGTCTGCAAATGCAAACAAAAGTGATATGTAATTACATACAATACAATCATAGATGGTTCAACAACATGGTACATTTAGTGAAATGTGCCCTAGAATAACTCTAAGAGTACGTCTGACTGTGTGAATTATAAATACAGACTCCTGATTTGACTTTTTATTTAATTAAGTTCAGCAATTTATATTACAGTTATACTCTCTAGTTTCTTCATTAAGTGGTTTCATCATTGTGCAGATGTCATAGACTGTAATTATACATACCTAGGCGACACTGCCTACTACAAACCTAGACTGTATATGGCATAATTGTAAAATAAATTGTAGAACTGAATGATATTTGTAAAAAAGTTGAATTGGGGGGGGTCAGTATTTTTAATTCAACATGAAAATTTGACTATATCTGCAATGTTGTCTTTTGAATTTCACTGATTTTATTTTAGTTCACTCAGTGGTCAATAGAGTTTACCTTCTACAGCTGTTTCACTAGGCATGAAGGTTTGCCTCGCTATGTCATATTTTTAGCAGTCTTGGAGTGTGTGATCTACTATCTGTGGCACCAATCCACATATGGCTGATTCGCCAATCTTGAATTTGTAAACATGTGGTTGCCAAATCTATTGTGTGCTTACTTTACTTTGTCAACCCTATTCTAAGAACTAGGTTGAAGTTTACTATCCAGGTCACATAATCATCATCAAGTGCCTTGTAAGCTGGAGTAGGCGATCATGCTTCTCCATATCTTCCCATCTCCAACATCGTGAATCAGTTCATGTGCTGACACCTTTCTGTGCAATGACGAAAGGCTGTTAAGACTCTTCTCTAGTTATTTTCCACAGTCACTCTTTTCAAAAATATGACCTAGTGAAGTTCATCATTCTTTGTTCCTTTTTCATCCTTTATCTACCACTTAGGAGAGAGTCTCTACGCTGCCTGTCTCGCAGTCTGAAGGTTATGGGTTCAATTCCGGGCTGCGTCATTTGGTTCATGAGTGCAATTTTCTTGGAGACTCCTGTGGAAAGCAACCAGAGCCATATGGGATAAAACTTGATGCAACGAAATCAATTCTCTTGCCTTTAAAACCCTTCATTGGGACCTAGGCCCTCAACCAATACATTCCAAATCACCATATTTTGGTGCTAAGTTTAATTTCTTTTGATGTCCATACATTTCTTACTGCTATAAAAGCTCCTGGCTACGGGCAGAAGAGTTGCAATTGGGAGGGTACAAGCCTTATCCTGGTGTGAGGAAATGCAACCTAAAGACTAAATGTCATGGCAGGGCAGACCAGGCCCTAAGCCTTGGTTGGTAACTGGTCTAGGATCGAAGCTCCGACAGGCGGACAGTTAGAACATTGCTTTGCTGATCCGGCAGCTTCTACAGCTTGTCTTGTTCCAGACGTATTGGTGTCACCTTTCCTCTGAAGTAAACTAGACAGGCCGAGAGAGGGATCATGCTGCATGGGCAACACATGGTCTCTAAAGTCAGCCCAGGCTTTGTGCTATGGAGAGATAACTCCATTTTACAAACTATTGTCTGTCAAGACGGCCAGGTGCCAGTCAGTCCAAAGCTCCTATAGCCTTTTGTATTCTAATTCTGATATCTGTTCTGTTCCCCAATCCTTGTAAACATTGCTACCTAAACAGGTGTATGATTCCGTAATTTGAGGTGAGGTTTCCCCAAGGAAGATCAGGTTATCATTTTCTTCATTTATTCTCATTATCTTTGTCTTTCCCCTAAGAATGTTTAATTGATTAAGTGCCATGGGATGATTAATTGTCTTGGTGACTTCCCATATTTGTCATGGGTTTATATACAGTAGTTTTTCTTATGCAACCCCCTTTAATTTAATATATAATACAACATGTCTGCTACCATTTTAACAACTTTTAAAGTCATAACTGTGACACACCCCTACTTCCTATTTTCTGCCATCCATTTTTGTTTGGTCTAAACCTACTTTTTGTTAGGCACTGAATGAGTTAAATCTAATTGTTGTAACTTCCCATTCAATAGTTTAAATTTATCTAGCATCTGATTTTGTCCAGAGCGAGTGTCATTGCTTACCTTTAAACGTTTGAGGTCATTTAATTCACTGTCAGCATTTTCCTCACGGTTGCCCTGTCTTGCTAGAGTATTCTCTGCTACGATGCCATCACAGCAGCTGTAGATGTGAACATACATATACAGTTCATTATTCACCTTTCACGCTTATCATCATCATCGTCATCATGCACCCTGCCAAATGGCATGGGCATTCATTATCTCCACAGATCTCGGTCCCTTGTGTTCTGGATCAATTCTGTTGATGTTCTTCTTTCCCTGTGATGAAAGGGTTACGGACACAATTTGTAATCCTGCATACTGCGTTAAAAACACAGCTGCAGAAAATTAGACATTAGACCACCTTGCATTGGTTTTCATACAATGGTATGAGTTCTGGTCTTCTAGAAAGCAATGGCAAACTATTAGACGTAAGACTTGCCAAAATATACTGGGGTTCACTGCAATGTCCTGTAAAGGATAAGCAACTGACTTAATTATTCCTTCATGCCACTGTTTTAGGCCAGCCAGCATCAGTTCTCTTCATCTGCCGCTATTTCTTCTGTCACCAATCTTTACAATCATCATGATATTTTCTAATTATTTTATTTTCACTGCATGACCAAAGAAATCTTAGCACACAGATATTAAACAGAGTGGCCTAGAGGAATGGTGTCTGGCTATGTCTTGAACATTTCTAGATTTGAATCATGCTGAATGAAATATTTCCAGGTCAGTTTTTATGAGGAATCCAAGGATGCCGTACACATGCGTGCTTGTGCCCGCCCATGCACGCATGCATGCACACACACACACATATGCATGCACACACACACACACACACACACACCCATCCCCACTCTTGATCTGTGGGCAGTGGATTTGATGCCTAATCTTTGAGAGTATCACAGTGGGGGGGGTACTCATTTATCCTGGCAACTTAAAGGGTTGCTAAAGGCTGAAGACACAATCCAAAACCACTTGGTTGTGGAAAGAAAGAGCAAACTACCACATTATTCCTCCAAAGACACTCATCATAGCACTTGGAAAAGAAACACAAAGATCTGAATGTGAGTTCCCCAGGTCATATAGAACATTTCTGCAAACTTGGGAAGAGACCTATGTCAGAACAAGTCTGAGTAAATAAGAGACCTATGTCAGAACAAATCTGAGTAAATAAGAGACCTATGTCAGAACAAGTCTGAGTAAATAAGAGACCTATGTCAGAACAAGTCTGAGTAAATAAGAGACCTATGTCAGAACAAGTCTGAGTAAATAAGAGACCTATGTCAGAACAAGTCTGAGTAAATAAGAGACCTATGTCAGAACAAGTCTGAGTAAATAAGAGACCTATGTCAGAACAAGTCTGAGTAAATAAGAGACCTATGTCAGAACAAGTCTGAGTAAATAAGAGACCTATGTCAGAACAAGTCTGAGTAAATAAGAGACCTATGTCAGAACAAGTCTGAGTAAATAAGAGACCTATGTCAGAACAAGTCTGAGTAAATAAGAGACCTATGTCAGAACAAGTCTGAGTAAATAAGAGACCTATGTCAGAACAAGTCTGAGTAAATAAGAGACCTATGTCAGAACAAGTCTGAGTAAATAAGAGACCTATGTCAGAACAAGTCTGAGTAAATAAGAGACCTATGTCAGAACAAGTCTGAGTAAATAAGAGACCTATGTCAGAACAAGTCTGAGTAAATAAGAGACCTATGTCAGAACAAGTCTGAGTAAATAAGAGACCTATGTCAGAACAAGTCTGAGTAAATAAGAGACCTATGTCAGAACAAGTCTGAGTAAATAAGAGACCTATGTCAGAACAAGTCTGAGTAAATAAGAGACCTATGTCAGAACAAGTCTGAGTAAATAAGAGACCTATGTCAGAACAAGTCTGAGTAAATAAGAGACCTATGTCAGAACAAGTCTGAGTAAATAAGAGACCTATGTCAGAACAAATCTGAGTAAATAAGAGACCTATGTCAGAACAAGTCTGAGTAAATAAGAGACCTATGTCAGAACAAGTCTGAGTAAATAAGAGACCTATGTCAGAACAAGTCTGAGTAAATAAGAGACCTATGTCAGAACAAGTCTGAGTAAATAAGAGACCTATGTCAGAACAAGTCTGAGTAAATAAGAGACCTATGTCAGAACAAGTCTGAGTAAATAAGAGACCTATGTCAGAACAAGTCTGAGTAAATAAGAGACCTATGTCAGAACTAGTCTGAGTAAATAAGAGACCTATGTCAGAACAAGTCTGAGTAAATAAGAGACCTATGTCAGAACAAGTCTGAGTAAATAAGAGACCTATGTCAGAACAAGTCTGAGTAAATAAGAGACCAATGTCAGAACAAGTCTGAGTAAATAAGAGACCTATGTCAGAACAAGTCTGAGTAAATAAGAGACCTATGTCAGAACAAGTCTGAGTAAATAAGAGACCTATGTCAGAACAAGTCTGAGTAAATAAGAGACCTATGTCAGAACAAGTCTGAGTAAATAAGAGACCTATGTCAGAACAAGTCTGAGTAAATAAGAGACCTATGTCAGAACAAGTCTGAGTAAATAAGAGACCTATGTCAGAACAAGTCTGAGTAAATAAGAGACCTATGTCAGAACAAGTCTGAGTAAATAAGAGACCTATGTCAGAACAAGTCTGAGTAAATAAGAGACCTATGTCAGAACAAGTCTGAGTAAATAAGAGACCTATGTCAGAACAAGTCTGAGTAAATAAGAGACCTATGTCAGAACAAGTCTGAGTAAATAAGAGACCTATGTCAGAACAAGTCTGAGTAAATAAGAGACCTATGTCAGAACAAGTCTGAGTAAATAAGAGACCTATGTCAGAACAAGTCTGAGTAAATAAGAGACCTATGTCAGAACAAGTCTGAGTAAATAACTACCACAGCCCCCAGTCTTGACCAGCAGCTTTCACAAACTCTTTATTTCATTGTCCACATACTTATGCTTTTTAAATGTTTCTTTTGTGACAATGTTGGCTGTTGGAAAATGGGTTAGGACACAATTCGTAATCTCGTATACCACGCTCAAAACACAGCTGCGGACAATTTGGCAGCAGACTGCCTTGCAAGGGTTTTCATAAAATGGTATGATTGCTGGTTGTTCACAAAGCAATGGTAAACTACTGAACGCAAACATGCCAAGAAATCACAAACAGCCAAACAATTCTGGGGTTGACTGCAACATCCTCTAAAGGATCTTTATTTTGGTGCTCGCTAGATTTGAACTCAAGCATAGTCCATATACATTACTTTTTAGTAGCACTGGACTTAATTTTACGTATAGATTAGCGTTCCCTATTACCAGTGTCCCTTGCCATCAGGCGAACCCACTCCGACTTCAGAGGTACTTGTAATTTATGTTCCCAAGTCAAGGACGAGAAATCAACATTTCAGTCCAACTGTCCGGTGTAGGGATTGAACCCCTGACCTCAACACCAGCACACCAGAACTAACTTTTGTGAGAGTGTATTACACCAATGCAGTTTAGAAAAAACAAACTTGAAATAACTTGAAACTTGAAAATCATGACATCATTTAGTGAGCTGTATTGCACTGTTTCATCAAGCCTGTGGTTCAGTACATCCAACCTTGACATGAATTTTATGGGGTTTGCATTCCATAGTCTTTGCCCATCCCCAATCTACCTATAAGGCAGGAAGTTTCTATATTACTTTGTCAGGTCCCTACCCTGTGACCTGTCTGACATGGGAGACTCCACCAGCAGTTGTGCTCTGTCGGCATCGCTCTTGGGGTCATTGGAATATCCAAGCCCTTCTGCCACTACAAGGTGGATACACAGCAGTGAGGAAACTTTATAACTCAATGAGACAAACACAATCCTACGCCAAACGTGGGGAAATTGTACATTCTTTAAGAATTATTGAAAAAGAAACAATAAATCAAACTATAATTCTCACAGTGCCACATAGTTTGAGAACGTTTCTAGAGACTCCACAAGAAGATTGAGAGTTTGTGTCAATTCTGGGATTGGTGCGCTTCCCATGAGCACCATCTCTGCTGCTTCTTGAGAGTTGTCCTTCTTGTCTGGGGCTAGCCGAAGCAACACTTGAACCATCCATCTAACCATCTCTGAGTGAAGAGAGGATACCTGCAATTAATAATTGTAATATTTAAAACAACAATATGAGTATACAACAAGGCATATACAGAAACATGTCCCATTCCAGTATTCTATGGCATCTTGAGGATATGGTGCTGAAGTCATGTTTACTTGACAAGACTACTCAGTGGATGATGTGTTAAGCATCATACTAGACACCTTACCACCCATAACATTTTCCTGTCTCCATTTTATGAGAATCTGGTAGACCCTTAATCATATGGTCTAGAGAGCATCTGTTGGATTTTTTCCCCAGGACATGCTGGTATGAAGGGAAACAAGCAGGCAGACAGATTAACTGGGTATGTTCCCCTTGGTGGGGTACTGGTGCATGAAAAGGCAGATGTGGGCGGGGCCTTTTGGGATTGTGTGTATAGTGCAGAAGAGTGAGTAGATCATCACGGCCTGGAGAGAATGGTGCTGCAGGGAGCGACCTGAGGATCTGGCCAATATTCAAAACACAGAGGAAAGACCAGATGGACACATAATCAGACTGCTACTGGTACTATTAGTACTGGGACTCTTCATTGGCTGTTGCAGATGCAGAAGAAGCATATATGGGAATGTCCCAAGTGCTGTGATGTCAGTTCTTAACCCAACCCAACTCTACTCAACGCAACTCAACTCAACCATATGGTTTAGAAATAATCCAGCTTTTAGTGGGGTTTTAAACCATGACCACCAGGATGTCAGGTGAGTGCTATAGTCACAACACTACTATGGCTCCTAATGTGAGAATACATATATAATGATGTGATTTAAAATAAAGATATGATGACATAGCACATGTAGATATTTTAAACATAATCAGTAGATAAATATGGAGCTGTGGTAGAGCAGAGGCTAGCACACTTGCCTGCTGACGTGGTGGTCATGTGGTCGAATGCCCAAGAAGATGGATTTAAAAAATTGATCTGGGTTCACAGGTCAACCCAGTCTAAAATAGGTACCAGGAAATTTCATGAGAAGTATTATTATTTATTTATTTATCTACATTTGCTCAATATGAACTTGAGCGTAGACCACATTCTACAGCTAATAATAACTGCTACTGCTGGTGAGTGCACTGAACTTATTTTTGTGTGAAGGTTAGCTTTCCCTTTTACCAGTGTCTCTAATCATCATTGCAAACTCTTCTCCGACTTCTAAGGTACTTGTTACTTACATCCCCAAGCCAAGAACTAGAAGTCAACAATTTAAGTCCAACTGATCAGTGCAGGGATTAAACCCACTACTCGGTCACCAGAGGAAGTTTAAGCGTGAGCTTATTAAACCAACGGACCATGCCAACCTCTTGTCACCATGGGAAATAAAGGCGGCTAGCATGATACTGACTGGCTCCGTGGCAAACAGGTTACGGACGCATATCCGCTTTCGAAACACAACTGCGACCAATTTGGCAACAAACCATGTCGCACTGGGTTTTAGCGTGTTGGTATGGGAGCCGGTCATTCAGAAATCAGTGGCAAACTACTGAACGTAAACTTGCCAAGACATCAACAACAGCAGTGCTGGTGTTGACAGCGATGTCCTGTAAATAGGATATGCAAAAAAACACAAAAAGCATGAGACTGGCCACATGACCCATGGAGTGTCATGTGATCTATACAAATATGGGATTAGCAGCATATAGCCAGTCTGTATCAGGGCGTGTGAAAACATCCCAGTACTTGTTCTTGTACTTCGAGTAAATAAATACATTCTGCCACGTGGGTAGACTGGGGACAGGGCGTGTGAAAACATCCTGTACTGTTTCTTTTACTTCTAGTAAATAAATACATTCTGCCACGTGGGTAGACTGGGGACAGGGCGTGTGAAAACATCCTGTACTGTTTCTTGTACTTCTAGTAAATAAATACATTCTGCCACGTGGGTAGACTGGGGACAGGGCGTGTGAAAACATCCTGTACTGTTTCTTGTACTTCTAGTAAATAAATACATTCTGCCACGTGGGTAGACTGGGGACAGGGCGTGTGAAAACATCCTGTACTGTTTCTTGTACTTCTAGTAAATAAATACATTCTGCCACGTGGGTAGACTGGGGACAGGGCGTGTGAAAACATCCTGTACTGTTTCTTTTACTTCTAGTAAATAAATACATTCTGCCACGTGGGTAGACTGGGGACAGGGCGTGTGAAAACATCCTGTACTGTTTCTTTTACTTCTAGTAAATAAATACATTCTGCCACGTGGGTAGACTGGGGACAGGGCGTGTGAAAACATCCTGTACTGTTTCTTGTACTTCTAGTAAATAAATACATTCTGCCACGTGGGTAGACTGGGGACAGGGCGTGTGAAAACATCCTGTACTGTTTCTTTTACTTCTAGTAAATAAATACATTCTGCCACGTGGGTAGACTGGGGACAGGGCGTGTGAAAACATCCTGTACTGTTTCTTTTACTTCTAGTAAATAAATACATTCTGCCACGTGGGTAGACTGGGGACAGGGCGTGTGAAAACATCCTGTACTGTTTCTTGTACTTCTAGTAAATAAATACATTCTGCCACGTGGGTAGACTGGGGACAGGGCGTGTGAAAACATCCTGTACTGTTTCTTTTACTTCTAGTAAATAAATACATTCTGCCACGTGGGTAGACTGGGGACAGGGCGTGTGAAAACATCCTGTACTGTTTCTTTTACTTCTAGTAAATAAATACATTCTGCCACGTGGGTAGACTGGGGACAGGGCGTGTGAAAACATCCTGTACTGTTTCTTGTACTTCTAGTAAATAAATACATTCTGCCACGTGGGTAGACTGGGGACAGGGCGTGTGAAAACATCCTGTACTGTTTCTTTTACTTCTAGTAAATAAATACATTCTGCCACGTGGGTAGACTGGGGACAGGGCGTGTGAAAACATCCTGTACTGTTTCTTTTACTTCTAGTAAATAAATACATTCTGCCACGTGGGTAGACTGGGGACAGGGCGTGTGAAAACATCCTGTACTGTTTCTTGTACTTCTAGTAAATAAATACATTCTGCCACGTGGGTAGACTGGGGACAGGGCGTGTGAAAACATCCTGTACTGTTTCTTTTACTTCTAGTAAATAAATACATTCTGCCACGTGGGTAGACTGGGGACAGGGCGTGTGAAAACATCCTGTACTGTTTCTTGTACTTCTAGTAAATAAATACATTCTGCCACGTGGGTAGACTGGGGACAGGGCGTGTGAAAACATCCTGTACTGTTTCTTTTACTTCTAGTAAATAAATACATTCTGCCACGTGGGTAGACTGGGGACAGGGCGTGTGAAAACATCCTGTACTGTTTCTTGTACTTCTAGTAAATAAATACATTCTGCCACGTGGGTAGACTGGGGACAGGGCGTGTGAAAACATCCTGTACTGTTTCTTTTACTTCTAGTAAATAAATACATTCTTACACGTGGGTAGACTGGGGACAGGGCGTGTGAAAACATCCTGTACTGTTTCTTTTACTTCTAGTAAATAAATACATTCTGCCACGTGGGTAGACTGGGGACAGGGCGTGTGAAAACATCCTGTACTGTTTCTTTTACTTCTAGTAAATAAATACATTCTGCCACGTGGGTAGACTGGGGACAGGGCGTGTGAAAACATCCTGTACTGTTTCTTTTACTTCTAGTAAATAAATACATTCTGCCACGTGGGTAGACTGGGGACAGGGCGTGAGAAAGCATCCTGTACTGTTTCTTTTACTTCTAGTAAATAAATACATTCTGCCACGTGGGTAGACTGGGGACAGGGCGTGTGAAAACATCCTGTACTGTTTCTTTTACTTCTAGTAAATAAATACATTCTGCCACGTGGGTAGACTGGGGACAGGGCGTGTGAAAACATCCTGTACTGTTTCTTTTACTTCTAGTAAATAAATACATTCTGCCACGTGGGTAGACTGGGGACAGGGCGTGTGAAAACATCCTGTACTGTTTCTTTTACTTCTAGTAAATAAATACATTCTGCCACGTGGGTAGACTGGGGACAGGGCGTGTGAAAACATCCTGTACTGTTTCTTGTACTTCTAGTAAATAAATACATTCTGCCACGTGGGTAGACTGGGGACAGGGCGTGTGAAAACATCCTGTACTGTTTCTTTTACTTCGAGTAAATAAATACATTCTGCCACGTGGGTAGACTGGGGACAGGGCGTGTGAAAACATCCTGTACTGTTTCTTGTACTTCTAGTAAATAAATACATTCTGCCACGTGGGTAGACTGGGGACAGGGCGTGTGAAAACATCCTGTACTGTTTCTTTTACTTCTAGTAAATAAATACATTCTTACACGTGGGTAGACTGGGGACAGGGCGTGTGAAAACATCCTGTACTGTTTCTTTTACTTCTAGTAAATAAATACATTCTGCCACGTGGGTAGACTGGGGACAGGGCGTGTGAAAACATCCTGTACTGTTTCTTTTACTTCTAGTAAATAAATACATTCTGCCACGTGGGTAGACTGGGGACAGGGCGTGAGAAAGCATCCTGTACTGTTTCTTTTACTTCTAGTAAATAAATACATTCTGCCACGTGGGTAGACTGGGGACAGGGCGTGTGAAAACATCCTGTACTGTTTCTTTTACTTCTAGTAAATAAATACATTCTGCCACGTGGGTAGACTGGGGACAGGGCGTGTGAAAACATCCTGTACTGTTTCTTTTACTTCTAGTAAATAAATACATTCTGCCACGTGGGTAGACTGGGGACAGGGCGTGTGAAAACATCCTGTACTGTTTCTTTTACTTCTAGTAAATAAATACATTCTGCCACGTGGGTAGACTGGGGACAGGGCGTGTGAAAACATCCTGTACTGTTTCTTGTACTTCTAGTAAATAAATACATTCTGCCACGTGGGTAGACTGGGGACAGGGCGTGTGAAAACATCCTGTACTGTTTCTTTTACTTCTAGTAAATAAATACATTCTGCCACGTGGGTAGACTGGGGACAGGGCGTGTGAAAACATCCTGTACTGTTTCTTTTACT
This sequence comes from Cepaea hortensis, assembly GCA_963921405.1. Classification (NCBI taxonomy): domain Eukaryota; kingdom Metazoa; phylum Mollusca; class Gastropoda; order Stylommatophora; family Helicidae; genus Cepaea; species Cepaea hortensis. The sequence continues at coordinate 55,278,793 of OY992884.1, forward strand.
TCTAGTAAATAAATACATTCTGCCACGTGGGTAGACTGGGGACAGGGCGTGTGAAAACATCCTGTACTGTTTCTTTTACTTCTAGTAAATAAATACATTCTGCCACGTGGGTAGACTGGGGACAGGGCGTGTGAAAACATCCTGTACTGTTTCTTGTACTTCTAGTAAATAAATACATTCTGCCACGTGGGTAGACTGGGGACAGGGCGTGTGAAAACATCCTGTACTGTTTCTTTTACTTCTAGTAAATAAATACATTCTGCCACGTGGGTAGACTGGGGACAGGGCGTGTGAAAACATCCTGTACTGTTTCTTTTACTTCTAGTAAATAAATACATTCTGCCACGTGGGTAGACTGGGGACAGGGCGTGTGAAAACATCCTGTACTGTTTCTTTTACTTCTAGTAAATAAATACATTCTGCCACGTGGGTAGACTGGGGACAGGGTGTGTGAAAACATCCTGTACTGTTTCTTGTACTTCTAGTAAATAAATACATTCTGCCACGTGGGTAGACTGGGGACAGGGCGTGTGAAAACATCCTGTACTGTTTCTTTTACTTCTAGTAAATAAATACATTCTGCCACGTGGGTAGACTGGGGACAGGGCGTGTGAAAGCATCCTGTACTGTTTCTTGTACTTCTAGTAAATAAATACATTCTGCCATGTGGCTAGACTGGGGACAGGGCGTGTGAAAACATCCTGTACTGTTTCTTTTACTTCTAGTAAATAAATACATTCTGCCACGTGGGTAGACTGGGGACAGGGCGTGTGAAAACATCCTGTACTGTTTCTTTTACTTCTAGTAAATAAATACATTCTGCCACGTGGGTAGACTGGGGACAGGGCGTGTGAAAACATCCTGTACTGTTTCTTTTACTTCTAGTAAATAAATACATTCTGCCACGTGGGTAGACTGGGGACAGGGCGTGTGAAAACATCCTGTACTGTTTCTTTTACTTCTAGTAAATAAATACATTCTGCCACGTGGGTAGACTGGGGACAGGGCGTGTGAAAACATCCTGTACTGTTTCTTTTACTTCTAGTAAATAAATACATTCTGCCACGTGGGTAGACTGGGGACAGGGCGTGTGAAAACATCCGGTACTGTTTCTTGTACTTCTAGTAAATAAATACATTCTGCCACGTGGGTAGACTGGGGACAGGGCGTGTGAAAACATCCTGTACTGTTTCTTGTACTTCTAGTAAATAAATACATTCTGCCACGTGGGTAGACTGGGGACAGGGCGTGTGAAAACATCCGGTACTGTTTCTTTTACTTCTAGTAAATAAATACATTCTGCCACGTGGGTAGACTGGGGACAGGGCGTGTGAAAACATCCTGTACTGTTTCTTGTACTTCTAGTAAATAAATACATTCTGCCACGTGGGTAGACTGGGGACAGGGCGTGTGAAAACATCCGGTACTGTTTCTTGTACTTCTAGTAAATAAATACATTCTGCCACGTGGGTAGACTGGGGACAGGGCGTGTGAAAACATCCTGTACTGTTTCTTGTACTTCTAGTAAATAAATACATTCTGCCACGTGGGTAGACTGGGGACAGGGCGTGTGAAAACATCCTGTACTGTTTCTTGTACTTCTAGTAAATAAATACATTCTGCCACGTGGGTAGACTGGGGACAGGGCGTGTGAAAACATCCTGTACTGTTTCTTTTACTTCTAGTAAATAAATACATTCTGCCACGTGGGTAGACTGGGGACAGGGCGTGTGAAAACATCCTGTACTGTTTCTTTTACTTCTAGTAAATAAATACATTCTGCCACGTGGGTAGACTGGGGACAGGGCGTGTGAAAACATCCTGTACTGTTTCTTGTACTTCTAGTAAATAAATACATTCTGCCACGTGGGTAGACTGGGGACAGGGCGTGTGAAAACATCCTGTACTGTTTCTTTTACTTCTAGTAAATAAATACATTCTGCCACGTGGGTAGACTGGGGACAGGGCGTGTGAAAACATCCTGTACTGTTTCTTTTACTTCTAGTAAATAAATACATTCTGCCACGTGGGTAGACTGGGGACAGGGCGTGTGAAAACATCCTGTACTGTTTCTTTTACTTCTAGTAAATAAATACATTCTGCCACGTGGGTAGACTGGGGACAGGGCGTGTGAAAACATCCTGTACTGTTTCTTTTACTTCTAGTAAATAAATACATTCTGCCACGTGGCTAGACTGGGGACAGGGTGTGTGAAAACATCCTGTACTGTTTCTTTTACTTCTAGTAAATAAATACATTCTGCCACGTGGCTAGACTGGGGACACTCCAAGCAAAGGCTAGGGAAAGCAAACCTGAAAATAATGCTTGTCAACGTTGAATGTACGGAACCACAATCCTGATGAAACACAGTAATGCAACTCACTCAATGATGTTTCTTGGAATGAAACAGTTTGTGTAGAATGTATTGATGAAAACCAGTATAAAGCACAATGTAACAAGTTTCAGGAAATATAATAAAAGTAGAAAAGTCTTGAACAAGCGCTTTCATAACAGAAACAAAGGGATGACTAACATAAAAACTACATTAAACAGAAGCAAAGATTAATAAATCAGTTAAACAATAGACAAGTAGAAGTCACATGATAGTGTACCATAATCAGTGATAATTGAGTCAAGTTGCTTAAAACAGTGCACAATAAAACAATATAAATTCACTTTTAAAAATCTTTGTAGGCATAAGAGAAGAAGGCATATAAGGAAAACAAATATTATTTGACAAAAAAATTGAATAGAGGAGCTTATGCTAAAAAAAAAAAAACCATACTAACTTCAAAATATATACACATGTAACAATGGATATACATAAAAATAATGTTTAAAACAAACAAAAAACTTTAAAAACAAAAGATAACGTAGAAATAGGTTTATAATTAATGAGTCTGGATAACACTGTTAACAGTAATATATCAACAGAAAGATCGGACTAACCACTCAAATTAAAATCATTATAAAAGAAACACACTAAGGAACACACAATTGCTATTTTCTGGTGGTCTTTGTGACAAAGTGGAAAAGTCGTCTCCCTTGTACTCTGTAGATTATGGGTTCATCTTTGGACTTTGTTGTTCAGATCACAAGTGTTATTTTTCCAGACTCCCAGAAATCATTGCAAGAGTTAAAGAGTTCATACTTGTGCAATGTTCCTGGCAGGTGGCTTGCCATTGTGTGGAGACAGACTGAGCCAGATGGGGCAAAACCCATGGTAATGAAGTATATCCTGTCAACTTTAACCTTCAACAATTATATTGAAATAAAAGACATTTAAAACATACAAACAATAAATAAACTAAAGGTCCTAATTATAACCTCATTAAAGGTGAACAAGGTTACTGTTCCATCTTCATCTTTTAAAACAAAATCATATTTGATTAGCAAGCAAAGTCTGAAGTATCTTATCAATGTTTAAATAACATTCTTGGTCTATACTGAAATAAACCCTTAACTTGTACTCCATAATTTATATTTTCAAATACTTTGTGCATATATTAAACTGTCTTACCTCTTTCAGACCAAGACAATTGTTATTTTAAAACAATAACATTCCTGTTCGAAGGAGTTATAGTGATAACTAGCTAGAGTTGAAGGAATTGAAGTACCAACTATGTGAGAAACATTCTACTCTTAAAGTTGTGAGATTTTGGTGCACTAGTTTTCTTTTCTGAGTGTTAGTTTACTGTTAAAGTAAAAGTAAAGGACTCTTGCCCAGACCTTGATGTGTATGGGGGTATATGGTGCTAGCCCCATACATTTAAAACACAATCAGCAATCAGCACTTAAGATGTCATGTCCTAGAGCTATATGGTCATGAACAAATTCTCACTTCAAGTGAAATTTGAACCTAAAACAGCTGGACTGGCAGACATATGTACTATCTACCCCATCTCCCTCTTAGGGGTGATGTGCTGGAGCTATGTAGTCATGAAGACACTCCCACCTCATGGAGGATCTGGATCTAAAACCACCAGGCTGGAAGCCACGTATACTAGCCACTATCTATCCCTGCTCCCTCTAAGCTCAACATATGTTCTCAAAATGTGCTCTATATCTATACTCTGACAGTCTTCAGTAACCAACATACCTGTTCCACCAGTTTGGCATCTTCAGTGTTAATAGAATGACTGACTTGCATGGCCCACTTCTGAGTCCTTCTAATTACATCACGGATATCACAACTTCAAATACAAAATCATGCTTTAGGAATGTGATAAAGCAAGTGAGGGTGTGAGGTGAATGATTTTACTCACAACAATATAAAACATAACAGTGCCAGAAAACATATGTATACTATTATCTCAACTCATCTTATTCCTCTTGTATCTTTCGGTGTCGAGGTGAGGCATAAACAGCGAGTGAGTACCCGTTTATGGGTTTCATATATTGAGATTCCCATGGACTTAGTTATTCCTTCTGTCCATCGTTTACATGGTCAGCTTCTTCTTCTGGTCCCATTTCTACATCATTGCTTGTTGTGGTATACTGTAAGTTGGTAGCCGTTATGTGGCCAAACCATTTGTTTGCTAATGAAATCTAGTGATGCTATTACCCCCAATTTAGACCTGATTTCATCATTTCATATTTTCTCCCTTCTTGATACATTGAGTATTCTCAGGAATCTCATTTCTGTGTGTTGTAATTTTTCTTTTCTCTTGTTCTGTCATTGTTCAGGTTTGCATGCTTGTAATATCACACGTATTACCTTGACCCCAAAGGGGAAATAAAGAACAGTAACACTGTAGACTTCCTGTGCATGTCATAAAATGCAATTAAAGAGTGTTTATCTGAGACTGACTACCTAACATAGAAACAAGTCAGCTAACATCCAACCAAACATGAACAGGCCTACAGAGGGCTTGGCATGTGTGGTTGTTGGCCTATACTCCACTAGGAGCCTTAATATCAAAAGAAGAAGAAGTTATTCTAGCATTATAAGATAACTTATGAAGTAAGTAAGATATAGTTGATTGATTGGTTGTGAATCTACTAGAGAAACAACAACAGAAGTTAAACTTGATGGACCAGTGAGTGAACTAAATAGACAGCTAACTTTAGAGATGAAAAACAACATTGCAATTATAGACAATTTATTTCAAGTGACTGAAAGAAGAACTACTAGAGCTCCTTTGAGTGCAGTCTGGTGAAAACGGGGCGATTTTTAGCTGCTTAAAGTGGTGCATGGTATAACAACAGTTAATTCACTAGCAGAAATATTTCACATTCACAATGTCAACAAATGTGCGGCTAATTGTTGAACCATTCAGTGAACAAACACACTATAGCAAGATACAGATCAGTGATTCCCAAAGTGTAGAGTATTATCCACCCATGTGGGTGGTGGAAAGACCTAGTTGGATGGTTAAGTGTTTAATTTACCATAAACTAAATACTAAGTAGGTGTTTGTATGTGTATAATTATGTGGAAACTAGGAGTGTGACCTTGGAAGCAAGGGGAACTGCAGTTCAGAGAAGTTTGGGAACCACTGACATAGATAAATGCACACATACACATTGGCACCTTGCCGTCTTGACAGACGATAGGTTGTGCTTTAAAAAGGCATAATAACTTTTAACTATGGCGGTAGCGAGTGTGACTGATAAGGCCAATTTGCGCTGTAAATGTCCGTTCACAGTGGGTGCATGTGAACACGTGGTCATTTCCACCATCATGCACCATCTTACGTCTCAAACGCTTGGTGTGTGACTTTTCTGCAATAATTTTCTCCTTTGACTTTATTCCATTTCTGATATTTGCCCTCCATGCAACACGTTCAGCGGCGACTTGCTCCCAATGTGCATTATCAATGCCTGTATCAATCATGTCCCGCTTACACACATCTTTGTATCGTAGTAGAGGCCGACCCTGAGATCTCTTACCCATCTGTAATTCACCAAAAAAGATATCCTTTGGTATTCTACCATCATCCATCCGCCTAAGATGTCCTATCCATCTAAGTCTACGAAGACTGAGCATGGAATAAACTGTCACACAACCTGATCTTTCCAATACTTCAGTAGATAAATGCAACATTGTGAATAACAAGCAAGAGGAGTTTATAAAATTTTGTGAGCAATTACCATATAATATATGTGAAGGTAGCAAAGTGAATGCAGTACAACATGTATGACATAACACTGAGTGGCAGATTTTCAAATCTTTAAATTGGGGATTAGGGCTTCCTCATTTAAACTTTATTTCTCAGCCATCTCTCTCAGAACATGCCCATATGTGCACCATCTCCCTCAGATGACTTTGAAGAGTATGTGGATACTTACAGTTCCAGTGTTAGTTGGTTATTTATGACTTTGCCTCTACCATGATCCTTCTATGACCTAGCATTTGAAGAGTCCTATCATTTCATTTACAAACATCTGCAACAGAAGTGCTTTCACTTTTAATCTTACTAACTCACTCCTCCAGCCTGTCCTGTATATAACTTGACCCCTAGAGCAGAGCCTCAAAGAGCCAGATGTTCTGCGTTTGTTGCTGCCATGTATAAATTATCCCTCACATCTTGAATATATTTATGCTGTGGTCTTCCTATTTATCACTGTCCTACTCCATGTTCCTCCATAATTATCATTTCTAGACTTTCATGACTTTACATAAAATGTTAGTTCCATATCCTTTACACGACATGCACTCAACCCAAGAGTTTTTTGGCTGTTTGTGATTTCTTGGCAAGTTTACATTCAGTTGTTTGCCATTGCTTTCTGAATGATCGGCACTCATACCTTTGTATGGGAACCAACGTAAGGTGGTCTGCGGGTTACAAATTACATTCATAGTTAGTTAGTTAGTTAGTTAGTCGCAGTTCCAACTTCACAGCAACGGGTCATCCCCATTATGCTCCATTCCTGTGCCAGTGAATATCACACAAAATGCTCCCCAAAGCCCAATGTGAAAAGTGGAAAAGACAGGAGTCTCAACAACCAACAGCCTGCACAGATACACTGTGCATAATGCCGCCGCCAGAATGTCAACACAATAGTCCCCCACAAAACACCCAGTTCATTTCTGATGGAATCAGCAGTCCTTTTCCCATCTGGATGTTTCCTAGATGTTCACCCACACAGTCCACGAAATACAGTTCATTGTCGATGGTAGTGGCAGTCAACCAGAAGCCCAGCAGCCACGCATTTCTGCATAAGGCAAAAACCGGTCAACTCTGGGACATAGCCATCTGCCATCGCTCCGAACATGCAGTCACGTTCCAAAAGACCTCGGGCAGATTCAAAAGCATTTCATCCGAAACTCACAGCTCACAGTGTCGCGCCACGCACTCACTCAGTAGCAGGGCGATGAAACCATCAAGCCTCCTTAGTCGCCTCTTACGACATGCGTGGTAGGTTGCAGTGTTGCTATTCTTGCTTCCCTTATGGGCCCCGGCAACACACGGGAGAATTACATTCATAACCCCGTCACAACAGAGTCGGTTTTACATATCTAAAATATTTCACTTTTCTAATTTATTTTTTTGTCTTACCATCCAATCTTCTTCAATACTGAGTTCATTTTTTGGACAGATTTGTTTCTTTTCCTTTCCATCCAATGCATTTTGAACACTTCTGTAATATTTACATTCAAAGGCAAATATGTGCTTTTCAGCATATTTGTTAAATGACCAAGTTTCACTCATATGTTGCTATAGGACATATGCATTTATATATTACAATTATTTTTAATGTACATTTATTGTGTTTTTTAATTTCATATTAACTGATTCAGTGCCAAACAAAAAAGCAGGTTTGGAACCAGACACAATAAAATGAACAAATATTATAATGTCAATTTCCATTCACTGAGCACTGAAACTGCAGAAGATGCCATGAAACAAAACAAATAACACTATGACCCTTGTGTGGTTATATATTGTCCTTCGTCCAAATGAGAGGTCACATTAGGGAATATTTTATCCTTAGGCACTGAATCAGTTAATTTACTAATATTTACATTTGAATTGTTCTTGGCAAAAGTATAAAATACTGAAACATCGGACAATTATGTAGTGTTACATTTTTAATTGTCTTAGTTTATATTATATTATTATTTTATTTTCATCTCTTTTCCCTTTGTTTCTTATAATATTTAATTGTTCTGAGATCCTAGTCAGGTATTTATGTATGATTATGTTTATTGTTTGTCCACAGGGTCTAACAATACTGTTTTGTTTCATTATATATCATGATATCCTGCCCAGTCAAGATCTTTCTGGCCAGTAAGCTACCTGCATGGTCACCTGCTCCTCTGTAACAGTTAATGACATCTGTTATGAACAAGGAAGATATATGTTAATGTATAAGTGGTGTACCTGGATTGCTGTGGAGTCTCTTCTCTATCAGCACTCTGTAAGAAGTCCTCAGTTTGTTCAGCAGCGTTGTCCAACAGTGATGCCCATTCTTCAAGCACATGGTAAATGTTTGCCCAATCAGATTCCTGCAGTACTACTGATTTAATGGCATTAGACATTAGGCGTTTCTCCCATGTTTCCAGTGAGCTTTGGAAACTGATGATCAGGCGTCCAAGATCTAAAACAGGATATAGCATTAATGCTTTCAATGCCAGAAGGTCACAACATCTGCCCAGTGGGGAAAATAACAATGACAATAAAATCACAAATGTATTACTTTCACTGGGGCTAAATATATACAACTTAAATAATAAATACATGGTCATATTCTTTACTATATACTGACTGAATGTAAGAAGCAAAATCACACAAGACATGATTAATACACATGTAATAAAACACATTAACACACAGGTCAATCACATGTGGTTGTGTTGCTTGGGACAGAACGAGTTAAAATGAAATGAATATTCATTTAGATGGATCAATCGTTGTGTGGGTTTTGATACCTCCTGATAATGATATAGAGATTGTACTGTTTTATTTATGTGCTACTTTGACAAGCAGACACATTGAGTAACTCCTAATGGCAACAGAGATGTGTTTTCTGAGGAAAATGTGAAGAATTAAATGAACATTATCATCATGTACTTTGTCAAATGGCATAAGTGTTCATACCTCTTCATACATCTCAATCCTTGGTGTTCTACTTCAGTTCTGCTGATGATATCCCTCAATATAATCATCTTAATCCAGACAGCATAATTTCTCTTGATGTCCCCATACCTTTTCTACCAGTGATCTTTCCAGTTATCACGACATATTCCAAAAGCATGTCTTCTCATCATATGACCAAAGAATACTGTTTGTCTCTTTCTCCCATTTGTGTATAATGTTCTATATTCATATGCCTCTTTCTCCCATTTGTGTATAATGTTCTATATTCATTTGCCTCTTTCTCCCAGTTGAGTATAATGTTCTATATTCATTTGCCTCTTTCTTCTAGTTGTGTATAATGTTCTATGTTCATTTGTCTCTTTCTGGAAAATCGTTTTTAGTTATTCTGGCAGTCCAAGGTATTCACATCATCTCAGAAAATACACTTCTGCTGCCTCCAAGCTCTTCCTTATTTGTTCTTTCACGTTCCAAGATTCCCTACCATACAGTGAAACAGGTTTGAAACATTTCAATACTCTCTTTCTGACATTCAGTGAAAGTTATTTATTATATAAGATACTTCTCATCTTCTGAAGTGCAGCATTTGATTGGTCTATTCTGCTGGTAATCTCTGTTTTGCATCTTCCTTCTGATGTTATGATTTCCTCCAAATATCTAAATTTATTGAATTGGTTAAGCATTCAATGGACATAGAGAAAAACAAATTTGCCTATTCTTTGAGAAATAGATAGGGAAAAAAAACTGATTAGATAATTATACGTAGACAGGTATAATTTTTTCGCCATGTTGTGAGGAAAGAAAAACTTGCAAACATAGAGGTAACAATTGAAAAAGTTAATGGGAAAAGGACAGGAGGAAGATAAACAGATAACCCTGACTTGGGCAAGTGTCATATTAGAAAAAAAGAGCACAAAGTTGATTCATAGCATTGAGGATCATATGAGGTTGTGAATCAAAGCTGCCCTCGATTGTCTGCATGCACATTTGAGCGTTAGCGGAATGAGTAGAAAGTTGAGCTGACAACGGCAATACCTGGACCTGCTACTTACTATGGGAGGGAAAGACTAACCACCTCTGCCTCCATGCTCTCAGGCCTACAACATGTGATAGTCCTAAAGCTGTACAGATCCATAGCAGGTTCCTGCTTTGGGACTTACCTTACATTACTTTACATGATAATATTGACACACTATATGTACATCAATTGTGAAAATTACAGAATTAAAGCTTATAGAATTAATGGCTGCCAATAAAATGGTGGCTGAACTGGCTATTATTGTGTTCTGTGAAATTATACGAGGGGGCTTCAAATGAAAACCTTAAAAATGTGATAGAAATTACAGTAACCATGCCATTGTCTTGTAACCTGTCAATATTGTTGTTACGGATGTCAAGAGAGTTAAGCATGTAACATCACAGTGCAGATGAATATAGTGATGTCACAAGGACAGTTTAAAGACGATCGCTCTACTTCTAGCTTGCACCAAAGAGAAGCAGCATTCTGCTATCCATTTTTTGATCAGTGAAGGAGAGAAACCTGTAGACATTCATTTGCAAATAAAGGTCCAGTATGGTGATGCATGCCTGTCAGTTCAGCAAGTGAATGAGTGGAGTAGGAAGTTTCAAAATGGCGTGATTTCTGTGACAAACTGTTCACTACCGGGTCAAGAACACCAAGTAGTGACCAAGAGATTTTTTCTACAGGAATCCAAACACTTTATTGGTACTGGAGGACTTGTATTGAACGCAGTCGTGACTACATTGAAAAATGATTCATTTGTTCTTTACTTTTTCAGAATATATTCACCAGAAAAAAACAAACATGTGAGGTTTAAATTTGAAGCCCCCTCGTAATCCTTTTTACGTTTTAAGTTTATAAAATTTAATGTTGTGGGAATGTATTTGATTATACTTTAAAACGTGTATCTGATATCTGTGATAGCTTTAAAATTAATGAGAAGGGGGAGCTGTGGCTGAGATGTTACAATGTCTGCCTTAAGCTCTGAAGGTTCAGAGTTCAATCTCAATACAGGGCTGGGAATGTTTCCAAGAACTGTTAGTATTTAATAATATCATACGCCCCCCTGATCTCTTGGGTAGTGAGATCATATATCCAGTCTTCTTGGATAAAGATGAAAAACAGAAGGTCTCATGTGCAAGTTGTGCATATTAAAAACCCCACAACGATTGGACACTGCAAAGAGCAGGCTGTAAGGCAACTGCCATGGTAAAACTGATCGGAAGGAAAACCAACCCACAGGCAGATGGAGTCCGCTACTTTGGATGGAATCTGTCTAGCGCAAGCAGCCTTACACAAAAATGGATGCTGAAAGTCGGACACACTGACCTTTGAGGTGTATAACTAGGTATGACACATTTCATATGAAAGATAAATTAAGAAGAAGAAATGACTGAGATGTTTCAGTTATCTAATAACATCTGGCCTACAGTTCATTAAACTGTTGGCACTCTTTAATGATCATCAGAATAAACTGAAAGTGATGGAAACAAAAGTGATGCCAAATAAGGAAACTTACTAGAAATATGCTTGGGGTATACATACCATGTTCACCAGTCATTCTGTCATGAAGTTCTTTATGCAGCCGATCAACATCCTGAAGATTCACCATAGAAAACATGACAGATGGCAGGATGTATATATATATATATATATATGGACACATAAATATATACATGCACCAGCAAAGCAAACAATTAATAACAACCACTGGGTGAATGTGAGAGCCAAGGTAGAACAGTGACTAGCATGCTGGCTCAGTGGCTAGTATACTGACTCAGTGGATAGCATGCCAGTTCAATGGCTAGTATGCCGTTTCAGTGGCTAGCATGCCGGCTCAGTGACTAGCATGCCGACTCAGTGGCCAGCATGCTGGTACAGGGGCTAACATGCCGACTCAGTATCTAGCATACTGATACAGTGGCTAGTATGTCAGCTCAGTGGTTGCATGCTGGTACAGTGGCTAGCATGCTGGTAGAGTGACTAGCATACTGATACAGTGGCTAGCATATTGGTACAGTGGCTAGCATGCTGGTAGAGTGGCTGGCATGCCAGCTCAGTGGCTAGCATGCTGGTAGAGTGGCTAGCATGCTGGTAGAGTGGCTGGCATGCTGGTAGAGTGGCTGGCATGCTGGTAGAGTGGCTGGCATGCCAGCTCAGTGGCTAGCATGCTGGTAGAGTGGCTAGCATGCTGGTAGAGTGGCTAGCATGCTGGTAGAGTGGCTGGCATGCTGGTAGAGTGGCTGGCATGCTGATAGAGTGGCTAGCATACTGGTAGAGTGGCTGGCATGCTGGTAGAGTGGCTGGCATGCTGGTAGAGTGGCTAGTATGCTGGTAGAGTGGCTGGCATGCCAGCTCAGTGGCTAGCATGCTGGTAGAATGGCTAGCATGCTGGCTCAGAGGCTAACATACCGAAACAGTGGCTAGTATGCTGGTACAGTGGCTAGTATGCTTGTACAGTGGCTAGTATGCTGGTTCAGTGGCTAGCATGCTGGTAGAGTGGCTAGCATGCTGGTAGAGTGGCTAGCATGCTGGTACAGTGGCTAGCATGCTGGTAGAGTGGCTAGCATGCTGGTAGAGTGGCTAGCATGCTGGTAGAGTGGCTAGCATGCCGGCTCAGTGGCTAGCATGCTGGTAGAGTGGCTAGCATGCTGGTAGAGTGGCTAGCATGCTGGTAGAGTGGCTAGCATGCCGGCTCAGTGGCTAGCATGCTGGTAGAGTGGCTAGCATGCTGGTAGAGTGACTAGCATGCTGGTAGAGTGGCTAGCATGCTGGTAGAGTGGCTAGCATGCCGGCTCAGTGGCTAGTATGTTGGCTCAGTGATCATGCGCTTTCATATGGAACATACTTGTTGTCTAACTGTCGGTTACATTGCAAGAATGAAATAATATTTTACACCTATCTAATTACCTTGTTAAGTGCAAGCATGTTAATCTGCTCAGGATGTACTTTACTGCCGCCGGCGCTGTGACGTGCACAAATTTCCAAAGCACTGTCTGTCCATCCTTCCATTTCTTTACAGATCTCTGAGAATGCTTCGCTGTAACTCAGAAATACATCTCCTCCAAAAGTGTCTGCCTCCTCAGTTACCAACTACGCATGAAAATATAAGTAAGAATGAAAGTAAAAAAGATGCCCATGAGGGAAGCAAAGAATAGTAACACTGTAACCTGCCAAGCATGTCATAAGAGATGAAAATAGAGGATCAGAATGAGGCTGAACACCTCAACCCACATAAAATTTTAGCAGCAAAATCCTACCAATTATAAACAAATCTACACAGGGCTTGCTTCAGTTGGTTAAGGCTTAATGATTCTTTGGAAGATGAAAGGCAGAAGAAGAAGAAGCAGACAGTTTTAAAACAAAAGTAAAGGACCATTTTTCATACCATGGAGCTGATTGGGTATGCCCACCCAATATTTTAATATCAGTCTATCAGTCTATCCCATCATCATGGGAAATTGTTGTGATACTCTTGCAATCTCACAAGGTGTGAATCATTTAGTCCTCAGCAGAGTGTCATAAAGTAGATCACTTTGTTAGACTAGCTCTGGTTTCAGGATGCTCTGTGGGCAAGTGAAGGAAGTCTTGATCAGATCTGACCCTAGTGCATCACATCTCTGTATCCCCGGTCCTCTTCCTCTTTCTTTCTGCCAATATTGCAGCTTCCTCTTCTTCTCCTCTGCTTTGTCTTCTTCTTCTCTGCTTTGTCTTCTCTGCTTTGTTTTCTCTTTCCACCCCCCACTTTTCTTCTTCTCCTCTGATTTGTCTTCTTCTCCACTCTGTCTTCTTCTTCTCTAGTTTGTCTTCTTCTCCACTCTGTCTTCTTCTCCTCTAGTCTGTATTCTTCTCCTCTGGTTTGTCTTCTTCTCCTCTGCTGTTTCTTCTTCTCCTCTGGTTCTGCTGCTGCTGCTGCTTCTTCCTCTTTTCTTCTCCTTCTCTCCTTCATTTCCCCAAAGAGTATAAAACCTCAACCAACTCATGCCAAACCCTTTTATCTGTGGATTGTCCATGATAAGAAGGATGTTGCATCTAGTTTTTTTGTTTTTTTTAAATAGGATAAGGTGGCCACTCTTATGCCAACTTAGTTGTTTCTTATGACATGCATGGTAGGTTACAGTTACTTTTCTTTGTTTCCTCCAAAGGCCCTGATAACACATTGGCAGGTGTATCCTGAGCATTAGAATATAAATCAAAATCTTACAATATATTTTTCTGTTCTATGAGTATTTTAAGTTTTTAAATGTATCATTCCTTTTAAGATCTTTTGATGATATTTATTGTTACTTGTGAATAGAAACTACACACTTAACCACTTAATGTTAAACCATAGGTGCTCAGTTTCTTGTGGCAGATGTTGAATGGTATTTAACTGACTATCCTTTAGTAATATTATTGTTTACATACCTGTGCTAGCCTCATATGTGGATTCTGTCTGTCTGTCTGTCTTCCTTCCTTCCTTCCTTCCTTCCCTTCCTCCCTCCCTTCCTTCCTTTCTTTTCTTTCTTTCTTTCTTTAACAATTTATATACATACAAATGATTAATTTTGTAAAAGATTTTTTTTTGGGTATTAAATGGTGCTGGTGCATGTGTGTGTGCATGCGGGCGCATGTGCATGCTTGCATGCTCGTGTGCGTGTCTGCACTTGAACATACATATGTATTTGTGTGTGCATGAGCATATGTGTGCAATAGCTACAACCCTGCAGGATTGAACTACATAATTGTTTTACAATTTATAACTGACTATTAATCAAAGAGTGTATGTGTGTGCTTTGCCTTAAGCATAAATGAGGTTTCAGTAGCATATGAGAGAGAGAGAGAGAGAGAGAGAGAGAGAGAGAGAGAGAGAGAGAGAGAGAGCGAGAGAGAGCAAGAGAGGGGAGTATGCATGTATGAGTGAATGTTTGCTAGTGTGTTTGTGATTGTGAATGGGTATATGTGTTTGTGTGTGTGTGAGAGAGGGAGTGTGTATTTATGTGTTATTGGGTGAATATATAACTGTGTTTGTGTAAATGATTAAGTATGCATGAATGTGTGTATGTGGGTAAATATGTTTGTGTTTATGCATGTGTGAGTATCTGCCTGCCTGCCTGCCTGCCTGCCTGCCTGCCTGTCTGTCTGCCTGTCTGTCTGTCTCATAACATATCATACATTGTTTATGTTCACAGCATTCATGTGACAAAAATTTTTTTTCTATATGAATGTAATTTGCACAATTGATGTGCAAAAGATGAGTGGCTGGAAGGGCTGATTGTAAGACAGGCCTGCATGCCCAATTTGTGACCCTTTTAAACTAAAGTTTGTTCATTTGTGCATTCATATTCATTCTAACCACTAAGAACTATGGATAGCATAAATCTGACAGATATTTGATTCCCTGATCCACAAACCTCAAACCAAGCTGTCACCCTAGTGGTCAGAGACCTGGCATATTCCTCATCAGGTATGTTGTCGACCCTGTTATCAAGATTGCTGAAATGTGACAAGTACATTAGTTAGACATGTGTGGAAGATGTTTGTGAATTAATATGTGCATAGTCTCTGGGTGTGCTTGTTTGTAAGTGTGTGTGAGTTACAATGTCTTTGAGTGTGTGTGTCTTCATGAGTGTGGCCTCTAAGTTTCTGTGTGTGGGTGTGTCTTCATGAGTGTGGCCTTGTTAATTTCTGTGTGAGGGTGCTTGTTTCTGTTTGTATATGTCTGTGCTTGCACATTTGCATCTTTTTATCTACCTGAGTGTGCTCATGCCTTCAAGAGTGCATGGATGTATGGATCAGTGGGTAGGTTGGTGTATTGGTGAGTGGATAGAGGGGGAGGTGTGTGTGTGCATGCATGCATGGGCAGGCGCGTGGGCGGGCGTGCGTGCACGCGCGTGCTCACGCACATGTGTGTGTGTGCTAACTTTTCTACAAGTTTGGGAAGGCAAAGCCATTATGGAAAGGAACTAATCACCCCATACCATATAACTATGTCTCAGTATAAGTGGAGTCATTACCATTTCGCTATTATACTTTAGCTAAGAGATTACATGTACTTTTGTACTATGAATTAAAAGGGAAGAAGTTGATCCAGGAATGTGTTCATTGCCTGGGCATGCCATGACCTGTTTATACAGTCATTTACCGCTGTATGGAAAGACAGCATTGTTGGGAAATGATTCTTCTTAACTAATCTAACTTTAGACAGACAGGCAGGCAGGTATTTAGATATATGGATGGATGGAGGGAGGGATAGAGAGAGGTGGGACGGACAGAGAAGGAGAGAGAGGGAGTGAGAAAGAGAGAGAGAGAGAGAGAGAGAGAGAGAGAGAGAGAGAGACAGACAGACAGAGACAGACAGACAGACAGAGACAGAGACAGAGAGAAACAGAGAGTTAATGGTCTTCTTCTATAATACAACAGATAAGTCAGATCAAGAAGTCATTGTTTTGCAAACATCCTCACTACAATGTATAAAAACTTACACATATTTCTGCTTGAAAATTGTCAGCTGGCTTTGAACATCATTTCTAATAGACTTCATGCTGTCCTTCATGTTGTCTTCTTTACGCTTCAGTGAAATGTTGCAGTCTTCAATTAGGTCTCTCCATGTCTCTACATGGCCCTTACAAAGATGTAAATGTGCATACTAAATAAGTTAACTATTATGACAATATGTTTCATTGTAAACATACATTCTACTCTGTTGTGTATAAAGAGGTTTAAAGGCAAGACTATGGGATACAAGGACAATTGCTAGAAAACATCATAGCCAGGTACCACTTAAACCAAAAAGCAATAAGAACACAAGAACGTACATCAGATATGTTCACAGGCACAAGACAGGGATGTGTGCTCTCTCCTCTGCTATTTACTATCTACATAGACAGAATGTCCAAAGAAGCAAGCCTTGACAAAACAGATTCACAAAAGTGTGAACTCTTTATTTCAGAAGAAACAACAGATTCACTCACAATAAATTAGCTTTTATTTGCAGACAATCAGTGCCTGTTTCACAGAAACGTGGGCAAACTACAAAATCATATTAATAATCTGAGTTCAACATGCAGCAGATACAATATGAGTATAAATTACAGCTAAAACTGAAGTAATGCAAGTTAGCAGATCTCCTGGTCCACTAAGTATACAGTTGTGCTGTACTGTGTTATACTATACTATGCTATTCTGTAATGTTTTTGCTATGCTGTTCTATACTGTAATGTGTCATGTTATGCTGCTCTGTACTGTATGTAGTGTTATGCTATGCTGTTCTGTACTGTTATTTGCTATGCTATACCATGCTGTACTGTAATCTATTTTCTATTCTACACTGTGCTGTACTCTAATTTGCTATGCTCTACCATGCTGCACTGTAATGTACTATGCTATACTGAATGTTCTATGCTTGTTCAGTCTGTACTCCTGACATGTACATGCAAGCATTCACAACACACAAATATTCACCTGTATTTTTGTGAGCAGATCTGTATCCCTGTCACTCAGAAGAATGGTAAAGTGACTTGCCAGTTTGACCCAGCTTTTCTCCAGCAAGTGTAACCGTCTTGCTGTATTTAATTTATTTTCTTTGGTCACCTTAGAAAATACCACGGCAAGGTCATCATAATGTGATATTTAAACAGAAAAAAGCACTAGGTTAACACATGGATAAGTAAATATAGCACACCTTAAGCACATTGGCCCTATTGTGCTAAACCTGTATTTTTACTGACCAATCGACACTCAGTGGCTGGTGCGGTCAGTGTCATGCAGCTGCCTTTATTTCCCAAGATATTTATTAGACTGGGTTGAACACACGTGGATTTGAACCCAATGACCACTGGGTGGGCAGGTGAGCATCTAGCCACTAGGATACCACAGCACCCAAGTTAACATTGAAGTTAACACAAACTTAGTTAATATAAAAAGAAAGACACACATAAACAAAGTTAACATTAAAAGAAAGTTAACATAAACAAAATTAACAGAGAAAAAAGTTAACAAACAAAGTTAACATAAAAAGAAAGTTAGCATAAAAAGAAATTTAATATAAACAAAGTTAGCATAAAATGTTAACACAAACAAACTGGCAATGATAACACTGTTTTAAATTATTACATAAACAAAGTTAGCACAAAAAGACAGGTAACATAAACACACCACTCCATGGTGAAGGGGTTACGGACGCAATTCATAATCTTGAATACCTGCATTCGAAACAAATGCAACTAACAACATACACACAGTTAGCATTAAAAGTTAACATAAATAAAATGAGCAATGATAACACTGATTTAAATGATTGATCAATACTCACTTTCAAAGCCAGACAATATGCAGCAGTGCTCCACATTTCCTTCTCTTCAGACATCACAAACAACTGCCTCTCTAGCCTTCGTCTCTGAAGTTCGTACAGATCATGGTACTCAGCAAGCAGACTGGCATTCTTCTGGGATTCATTCAAAGCGCTCCTCAGCTGTGTTAAGATACATAGATAACACACAGAAACATCAGTTGTTAGGAAACCTTAGGAAAATCAATTACTGGGGACCCTTGAGAAACATTAATAGTTGGGGAAACTGTTGAGAAACATCAATTGCTGGGAAACCCTTGAGAAACATCAATTGATGGTGAACTACTGGAGAAACATCAATTATTGGTGAACTACTTGAGAAATATCAACTGTTGAGGACCCTTCAAAAACATCAATTGTTGGCTACCTCCTGAGGCCATTGAAATAATAAGAGAAACAAATACTTGGGTACTGATTAGCACTTATAGAAGTAGAGGAAAGAAGGGGAGATTAGAGGACAAGATTGACAACATAACAATTAAAAGCTATAGTGACCAAACCAAGAACTGACATTCAAATCCTGGTGTAGTCAACATAGCTTTTAAAGCTATCCACTAGAAGGAACCAATGATCAGATATAAAACCACTCTGATACCTACTTCATCTGCACAAGAACCATTGTCTCCGTGCACCACATCAAACTGTATTTATCAATTCCAGTGTCACCGGACAGTTGGAATAAAATGTTGACCTGCTGTCCTTGACTTGGGGATGTAAGTTACAAGTACCTTTGAAGTTGGAGTAAGTTTGCATGATGGCAAGGGATACTTTTAATAGGGAAATCTAATCCACATGCAAAATTCAGTCCAGCACTATTAGAAGTAGTGTGGTTTATGCTTGAGTTCAAAGCAAGCGAGGGCCCCCCCCCCCCCCCCCCCCCCCCCAAAAAAAAAATAATTTAAATGTGAGTGCCAAGCAACTTGCATTGGTAGAACGGAAAGACAATTAGCAGATTAAGTAGCCAAACATATATCAGTGTGTGTGCAAGTGAGAGTTAACTATGCAGTTGGCAGGCTATAAAACACTCTCCTCAGCATTTTCTTAACATCTCATAAACTTTGCTCATAACATTAAGAAAGAGAAAGCGCTTCGTATACAGTATTCGATGAACATTAAACGGCTGCTCAAATATAGTGAGGCCTTAGCAATTAGACGGGGGTAGCCAGTTTTGTGCAAACAGAATAAGTTCATTTATATTTGAAAGTACCATGGGGATAAAACCGGTTAGCGGGGTAGTGGTATCCCCTATCAAAGGAGAAGTAAGACGCCTCCTTTCCTCCATTAGTCCATGGGATACCCTTGGGCAAGGTGGAGTACCCCCCAATCAGGGTTACGTGAAGCCATGGAAGCAAGAGGTGGATGGAGTGTGAGCAGCCGACAGATAGTTGTTGGTTATGGTCTGCACTCTGCGGCGATAAGCAGATGATCTCATCAGTAGAGACAATGGCTATGGCCACCGACTAGTATAGTCACTGCCCAGAAGGAAAGCAATGGCAAACTACCTTCTGCAAAACTTGCCAAGAAACCATAACAATCATGCTGTACCAGAATAGAGCAATATCATGGAAGAGTGAGTTCCCTTGAGCAAGATGGCGGGACATTTCTTCGTCCCGTAAAATGGAACGTGTTTTTTCCGAAATGTGTATGGATTAAGTGTTTTTTCGTGGTGAAATGGAGTTCGGACCGTGCAACGGAGTTCGTGCACGCGCGTCCGATCTTCTTTCGGCGTATCATCGGCGCCCGGTGGCGATAGTTAAGCCTAACATGACGGCCAGACGACCAGCTAGGACACAACGTGGTAAGAGGGCGGGCGCGCGCAGAAGGCGCTTAAAATGTGACAGATTGGGTATCGGAAATGTTCGAGTACTGTACTGGAACTGTGCATCATTTAGTCAACGCCGACCCATTCTTGAAAAACTACTCTACGGAAACGATATTGTAGTCTTGCAAGAAACACACCTCACCGACGGAACAGTCAATGTGGCGGGATTTCAGGGTTTCCTTAACAGGCGGCACCTCGGACAGGCCATTCTGGTCCGCGACAACATACTAGTGTCTGAGATCGATATGTCCGCCTGGAACAGCGATGCCCTGCAAGTGCAGGCATTAAGAATAATGACACCAGTGCAGCTTGTAATCGTTAACGTCTATGCGCGAAATGGGAAGGTCGACGTGCGACAATGGCAGAATTTGTTCGATATGGATGAAAGGCATATCATCTACTGCGGGGACTTCAATGCCAGAGGCAGTCAATGGGGGAATTGCATCACCAATAGACAGGGAGAAGATTTGGAGGACGCCCTGGCATCTGCTGCCCTAATCTGTCTGAATGATGGGAAGGTCACTAGAATGGCCACTCGACCAGGCGACTCTGACAGCATCATTGACTTGGCTCTGGTGTCGCCCACCATCGCACCAAGGTGCCGGTGGGGCACACTGGGATACCACGATAGTGACCACTACCCTTGTGTCATCCTGATCAAGAAAGACGGGGCCATGAGTCAAAGAAACAAGACCAATGCCTTTCCGTACGACACCACTGGTCAAGACGCCATAAGCAAGATCAGAAGAAGGAAACTAACTTCCTCCCGCAGGAGACAAGAAAGATGGCTGCAGCCACCATGGTGGAATGGAGAGGTCGAGAAGGTGTGGCTGGGAAAGAGGCAGGCTGTCAAAGACTGGCAAAAGGCCAGAAAGGCTAACATGCCACAGGTTGAATTGGCGAACCTGAAGACTGAGGTCGTTAGGACGACGACTTTATTCAAATCCTGCGCCAAACAGGCCAAGGCCGACAAATGGGACGAGTTCTGCAGGAAGGTGTGCTCCGAGCAATCTCTTACGACATTCTGGCGCCTCCACAAGAGCATGAACGGTGCTGCACAACGTAGGGGTATTCCAGACTTTCAAGGCACAGACCTCGCATGGAAAAAGTCGGATGCGGATAAAGGTAAGGCCCTTCTTGCACGCTACATAGAACAGACTGACCAGAAAGACGAGCCCGCCAGACAGAGGACCACAACAACACTCTCTCAGTTGTGCGAGGGGGTCGGGACAGACGAAGAATGGACGATCACAGTTGACATATTGCGTGCGATGCTCAAGAAATCACATAACACCGCCCCAGGCCCAGACGGCATCCGATATGGTGACCTAATGGTGATATCAGATGATGACATGGAAGAACTGGCCAGAGAATTCAACACCAGTATCCAGAGGGGTCAGGTCAAAGAAGAATGGCTACACAGCTACCTGCTGCCGCTGCCAAAACCGAACAAAGACCACTCCAAGATAAGCGGCTACAGAATCATTACGATGCAGAATACTGTTGGCAAGCTACTGGAGAAAATTGTAGCACACAGACTTGCTTGGGACTTGGAACAGCTCGGCTGCTTCCCGCCCACACTTGGAGGATACAGACGCAACAAAGAGTCATGGCTGAATGCGGCGGTCTTTGCTCAAGATGTTTACGAAGGATTTCAGGTCAGAGAAGAGACATGTGCGGCCGCCATAGACTTAGAGGACGCATATAACAGAGTATCTTTCAAGCACTTGATGCAAACCCTCCTCAGACTGAAAGTGCACCCTCACCTTGTACGATGGATAGCTGCAGTTCTACTCCAAAGGAAGGTGGTGCTAAGATGCGGGAGTTGGTCTTCTGAGCCGATAACGATATGTCCAGGATTGCCGCAGGGTTCACCACTGTCACCAGTACTATTCAACGTGTATACGGTGCCGATCACTGAACAACAGTTGGATGGGAGGGGTAGGACTCTATCATTCGTTGACGACATCCTCGTGTATCGACAGGGTCGAGATAGACAGGCGGTTGCCAACTATATGCAGGGCGAACTAGATCGAATTTCCTCATGGTGTGCTGATGCCGATGCCCTTGTCAACCCTGCAAAGGCAACGGTTACATGGTTCTCACTAAACAACCATATTGTGAAAACAGACCTGCCGGCAGTAAGAATGGATGGGAGCATTCTGAGTAGAACCCAGTCAATGACATATCTTGGCGTGAGGCTTGATCGTAGCCTGTCCTTCAGAGATCATGTCGATTATGTCATAACGAAGGCCCGAAAAGGTTTGGCAGCAATGAGAGTCATGGCGAGTGCCAATATCGAGCAAAGACTGCTATTACTTCTGTTCCAAGGACTTGTGCTTTCACGCATCGAGTATGCCCTGGCCATCCTCACTGTCAGCCCTACACAGATTGGAAGACTTGAAAAGGTACAAAACGAAGCCATGCGCATCATTTTGGGCTGCACGAAAGACACCAGCTGTGTAGCAATGAGATACCTCCTTGACTTCCCGACAATGGAACACAGAATCAAGATCTGGAGAGCTCGTGCATACTTAAAAATAAGTGCAGATGAGCAGCACCCTCTGCATGACGCTGTATTCAGAGAAAAGGGTGACAGGCTAAAGAGGGGCAAATCATGGATGGGTCGGGCGGAAGATGTCGTCGGACAGGTCTGCAGTCTTACCAGTATCAACCCCGGCAAGGAATGGGTGCCGGTGCCTCCAGCTTTTAAGTGTACCTTCTCCTGCATTATCACACTCGACAGACGGTGCAGAGAGCAGAACCCTGCCGCTGTCAATGCAGAGGTTAACGCGCTCATCTATGATCACTCAGATAGCCCCGAAGTGCTCATCTATACAGATGGATCTGTTGTAAAGCAGCAGCGAAGTGCGTGGGCATTTACAGCCCGCTCAGCGGGCCGAACCGTTCAAGAATCCAGTGGTGCCCACTCCATGACCACGAGCAGCATGACGATGGAGGTGATGGCAGTTACACAGGCTTTCATATGGCTGGAATCACAGCATTATACCAACGTGTGTGTACTAAGTGATTCAATGAGCATGATTCAGAAGGTCGAAGCTGGATCTGTACGTAGACAGTGGACTGAGTCGCTGCGGAAGTCTGTTGTCCGCAAAGTCACCTTCATCTTCGTCCCGGGACATGCGGGAGTCGAGGGAAATGAACGAGCTGATAAATTGGCTGGCTCTGCACCCCCTGTAGATGGCCAGCCCATGGATCGTGCCGATGTTATTAACGCCCTTAAAGATATGGCGAGAACAGAGGATTTTGACGCCAGTGATTCCACATCGCTTTCCAGGATGAAAGACCTGGGAGTAAGAATCGGCACAGCCAGACGCGAGAGGTACATCGGGAAAACAAAGCGCCTCATCAACCAACACAGAACTGGCACTATTAGCCACCGGACGCTGATGCATATGCTGGGGGGAGGATCTGAGCACCTATGGACATGTCCGGAGTGCAACGAAGATACCCCAACTGATAACTAACTAACTAACTAAGAGCAATATCATAAGACTGCAAGAGATTACGAAATGAAGTTATTGACAAGAAATGTTCAACCTCAATTGAATGTTATCAGTGACAAGATGGGAAATACCTTAACAGAATCTAGACAAATTCTAGAAAGATGGCAGGAGTACTGCAGTGGAATGTATGATGAGTGACAGTGAGGATATGAATGAGATACATGAGCCAATGACAGCAGAGACAGAACCTGAACCCTCATTAGATGAAATTTCATGGGCAATAAAGAACCTAAATAATGGTAAATCATCTGGATGTTATGAGATACCAGCTGAACTAATTAAAGCAGGAGGAGAAGAAAGCATACAAATCTATCATGCATTATGTAAAAAGAAATGGAAATATGGTATATGGCCAAAAGATTGGAAGAGAACTATCTTCATTCCAATACCAAAAAAGTGCAACCTGAAATTATGCGCCAACTATAGAACTGTTGCTCTGATCAGTCATGCAAGTAAAATTTTACTAAAAATCATAATGGGAAGACTCCGTAAGAAAATAGAAGAAGAAATTAACGTAGTTCAAGCTGGATTTAGACAAGGAAGAGGAACAAGAGATCACATTCTCAGTATGCGTTTAATAATAGAGAAGTGCAGAAAATTTAATGTAAACCTATTCTCATGTTTTGTGGATTATTCAAAGGCATTTGACTGTGTACAACATCAGAAACTTTGGGATATCATGAGGAATATGGGCTTTCTATCACATGTAATACAACTCATAAGAATACTCTATCTAGACCAACAAGCAGCGGTTAGAATAGATGGCGAGACATCAAATTGGTTTGACAACAAGCAAGGAGTCCATCAAGGCTGTGTGCTGTCCTCCTATTTGTTTAACCTGTAAGCCGAAAATATAATGAGAAATGTAAGTGATGATATAAACAGGGAGCTTTATGATGCCCTAAATATCGGTGGTCATGACATACAAGAGATTCAGTATGCTGATGATACAGTATTGCTATCCACAACACAGAATGGTATAGAAAACCTAATAGCCTCAACCCAATTGAATAGTGAAAATCACAACTTATATCTTAACACAGCAAAAACAAAGATAATGCATACAGATAAAACTACTATGGAAAAAGAAATATATGTTAATGAGGAAAAATTGGAGGTGGTGGAAAATTGTGAATATCTTGGGTCATTGATTACCATCAACGGTGACACAATGAAAGAAATTAAACGGCGACTATCAATTGCTCTTCAAAGACTAAAACAACTGAATAAATTATGGAGTGGGACAGACAGAACTACAAACATTAGATTTTTAAGAGCATGCATCTTTCCCATTGCAACATATGCCTGTGAGACCTGGACACTTACTAAACAAGCTGAACAGTGCATAAATGCCTTTGAATATAAATGTTATAGACGAGTTCTAAGAATATCTTGGGTAAAGAAAAGAACAAATGCATCCATACTTCAAGAGCTGAATATTGAAGAAGGCTGGCTATTAAAGACGATAAAACAAAGAAAATTGAAATATTTTGGTCACTTGAAATGTCACGAAAGTTTGGAGAGAACAAAAATGGAAGGGTATATGCCTGGGAGCCGGCTTCCTGGCCTAGAGATTATCGATTTTTCTCTGTAATCTCGTATACTCTCGTAAGTAACATGACGATGGTGAGAATCAGCAGTGGTTCAAATCGCGTCTGTAATTTATGGAGTATGTGATCCGGCTGCTCAGAAAGCAATGGCAAACTACTGAGCGTAATCTTGCCAAGAAATCAACAATCAGCTGAAAGATGCTGATGTTGACAATGATGTCCTGTAAAGGATATGCAAACATATATATATGCCTGAGAAGAGACGAAGAGGAAGATGGGTGCAGGATGTGGTGGATGATCTCCAGATGGGTGTATCGGACACGGGACATCTTGCTTATGGTCGAGAGGTTTTCCGGAAGGTTGTTATGGGAGCGAGGTTCTGCAAAAGGACATGCTACTGAATGAATGAATGATGGGAATAAAAAATGCTGCACATTCAAACAATACCTGTGACCATGTATTTGAAGTATTTCAGCCAAAGCATTAATAATTTATTTACTTAATATGATGTATGGCACCTTGCCGTCTTGACAGATGATAGTTTGTACAATGGAGTTATACCTCTCTGTAACACAAAGTCTGGGCTGAATTTAGAGACCATGTGTTGCCCATGCAACATGATCCCTCTCTTGGCCAGTCTAGTTTACTCCAGGGGAAAGATAACAGCAATATGTATGGAACAAGACAAGCTGCAGAAGCTGCCAGATCAGCAAAGCAATGCTCTAACTGTCCACCTGTAGAAGCTAATATGATATGAAATATGCACATAATGAGATGCAGCGAAATATGCCAGGCAATAAATTGTGCAAATTACTGTTTGTGACTTATGTGTTTGAATTCACTAACGGAAATTATTGTTTTGAATCACTTCTGTTAACCTGTGTTTGGACATGTAGGTTTTCAGATATAACTCGGTGTGAAGCAATGACCTACACATTACTGTTACTGATCATAATCCAAAATTCAACCCCAACAATGAACTTGTGAATAAAATTGTTTTTGAGCATCTACATTAAGTACACTAACAGTCATGGGTGTATAGCAGTGGGAGATTATGGCATATAAAGATTAAGTTTAAATCCCAAGCAGTGACAGAATTATATGTTCCAACCAGTGTGGCTTTGGCAGCTGCACCGTCTCATAAAATGGGCATTGTCTGAGAAGGAAAGGTGATGAGTAAGACAACTGGCCATCCCATCTCACTATACTGCAACCTAATATATGTGAATTATGTTTAATTTTCTAGAGGAAAGGTAACACCAATACATCTGGAATAAGGCAAGCTGCAGAAGCTGCTGGATCAGCAAAGCAATGAACTATCCTCCTGTCGGAGCTTCAATCCTAGACCAGTTGTCAACAAGGCTTAGAGCCAGTTCTGCCCTGCCATGACATTTAATCTTTAGGATGCATTTGCTTGCACCAGGATAAGGCTAGTACCTTACACACATCAATCAATCAATCATGTGCCATGCCGGAAAGCGTGGGCGGTCATGACTCGCCATTTCACTCAATCACCAGTGTCGTGGATCAGCTCAGTGTTCCTGTCTCGTCCATGCCATGTGGCCAAGCCATCCAGGTATTTTCCTCTCGGTCTTCCTCTTGGTCTGTTCCCTTCGATCTTGCCAGTTGTCACTAAGTTCTCCAATCCATTTCTTCTCATAACATGTCCAAAAAATTTTGACTGTCTACGTCTAATTTCTCTAATCAGTTTACGTTGTTCATTTGTCTCCTGTAGTACTTGGTCATTGGTTTTTCTGTCTGTCCATGGTATTCTTTGCATTCTCCTCAGAAACCACATTTCTGCAGCCATCAGATGCTTTTCAGCTTGACTGTTCATTGTCCAAGTTTCACATCCATACACAAGAACAGGCTCTATGTATCCCCTCAACACTCTTTTTCTCGTTTCAATTGACATCTTTTTATTGGTCAGAATGTTTTTCATCTTGCTAAAGGCTACTTTCGCCATGGCGATTCTTGTTCTAATCTCTTCAAGGCATCTCCCATCAGATGTTATAACTGTTCCAAGATAATTGTACCGATTCACTTGTTGAAGAATATTTCCATTTACTTGTATATTACTTTGAGGCACTTCTTCCTTCCTACTGACGACCATAACCTGAGTCTTTTTACAATTTAATTCTAACCCCAGCTGCTCACTGTGTACAACAACTGCATCTACTAATTGTTGCAGGTCCTGCGGATTGTCTGCAATTAATACTGTATCATCTGCATATCTAATGTTATTGATGTTTCGTCCTCCAATGCTGATTCCATTTATATCCTCTACATTTCTGAAAATATTTTCACTGTACAGGGAAAAAAGATCTGGAGACATTACACATCCCTGCCTAACACCTCTCTTAATTGGCTGATACTGTCCCACTTCATTATCAATCCTTATTGCAGCTTGTTGTTTCCAATATATGTTTTTTATAAGTCTAATGTCTTTCCCATCAATTTGTAGATCTGCTAGCATATCCACCATGCTGACATGTCTAACGCTATCAAAAGCCTTTGTATAGTCGATAAAGCAAAGATGTATATCCTTGTTTACTTCTATAGCACGTTCAATAACTGTTCGCAGCATATACACAGCATTTACTGTTCCCTTTCCTTCTACAAACCCGCATTGTTCTTCCCCTATTTCAGGTTGTATCTTCTTCCTCATTCTTTGCATGATAATTCTTAGCAAAATCTTTGTGATGTGACTCATTATACTAATTGTTCTGTGTTGATCACATTCCAAGGTTCCTGATTTCTTTGGGATTGCAATAAATATAGAGTTACATAAATCAGGAGGTATATCTCCAGTATCATATAATGTGTTCAGCAGTCTGGTGACTTGCTCTAGTCCAAATTCTTCTAAAGCTTTAATCATTTCTGTTGTGATGTTATCTGCACCGGGGGCCTTGCCAGCTTTCATATGCTTAAGAACATTTCGAACCTCCATCTCCAAAATTGGCAGTCCTTCATTATTAAATCTAATATCATACTGTTCGTCTCTGTTATCATCATAAAGTTGTTTCACATAATCTGTCCATACCTGTATAATCTGGTCTTTTTCTATTATGATTTTGCCATCTTCAGTTATTAGACACCCTGTTGATGTACTTGTTTACACACATAGGAAAATCAAATCTTACATCTTCCTGTGCTTTGAGTGCTTCCTTAGTGACCTTCTGATCATGCTCTTTTACATCTGTTAGTTCACTGATGAGAAAGATGTCAGAAAAAGAAAAATGAAATTAGAAACACACTAAGCTATTTTGTTTTATTTTTCATTCATTTACTTGGCCTACATCATTTGATTCACAAGTGCAATTTTATTGAAGACTTCTGGGGGTCGTTGCTGGAGCTTCTGTTGTTGTGTGATGCCTTTGGGAGGCCGCCCTGCAGAAATAGACCGTACATATGGGATAAAACCTAGTGCAATGAAATTGAACCTCTTGCCTTTTAAAACCTCTTAAATCATTCATTTACTTGTGCCTCTGTAGAATAGAAGGACTGAAATAGTATGACAGAATCAATAATGTGGAGCTTAGGGTGAGGACAATGCAGATCCCAGTGATCAAGAGATCAGGAAACAATGCTGGTAGAGGCTACACAGTAATAAAACCTGATAATAATTTTACCAGAAAATCCTTTTCCTGGAAACCCCAAGGCAAAAGAATTAGATATAAATTATGAAAGACTGTTATAAGTGAAAAGTTCCCTTACCACAGAGCCTGCCGGGAACAAAATAGTGGCAGATATGAAACACAAGGCAAAGAGAATTATAGATAAATTATAAAAAAACTGTTATGAGTGAAAAGTTCTGTCAGGGGCAAATTACTGAATGATGATGATGAGCTCTTAAAGTATTTGAAAAAAAAAAAAAATTACAACAGTAACTATTATACCGCTGCTGCTACTGAAACTACTACTACAACTGCTGCTGATAGTAATGCACTTCTGAGCGATTATTTGATTCTTTCTGATGTCTTTATCTTGTCAATTTGAACTTGATGTTGCTTGGCATGTGTCCACATTTTTGCGTGTCTTATTTCATGTGGTTATCTGTTGTAAAGTCTGGAAGTGAAGTGTTAGGCCTTCACATATTGCACGTCATGGCATACAAAGATGGAGTGATCAGTTTCCCTCCTCATTGCTTTTCTTTCCAGGACAATTTTCTCCCAAATTATGAAAATTCTCATTTGCTCATTTTATGAGACTTGGTCAACCACGGAGTGGCACTGTTTGGAACAAAATCCTGCGACTGCTAAGGCATTGACCCCAAAAACTTTCTTGGCAAGCAAGCACACTAAACACTAACACTATCAACCAGGAGTATAACAATCCCACTATAGAAGTCCAAGGTATTACAGAGGTCATGAAAACTACCCACAAATGTACCCACTGGAAGGCGAGATAAACCTCATGCCATGTTCTAGATAACATTGATTAGTTTCTCAGTTGGTGTTAAGAATGAGCATCAAGAACTCCAGGTTACCTCAGAGATATCCCATCTCACCTCAGAGATATCCCATCTCCGTCAGCAAATGTCGAAAGGTTTAGATGCTGATTCTTACACACGATCCTACTTGAATAACTGTGGCAATTCTAGAGCTAATACATCTAGCGAAACCACAGCCAAGGGAATGGGCTTGGTAGAATCAACGGGGAAAGAAGACCCTGTTGAGCTTGACTCTAGTCCAACTTTGTGAAGACACATGAAGGGTGTAGCATAGGTGGGAGCACAAACACAATTGAAATACCACTACTTTTATCGTTTCTTTACTTATTCAGTCGTGGAGATTTGTCCGCAACAGACAAGCAATATCTCCGGCGGGCCTATTCTCGCTGATCATGAGATCTGCAATGGCAGGCAGGGAGATTTGCTTGCAGCAGATGAGCAATATCTCTGGCGGGCCTATTCTCATTGGTCGCAGGAGCCGCACGGGTCAGGCGGGGAGTCTGACGGTAGTACACGCTTACACAGGTCCAGACACTTGCGATTGACAGGTGTACATGCCCAGTGGTCCCGGCGCATATACGACCCTTACCTGCGGGATTTGGCTGAACGCCTCTAAGTCAAGTCCCAAAGGTTTAGGGACTGGCCACAGCTCATCTCCTGCTCGTGGGGGAAAGGTCTCGGAGATTTGACACTGAGCCACCAGCGTCTGCAGCCTAACTTGTTCCAGACGTACTGGTTACCCTTTCCTCTGGATCAAACAAGGCAAGGCTGAGAGAGGGAACATGTCGTTTGGGCACCACATGTTCTCTGAAGCTCTGCCCAGGCATT
The DNA here is from genome assembly GCA_963921405.1 of Cepaea hortensis. Lineage (NCBI taxonomy): Eukaryota > Metazoa > Mollusca > Gastropoda > Stylommatophora > Helicidae > Cepaea > Cepaea hortensis. The sequence continues at coordinate 55,309,364 of OY992884.1, forward strand.
GTGAGATGAAATTTTGGCCAAATTCCAATCCACATACTTTGGTCTGTCAAGACTGCAAGGTGCCACTCATGTTCCAGAAATACATTGGTTATAAACATGTCAAATTCATAATCTCAAAGCCCCTTTTAGCAAAACTTGTAAACATGATGAAATTCAACCCAGGTTCGTTCGTTTGATCACTTTGATTTGTTGAAGCCACCCATTGAATCAATAGGGTAATGTTGAAGTGAAGCATGTTCAATTCATCATTGAATATCTCTTTCAGGGACACCACTAAAATTAGCATTTTGTCTTATGTGTAATTTACAGTTATTTCCCCTGATAAGTCTAATTAAGAAAACAAAAATATCAATCAACTCAGATAATCTTCTTGGCAATTTCTTTCCAAAGTATAATTAACAGAAACACGGATGCATTAGTTCATTATTCTATTCGCATAAACACAGATGTTGACCCAGTGAATACACTTTAAATTTGAAGACTAAATGTCTCTTTCTTCATATCTCTTTGCATCGCTTCTTCTATAAGTGTAATTGTTTCTACGCATTCCTTCATGCTTCATGTGTCCTTGTCTTCTAGTCTCTGCTTCTGACTGGCTGCCTTTGACTGTCTGTCAGTTTATCTCATCTCGACTCCATGTCTAGTTATCTCTGCGTCTAGCTCTCTAGATATTTCTCTGTTCTTGTTGTCACATCTCTGCATCTAGTTTTCGTTAGTGTTGGTTGCCTTCTTAATATACTTGTATTAGTTATTTCTGGAATGTTTTTATTCTATCTTGTTTATGCTTTACATACAGCTTAATCTTTTCTAGAAAGGAATCAAACTGCATTATCATCTCTGAATAAACTAATTATAGACTAAAAGTGCACTAAACACCAGAAATATCCAGCCAAAAATGTCTTATTTTCTCAGTTGACAACATTTGCTGCGTCATACTTGCATAAGATATTCGTCCAAATGTGTTTGTTTACTATCAACCTAATTATAAAGTTCTGACCTTCTAGAAGTTACTTTCTTAAGACATATTTTCTATCACAATAACAAGCTGAAAAGCACACAGCTTCTCTGCGTACTCATTGACCTCTCTCCGTTAATACCCAAAATTGATACTTTTTACTGACCTATTCACCCTCCTTGCTGGAACCACACATAAGCACCCTTAAATATGTTGTTTTATCTATTATTATATCTTTAGCTAGCAGTCAGACATAGATAGTGGAGAATGTCTTTCTTGTCTATTGTGAAGCCAGCAGATCTGCTTGCCTATTGTCCTCACATTCCAGTATGTACTGGCATCTTGCAGTCTTGACAGATGATAGTTTGTTACATTGTGCTTAAAAAAGGCATAACCTCTCCATAGCACAAAACCTGGGCTGAATTGTAGAGACCATGTGTTGCCAATGCAGTGTGATCCCTCTGTTGGTCTGTCTAGTTTACTCCGATGAAAGATAACACCAATACATCTGGAATAGGTCAAGCTGCAGAAGCTGCCAGATCAGCAAATTAATGCTATAACTTCTGCCTGTTGGAGCTTTGATCCTCGACCAGTTGTCGATCAAGGCTTAGAGCTTTGTCTGCCCATTCCAGCATGATCCTGATAGTGTATGCATGTAAGTCTTTGTAAAAGAGAATTATCTATGCTTGATCAATCTCTGATGACTCAAGTAACTGATAGCCACCTCAAAGCGGCAGTCATCGGAGACAACTCCATCTTCATACTTGAGATTGCTCCCCCGATGTGTCTACACCTTGACGTGGTGGGGGAGCTTGCGTGTCCCATTGACCCCATTTGCTTGCCGATGGATGAAAAACTACATATCGGACAGCTTATGGGATAGGGGCCAGACTAAGAGAGACACACCCTGCTGCTCTGCAGGTAGACTGAGGATAGCAGTCAAAAATTTAAATCAGGTGCACGAAGGCAGAAGTTCTTGGTCCGGACAAAACTCTTAAGGCTCCCTGTCGAAGGCTGTGGCTGAACGCCTTTTAGCCACAAACCCTCGGATCTGAGAGCCGGGCCGATACCCACCTACCGAAAAATAGAGGCGTGATACTGAGCAAGCTACATGCTCAGGTCTGATACATATTCGAAGGCTCTCAGCTGGGGGATATGAGAGATTCCCGGATGAGAGGGCCAGGCCGTTTCTCGTTCACTGCTGCACGAAGGTAAGGTGCTGAGCCGGCAGCACATGTAGCCTACCTTGTGAGCGAGTATAAAAAAGTCAGAAAAGTGCCCCAGTCGAAGGAAATGGTTACGAAAACTGTCTGTACCTAACTCATAGAGGGTAGACAAAAGTGAAAAACGTCTCAATAACATGAAATGGAACGCACAACTAGCGAATCCATTGAGTGGTCTGAAGTCAAAAGCAAAAGCTTACCGAGTGGATGTCGCCCGCAGTCTGACCGTTCCTGGTGTGTGCTTGAGCGACCAGTGGCAAGCGAGAAGCCCAACACATGGAAGTGAGGAACTAAAGCAGCCATGAGCAGGACGTCACAACTCCTTGGGTGAGCCCAGTCTCAGAACAATATGTGCCGGCTCTGCAATTATGGAAGCCTCCTTGGATAGCTTTGGATAGGCCCATGGTCTGCCCCTGCCTTCCCTTGAGGGATGACCGCGATATCGAGGATCGTTCTATCTTGACCAGCTGAGATGTGGGCGACATCACAACAAAAAGTCTAACGTGCCTCGAAACCCGAGGAAGGCTAACCTCACTAAAAATGCCCGCCGAAGCCGGAAGTGCCGTCCTACGGGTGGCAAAATAAAAATTGGCACTACACATTTACGTCCGAGTGAAATGTCTCGTCCGAATGTCTCTCGTGCTAGGAACAGCTCTGACTACCTAGTTTCCGAATGCCGCTCTTGTTCGGAACAGCTCTGACTAGGTAGTTTTCCGAATGTCCGTCGTGCCTGGAACAGCTCTGACGGGCGCAACGACAAGCACGTGTCCGTGTCAAAAACTCGCTGAGTGGATACCGTCTGCAGACCTATCAGGTTTGTGCGGGAACGGCCCGGGGTTAACGAGGTACCCAATATATTGAAGTGAGGAATTAAAGCAGCCATGAGCAGGACGTGACGATTCCCTCGGTGAGCCCAGCACCAGAGCATTATGTGTCGGCTCTTCAATTATGGAAGCCACCCAGGATGGCGGAAAATGCTATGGACTGTCCCTGCCTTCCTTTGAGGGATGACTGCGAAGTCTTCGACCGTTCCAACTCGACCAGCTGGGAGGTGGACGGTACCACAAAAGTGAGTCTCCCAGAAATGCTAACCTGGTCAAAAATGCACGCAGAAGCCGGATGTGTTGACCTAAGGGTTTCGACCCAAGGGTGCCTAACGCACACCACAATCACATCTGAAAAAACACTCCGGATGAACGAAAAGAAGAAGATACTTGAGATTGTATCTATAGGCTCCATTCTGGTCAGCAATGACCTTCCCCCTGACACTTCCTGATTCTATCAATTACTGAACCTACAATTCTGTCAATTGTTACACCGTCTCTATACTCTCTGACAAATATAATGATAAACTGATGGAACATGTTCTTGTGTCTGCCACTGTCAATTCACTCCTGACCCTGTGTATCTACTCGAGTGAGGTAGACTACCTGATGGTATCTTCAGCCTGTGCCATCAATGATCCTCTTCTCTTTATTTCCTTTGAGATCCTTCAAGTGACCATGCAATGGATGTATGTCATCACTGGTGACTTGCATGTAGAAATTGTCCTGTTCTGAAGTCTCAACTTCACAAATGTCAGTCCAAGCATATTCCCATTGTTCTGACAGGTGTACGCTCGATAACACCCAAGACTATTTGCATTCTTTCACTGGATTTATGCCAGCATGAAAAACACTGTGAAGCATATAGTGTTAAAATACCCTGGCTATAATTAATTACTGAGAGGACTAGACAGTTGAACAAGCAGTCTCTGCTCCATATGAGTAGCCACCATAGCTTTCAGTCCTGCTAGACCACATTTATATTTAATAATAGTCTGCTCTACATGTTATTTGTATAAAAATTAGTTGCATACCTTTTACAGGATATTGCAGTCAACCCTGGCGTTATTTGGCTGTTTGTGATTTCTTGGCAAGTTTACGTTCAGCAGTTTGCCATTGCTTTCTGAATGATTAGCACTCATACCATTTTATAAAAACCAATGCATGGCGGTCTGCTGCCAAATTGTCTGCAGCTGTGTTTAGAATGCAGCATATGGGACTACGAATTGCATCCTTCGCAACTGAGCTGGCATTTATATAACAAGCTACAATTAGATGTTAAACCTAGACATTTTAATGTATTACTTCTTTTAGTTGCCTGCCGATTTATAGATTTGCTAGAGATGGCTTTCCCAATATCATTGTTCAATGAGCACCACAACAGACTGGCCACCCCGGGGTTCACTCCTGAATTAGTCTATTCACACCACTCCTCCCTGGAGGCCAGCATGGACAAATAGATAAGAGTGCAGCAGCAGGTTCAACCCCTAACTGGTCAGTTGAACTAAATTGTTGATGTCTCAACCAATGATTTGCATACAGTTTTATACAAACCAATCACTATTCTGGACTTTAGATTGATTGTATTTATGAGTTGTTTAGTATTAAATAGGTAGTAACAAGTTATATGTCATTATCTGATATGAAAGTTTGGTAAGCTGTTTGGGAAAGAATGCAATATTTTTCATTAAAAAAAAAAAATAGAAACACATTGAAAACATTGGCTGAATGGATAAGAGCACTCAAACATCTGGTGTGCTAAAACCGAGGTAGTGAGTTCAACACCTACACCTGTCAGCTGGACTAAAATTTTGACTTCTAATCGTTGACTTGGGGACGTAAATTACATGTACCTCTGAAGTCAGAGTGGGTTCATCTGATGGCAAGGGACACTGGTTATAGGGAAAGTTAATCCACACACATAAATCAGTCAAGTGCACTTCAAGCAGTACCACATGTATGGACTACGCTTGAGTTCAAAATGAGCGAGGGCAAACAAAAAATTAATATCACTCCACAATTGTCAGCAATTCTCCTTGTATATCTCTGATTGTGTCATGCTTGTTTGAACGAGTCTAATACAGTAAGACGTCATCTACAAAAGTCTTGGTTTGTCCTGGCCCAGACAATTTTGCTGCATAGATAAGATTGAGAGTACAATCACTTATATTATTGCTGTAATACATACCTTGTGAGCGTACCTATTGTGCCTTTAAACCTCACGAGTTCATCTGTAAGCCTCAAGTCTAGAGCTCTCTGGGCAATGACTTCTTCATGTAAACTAAACATGAACAACAGAAACAATGAAGAACTATCAGTGTTATTTCAGTGGACTTGTAACAAGTCATTGTTGCAGGCATGTAAAAATATGTACAAATAGTCCTATGATTACTACTGTAGAGGTGTTAAATGTTGTCATATTTTTCTAAACCTGTTTAACAGAGTTGTTTACTCTTATATGACTTGAAAATCTGGGGTACTGGAGATGGTTTTATTTAATTCCAGTAGGACTTCCAGTCCAAACCATGGCTGATTGGCATTTGAACTGTTAAGCCTCTGCCATGTTTATGCTTTTGGCTATGGTTTGCAGTAGCACTTTCCTCATGTTGAACTGGTAGTGCATTGTTCCGTCACCCTGCTACTGGGTTGAATGCATAGCACGACACTGTGAACTGTTAATTTCATTTGGAAAGTGTTTACATCTGTCCATGGTTGTTGTAGCGTGAACTGCATGTTCGGAATGATGGCAGCCAGCCTGTCACTTGGAATTTACTGGATTGCCTTTTCGGTTCATGAGTGCATTTTTCTCAGAGACTCCTGGGGGTCATCACCGGAGCTTCAGTGGTCAAGCTTTGTGCGATGCTTTCAGCGGACCCCCCTGCCAAAGGGGACCAAGTCATGTGAGATAAATCCTGAGGAAATTAAGTCGATACTCTCGACTTTTAATGCAGTAATGTGTGGCTGTTGGTTTTCTAGTGACCGCTGCTTCTATCGACGATGAACTGTATTTTCCGTGGAGAACTTTTGTGTTGGCATTCTGATGGCGGCATTATACACAGTGTATCTGTGCGGCTGTTGGCTTGTCGAAACTCCTGCCAATTCCACTTTTCACATAGGACAGTGAGGAGCATTTCGTGTGATATTCACTGGCACAGGAACAGAGCATAATGGGGATGGCCCGTTCCCGTGAAGTTGGAACTGCGACTAACTAATTTAATCCGAGTAGACCAACAACACAGAGAGAAAAATCACACCCCTTTTTAGGCAGCAATGGAGTCAGAGATGGAGGAACACAGTTAGAAATATTAAATTAAGAATACAAAAGGTAAGAGGAGATTTCAAAGCACAATGAAATTTGTAGAAGTCAACAAACATTAAAACTAGTAGTACAACAGAATAGTGAACTTAATGTTAAATCAATACTGCTGTATAGAGCAGAAACATGGAACATGACTGAAACAATTACTAATAAAGCAAACATATTCATTAAATTGTGCCTCTACAGAATAGGACTAAACTGGTATGACAGAATCACACATGCAGAGCTTAGGGAAAGAACTAGACACATTCCAGTAAAACAAGAGGTGAGAAAAAGATGCTGGTGCAGTCACTATTCTGGAATTTAGATCGATTGTATTTATGAGTTGTTTGGTATTAAATAGGTAGAGACAAGTTATATGTCATTATCTGATATGAAAGGACACATACTAAGAAAACCTTATAATAGTATAACTAAACAGTCCTTTCTCTGGAACCCACAGCATGAAATAAATAGGGGGAGACCTACAACATATGGAGAAGAGAATTAGAGACAGAAATGAATAATATGGGACAACATGGTGGGAGGTACATGAGATAGCAAAAGATACTACAGCCTGGTATGTGTGGTTATAAGGGGAGCAGAAGAAGAAGGCAAAAAACACACACATTCTGAGCATGCTCGGGAGCTCTGCAAACAGTGAGCACAAGACCTGGGAGCTTATTGTCTACTGTCATTTCAGGGAATTGTGATGGGTCGCTTACAAGTGTGCAAACTGTGAGTTCTCAGTGGGGGAGAGCATGTTCGTTCTTCCCTCTGTTAGCCAGACTGGTGTCAGTTCACAATTCCCCAAAGACTAGTGTCTGCCTAGGATGTCACACAGGCTAGTGTCTGCCTAGGATGTCACATAGGCTAGTGTCTGCCTAGGATGTCACACAGGCTAGTGTCTGCCTAAGATGTCCCACAGTCTAGTGTCTGCCTAAGACAGTGGTTCTCAACCTTTTTTGGCCTGTGCCCCCCTTCACCATATTTTCAGAACGTCATCCCCCCCCCCCCCTTTCGTATGTCCTACCTAAAAATTCCCCCCCCTCCTGCCCCTGCACAATATATGTAATAATGGAAGCACATACTAAAACATGTGTAGACGTCCACATAAAACGTGATTTGTGGGTCTACTTACTTTATAAAATGAATTTTAGAAGGTTGAAACGTACAGAACCGTAAAGTATGAAGGGAACAACAAGATCAAGTAATAGGTTCTTGCATTAATGCGATCTTGAAATAATCTTCATCCCCCCCCCCCTGGAAACCCCAAAATCCCCCCCCCCCCCCAGGGGGGGGGGAATCCACACCGGTTGAAAACCACTGGCCTAAGATTTCACACAGGCTAGTGTCTTGCCTAGGATGTCCCACAGGCTAGTGTCTTGCCTAGGATGTCCCACAGGCTAGTGTTTGCCTAGGATGTCCCACAGTCTAGTGTTTGCCTAGGATGTCACACATGCTAGTGTCTGCCAAGGATGTCCCACAGACTAATGCCTACACAGGATGCTTCACAGACATGAGTTTGCACAGAGCCCTCACAGACTAGGTCTACCCAGAAATCCCCACAGACTAGGTCTGCCCAGAACCCCCTACAGACAAGGTCTGCCCAGAACCCCCCAGACTAGGTCTACCCAGTACCCCTCCTCCCCCCACCCCACAGAGTAGGTCTGCCCAAACCCCCCCCCCCCCCCCCAGACTAGGTCTACTCAGTACTCAGAACCCCCATAGATTAAAAAAAAAAGTTGCTTAAAAGTCGACAGGGTCGACTTCATTGCACCGGGTTTTATCCCATACGGCTCAGTCTCTTTCTGCAGCATGGAAAGTGTTGCACAAAGCACAAACTCCGTAGCTCTAGCGACGACCCACAGGAGTCTCCGAAAAATTTCACTCGTAAACCGAAGGAAGCAGCCCGGAATCTAACCCACAAGCCACAGACTAGGTCTGCCCAAACCCCCCCCCCCTCCCCCCACAGACTAGGTCTATGCAGAATGCCTCACAGACTAGGTCTGCCCAGAATTTCCCACAGACTAGGTCTGCCTAGAATGCCCCACACAGAGGTAGAGAGGAATCTCTGGTATTCACCACTGACTGATGTTTCCTTTTTAAAAAATGAATGAATCACCAGGAAACAAGAAGTAGATTGTGAGATTTACTAGAACATGATTACAAGTAACAAAATGGACATAGCTTTTCAAAATATGCTCTTGGTTATAATATATTTAGTTATCATTAATGTAATCCTGTGTCATGCAAGAAAATGCTGACAATCATCGTTTCACATTGTCAAACTGTCATCAGATTTTTGGATCAGGTCTGGTTAGTTGTTACTAATATGGAACAACACTTAACAAAGAACACATGACAAACATTACTGACCTCATTATCTGTTCTGGCACTTTGTTCAGGAGCTGATGGTACTTAGCCCACACAAGATGTAATAATTCCCCTCTTTCAGCGCACTCAACTGTAATCTAGGTAGGGTAAAACAATTTATTACAGCTAAAGTTATATATAATTCTTAGGTAAATGGCACAGTGAGCATTTAGGCATATAAAGAATAAAGAAATATGATTGGTCATTTAGATAATGTATTGATGAGCTGTTTGGTGTTCAACAAGTTAAGAACAGTAATTAGTCATTGTTCTAGATGACGTATTTATGAGTTATTTGGTATCAAATTAGATAAAAGTTAAATGTCATTATTCAATATGAAAGTTTGGTAAGCTATTTGGGAAAATGCAATATTTTTCATTAAAAAAAAATATAAACACATTGAAAACATTGACTGAATGGATAAGTGCACTCAAACATCTGGTGTGCTAAAACTGAGGTAGCAGGTTCAACCCCTACATGGGTCAGCTGGACTAAAATGTTGACTTCTCATCCTTGACTTGGGGATGTAAGTTACAAGTACCTCTGAAGTCGTAGTGAGTTTGTCTGATGGCAAGGGATGCTGGTAATAGCGAAAGTTAATCCACACATAAAAATCAGTGCACTTGAATTAGTAGAAAGTGTATGGACTACACTTGAGTTCAAAGAGAGCGAAGGCAAAAAAAAAAATCTGAAAATTACCTGTCTAATCAGCTCATTAAACACAATATTGTAAATATTCTGCTCCTTTTTGATCAGATTCAGCAAATTATGCATCTGTGCATTGAAAAACAAATTGAAAGGCAAATGTGAATATTTCAGTCATGAATATAATGAGAATTATGCAATTACAAATTGTACTTTTAACTCACTATGTATTACATACTTCTTCTTCTTCTGCGTTCATCCGGAGTTTTTTTTCCAGACGTGATTGTGCAGTGTCTGTTTACAGCAGAGCTGTGTTCTTGCGCCGTTAGGCCGACACATCTGACTTCTGCGGGCATTTGTTGACCGGGTTAACCTTCCCGGATATATTACATACAAAAATGAATCATTTAAAAGGTATGATCATCATCACGTGCCATGCAGATAAGCATGTTTGGCCATCTCACACGATCACCAGAGTTGTGGTTCAGCTCCATGTACTTGTCTCGACCAAGCAGCATGGCTAAGCCATCCAGATATGTACTTCTCTGCATTCCCCTTGTTCTTTTTCCCTCACTTTTGTCAGTTGTCATCAAGTTCTTTAGTTTCTTTCTTCTCATAAAGTGTCCAAAAATAGTGACTGTCTATGTCTCATTTTTGTAATCAGTTTACGGTTTTCATCTGTTTCTTGTAGGACTTGATCTTTTGTTCTTCTGTCTTTTTGTGGTATTCTTTGCATTTTTCTCAGAAACCACATTTCCACTGCCATTAGATGTTTTCCAGCTTGTCTGCTTATTGTCCACATCTCACATCCATACAAAAGTACGGGTTCAAAAAAGTATAACTTAGAGAACCAAGAAACAAAGAGTGTATGAACATTTCTAGTCACAATTTCTGGCTACTAGTTCTTGTACTTCTGCCTTTCTTCTCCCAATGAAGCACAGCCCCTCAACCAGCTCATATCAAGTCCTTTGTAGACTTTTTCATGATTGGCTGGATTTTGCTGCTAAAGTTTTCTACAGGATGAGATAGCCAGTCACACACCAACCCTCCTTAACTGCCTCTTATAACATGTTTAGTAGGTTATAGTGTTACTGTTCTTTATTCCCTTATTAGCCTGGTAAAACATTATGTCTTCTGATTACCTACCAAAATACTGGCTCTCTATTGTTAAGAGTTAAAATAATAACTCAGTGAAAGAGTGGGAGCTAAAGTAGAAGTTTGGATAGAGTGGGTTAAAACAGCAACTGGATGACACTGAAGGGGTTAAGAAATGCATATCATGTAAGGGGTAAAACATAAATACTCCGCCGATGTGTCTCCACCTTGCCGTGGTGGGGGAGCTTGTGTGTCCCATTGACCCCATGTGCTTGCCGATGGATGAAAACTACATATCGGATAGCTTATGGGATAGGGGCCAGACTAAGAGAGACACAACCTGCTGCTCTGCAGGTAGACTGAGCATAGCAGTCAAAAGTTTAAATCAGGCGCACGAAGGCAGAAGTTCTTGGTCCGGACACATACTCTAAGGCTCTCTGTCGAGGGTTGAGGCTGAACGCCTCTAAGCCACAAACCCTCGGATGTGAGAGCCGGGCCGATACCCACCTACCGAAAATAAAGGTGAGATACTGAGCACGCTACATGCCCAGTTCTGATACTTGTTCGAAGGCTCTCAGCTGGGGGATATGAGGGATTCCCGGATGAGAGGGCCTGGCCGTTTCTCGTTCACTGCTGCATGGAAGTAAGGTCCTGAGCCGGCAGCACATGTAGCCTACCTCGTGAGCGAGTACTAAAAGGCAGAAAAGTGCCCAGTCAAATGAAATTGTTACGAAAACTGTCTATATCTAACTCATAGAGAGTGTAAACAAAAGTGGAAAAACGTCTCAATAACACAAAATGGAAAGCACGGCTAGCGAATCCATTGCATGGTCCAAAGTTAAAAGCAAAATCTTACCGAGTGGAAGTCGCCTACAGTCTGACCGTTCCTGGTGTGTGCTTGAGCGACCAGTGGCAAGCGAGATGCCAAACACATGGAAGTGAGGAACTAAAGCAGCCATGAGCAGGACGTGGCAACTCTTCGGGTGAGCACAGTCTCAGAGCAATATGTGCCGGCTCTGCAATTATGGAAGCCTCCTTGGATAGTGAGGGAATGCCCATGGTCTGCCCCTGCCTTCCCTTGAGGGTTGACCATGATGTCGTTGACCGTTCTATCTTGACCAGCTGAGATGTGGGCGACATCACAACAATACGTCTAATGTGCCTCGAAACTGAGGAAGGCTAACCTCATTAAAAAATGCCCGCCGAAGCTCTAACTAGGTAGTTTCCGAATGTCCGTCGTGCCTGGAACAGCTCTGACAGGCACAACGACAAGCACATGTCCGAACCGAAAACTCGCTGAGTGGATACCGTCTGCAGACCTGTCTGGTTTGTGCGGGAACGGCCCAGGGCAAACGAAATGCCCAATATATTGAAGTGAGGAATTAAAGCAGCCATGAGCAGGATGTGACAATTCCCTCGGTGAGCCCAGCACCAGAGCGCTTTGGGTCGGCTCTGCAATTATGGAAGCCATCCAGGATGGCGGAAAATGCTATGGACTGTCTCTGCCTTCCTTTGAGGGATGACCGCGAAGTCTTTGACTGTTCCAACTTGACCAGCTGGGAGGTGGACGGTACCACAAAAGTGAGAGTCTCCCAGGAATGCTAACCTGGTCAAAAATGCACGCAGAAGCCGAATGCGTTGACCTAAGGGTTTCGACCCAAGGGTGCCTAACACGCACCGCAATCACATCTGAAAAAACACTCCAGATGAACGCAAAGAAGAAGAAGAAACATAAATGTATAATGAGTTTTTCAGCTTATAAAGAGTTAACTCCTATGCCATTGTTAAATTAACCTACTCCAGGAGCTGTAGTTGCATAGATGCTCATCTGGCAACCTTGTAACTATGGGTTCAAATATTCATTGGGACAGGTTCACATTTATCTAGAAATGTCTTCAGAAGTAAAGGCAACTAGCATGATACTGACCATGTCACCCACTAAGTGCTGATTAGTCATTGTGATTAGCATTGACACCTATAAAAGCATGGGTATAGCACCATATGCCAAATGTGACTTGAGGTATGTAACAGGGTTCTTTATTTACTTACTGTTCTGGGTTACCACTAGAACTGCTTCTGTTTTATTGATTTGTTATTTTGACCCACTACATCCTAATTGGCGATATATGAAGCCCATAAATGGGCCTTCTCCTGCTGTTTATGCTTCACCTTTACACTGCAAGGTATAAGAGGAACAAGATGAGATGTGATGATATCCTACTTGATACTTTAACTCCTTTTACCAGACAGTTATTACTGTAAAATAAACGTGTCTGTGGGACTGTAAGAGTTAACTCAGAAAGTCATTCACTATTAGAATTAGTATGGCAAAAATGGTTAAAGTCATACCATTAAGACATTATGGAAATTGTATTAAGAAAAAAAGAAACAAAAAAGAACAATTCTGATTCAAAAATCCTGTGGGTTATAATCTATGTTTCCATGCAGCAAATCATTTGCAGAACTTTAAACCTGTGGGTTATAATCTATGTTTCCATGCAGCAAATCATTTGCAGAACTTTAAACCTGTGGGTTATAATCTATGTTTCCATGCAGCAAATCATTTGCAGAACTTTAAACCTGTGGGTTATAATCTATGTTTCCATGCAGCAAATCATTTGCAGAACTTTAAACCTGTGGGTTATAATCTATGTTTCCATGCAGCAAATCATTTGCAGAACTTTAAACCTGTGGGTTATAATCTATGTTTCCATGCAGCAAATCATTTGCAGAACTTTAAACCTGTGGGTTATAATCTATGTTTCCATGCAGCAAATCATTTGCAGAACTTTAAACCTGTGGGTTATAATCTATGTTTCCATGCAGCAAATCATTTGCAGAACTTTAAACCTGTGGGTTATAATCTATGTTTCCATGCAGCAAATCATTTGCAGAACTTTAAACCTGTGGGTTATAATCTATGTTTCCATGCAGCAAATCATTTGCAGAACTTTAAACCTGTGGGTTATAATCTATGTTTCCATGCAGCAAATCATTTGCAGAACTTTAAACCTGTGGGTTATAATCTATGTTTTCATGCAGCAAATCATTTGCAGAACTTTAAACCTGTGGGTTATAATCTATGTTTTCATGCAGCAAATCATTTGCAGAACTTTAAACCTGTGGGTTATAATCTATGTTTTCATGCAGCAAATCATTTGCAGAACATTGCTTTCACCACAGCCAGCCAGAAAGATTTGATCTTTTGCCAGGTCCCGGCTTCATGCATTTTCATGCTCACTGTGTCTTTAATGTCCTGTGTCCCACCTTAGTGCTGATTGAACTCTGCACCTTCTGCCCTATGGTGTTCCATGGTCTGGCATTGACTCACAAGAGAAAGGCAGATAGAGGCGCAAGTGCCATCACTGACAACCCTTCAAACTTTTAGCAGCCGTTGAACTGGCTGTGGCACTCTGCCTGCAGAAATAGCATGCCACGAAAACCAAAACAATGCAGTGGAGAGGTCCCAGGGATCCAAACCAGAACAGCCCAGGTGAGTGTGCCAAATTCCATTGGCCACTTTTGTGGATACACCGATTTACCTCTTCAAAGTTCTTTTCAACTTTCTCTCACAGCACTTGTCTGCTATCAAACTCGTGCCAGTATTTCGTCTTAGATGGAGTTTACCACCCACTTTGGGCTGCCTTTCCAAACAACCTGACTCTTGAGACGCTCATGGCTGCACAGAGAGGCACCTGCAAAGGTTTTACACCCTCTGTGGGATTAAATAAAAATATTCAATTAAAATAAACACCCACCAGTTAAAGAGTTAATTAATTGAGCCAATACATGCACTACCTGGGTTGGTCCGTTCAATTCATCCTTTCCTAAGTCATTAACTCCAGCCCGGTCCATCATATTTTCAAAAGCATTTCTCAGCTTAATCACTTCAAACCGACTTGTTGGATTCCTGTTTGAGAAAAAATATAAATGTGGATTAAGAGCTGAAGTGAAACAGACACAAAAAAATTCAATTATGAAAACATAGATGAATGTAAGTCTTCTGGTGAATTTTTAATGGGGGGAAAACTCAAGCAGTCCAATCCATCCCAGCGCTTTAAAGTGGCAAAGACATTTCTAAAACAAGCCATAGAAATGAGTTGAAGAAAGCCAAATGAAGATTACAGCATGACAATATCAACAAGATACATTAGACAGAAACCAGCAGGCCAGGATTTTGTGACTCAGAAATGGATATGGTAAACACACTTTCACCAAGTGAGTCTCAAAGATACTGCCACTGGCAGCTATGGAGCACCAATGTTCATCCTTCAAATCTGCTCAAAATTTACTAACTATAGGATGGACATCTAGCCTATAGGAACAAACCTATAAGAGAGACAGGTGAAGATCTCATATATACAGCTTTGTTCATGATCCTTGCTGGAATAGACACATAAAATGTTCATTATGCCCGTGTGTTATCAGATCCCATAAGGGAACCAAAGAATAGTAACACTGTAAATTCCATAATTGTTGTAACAGGTGACTGCTCAAAATTTACCAACTATAGGATGGAAATCTGGCACACAGGAACAACCTTACAAGACAGGCATGTGCAGACCTCAGATGTACAGCTCTATTCATGAAACGTGCTACATGTTGTAATAGGTAACTATGGAGGAATGGCATGGGAGTGGCTTCCCCACCCAATATAAAACTTTAGCTGTAACACCCAAACAACCATGAACAAGTCTTGGTTTGGTGTAAGTTGGCTGAGTACCTATGCTCCATTGGGGATAAAAGGCACCAGAAGAAGAAGAAAACATGTTGATTGCTGAAGAAGAAAAAGCAGAAGAAGAAGCAGATGAACTTTGTCTCTGCTTTGATCTCATTTCATTGTAAGACTTACTAGTTGAGAACGTGGAAATATTAATTATTCTTGAAGGATGGAGAGTTAGCAGCATGTAGGGCCATTTGTCCCAAGCAGTCACGATGGCCATCAGTATTTACAACAAGTAACTGTTACTAGCCGGTCTCAGGGGCTAAGGGCTTGCAGACGTGATTAGTGAGCCTGCTTACCTGCTTTCGAAACACAGCTGTGACCGATTTGGCAGCAGACTGTGTTGTGCTGAGTTTTAACGTGTTGGTATGGGAGCTGATTGTTCAGAAAGCAATGGCAAACTACTAAATGTAAACTTGGCAAGACATCAACAACAGCAGTAAAATGCTGGTGTTGACAGCGATGTCCTATAAATAGGATATGTAAAAAGAAAAAACTGTTACTAAATGCTATTTGTTTCATTCATACTAATTTAAATGTTCAAATTTTCCATTTATAACCAAGTATAACATCAATTTAGTTGTCAAATGGAACTTGAAAGCAACTGACATGATTAACAATAAATGAAAAGATGGTAGAGTTATCACCTAAAATAAGAGAAGTAAGTCACCGCCTTTGCTAGCCTGAGGTACATCCTTGGGTAAAATGAGCACCCATTTAGCCGGCCAAACAGGGTCATATGAAACCAATTGAGCAGATGGCAGATTGAGCTTGAGAGTAGCTGACAGGTAGATGTTGGTTATAGTCTCAAGTTTACACTTAAAGGCAGGAGGATCTCATTAAAGAGAGTGGCTACAATCACCAACCAGTATGGTCACTACCAAGAAGGAAAGCAATGCAATGGCAGATTACCTTCTTTACACATGACTAGAAAACTACAGCAATCAAAGAAATAATAAAGAAAGACTGCAATGGGGAGGGAGGGGAGTTCTGCACAGCCACAGGATGATGATTATGATGTCAGAAAAATCATGCAACAAAAATATGAAAATCTTCATGTTCATTAAGACACTTGAGCAGGTATTACAGTGATCATTCACTTCTTGAGCCAAAATATTTTAAAATAATTTTTAAAGTAATAATTTCACACATTGCACAAACATAAGACAGAATGAGATGTTTCATCCCTATCTTCATTATGTGTCCTGCCAACTGGCAGGGGCTTTCACGCATCTCCACAGATTTCAGTCCCTGTTGTTCTAGATCTGTTCCATGTTGCAGTTAGGACTAGCGTAGCGATGGCATTTATGTCTCTCAGTCCTTGTTATTCTGGATCAATTCTATTAATGTTAGTCCGCCTCCATGTCACCGCCCCAGTCCATCCAGCATAATGTCTCTTGATCTGTCCCTTCCTCTTTTACTGCTGATCCCAACCTCTTCTACTGCTGATCTGTCCAGTCATCACACTGTTTCTGATGCCTCTCCTCACATGACTTGACCTAAGAACGCTGTTTGCAGCCTTCTTGTATTTGTATGCAATGTTATACTTTCATTATATGTCTCAGGAAATGTTTCATAGCAAAATTAAACAGAAAAAGGAGAACTGTTTATTTATATGAAACAAGCATATGTTTAAGTAGATGGGAAAGTTCAATTGTTCTTATATACAAAATCAATATATGGCTTAAATAGGTGATCAAGTTGAAATAGAATTTATACACAGCTTACATGGATGGAAATACAACAAGATGCTTTTCATGGTCCAAAGGCTGTGTACTATATTTGCTGAGGAAGAAATTACCACAGATATGGAACAAATCGATAAACTAACTTTACATAAAGTATTAAATAAATGAGAAAACATGCCATACAATCTAGACCAGTGTTTCCCAACGTGGGGCCCACGCCCCACAGGGGGGCAATTTGACTGTTAAGGGGGGCAATTCGAAAATGGAAGAAATCGGCTGAATATAATAAAACGGGGAGACTTGAGACTGAAGTTAACTAAATTGGAACCTGACATAAGATCTCTTTGCAGCAAGCATCAAGCGCAAGGATCTCACTAAATTTAAATAATAAATAATTACTAATAATTAAAATAATATAGAAAAATCTTTCATTAAAATTATTTTGTACTTGAATTTCAGTTCTCCATTATATGTTTTGAAAATTTACTTACTGTGTTTGCTCAATAATTACCTAGTGATTTCTTCCTAAAACCTATCATTCAAGTTTCTTTAGTGAACATTTCAATTTTTTAATATTAAAAATAATGTATATGTTGAGGGGGGGGGGGGGGGGGAGGCGTGGAGCGGGGGAGGGGGGCAATATGAATTTTAGAAAGGCTTAAGTGGGGCATGGCCCAAAAAAGGTTGGGAAACACTGATCTAGACTGTACAGAAATAAACTATCATCATCATCATCATCATCATCATCATCATCATCATCATCATCATCATCATCATCATCATCATCAAGTGTCATGCCTGCTGGCATAGGCATTCACAACTCTCCAAAGATCTTGGTCTTTGGTTTTCTGGATCAAATCCGCTGTTGATATTCCTCCATGCCACCATCTAAATCCATCAAGCATCATTTCTCTTGGTCTGCCTCTCTTCCCCTCGATCTTTCCAGTTGTCACAATATTCTCCAATGTCTCACTTCTCATCACATGACCAAAAAAAGCTGTTTGCCTCTTTCTTATTGTTGCATAATATAATGTTCTAGTTTCATTAGCCTCTTTCAGGCGGTCGTTGTTAGTTACTTACCACATCTCTGTTGCTTCCAATCTCTTCCTAATTTGTTCATTTACATTTCAAGATTCACAGCCATACAGCAAAACAGGTTCTATATAGCACTTCAGCACTCTCTTTCTTACATTCAATGACAGTGACGTATTGCATAAGATATTCTTCATTTTCTGAAATGTAGCCTTTGCTTGCCCTATTCTGTTCTTAATCTCTGTTGTGCATCTTCCATCTGTTATAAATGCCACTAGGTATTTAAAACTATCCATTTGGTGAAGAATTGTCCCTTCTATCTCTATTTCACATTTGGGTATCACCTTTTTCTTTGATATCACTGTTGCTACTGTTTTCTTGATATTCAAGGAGAATCCTTTCATTGCATTCTCTGTTACTACAATGTCCAACAATTGTTATAAATCTTTTGTATTATCCACCATCAATACTGAGTCATCTGCATTGAGTATATTGTTTATGTTATAACCTCCAAATATTATTCCTGGCTTCTTTGTGATCTCTCTCATTATTACTTCGCTATAGAGGGAGAAGAGATCCGGTGACAAAACACATCCCTATAACAATTACTATAATACAACTGACATTCTGAACAAATTAATTTGTATGTGCAACAAAACATTATTATTTAAAAGCATCATTATTAACTCTTTTTGGGATAAGTCAAATTGTGTATTATATTTATTAGAACAAACTGGCACTATATCTGGAAATCTTATCCGTTTTGCCTAACATGGAAGAATATTAGCATCAACCCATCTACCTCAGATGAATATGCAACAATAGCTACAAAAAGATACAACAAGTTGCCAATTAAGCCAATTGGACAGATAAATGATGTGTCAGTATCAATACAGAATCATCAGCTATTGCACATGTTATTTTTTCCACAAAACAGAATGCTGACAAAATAATCATCAGTGAAACTTTTAGAGAAGCCAGCCAGTGAACACATCTTTGAGTAACTGTATGCAGTGTTGTGAATCCTGATCTGGTCACAGCCTAAATAACCTCTCCATAGATGAGAAGTTTCAGAGCCAGTCTTGCCAATCCCAGTTTCTTAGCTTGGAAAGGGTAAGAAAAGCTCTGTGTAGCAGAACTCTTCCAAACACAATGAGATTAAACCCAGGTTGGTTCATTTGGTCACTTGATTTGTTCAGGCCTTCTACTGAACCAGTAGGGTATGGGGATAACATCACAACAGTGAAAGTCGACCGTCCTACAAAACACCTGGGAAGGTAACCCAGTCAACAAATGCCTGAAGAAGTCAGATGTGTCAGCAGAAAGGTACAAATATCAGACACAACGCAATGTCGTCTAAAACAACATTCCGGATGAATGCAGAAGAAGAAGAACCAGTAGGGTAATATTGAACAGACATGTTCAATTCTAACTTGAATGTTTTCTCCAGGGACACCACTAGTATTAGCATTTTGTTATACATGATGTAATTTACAGTTAGTTCCCCTGACATGTCTAATTAACAGCACACAATTATCAAATCAGGAATTGCCTTGGTAATTTCATTTCAAAGTTTAACATAAACAAGGATGCATGAGTTCATGAATTCATTTATTTAAATGTGTGATGCCAAGTGATCAGTCTCTGTCTCGATTTCTAAAATATGGAACTGCCGGAATATTTATAATGTATAACACTGGTTGAGGCTAAATGCTAGCCAATTTGATGACCAAGTATTGCGGTTTCGACTACTGATTCTAAAATGATCCTCTCGTAATAACATGCATGTCTGTCTGCTCTTATGTCTCTTTGTTTCCCTTCTTCTATCCACATGTGTTTGTTTCTATGTGTCCCTTCATAACTCCACGTGTAGCTATATTCGTATCTTGTTGTCACATCTCAGCATCTGATTGTCAGTGTCTTGGTCGCCTTCCTTATATACTCATCTTACCTATTTCTGGAATGCGTTTATTCCATCTTGTTTACACTTTAACTGCTTTTGATCCTTTCTAGAAATAGATCAAACTGCGTTAGTACCGCCGGCTAGATTAATTAGAAACTAAAAGTGCAATTAGAGACCACAAAGATCCTTCCAGAGGTGTTTTTTTTTTTCACAATACACCATTTGTGTAAGATAATTGTCCCAATTTGGATGTTTACTATGAGTCTATTTCTAAAGTACGGACATATTTTCTATCAGACTAGCAAGCTGAAATACACGCAGTTTCTCTGACTACCCATTCACTTCTCTCTGTTAGTGCCCAAGTTGGCTACCGTGTGACTGCAATACAATCCCCATGGAGAGGTTAGTCTGGAGCCTGGTCAGGAGGAAAGTCTCTACAACAACCTTACTTGATGCAAGCCATTGTCAGGGCTCAAACGACTTGAATGCAAATACCTCAGACTTATGAGTTAAAACCCGGTCTTTGAGAGGATTAATCAACCAACCAATTAACAAATATAGCAAAATTCATCATCATCACCATTCAGTGCAGAACTTCACTCCCATAACAGTCTTTTGAAATGTCTGTCTATTATAAGCCAGATGTCCTGCCCCTGTTGCTGTTATGTTTAAAATATCTATCACATCTTAAATGTATCTAAGCTTTGGTCTTCCTCTTCTCTTCCTTCCTTGTACACTTCCCTCCATTATGATCTTTTCTAGATTTTCATGTCTATTTTTTTAAATTTGCATATCCTATTCACAGAACATTGCTGTCAACACCATCATTTTACTGCTGTTGTTGATGTCTTGGCAAGTTTATGTTCAGTAGTTTGCTATTGCTTTCTGAACGACCGACTCCTATACCAACACTTTAAGACCCAGTGCGATGCGGTCTGCTGCCAAATTGGTCACAGCTGTGTTTTGAATGCAGGTAAGCAGGCTCACAAATCGCGTTTGCAAGCCCTTAGCCATGGAGACCAGCCATGTCTATTTAGATGTTCAAAATATTTCACATTCCTCATATTTGTTTCTCTTAATAAACAGTCTTCTTAAATATTCAGTCCTTGTTGGATAGATTTGCTTTTTTTTCTTCTCTCCGTCAAATTAATTCTAAATAGTCTTTTCTAACATTTATATTCAAAGGTGGATATATACCTTAACAAGATTACGACACACCAATGTCTTACAGAGACATCCTGAACTTAGATAAAGTGGAAACAAAGCAAGAGGCCGCTCCAACAAACAATGGATTGGAATAACAAGACACAAACAATAGATTGCACGATTTAAAATTACCCTGGTAGACAATTCAAATTGCAGTGTGAATATGTGTGCTGTATATTTCAGCTTGACGGAGTTATCTAATTAGTTTAGTTTAGTTAGTTAGTTAGTCTTTCCTCTTGAGCCTAAGGCGGTGCATAGGGCAGAAGTCCTGACTTTCCATGCTTGGCGGTTCGCTGCTACCTGTTGTAGATCTTGGATATTTACTTGGCCATTGAATGAGCCTTCTCTAATGATGGTTCTACGTAGGGTCTCTCTTGGTCTTCCCCGTTTTCTTTTCCCTACTGGTGACCATATGAGGGCTTGGTAGGGGAGTCTTGTCTTGTCCATTCTGAGTACATGGCCGATGTAGTTCCAACGGCGTCTTCTTATGAAATTGGATACTGTATCTTGCTTAGTCTCTTGTCTTATTTGCGTATTGGTTCTGAAGTCTGTCCAGTGGATGTTTAGAAGTCTTCTAAGACATTTGGTCTCAAAATTATCTAATTTTTTATCTAAAGCTACCGTTGATTTCCAACTTTCACATCCATACGTTAACACTGGAATCACACAAGAGTTGAAGATTTTAAGTTTTGTGTGTTTGCTGAGTGTCTTTGACTTCCAGATGTTTGACAGTTTATTGAAGGCACCAGATGCCAGTGCGATTCTAGATGATATTTCTGGTGTTGAGTCCCCTGTAGATGTCATTTTGCTTCCTAGGTAGTTTAGTTTATGTTGTGTAATTTCTGCAGTATGTACCAGACGAGATGCATTGAAAAATGCCAGGAATAAACAATGGTTTGATGGAATATCTGAGGCTTTGTAGTAAGTACACATCAAATCATGCTATAGATGTATATCATTAACCTGGTTTTGAGAGGTAAAACAGAAATAAAGAAGAAAAGTCTTTAATAAAGAAAATGCATATCTTACTCTTCATGAAACTGTATGCCAATAACTCCCTTGTTTTTCACAATGTGGTACTCTTCTGGAATTATGGTGTCCGGCACAACAAGTGGCTGTGGACACAATTTTATTGATAAGATGATGAAAAATTAAAAGTAAATAAAGTAATTCAAATACAGACTGAAGCTAAGTGTAGTTTAAAGAGGTATTTCATTACAGACTGAACCTAAGTGCAGTTTAAAGAGGTTTTACTGTAGAAGAATGCAATAAATCTGAAAATAAATAAAGCTATGAAATATATAATTTATTTTTTCACAATAGCCTTTTGAAGGACCACCAAAAATAATGCTACTACAGTTCCGTCCAACATTCTCTCTCTCTCTCTCTCTCCCTCTCTTCCATTACTCTGGCATGCACAAAATCTTGCTGGAAACAATAATGAAATAACTCTCACTGGAAACATTAATGGAATAACTCTCACTGACAACAATAATGGGATAACTCCATAAAAGCTCAGATCCATATGTTAGTTTTTTAACTGGAAAAGTGTACCTTGCTTATGTTTTCCTCCTTGTCTAGCCTCACAAAGCTCTGATCTGAAGTGTCATGTTTTGGGGGGTGAGGTGCATGGTGCGGTACATCATATAAAAATGAGATGTCCCTGATAACAAGAAATGTTATGTTAAATTTAAGTCAGCACAAATCTGAATTATTTTGAAGGCTAATAGTCAACATTAGATTCTATATGTATGCATTAGTGTAAATCAAGAAGTCAATTTTTGATTGTATATGACTGAACAGTTTTAAGTTTAGTAGATAATAGCAGATAATATCCAACTTCTTAAAGTTAAGTAGTTAAAATGAGATAATATAATGTATTCATCAGCTTAAAGTTTGTTAGTTAACATGAGATAATATAATGTATTCATCAGCTTAAAGTTTATTAATCAACATTAGATAATATAATCTATCCATCAGCCTAAAGTTAAGTAGTCAACAATAGATTATACATTTTATTAATCAGCTTAAAATTTAGTTGCATATCATTTACTAAACATTTACAAAACTAACACTTCTTTCTGCAAAAGACACATCTACATATGATACCCATAAGCAAAAATACTCTATGTTGGATAAAGAGGTGAAATCAAACGCACGAAAAGACAAACAGAACTTCATTCACAGCCTGGCCTCCGAAGCCGAAGCAGCTGCCAGAACTGGAAACAACAGAGCCGTATTCCATATC
Organism: Cepaea hortensis; assembly: GCA_963921405.1. Taxonomy (NCBI): domain Eukaryota; kingdom Metazoa; phylum Mollusca; class Gastropoda; order Stylommatophora; family Helicidae; genus Cepaea; species Cepaea hortensis. Next base: position 55,332,580 of record OY992884.1, read on the forward strand.
ATGAAGCAACTATGCAATCACTCACCTACACCAAATATACCCATCAAAGACAAACAAGGCAATCAATTGCTTCAAAAGCAACAATGGGCAGAACATTTCAAAGAAATATTAAATAGACCGCAGCCTGACACTGTTCCGAACCTGGATGGAGAAATTACTATGCCCCCACTAGATGCCTCCTGCGAGTCATTCACCATGGAAGAGATTAAAGCAGCCATCAAAAAATTGAAGAACAACAAAGCTGTTGGTGAAGATGAAATCTCAGGAGAAATGCTCAAAGCAGCAGATGAGAACACCTTACAACGTTTGTTACAGCTGATCAATGAAATCTGGCAAAGCGAATCCCCACCACAACAGTGGATAGATGGTGTAATTTTCAAACTGCCTAAAAAGGGCGATATGTCTGATTGCAATAATTGGCGTGGTATCACTCTATTGTCAGTACCAGGAAAACTTTTTTGTAGCATGTTACTTGAGAGATTGAAAAACGCGATAGATGAAAGGCTCAGAGAAGAACAAGCAGGCTTCAGACCAAAACGGTCATGCATAGACCACATTTTCACCCTCAGAATAATCATTGAAGACTCCGTAGAATTCCAGTCAAAATTAATCACCAACTTTGTCGACTTTCAAAAAGCTTTCGACAGTATCCATCGTCCTTCACTTTGGAATCTACTTAACATCTATGGTTTTCCTACCAAATATACCAACGTCATAAAATCTTTCTACAAAGAAACACGTTGCTGCGTAAGAACAGAAACAGGCAACTCTGACTGGTTCTCAGTCGAAACAGGAGTGAAACAGGGTTGTGTCTTATCACCGATGCTTTTTGGAATAGCTATCGACTGGGTCATGTGCAAATGCACAAACAACACAAATATGGGTATCCATTGGGTTGACAAAATTCTAGAAGACCTGGACTTTGCCGACGACATAGTGCTTTTGAGTTCAACACACCCGGATGCCCAAGAGAAAATAAACCACCTCCAAAATGTTTCAGGGCAAATTGGTCTCCAAATTAACACCACAAAAACAAAGACTATTGATCTTACCAACAGTTCAGATGACACCAAATTGAACAACTACGTTCTTGAAAAAGTCAACAGCTTTACATACCTAGGAAGCAAAATGACATCTACAGGGGACTCAACACCAGAAATGTCATCTAGAATCGCACTGGCATCTAATGCCTTCAATAAACTGTCAAACATCTGGAAGTCAAAGACACTCAGCAAACACACAAAACTTAAAATCTTCAACTCTTGTGTGATTCCAGTGTTAACGTATGGATGTGAAAGTTGGAAATCAACGGTAGCTTTAGATAAAAAATTAGACAATTTTGAGAACAAATGTTTTAGAAGACTTCTAAACATCCACTGGACAGACTTCAGAACCAATTCGCAAATAAGACAAGAGACTAAGCAAGATACAGTATCCAATTTCATAAGAAGACGCCGTTGGAACTACATCGGCCATGTACTCAGAATGGACAAGTCAAGACTCCCCTATCAAGCCCTCATATGGTCACCAGTAGGGAAAAGAAAACGGGGAAGACCAAGAGAGACCCTGCGTAGAACCATCATTAGAGAAGGCTCATTCAATGGCCAAGTAAATATCCAAGATCTACAACAGGTAGCAGCGAACCGCCAAGCATGGAGAGACAGGACTTCTGCCCTATGCGCCGCCTTAGGCTCAAGAGGAAAGACTATATCATTTACAGAATGTCGCACTCAACCCCAGCAATTTTTGGCTGTTTGTGATTTCTTGGCAAGTTTACATTCATTAGTTTGCCATTTCTTTCTGAATGACCGACATTTATACCATTTCATAAAAACCAATGCAAGCCGGTCTGCTGCCAAATCATCCACAGTTGTGTTTTGAACACAGGTATGTGGGATTACAAACTGTGCCTGTAACCCCTTCGCCACAGCTTAAAGATGAAATAGAAAATGCAAAGGTCACTCTTGCAAACTAAGTTTATGGTAAAAAAACATTTAGAGTAAAAGACCCTTTTTACATGCCTTGAGGTATATTGCGCATATAGAGCTAGCCCTTATTATTTGTAAGGCTGAAACGGGACTTGTAGGTCAGCATGGCCGAATGGATAAAAACACACGTTCTGAAACATCCGGTGTGCTGATTCTGAGGTAAGGGGTTCAACCTCCACACTGGACAGTTGGACTAAAATACTGTCCTGTCGTCCTTGACTTGGGGACGTAAATTACAAGTACCTCTGAAGTCAGAGTCGGTTCACCCGATGGTGAGGGACACTGTTAATAGGGATAGAGAATCCACATGCAAAATTCAGTCTAGCACTACTAGAAGTAGTGTGTATGAACTACGCTTGAGTTCAAAGTGAGAAAGTGCAAGAAAAAAAAAGGGACTTGATGAGAGATTCGGTCAATATCACACTGGCCACCTTTACTTCCTCAGACATTTCCTGGTGCCAATTTAGGTTACGTCCTCCTGTGAACAGAGGTTATCTGGTAACAGTTTGACATGATACAAATGTGAACCCATGGCCACCATGCTAGTAGACAAGCTTGCTAGCCACTGCTTCATCACAGTTCCCAGGTATATGGTGCTATCCTCATATTTGTAAAGACCACCTGCACTCAATGGGTAATGTAATCAATATCACTCCTCCTGCCTTTTCTTTTACGTGAAATTTCCTGGTACCAATTTTAGACCAATGAAAACAAAAAAACAAATTAGGGGAACTCAATGAGCAAAACAAATGAGGTGTGCATGGTAGACAATAAAAGGAATGCAGTAACTAATGGTAAACTTACTTCCCAGCACCACAAATACATGGAGTGTGATCTAGAAGATGCTTGAAGCGATTTCTGCGCTTGTAGTTCCATACACTTGCAGGTGGTGGATGGCTGGCATCCTACATAACATGAAGTTTTCATTCACTTTATTTGAATAATAAAGATACAAACAATATACTGCACAATTTGTTGCCTGCATATTTAGATGCACCTCAACAGCTGCATACTATAGAAAAACATTCAACAGATATTGAAACTGTAATGAAACCTTTCTATCGAAATACACAAAACACGTTGTCATATGTTTCACTGTCACTGCAGCAGTTTTAATGATGTCTTGTTTGTTTACATAGTTGTGATTTACCCATGTGTATAACAGATACCTCAGTACATCTCATTAACATTTGGTTATGAATAGTAAACAGCATACTGAAAATCTCTTTGTCATCCATATGCCAAAATTCTATCACAAGGCATGTTGAAGATGGCTCCGTACAGGTTGGTAGTTCATTTTATTACCATAGAATTAATCATAGTTTTACTTTTTAAATTATAGTAGTAACAAAAAACATAAATAACTGTAAAAGTTTAAGCATGCAAATAATTGAGATGCTGCAAAATTTGTTTTAAATAATTTTGTTAACAGGTATCTTCCTGTTCAACTCTTCTGGGTTATGATTGGGACATGTAGTAAGCAAAGTAAAAGTAAAGGGCCCCTTTTCATGCCTTAAGTACATGGGGCATATAGCACTATAACCATATTTTTATAGACCGATCGGCACTTAGAGGGTAATGTGGTCAGTATCATGCTCGCCGCCTTTACTTTCCAAGATACTTCCTGGTACCCATTAAGGGCACCCCCCAACAGGGGGAAATATCATGCTTATTACTTTTAAGGCATTGAATTTCTCTTTTGAATAACGACGACACAAACCTATGTATCTAGTTATTTTACTCTACGTTGTGTGACTTCTGCAGTATGTACCTGATGAGATGCAGCGAAATATACCAGGCAATAAATCGTACATTCTATGGTTTGTGTCTTCGTTATTCAAATTCAATACAGGAAAACATTGTTTTGTATTTATCTTTTGTTTACAAATATCTTTTGAGCAATTATTCAAATATTATGCTCTTGATTCTTCTTTAGTCTCCTCTGTTTTTGCAGTATCTTTCCCTTTAGGTGACAATTGCAAACAGATATGGATGTGCAGTGTTATGCTTTTGTTATTTCCTATTTTGCTATGTGTCTGTGATGTGTTTGGGCCGTTACATTTTGTAAGCCTGAATGCATGGAGGAATAGGTGGCGAGGCTTTTTCTCTATTGGCAGATGATGAACGCAGGTGTTGAACTCTTGCTAGATTGTGCTCATGGCATTATCAGCACAGCTAATGTACCCGCTGTTTCTTCCTTATAGTTGTATATAACATTCTACTTGTACCAGCCACTTCTAGACAATCTATATTATATACACTGGTAGTCCAAGTCCGGTTAGCGGGGTAGGGGTATCCCCTATCAAAGGAGATGTAAGAGGCCTCCTTTCCTCCGTTAGTCTACGGGACACCCTTGGGCATGGTGGAGTACCCGTTTAGCCCCCCGATCAGGGTTACGTGAAGCCATGGAAGCAGGTGGTGGATGGAGTGTGAGAGCAGCCGACAGATTGTTGTTGGTTATGGTCTTGCACTCTGCGGCGATAGGCAGATGATCTCATCAGTAGAGACAATGGCTATGGCCACCGACTAGTACAGTCACTGCCCAGAAGGAAAGCAACGGCAAACTACCTTCTGCAAAACTTGCCAAGAAACCATAACAACCATGAAAGAAAACATAATAAGAAAGAGATCTGGTGGCGAGACCCCCAGGCCAGGCAGATCAGATAACACTGGGGAAGAGTGTGACGCAGGGACCAGTACTAGTAATCGTGATGACGGAGTTAATCCTGACTGTGTTACCAAGGAAATTCCCTGTGTCAGACTAAGAAACAGAGTGAGAATGGCAACGTGGAATGTGAGAAGTTTGTATGAGGGAAAGCTTAAAGTAGTGTGTGATGAGATTGAGAGGTTAAACATTCACATTTTAGGAATTAGTGAACATCGCTGGAGCGGCAAGGGACATTTCACAACTGAAAATGGAAGTATTTTCATTTATTCTGGTAGAGATGTCGGAGGCCAGAGTGGAGTGGCATTTTGTTTAGATAAGACAACTGCAAAAGCTTTAATGGGATATAATCCAGTTAGTGATAGAATCCTCACTATTAGACTTAAAGGCCGTCCAAAAAACACAACTCTCATACAGATATATGCACCTACTTCAACAGCAGAGGAGGACGAAATTGAAGATTTTTACAACACACTACAAGACACATTAAATAAGATTGGTCATAATGATATAGCAATAATAATGGGAGATTTTAATGCTAAAGTAGGTGCAGGAAGAGCTGAAAATGAGAGACACATTTTAGGAAAATTTGGATTAGGAAATAGAAATGATGCAGGTGACAAATTAATTGAATTTTGCACAGAAAATGAGTTAACGATAGCCAACACACTTTTTAAACAACATCCAAGAAGACTCTTCACATGGAAGTCTCCAGACAGTTTTACCAAAAATCAGATAGATTATATTTTAATACAAAGAAGATGGAGATCAAGCATAACATCTGCAAAAACCCTACGAAGTGCAGACTGTGATACAGATCATCAGTTATTAGAAGCAGATCTGAAATTAAAACTCAAAAAGCTTACCCGAGGACCAAGGCCACTTCGTTTTGATCTCACACAAATACCGGACGCATACAACATAGAAGTTAGGAATCGCTTTGGGGTCTTGATGTCTGTACAAGAAGAAATGACACCTGATGAACTGGCAGTACAAGCTAGAGATATCTTGATAACTGCAGCCAAAGATTTCATTCCGACCAAGAAAACGCAACGTAAGCCATGGATTACATCAGACACGTTAGAATTAATAAAACAACGAAGGGAGCTGAAACAGAAAGGAGATGAATCCGATAGCAGGATGAAGTATAAATCTTTAACTCGAGAAATAAGAAAGAACACAAGAAAGGACAAAAATCAATATATACAAGATAGCTGTACCAGAATAGAGCAATATCATGAGGCTGGAAGAGATTATGAAATGTTCAAGGAAATGAAGTTATTGACAAGAAATGTTCAACCTCAATTGAATGTTATCTGTGACAAGATGGGAAATACCTTAACAGAATCTAGACAAATTCTAGAAAGATGGCAGGAGTACTGCAGTGGAATGTATGATATGAGTGACAGTGAGGATATGAATGAGATACATGAGCCAATGACAGCAGAGACAGAACCTGAACCCTCATTAGATGAAATTGCTTGGGCTATAAGGAACCTGAAGAATGGTAAATCACCTGGATGTGATGAGATACCAGCTGAACTAATTAAAGCAGGAGGAGAAGAAAGCATACACATATATCATGCATTATGTACAAAGATTTGGAAATATGGTATATGGCCAAAAGATTGGAAGAGAACTATCTTCATTCCAATACCAAAAAAGGGCAACCTGAAATTATGCACCAACTATAGAACTGTTGCCCTGATAAGTCATGCAAGTAAAATTCTACTAAAAGTCATAATGCGACGACTTAGTAAGAAAATGGAAGAAGAGATTAACGTAGTTCAAGCTGGATTTAGACAAGGAAGAGGAACAAGAGATCACATATTCAACATGCGTTTAATAATAGAGAAGTGCAGAGAATTTAATGTAAACCTATTCTCATGTTTTGTGGATTATTCAAAGGCATTTGACTGTGTACAGCATCAGAAACTTTGGGAAATCATGAGAAATATGGGCTTTCCTTCACATGTAGTACATCTCATAAAAATGCTATATCTAGACCAACAAGCAGCAGTTAGAATAGATGGCGAGACATCAGATTGGTTTGACATCAAGCAAGGAGTCCGTCAGGGCTGCGTGCTGTCACCCTATTTGTTTAACCTGTATGCCGAAAATATAATGAGAAATGTAAGAGATGATATAAACAGGGAGCCATATGATGCCCTAAATATCGGCGGTCATGACATACCAGAGATTCGATATGCTGATGATACAGTATTACTATCCACAACACAGAATGGCATAGAAAACCTAATAGCCTCAACACAATTGAATAGTGAAAATCACAACTTATATCTTAACATAGCAAAAACTAAGATAATGCATACAGATAAAACTACTATGGAGAAAGAAATATACATTAATGGGAGAAAATTGGAGGTGGTGGAAAATTTTGAATATCTTGGGTCATTGATTACGAATAATGGTGACACAATGAAAGAAATAAAACGGCGACTATCCATTGCTCTTCAAAGACTAAAACAGATGAATAAATTATGGTGTGGGACAGACAGAACTACAAAAATTAGATTTTTAAGAGCATGCATCTTTCCCATTGCAACATACGCCTGTGAGACATGGACACTTACTAAACAAGCTGAACAGCGCATACATGCCTTTGAATATAAATGTTATAGACGAGTTCTAAGAATATCTTGGGTAAAGAAAAGAACAAATGCATCCATACTTCAAGAGTTGAATATTGAGGAGGTATGGCTATTAAAGACGATAAAACAAAGAAAATTGAAGTATTTTGGTCACTTGAAACGTCACGACAGTTTGGAGAGAACAATAATGGAAGGGTATATGCCTGGGAAGAGAGGAAGAGGAAGGCCAAAGAGAAGATGGGTGCAGGATGTGGCGGATGATCTCCAGATGGGTGTATCAGACGCGGGACATCTTGCTTGTGATCGAGAAGTTTTCCGGAGGGTTGTTATGGGAGCGAGGTTCTGTAAAGGACATGCTACTGAATGAATGAATGGTAGTCCAAGTAATGACCATAGGGGACCGTAACATCAATAACATCAGATATGAGGATGATATAGTATTGATTGCAGACAATGAGCAGGATCTGCAACATTTAAGGTTTGTTGCACACAGTGAAAAACTAGTGTTAGAATTAAATTGCAAGAATACACATATTATGGTCGTCACTAGGAAGAAAGAAATACAACAATGTTATGTACAGGTAAATGAGAATATTCTTAAACAAGTGAATTGGTACAACTATCTCGGAACAGTCATAACATCTGATGGGAGATGCCTTGAAGAGATTAGAGCTAGAATTGTCATGGCAAAGCTAGCTTTTTGCAAGATGGAAAACATACTGACTAATAAAAAGATGTCAATTGCAATGAGAAAAAAGAGTGTTGAAGTGCTACATAGAACCTGTACTTTTGTAATGATGTGAAGCGTGGATAATTAACAGACAAGCTAAAAAACATCTAATGGCTGTGGAGATTTAGTTTCTGAGGAAAAGCAAAGAATACCATGGATAGACAGAAAAACCATTGACCAAGTCCTACAAAAACAATAAAAACTGTAAACCAATTAGAGAAATTAGACGTAGATAGTCATAATTCTTTGGACACATTATGAGAAGAAATACATTGGAGAACTTGGTGACAACTGGCAAGATTGAGGGGAAAAGAGCATCGGCATGGCACATGATGATGATGAGCCCAAGGTATTCACAACATTTGTCTCATGAACCACATCTCCATTGCCTCCATGCTCTTCTTAATTTGTTCATTTATGTTCTATGATTCACTGCCATACAGAAAAACAGGTTCTATATAACATTCCAGTACTCTCTTTCTGACTGATAGTGACTTACTGCATAAGATTGTTTTCATTTTCTGAAATGCAGCTTTTACTTGACCTATTCTATTCTCTTTCATACATCTTCCATCTGATGTTATGATTGCCCGTAGGTATTTAAATTTATTAACTTGATTAATAATTTTCCCTTCTATTGCTATATTACATTTTGGTGTTGACTTGTCCTTTGATATAAGCATTGTTTCTGTATTCTTGATACAACCATTGTTTCTGTATTCTTGATATAACCATGTTTCTGTATTCCTTGTATAACAATTGTTTTTGTATTCTTTATATAACCATTGTTTCTGTATTCTTGATATTCAAGGAAAGTCCTATTTTAACCCACTCAATTTCTACAATTTCCAACAGTGACTATGAGTCTTTAGTGTCTTCACCTATCAATAATCCCAGGTAGTGAAAAAAAAATCCTCACCTAATTGGGGAATCAAACACAAGACTACTGGGCAAGCTGAAAATGAATCTCAAGTACTGGATTTGAACACTTTGCTGGTTCATGTGCCGGGAGAGGGGAAGCAAAGCTTTTCAACTAGTTCCTGTGGAGATGATACTTCTGTACTGGGTCGGGAGTAGCCTCTATTCCAGCCTCATCTGGACATATGCTAGTCCTTTTCAGCACTCATATGCCTTGATCATCAATGCCGCAGGCTGAAGAGTTACAACTCAAGTCATCCAGAGACATTCCAAGTAACCAGTCTACTATAAGATATACTAAAAATGTAATGTAACAATACATAATTTGTACTTACTACTGAAATTTTGTTTGAATGTTTTCTTCTAAATGTAGGCCCAGATGTCTCTTTGGTAAATGTTGGCTGAGTGAGTGCAAACAGAACATCCTTAGGTATAAAGTCATTCTGTGTAGATAGGGACAATTGTTTTGTCTTGTCAATGCTGAAACTTGACGACCGAAGTTCTGGAAGCATATCTGACACTGAGAAGAAGAATTAAAACTTTTGTGACTGCTCATACACATACTCTTCTTAAATTAATGTTATGGCTTTCCCTTGACTTTCACACAAGAATTTCATATGCTAAATATTATATTGTGGATAGCTAACCACTTTGTCCACAAGATAATAGCTTAACAATTTTGTCTATGAGACAATGGATTAACCACTTTGTCTGTAAGGCAATGAGTTAACCACTTTATCTTTATGACAATGGATTAACCATATTACTATCAATAAATATGTAGATAAATATTTCCGAACTTTTTCTTGAACTGCCAAACCTTGATTGGAGGGATTTTAAGCTGTGGCTTTCAGTTTTACAAGAATTTGTTATCGAACAGTAACATGATATCACTCAACATGTACAAATCCTGGCTTAGTAGAAGTCTCAGATAGTGCCATATAAATTCTGTGTGCACTTTGCACTCATTAAAAATAATTGAACTCATATGTGTATTATCTCATCCAACAAGTTTAATGATGCTTAAAGCTTCAACTGGTTATGCATGCAGCTACTCTACCCTGTTTCATGTTTCTTTCTGACAGTGCCTTCTTCTTCTTTCGTTCGCTTGAAATATGTCTATAACTGCAATGCTGTCTCTTGTATGAATTGAACTGTCTTTTTCAGTTCACACAGCGGTCCATAGAGTTTATATTATTTTAAGTCTTTGTTTAGTATGGCCAGCCGTTCTATTCTCATGTCCCCTGGCTCCACAGGACATCTGAAAAGGACCTCCAGTAGTTGAGGTTGGACCCTTTCGAGACATAGGGCCCGGCACTGCACCTGCCTGGGGGTCCAAAGCAGGGCGAGCACTATAACTTTTAGCAACAGTCGACATATTCCATTTTGCGTAATTGCGTGGCATCCTGATTTCTGTGGTGTGCCTCCTGGCTGGTTGCCTCCGTCTTCAGCACCTTTCCTTTGCTAGAGCAGACTGTGGTCTCACTCGAGTTTAGATGTGTACACACGCACACACGTGTCTGCACATGCATGTATGTGTATACACATCTAGAGTACACTGGTTATTTTACGGCGCCAGATACTCGCCGTCGCCCCTTCTCCTGTTAGTAGAAACAGTTCCGCCATGTGAAGGCCAGGAGTTGGACTTTTGCTGCATAGGTTATGTATTCACGAGCCATTGGGGTATTTAAGCAATGTTGGGCGCTCACCCCAACACTGAGCCCCGGCTACATACAGCAACATTTGGAACCTCTGACAGTGCCAAAATGGATCCCAGATTTCATCAATCATAGTAGCTTGTGGGCATAAACATTATAAAGTGTTGAATTCAAATCCAGTTTAGGACAATACTTTCATAAAAATCCAATGGTGTCATACATCACCCTGAATTTAAACACAGAAGCCACAAACAATATATTGCAGGATTTCTTGCCTGGCATATTTCGCTACATCTTGTCAGGTGCATAAGGCAAAGTTAAATATCATATAAAGCGAATAAACGAACAATACTTTCGCTGAAATACTAGGTAATAGTTACTGATATTGTTTGAATGTGGAGTTTGTTATCCCCACGATAATCAAAAGGAAATCCTATGGTTTGTAAAGAAATGGCTGGAATCGTCTAATCGATGATGCCTCAAAATATTTGAACAATCGATTATTGTTTTTTAAATACAGTATATGAAATGCCTTTTCTTTGTTAACTCTATGATTGTTAATAAGAAATGTAATATATAAATCTGTGGGATAACATACTCTCCTTGCATCCATCAAGCAAGATTATAGCTCAACAAACAAAGATGGCAGTTCTCCTGCAGGAGTTGGTTTTGTTATTGTTATCCCAGTGTTGCTAAATTTCGAAGGCAGTTCTCAAAATCAAACAGAAAAGAATTCAAAATAATAAAAAGGATATCAGAAGTATTTAAACACATACGTCATAAATAAAATATTGCAGGTTCTTGCCTGGCATATTTTGCTGCATCTCGTCAGGTGTATACTGCAGAATAATATATTATATGAAGTATAGTAAAGCCACATGGCATGGACTATAAGAAGAAGCAAGTGCTATTTGTACTTAACAATGTTGTATGGCATAGAAGCATGGACAACGAACAAGCAATTATAAAATGAAATGATGCCTCTATAAATGTTGATATATGAAGAGTAATTTCCATTTTATGGAAACAAAATCAAAGAAATGTAGAAGTCCCAGAGAGGCTACAGGTTAGAATAGATTTATGAAAGACATAAAAATATGAGAAATAAAGTATTTGATCACGATTAAAAAAATATATCACTTTTATTAAAACCATTCTTGAGGTCATGGTTGAAGGCAGGCATGCAAGTGGCAGACATAGTTGCAGGTAGGAAGATAACATCAAGAGATGGATGAACAGTGGTCTGTTAAACAGAGCAAGAGACATAAAATGTTTGAGATGCATTGCAGTCAACCCTTAATATGATGATAGCACATGGCTGATTGTTAGATAATATTTTAAAGACAGAATGTAGTTCAAGATTATACTAACCTCAGATATAAGCCAATGGAAAATGTGTATCCTAAAATATTAGTTGATCACGCACCAGGTTTTAAAAAACTGTATAATATACTATGATGATAATACACAGCAAACTATAGTTAATGTGTTGAAGGTTAGAACCTTTGATTCACGTAGGCTGTTTTAGAATGTGTATGCCTTCTGCTATTTCTGTAGCGAAGAGAAAAAGAAACTTTGAACCCTTTTGAACAAAAGGTCAAAGGAAAGTACAATGAAGAAGTAAATGTGTGCATTACTAATCTAAAAATTAACAACACAGACATATCTTCATTTTTATCCATCAGAGATCCTTGTATTTATTAATAAATCTTAGGCAAATTCCGAAATGTTGAAAAAAATCATCTTGATAGACAACAATACATATGTGTTAGTTGTTTCAGCAGGGGGCTTCCCATGTTCACTAAGTGATTATGTTTGACCCATTCACAATGATAAAAAGAGCTAAGAAATTTGTACCAATGTGAACTTTGATAGAGATCAGTTATTTGCAAAGATAGGGTTTTGTGTTAAATAGATGGTTTAGTTATTTCACTACCCCTTTTTTCAATGTATACTATATATTTGATTGTGTAAAGATTAGGACCATATTGAAAATTATTATGCTAATTTTAAAAATCATTGTATATTTTAACAGTATTTAGTAATATATTTTTCATGGCCTAATTTGTATTAATGTTCAAGCCAATCCAATGTCAATGTGTGCTATATCTAGTATTTATAGAATCAAAATTACATTTGGTATTCTTTTCTTCTTCTACCTTTCATCTCCCGATGAAGCATACTCTCAACCAACTCATGTCAAACCCTTTGTAGACTTGTCCTTGATTAGTTTAGTTAGATTTTGCAACAAAGTTTTCTATGGGATGAGATAGTCAGTCTCATACCAATCCTTCTTTGTTGTCTCTTATAAAATGCGTGATAGGTTACAGTGTTAGTGTTCTCTGTTTCTCTTTTAGGCATTGGCAACATCTGGGTGGCATCTTCTGTTGTGTACTTTAAAATATTTGTCTTTTTAAGCATTTAAATTGCATAAGAGAGATAACCTTTACGAATTGGAACAGATGAGTAACAAAGATGAGAAATGATAACATGCGTATGTCATGTGGCAACATACAGTAGTGAAACTTTGAATATAAGTGCATAAAAAAGTGCTAACTATCCACTGGATGGAAAAGAGAACAAATAGATCTATCTATCAAGAAAGAAGTATTCAGGGAGATTGGTTATTGCAACAAATAAAACTGAGGAAACTGAAATATTTTGGAGCTAAGATCAAGATATAGTATCTGCATTTGATCTTGCCAGGGCCACCAGCAGACGCGGTCATCTGAATGACACATGGGGACATGGGGGCGGCTCTGGTCCCTGGGGGTACCGCATGCCCTTAACAAATTAAAAAAAAAAACAGATCAAGATCTGACCAGAGTGCATGGGCGGTCATCCAAACTAACAAACACGAATCAATGACCATTAACTCTGGCAGACGGGCCTTGGTGGATCACAATGGGTTGAAAGGCACACAGTGGGACTTTGTAAAGAGGCCTTTAAAAAAATCAACTTTTTGGCTAAGACCAGCAGAGGTGGTCATCTGAATGACATACAGGGACATGGAACCTCATGGGACAGCTCTGGCCCCTGGGGAACTGCGAGCCTTTATTTAAAAAAAAAAAACAGAAACATGGATGTCTGGAAAAGTAATTATGGAGGTAGTTGAACAAGGGAAATGGAAAAAGAAGACCTTTTCATGATGGATTCAAGATTTGATAGGTAATTTGTACATGACAGTAACAGAGGCAAGATATCTGACTAATAAAAAGATATTTTGAAATTGAAATACTGTTGTTGTTATGGGGGAGAAGTTCTGCACAGGGCGGCATATTGGATAAAAATAAAGTCTTAAAAGTCAAGGGTATCGACTTCATTGCCCCGGGCTTTATCCCATATGGTTCGATGTCTTTCAACAGGACAGCCTGCCAAAAGCGCTGCACAAAGCACGGACTCCATAGCTCCACCGATTACCCCCAAGGGTCTCCAAGAAAATTGCACTCATGAACCGAAAGACATAGCCCAGAATCGAACCCATAACTTTCAGAGAATGAGGCAGACAGCTTGATCACTTCGCCATGGAGATTCCCTGATTAATGATTAGGGTTATTGGACTATTATTGGAGTATTGGATGATGATGGGGAGTGAGGCTGGGTAAAGTAAAGTAAAGCTAAAAGTCTACTAGCACTAGTTCAGCTAACTAAATAATTTTATAAACTAACTTTAGCTAGTAAAGTTGTAGGACTATTTAACAAAGTTAATATATTTCTTTACAGAATTGTATTCATTTTGTGCTCTTCTTTATTTTAATTGTTCACTAAATCACCAATCCGATGAAGAAACTGTGGGCGGTGCTGTGTTTAATCTCGCAGGATTTGTTATATATCTAGTGTTGTTTATTCGCCATTAACTCTATTTCTTTGATCCAGGTATGGACACATATATTATCGTAATTTGGTATATTATCCAGTTATGGACACATTTGTTATCCTATTTTGGTATATTTTCTCCTAAACTACTTCGTGTTTCGTGAAATGGTCCAGACTGGCTTCATAATGTTGTCATAGACAACGGAAGCGGAAATGTAAATCCAAACCTATGTCGCTTGTTAGTAACACAGTACAAACTGCTTTTCTACTGCTAGCGAGGAAAAGCACATTGTTTACGTGGGATGAGATGGCATCGTCAGAGATTCAACGGTTTCTAGAGGAATATCCTTCTTTGAAGTACGATAAAGAAAAGCAGAAAGTAAGGAATGAGTTCCATCCATCATGTATCATGTCGATAAGCGTGGGCGGTAATGTTTCGCCATCTCACTCGATCACCAGAGTCATGGATCAGCTCCGTGTTTCTCTCGACCACGCCATGTGGTCAAGCCATCCAGGTATTTACTTCTCTGTCTTCCTCTTGGTCTCTTCCCTTCGATCTTGCCAGTTGTCACCACGTTCTCCAATTCATTTCTTCTCATAACGTGCCCAAAATTTTTGACTGTCTACGCCTTCTAATGTCTCTAATCAGTTTAGGATCTTCATTTGTTTCTCGAAGTTGAAGGACTTGTTCATTGGTTTTTCTGTCTGTCATTGAGATATTCTTAGCAGGTTCGATCATGATTTTAAATTTGAGTATTTACTAATGAGACCACGACAGATAGAAAGGCCTTGAAAAACAAAATCTAATGGTACCTCAATTATGCTTGGATGTCATGTCAATTCTGAGTGGAGATATATATTCACATCCGAGTGTCAAAATCTCGATACAGATTTCACCATACTAATCATAATTTGAGACTAGAAAAATTGGGTCCATTGTTATCGCCACTTCTGTTCCAACATGATTGTCTGAGAAGGCCACTGACGGATATTAAATCTGACATCATCCATATATTCCATCATGATAAATGAAAAAATAACAGTACAAGTATTGAAGTTTACAAATAATTTATTAATAATCTTTAGACTTGTATTTTCTTTAACTTTAGTAGTTCAAATTGCACGTTTCCCCGGGAAGGCTAACCCGGTCAACAAATGCCCACAGTAGACGGATGTGTCGGCCTAACGGCGCAAGAATGCAGCTCTGCCGTAAACAGGCACAACGCAATCACATCCGAAAAAAACAACTCAGGATGAACGCAGAAGAAGAAGAAGAAATTGCATGTTTGAGCGCTAAAATTTTCTGCTGCTGGCAACCACCATCTTGGAGTTCCATCCACAAAGACCTCGTAGAAATATATTTTTTTACGACATACAACCAATCGCTGTTCACGGAATATTAGGCTAATCTTTTCTGCTTAACTTAAGGTGACGTCTGCTATTGTCACGTGATATTTGAATGAATGAATGACGTTGTAAGAATGAATGGACTTTACAGCAGCCATTTTGGTGACACAATGGAACAGGCTGGGGTGACGCCGTATATCAACTTCCGTTTTCAGTTCGGGTAATGGCACGATCGAACTGCCTATTCCCGGGAAGGTTAACCCGGTCAACAAATGCCCGCAGAAGTCGGATGTGTCGGCCTAACGGCGCAAGAACGCAGCTCTGCTGTAAACAGGCACAACGCAATCACATCCGAAAAAAAACTCCGGATGAACGAAGAAGAACTGCCTATTCTTTGCATTTTTCTCAGAAACCTGGAACCACATTTCCACAACCATCAGATGTTTTTCAGCTTGTCTGCTCATTGTCCACGCTTCACATCCATACAAAAGTATACGTTCTATGTAGCACTTCAACACTCTTTTTCTCATTTCAATAGATATCTGTTTATTGGTCAGTATGTTTTTCATCTTGCAAAAGGCTACCTTCGCAGTGGCAAAATTCTTGTTCTAATCTCTTCAAGGCATCTCTTATCAGATGTCATGACTGTTGCGAGATAACTGTACCGATTTGCTTGTTTAAGAATATGCCCATTTACTTGTATTTCCTTCTTCCCAGTGACGACTATAATCTGTCTTGTTACAATTCAATTCTAACCCTAGTTGTTCACTGTGCGCAACAACCACATCTACTAAATGTTGCAGTTCCCGTTTATTGTCTGCAATCAAGTCTGTATCATCTGCATATCTAATGTTATTGATGTATCGTCCCCCATGATGATTCCTTCCATACCTTCTATATTTCTGAAAATATGTTCACTGTACAGGGAAAAAAGATCTGGAGACATTACACATCCCTGTCTCACACCTCTCTTAATGGGCTGATATTGACCTACTTCATTATCAATTCTTATGGCAGTTTTTTGTTTCCAATGTATGTTTTTTTTTACAAGTCTAAGGTCTTTTCCATCAATTTGTAGATCTTCAAGCATCCTTATCATGTCGACATGTTTCACTTTGAAAGCCTTTATGTAAGGAATGAGTTAATTAGTCGTAAAATATTAAAAGCCAACAAACTATTATTACATATTATTTTTATGATACTGTTAATGAAATTTAAAATTCATCGCCATTTGTTTGTGCCCTGCAAACGTTGGAAGCTGAAACATCATTTGGTTATTTTACTAAATTAGTAAATTGTTAGAATGTGAATGTGTTTGTTCACTTGTCATTTGTAATATATATATATATATTAGTTAGTCACAGTTCCAACTTCACAGCAATGGGTCGTCCCCATTATGCTCCATTCCTGTGCCAGTGAATATCACACAAAACGCTCCCCACTGCCCAATGTGAAAAGTGGAAAAGACAGGAGTCTCAACAAACAACAGCCCGCACAGATACACTGTGCATAATACCGCCACCAGAATGTCAACACACCAGTCCCCTACGAAACACCCTGTTCATCTCTGTTGGAATCGGCTGTCATTTTCCAATCTGAATGTTTCCTAGATGTTGCACCCACACAGTCCATGAAAATACAGTTCATCGCTGATGGCAGTGGCAGTCAACCAGAAGCCCAGCAGCCACGCATTTCTGCATAAGGCAAAAACCGGTCAACTCTGGGACATAGCCACCTGCCATCACTCTGAACATGCAGTCACGTTCCAAAAAACCTCAGGCAGATTCAAAAGCATTTCACACGAAACTCACAGCTCACAGTGTCGCGCCACGCACTCACTCAGTAGCAGGGCGACGGAACCATCAAGCCTCCTTAGTCGCCTCTTACGACATGCGTGGTAGGCTACAGTGTTGCTATTCTTTGCTTCCCTTATGGGCCCCGGCAATACACGGGAGATATATATAGGTACAATAATCGTGTTTTTCAAATTGAGTATGTACTAATGAGACCACCACAGATACATAGGCCTTGAGAAACCAAGTCAGACTGTACCTCAGTGATGCCTGTATGTCATTTCTAAGCGGAGATATTCACATTTGAGCATCAGGATCTTGAACAAAATTTTTTTCTGAATTTTGCAACTGCACAACTCTTCCTTTGTGTCCAAATATCTCCAAGGCCTATGTAGCTGTAGTGGTATTAGTAAATACCCAATCTGAAAAACATAATCAAAGTAATGCGACAGTAACATTAAAAAATTTAGTCTTAAAAAAATTATCAGCCATGATGTCGTCATCCAAGATCCGTCTCAAACGGATCTTTCAACTTGTATTCTCTCTCCTGGAAGCTTTTTTTTTTTTTTTTTTTTTTTGCATTTCCTTTACAGGACATCGCTGGCAATACCAGCATCTTTCAGCTGTATGTTGATTTCTTGGCAAGATTAAGCTCAGTAGTTTGCCATTGCTTTCTGAGCGGCCGGCTCACATACCCCGTAAGTTACCGATGCGATTCGAACCACTGCTGATTCTCACCGTCATCACGTTACCTGCGAGATTACAGAGAAAAGTCATAACCTCTAAGCCACGAAGCTGGGAAGCTTAATTGTAAAAAAATAGTACAAGTATTCAAATAAATTATTAATAATCTTTAAACTTGTATTCTCTTTCTGGGAAGGTTAACCCGGTCAACAAATGCCCGCAGAAGTTGGATGTGTCGGCCTAATGGCACAAGAACGCAGCTCTGCTGTAAACATGCACAAGGCAATCACGTCCAAAAAAATTATCCGGATGAACGCAGAAGAAGAAGAAGTATTCTCTTTAACTTGAATAGTTCAGATTGCACGTTTTGGGGTTAAAAAGTATGCATGGCCTAGTGCGATCGATATTCGTGGAGCCGCCATCTTGTATTTCCATTCACAAAGACAAAACATCTCCGCATTTTTTTTAAACCACATATAGAGCGATATAAGTGATGAAACTCTGAATATATGTAAAAATCAATGCAGAATTTAAATATCCATCTAAAAATATGTTAAAATTAAGTAAACAAGCTCTAGAAAATAAAATTACTTACCATGTGGCAAATAATTAAATTTATTTAAAAGCCATGATAATTTCAACCAATCCCTATGCACTGAATATTAGATGGACCTATTCTACAGAAACTAAGATTGCATTTGTTGTTACGTGATATTTGAATGAATGAATGATGTCAAAAGCATTCATGGTCATTTCATAGCCACTTTTGGGGACCCAATGGATCCTTCTGTGCAGGCGCAGTTTCCGGTTTTGGCTTGGGTTGCGGGTGAAAATGCTAATATTAATATATGTGTGTGTGTGTGATCTCTTTTTTAAGCTCTTTTAATCTATTTTCAGAAGAGTTAAAATTTAAAACATTTGTCCCAGGCTGCTTCTTCAGTTTAATACTGTTTTATTGCACATTCTCAGATCACATGCGACCTCACCAAGCATGAAATGCCAGCTACTGTGGCTGCGGTTGAAAGCTATGTAAAAGGGAGGAAATTCAAAAATGCTGTCAAGAAAGGCACCTACAATTACGAGCAACACAAGCCCCACATCATTCCTAGCAACAAGAAACGGCATTTGTAAGTAAACAATACAAATTGCCAATAATGTCTTTTTTTCGTAGAGCAGTGTGGTGGTAAAAATGTCACAGCAGAGCAAGCACAACAGGAGGCTTCCAGTTATCAGAAGAGCCATCTATTCCCACCCTCATTGAATGTTTCCACCCCTTTTATCTTCCTTACACTTTCAGGGAATGGGCACGTTGGAGTCATGATTCCCAGGCATTTTTCTCTTGTTGTTTGCTCGCACATTCAGTTAGTATTTCTAACTAGATCAGACATCTTGAAGTAAAATCTTCTAGCAAATTTGTTTATTAATTTGAGTGTTTTTGTGTTTGTTTGTTTGCTAGATTTTGATAAAGATATTCTAAAATTTCCAGAAGCAAAATACCTAAACACCTGTCATGGTGCATGAAAGAGGTATACTATTAATTAAAGACTGCCCAACAGAAGTCAGTTATCCGAACATCCAGGAACTTTTTTTCTGGCAGCAGGTAGAAGAATATGTGAAGAACTTATGGTTCTACTGGTGGGAAGAAATTGATCAAATAGCGACAGATCTTATAACTGTACTAAATATAATTTTAAAGTGACCTTGTTTACTAGGTTATCCACTTTATTATAATGTTAAACAAAGAAGCCTTAGGATAATGGACTCTCCAGTGCTGAGCTGCTCTGTCTTATGTTTGGTCAGTTTTAGTCTACATTGTCATTTCATTGCAATCATCATAAATGAAATTGTAATTACTACATTTAGCCATTGCTGCCGTCTGCCAGGAGGGGTTTTCAGGGTGGAGAATAAGGCATCCTGCCCACACAATCACATCCAGCATGCATAATGAGAGTTTTATTTCACATAAGATATACACACATCCTTTGCCATATCATGACATGAAGGGGGTGTTCATACCTTTGTTCTTGTTATTGATCAGCATTTTCAGGTTTCCATCTTGATTTTATGATGTCTTTTGGACCACTTTTTCAACCGGTAGGGACCAGATGAAATGAGACACAAATCTGCTGCATTGTAGGTAGACTGGAGACGCAAAGACTAGGGAAAGCAAACCCCAGAAATGGTGTTGTTTTTTTTAGGCCACATGTACTGAATCACATGCTGACAAAACTGCAATGTAACTTTTTTTTTTTTTAAATTTACATTCACCCGCTTTGAACTCAAGCGTAATTCTAACAAGTGCTCCTATTTCTATTGCCCTGGGCTGATTTCTGCATGTGGATTAGCTTTCCCTATTACCAGTGTCCCTCACCATCAGGTGAACCCACTCCAACATCTCAGGTACTTGTAATATGCATCCCCTAGTCATTTGATGATAATGAAGATTCCTTGTAGGAATTGATCCTCCAGATAATAGTTGCAGTCCAATGGAAGATGGGCAGAATGGAGAACATTAAGGAATTGACAAGCTAAAGTGTTTTCATCCATGTGTTTTGCTGGAGATAATGGAAAGGGGCTTTTACTGGAGATAATGGAAAGGGGTTTACAAGCAAGAAGGTTGCCTTTATTGTACTGGGTTTTTTCCAACTTGGTTCAGTCTCTTTCCGCAGAGAGGCCTGATGAAAGGATTCCACATAGAGGCCTGCTGAAAGGGTCCCACAGAGAGGCCTGCTGAAAGGGTCCCACAGAGAGGCCTGGTGAAAGGGTCCCACAGAGAGGCCTGGTGAAAGGGTCCCACAGAGAGGCCTGCTGGAGGGGTTCCACAGAGAGGCCTGCTGGAGGGGTTCCACAGAGGCCTGATGAAAGGATTCCACAGAGAGGCCTGCTGGAGGGGTTCCACAGAGAGGCCTGATGAAAGGATTCCACAGAGAGGCCTGCTGGAGGGGTTCCACAGAGAGGCCTGATGAAAGGATTCCACAGAGAGGCCTGGTGAAAGGGTCCCACAGAGAGGCCTGCTGGAAGGGTCCCACAGAGAGGCCTGATGAAAGGATTCCACAGAGAGGCCTGATGAAAGGATTCCACAGAGAGGCCTGCTGGAGGGGTTCCACAGAGAGGCCTGATGAAAGGATTCCACAGAGAGGCCTGGTGAAAGGGTCCCACAGAGAGGCCTGCTGGAAGGGTCCCACAGAGAGGCCTGCTGGAGGGGTTCCACAGAGAGGCCTGCTGGAGGGGTCCCACAGAGAGGCCTGCTGAAAGGATTCCACAGAGAGGCCTGCTGAAAGGATTCCACAGAGAGGCCTGCTGAAAGGATTCCACAGAGAGGCCTGCTGGAGGGGTTCCACAGAGAGGTCTGCTGAAAGGGTCCCACAGAGGCCTGCTGGAGGGGTTCCACAGAGAGGCCTGATGAAAGGATTCCACAGAGAGGCCTGCTGGAGGGGTTCCACAGAGAGGCCTGCTGGAGGGGTTCCACAGAGAGGCCTGCTGGAGGGGTTCCACAGAGAGGCCTGCTGGAGGGGTTCCACAGAGAGGCCTGCTGGAGGGGTTCCACAGAGAGGCCTGCTGAAAGGGTCCCACAGAGGCCTGCTGGAGGGGTTCCACAGAGAGGCCTGATGAAAGGATTCCACAGAGAGGCCTGCTGGAGGGGTTCCACAGAGAGGCCTGCTGGAGGGGTTCCACAGAGAGGCCTGATGAAAGGATTCCACAGAGAGGCCTGCTGGAGGGGTTCCACAG
Source organism: Cepaea hortensis (assembly GCA_963921405.1). Lineage (NCBI taxonomy): Eukaryota > Metazoa > Mollusca > Gastropoda > Stylommatophora > Helicidae > Cepaea > Cepaea hortensis. Next base: position 55,354,520 of record OY992884.1, read on the forward strand.
AGAGGCCTGCTGAAAGGGTCCCACAGAGGCCTGCTGGAGGGGTTCCACAGAGAGGCCTGATGAAAGGATTCCACAGAGAGGCCTGCTGGAGGGGTTCCACAGAGAGGCCTGCTGGAGGGGTTCCACAGAGAGGCCTGATGAAAGGATTCCACAGAGAGGCCTGCTGGAGGGGTTCCACAGAGAGGCCTGATGAAAGGATTCCACAGAGAGGCCTGGTGAAAGGGTCCCACAGAGAGGCCTGCTGGAGGGGTTCCACAGAGAGGCCTGATGAAAGGATTCCACAGAGAGGCCTGGTGAAAGGGTCCCACAGAGAGGCCTGGTGAAAGGGTCCCACAGAGAGGCCTGCTGGAGGGGTTCCACAGAGAGGCCTGATGAAAGGATTCCACAGAGAGGCCTGCTGGAGGGGTTCCACAGAGAGGCCTGCTGGAGGGGTTCCACAGAGAGGCCTGGTGAAAGGGTCCCACAGAGAGGCCTGCTGGAGGGGTTCCACAGAGAGGCCTGGTGCTTCCACAGAGCACCAACTCTGTAGCTTCAGTGATGGCCTCCCAGAAGTCTCAAAGAAAACCACTTTTGAACCAAAAATCAAGGTCCAGAAACACACCTATGACATTCGGGGCATGAGGCTGGCAGCTTAACTACTTCACCACGGAGACACCCACGGGAAAATAAGAACATAATGAGTACTAATGCATTCTAATGACATCACTATGGGCCACAGAAAGAAAGTTTGGGAAAGGATAAAAAAAAAGATTAAGTCAATTTATTTGAACATTTATTGCATAAGCCATTTCTTTTTAAGACTAAAATATATCTTGTGTGTTGCAGACACGAACTGTTCTGCTCCTTAACCCTGAGACACATAGCCAGGACTCCAGAAGCTGTAGAGAGGCACATAAAAGGAAAGAGATTCAAGAGAGCTCTAGCGAGATGTGAGTTCCTCTTTTCATGTATTTATCATTATGCTTATTTATCCACAGGGACTTCAACCTTTCAGCTCAATGCCAGGTAGTGATACAACCAGCTGTTTCCCATGTATTATTGAAATATTTTGGTCACTTGAAATGTCACGAAAGTTTTGAGAGAATAATAACGGAGGGATATATTCCTGGGAAGAGCGGAAGAGGAAGGCCAAGGAGAAGATGAGTGTAGGATGTGGCAGATGATCTCCATATGGGTGTATCGGACGCAGGACATCTTGCTTATGATCAAGAGGTTTTCTGGAAGGTTGTTATGGGAGTGAGGCTCTGCAAAGGACATGCTACTGAATGAATGAATAAGGGAAGCAAAGACTAGAAACAATGCAGCCTACCATGCATGTCACAAGAGGTGGCTAAGGAGGGTTGGCATGAGACTGCTACCTCTTACTGTAGAAAACTTCAGCTGCAAAATCCAACCAATCATGAACAATGTACAGGGTGTTTACAAAGTCTCACTGCACTACACTTTGTATGTAGAAAAAAAAAATGAAAAATGAAGTACGAGGGGAAGTCAATACGTATGTAGATAAAATTGAAAATGACATGCTAGGGGAAGTCAATAAGTAAGTCACAAATTGCTGTAGAAAAATAACTAAATATGATAACAACTTGAAACCAGTTTATTTTTATACATACATTGTCCCTTTATTTTTCAACATAATTTCCGCCAACATTGATGCACTTATCCCATCGTTTAATCAGTCCTCCCAAACCGGCTGCATAGAACTGCGTGCTCTGTTTTCTAAACCACGTTTTCACTTCACATTCAACTTTGGCGTCATTCGTATCCTTGAGAAAATTTTTCTGCCCAGCTATGCACCGCTTTGTGGGGCAAACATTTGTCAGCATAAGCAGGAAGCATTTCCTTTTGAATGTCCTTTGCCCACAAAAAATGCACAACAGCACATTGCTCTTTGGTTGTACACTCTGTAACTACAGTCGCCATTTTGTTTATGCGCATGTGTGTGAGACACCTAGCGCCACCTGATGAGTTTAGTCAACGGATCAACATCAAGGCACACGGGTGCAACCCATAAGTGCTCCGTTCTTCTCCTACCTCAAACCTGAGTCTGGAGAAACTCAGCTCAGTGCACAAACTCCATAGCACCGGCGAGGATCCTGAAATACTTTGGGTAGATTTTTAACACGAAATTTTGCCCGGGCAGCGCCATTAGGCTACTCTTTTTCGATTTCCAACTGCCAAGAGATTTTTTACGTGCGCAACAATGCACACGGGCATCCGATCTCACTACCCAGAGACCAGGGGAAATTTTTAAGTAAGTAAGTCCGCGTGAAAAAATCCCGGTCCTCACCGGGGCTTGAACCCGGGACCTCCAGCACTCAAGGCGGACACCATACCTCGAGTCCACGCAGCCCCCTGATGAACGGGAATATAAAGTTTGATGTTGCTGTCACCTAATGACACCTGTAGAAAACACCAACTACATTTACCTGCCATCCCACAGAACTGTGTGACTTACTTATTAACTCGCTCGCGTACATGATGTCATAAAAAAGTTCTCCACAGTCCATCATGAAGCAATATGCAGCGAATGGCTGTCATATGTTGGAGTAATTCTTTGCACTCCAAACTGAATGGCGTTATCAAAGGAAGAAAGAATTTTTTTTGGTTGAAGAACAAGTGTTTCTAAATGGCGGTCGATCCACACGGATATAACAACAGACACGTTACAGAAGGTATTTGAAGAGACATGTACAGTCATGTCTTGAAGTCCGTGGTGGACATTTCTAACATCTGTCATAATCAATTGGTACTTTCCAGCTTCCCCAAAAACAGCGTTTCCCCATAGCAGTGACTATTGTAACTAACTGAATGAATTTTGGTAGCAAATATTTTGATGACATCATGTACTTCATTTTTTTTTTCAATTTTGACCTCCATTCAAAGTGTAGTGAGACGTTACAAACACACTGCACAAAGGGCTTGGCCTGAGTTTGATGTGGGCTTGGGAAGAAAGGCAAAAGAAGAAAATACATAAAGCTGTAATGCTGAGGAATCTGAATTACATACCCAAACTGTAGAAGACTAGAAATGGACCGTCATAGTATTATGTCTGTTCTGTGACGTTCTGGTTCTCTTCCAGTCACAATGTGTATTCAAAGCTAATGCACTGTAATTCAAAATGAAAACAGGTATGTGTGGCTCCTGTGAAACAGTTAGAGATAATAAACACAGGCACAGTGTACATACCTTACAACGGACGCAAATGAAAATCGCTGTGTGGACAATAACAATGATGATAAAGTTTATTCATATCCTTTACAGGACGTCGATGGGTGGCGGCGTAGGGGTATCCCCTATCAAAGGAGAAGTAAGGTGCCTCTTTCCCTCCGCTAGCCTATGGGACACCCTTGGGCAAGGTGGAGTACCTGTTTAGCCCACTGATCAGGGTTACGTGAAACCATGGGTGCGGATGGTGGATGAGGTTGAAGAGCAGCCGACAGATAGTTGTGGATTATGGTCTCCAGCTTCACGGCGGTAGGTAGAGGATCTCTTTTTTGAGGAGACAATATCTACAGTCATTGACCAGTATGGTCACTGCTAAGAAGGAAAGCAATGGCAAACTACCTTCTTCACAGGTGCCAAGAACATTATGTTTTGCGATATCACCGATCGAGACAGAAACATGGAGCTGATCCACGACTCTGGTGATCGAGTGAGATGGCAGAACATGACTGCCCACGCTTATCGGCATGGCACATAATGAATGAATGACAGGACGTTGCAGTCAACACCAGGATTTTTTGGCTGCTTGTGATCTCTTGGCAAGTTTACATTCAGTAGTTTGCCATTGCTTTCTGAACGACATGCCATTTTATTAAAAAAAAAACAACACAAGGCAGTCTGCTGCCAAATTGCCTGCAGCTGTGTTTCGAGCTTGGGATTACGAACTGCGTTAGTACCTCTTCGCCACGGAGCCGGCAACAATGGTGATAATAACATAAAAATAAGATTTTAAAAATGTAAGCATATAAGATTAAAATGTTAACATTCAGAGTATTAGTATCAAATGTTATTGGGTCATTGCACATGCTTGGTTTCTCTTATATTAAAAAAAAACAGAACATATGCAGCATACTTTCAATGTTAGATACTAATACTTTTTATGTTTACTTTTTAATTTTTAACTAAATGTTCAAATTTCATGTTTTTGTTTTCACCAACTTGTTTTGTTCCTGATGACGATCACTAAGATCGAAACGTCGATTCGTTGTGTTGTGATGTAATTTATTTTAATCTTATTTTTATATTATTATTATCATTGTTATTTTCCACACTGTAATTTCTGTTTTGCCGGATTTATGTTCATTGTAAGGAATGCATACTGTGTACACCCATAAGTGTTGTATGGATGAAATAATGTATGAAAGAGAGCTCAGGAGGGCCGAATGTCAGATGGGTGCCCCCTGTATGCCTAATTCTTAACCCTTTGAAAATATAGTTTGTTCAATTGTTTTTTTGTTCTCTTTATAGACTCCCATTATATATTTACTAGCAATTGATAGCTATTTATTCTATTAATTAAATTGTGTTATAATGTAATATTATAAAATATTATTAAAAAACTATGATGCCACAACAATTATACTGAAATTGAGGCAATCAAGATAGCAATAGAGAAATTACAAAATACCAGCCATGGTAGACAACCTGTGGTGATATTGACAGATGCAAAATCAGTAATAGAGGCACTCCTCTTCTGGGAAATTACCAGTTCTAAGGACATTACTTTCTGAACTTAGCAGTCAGCATAAGGTCACCATACATTGGATACCATCCCACTGTGGAGTACCCAGAAATGACAGAGCTGATCGATTGGCTAAGGAAGGAGCAAAAGAAGAACAACCTGATGTGCCCATTACATTCCACCAAATGAAAAGAATGATCAAATCAGTCAGAAAGCCACCAAACCCTACTCAAGATGACTACCACAACAGGTCATTATTCTGCGCCTCAGAACAGGACACAATAGATTACGCAACCACATGTATACAAACTTCAAGATTGGTGACTCAGCCATGTGCACATGTGGTTTGGCGTCGCAGACAGCAGAGCACATACTCCAGGACTGCCCAAACTACAACATGTCCAGGCGAACCTTCTGGCCCAGAGAGACAACAGTGGAAGATAAACTCTATGGACCGCTGAGTGAACTAAAAAAGACTGTTAGATTCATACAAGAGACAATACTACAGTTATAGACATATTTCAAGCGAACAAAAGCAGAAGAAGAAGAATATTATTAAATAATATAATAATTCTGTAGTAAATCCTTTACCGGGCAGACGTTTGTCTGTTTTGTAGCCCTGAATGGGCAAGAAGAATTTTGAGGTTCAGTAAAATTTTGGGTTACGTTAGTAAAATCATCACATAAAATGTGTTAGTCAACCGATTTTACTTAAATAAAAAACAAAATGAAGTAAAAAGCATGCAGAGTATTTTGCTCACGTGAATAATCCTGGTAATCCACACATGAACACAAATATTTACAAAATACAACATACTGTTTGTGATTGTCAGTCATTTATACAGCAATTTACAAACACATTTTCAGAATCAAAATCACTTTCTTTAAAGTCCAACTCATGACTGCTAACACAAAGTAACGCTGATCACTGATATCTAGCTCTGATTCAGTCAAATTCGTGCACTTAAATGTCACTTAAATTGAACCCAGCGAAATCTCCACTATCACTTGTAGAATCGTCAAAATCCATTTTGAAATACAAAGCGTAAAACCCCCAAAAACTATTTTAAAAATCTGTTCAAATTCAAAGTTCACGCTTGCAAATGGCGGGTACGTTGTCAAGCTATCAGCGAAACCGAAAGTAGACAATCTGAAGTCTTGGAAAGCTGAGAGATTGAGTTTTTACAATGCATAATGGTCACGGGCGCTTTGGGGCGGTTTGCCCGTTCGGGGGTTAAGACGCAATCGGACGATTTGCCCGGTAAATGGTTAAAGCCTGTAATGTCAGTCTGCCAAGATTGCTGTTACAGTGAAATATGTCAGCAATGTTTCAAGGAAATTCCTGTCATAATCATAAATTTCCGCCCTGTTTTGCTGTCTCTCCCTACCCCCTCTTTCTCTCCCCCCCCCCCTCCTTTTTTTCTCTTCATATTATTGTTCATTTGAAAATACTACTGTTTTGTTTATTCTCTTCTTTACCTGGTGAACAGGGCAGAGTTGCCAAGAAACTGGAGAAAAATTTGTGCCACGAGGGGGTCAGCGTTCTCACAAAACTACAGTATCAGACAATGACAGTGTTGATGGAGGTGATGATGTCTGGATGGGTGACAGTGGTGACGAAGCGGAAAATGATGATATGAGTGATCTTTATCCAGGTATGTTTTGTCCTTACTCAGTTGTTCTTTTCTGTTGATCGTTTCTTAATCAAATGCTAAGAATTGTGTATACATAAGAAAGCCAATATCCAGTTACTCAAGAGATCAGTGCAGGAATACAAGATGTTACCCACATCAGCACAAAATCCTCATTATTGCTTTGTGTCCTTATGAGATGAGATAAATATGGGGGTATTTGTTGTGAAGTCTTCCAGCCAACTGCATCACGGCTTGGAGATTGTGGAGTCATTTTTAGACATCTTTCAGATATGAGTGCAATTTTCCAGGAGACACCTGGGGATTATGGATGGAGCTGCTAACTTAGTGCTTTGTAAGATGCTCGAGTTATTGCTTTGTGCAATATTCGAGTTAGTCCTCTGTGCGATACTCGAGTTAGTGCTTTGTGAGGTGCTCGAGTTAGTGCTTTGTGAGGTGCTCGAGTTAGTCCTCTGTGCGATACTCGAGTTAGTGCTTTGTGCAATATTCGAGTTAGTCCTCTGTGCGATACTCAAGTTAGTGCTTTGTGCAATGCTCTAGTTAGTGCTTTGTGCGATGCTCTCAGCAGGTGGATTTCTGTTCTGCGAGAGAGAGAGCAAGCCAGATGAGAGACTAGCAGGAGAACTAGGAAGATCAAGAGCAAAATTTTGAACGAGGCAGCATGGTGGTGTTTCTCCTCAAGTATGCTGATGGCCATTCATTTCATCCAGTGAGGCTTGAGTTTTGAGCTATGAGTTAGTTCTAAGATGACTGATAAGGCCTAATTTGGCTCGAAATGTTCTTTGACAATGTGGGTAAGAATGCTTGTTGTTCCAGGAAGAGGATCTCCTGCGCCGGCTGTTCTGATCAGTCTTTTTTTCTCACAGCTCTTACAGTCCTGTTTGCTTCGCAAGTGACTGCACCCTTGCATAATGATGTACGCCATGAACTTTGGCAGCAGTCTCCCATGTGTCATGTTGAATTCCAAAAGCTTACAATATCTTCAGAGTGTCTGTAAAGCGTTTCCTCCGGCCACCTTCAGAGCGTTTACCACAATACAACTCACCGTAAAAAATTTGTTTAGGAAGCCTGTGATCTGGCATGCAAGTCAGACACGGTCAGCCCAGTGAATCTGATTCTTCATTAGTAGAGTGTAGATGCTGGGCACTTTTTCTAAGATTTCAGTGTCTGGGATCTTGTCTTGCCATTTGATCTTCAAGGCAGACTGTGTGGAAGTGGCTAAATTTCCTAGCGTGTCATTGGTAAGCAGTGCAGGTTTCACAGGCTTATAGCAGTTTAGATAGTATAACTGGTTTGTAGACTTTCAGCTTTGTTTGCAGGCTTATTCCATTTCTGTCCCATTTGTTTCAAGAATACAATTGTCAGGTATTTATTGATTAACATGATTGCATTGGCATGGCACATGATATTAACGATGGTAATTTGATTAGTGTTCTGAAGTGACCTGAATATGATATGCTTTATCCTGGAAATTTATATAGCAGGCATGTTGTCATAGTCGATAGGGAGTTAGCTGGTGATTTCAAGAGCACAGTAAAATGAGGGTTAGACACTTGCGTTTGTCGTCTCGCTTTGTGCAATCATGCCTACAAAATGTCATAGCCGTTTCACATCACAGACCAAAAGCAGGTTGTTGCTTTGTGACGTTTTTTTAAAAAAATATATAAATTACAAAACAGGACATTTAATGTCTTATTTTGTCTTCCATCTTTTAGCAACAGATTTTGATGCATCTGCTGACTGTGAACCAGAAGGTAAAGATGATGGTGATAGCGACAAACATGTCTCCACCAAAAACTCGATGTCTGCCAAAGCAAAACAAGCAATTGAACAAGATTCAGATTCCGATTATGACATGAGCGTTTTGGTTGAACCAGAAGGTAACAATGATGGTGATGGCGGCAAACATGTCTCTACCAGAAACTCGATGTCTGTCAAAGCAAAACAAGCAATTGAACAAGATTCAGATTCCGATTATGACATGAGCGTTTTGGTTGAAACAGCGAAGGTCAGCATGGAAGCGAGTAAGCCACAGCAACCTGAGCCTTCACTAGCAACAAATAAGAGGAAGAAGAAGCAGAGGGAAACATTACCTAAGGGTGGTAGTGATGCAAAGAAGAAATAAAACAGCATTAAATGAACTTTTCTGCCTTTCATATTTTAGTTGGTTTTTTGTTTCTTTTGCCACATGTTTTTAATTGAGCCATTTTCTACCTGGTCATTTTTTTTGTTAACAGGACGTTTTCAGATGTATTCTGCACTAAAAATAACCATCCTCATAGAGCAGTAGTTCTCAACCTTTTTTGGCCCGTGCACTCCTTCACCATATGTTTAGAATGTCATTACCCCCTTTCATATTTCCTCCCTATAATCCCCCCCCCCCCCCCCCCCCCCCCCCTCCTTACACAGTATACGTACAAATGGAAGCTAAATTTAATAACACATACTAGAACAAATCTAGACGCCTACATAAAACGTGATTTGCGGGTCTGTTAACGTTATAAAACGAATTTCAGTAGGGCGAAAGAAATTCTCCACTGGTTGAGAACCGCTGTCATAGAGTTTTTAAGGCTATGCTGCTTTGTTTCAGCTGAGCTTGTTGTTGGTCAAATGTATTGTGTAGGAAGTGAAAGTGTGCAGTATGTGAACAGTAATTTTTGCTTTTGTGTGATAGTATTTTGATAATTGATGGGTTTGGGCATGTATGTTTTTGGAAGCCACAGTAGCGTAGTGATTAGATGTTCACCTGCCCGCTTGTGGTAGTGGGTGTAAATCTGAATTGCGGTGGGTTTTTAAAAATTAAGCGGGTCGACCCAGATATAAATAAGTACTAGGGAATGTTTTGTGAAGCAAAGGTGGCAGGTATGATACTAACCACGTCACCCACCGAGTGCTTATTAACAATATGAGTCTAGCACCTTTTGCCCCATGTTCTTTAGAGCATGTAAAAGGATAATGTTTGAATTACTGTGTTCTTGTTGCTTCTCTTAAGTAAACATAAATCTGCATTGTGTACTCATTTTGTTTTTTGCCACAAGAAACAGAAAGATTTGCTTCTTGAATAAATATAAATTTCTTTTCAAACTTTCCTCATAAGTGCTTTCATTGTCTTTAACAAATGATGTTAATCTCCTTATCTTCTTGTGGCAGAACTGTTTGTTTACTCACGCAAGATGAGACAAGTAACAAGTCTCTGGCATCATTGTTGGTTCGTTGGTAAACTCTTTTAAATTTAAGGCATTGACATTCAGGTTGTTTGAGCTATGAAAAGGATGCAACAACCAGAGTGAGTGTGGTGTAGAAACTTTACTCTCATCTTGGTACTGAGGTACTGTCAGCCGCTGGGACAATGTTGCAGATGTCTTCTTCCATCTCATAGCTCAGAATCCAGCAGTGCGTGCAAGGCCACTATTACGAGGGGGCTTCAAATGAAAATCTTAAAAATGTGATAGAAATTACAATAACCATGCCATTGTCTTGTAATCTCTTAATATTGTTGTTGAGGGTGTTCAACATGTGACACCATGGTGCAGATGAACACGGTGACATCATAAGGACAGTTAAAAGATGGCCACTCCACTTTTGACATACACCAAAGAGGAGCAGCGTTCTGTTACCCGTTTTTGGATCAGTGGATGGGTGAAACCTGTAGACATTCATCGGTGAATGGAGGTCCAGTGTGGTGATACATGCCTGTCAGTCCAAAAAGTGCATGAGTGGAGTGGAAAGTTTATGAACACTTTTTGGTCCGATAAAGAGGTACAAGCAGATGGTACATGAGTGGTTACACATGTGACCAGGAGAATTTTTGCATTGAACGTACTGGTGACTACATCGAAAAATTATACAGTTGTTCTTTACTTTTTCAGAATATATTCATACACACAACATTTAAGGTTTTCATTTGAAGCCCCTTTGTAGAACTTCTCATCTGCAGACAGACAGGACTCTGGCATCATAAAACAGACTGAACTGGATAGATGAAGCTCACTGGCTGTGAAAAGCCAACCTGGAGATGACAAGCTCACAATTAAACTTCAAAAAAGAAAATATTTTTTAAGGGCTTGAGGTTCTCCCAAGGGCGAGAACCACTGAACCATGAGGTACTGTGTTGCTGTGTGTCATTTGGAAAACAGCCTGTGCATGTGGCCCAAGAAGACCAAGTGTGTGTACACTATACTTTGATCTTCGCCAAAAGGTTGAGAAGTGAAGGAGACTGAAGACTTATTAGTGTTTCCAAGGCTACAATTTTCCACTATCCAGTTTTCACCAGAAAACTCAAATTAAACGCTTGTTACATTGTAGGTAGGCTGGAGATAAGCAAAGACTAAGTCATGCATATTTCAACAAAACCATTTGCTGAGCTGAAGAATACAGATATAAATTCAACAGTGCATTTTTATTTTATTTAACAAAATAGAGCAGCTGAAAAAGGGGCTGCCATTGTCCTCTTTTATTTTGTTTTTTAAGGTGGTGGTATTTGCAGGTACAGTAAATGCTGTGTATATGCTGAGAACAGTAATTTAATGTTCTATAGAATCTACATCTTTGCTTTATGACTACACAAAGGCTTTTAATACATTAAGACATGTCAACATGATAGAGATGCTTGCAGATCTACAAATTGATGGGAAAGACATTAGACTTGTAAAAAACATATTGGAAACAACAATCTGCCATAAAGATTGATAATGAAGTAGGTCAATATTAGCCTGTTAAGAGAGGTGTGAGACAGGGATGTGTAATGTCTTCAGATCATTTCTCTCTGTACAGTAAAAATATTTTCAGAAATGCACAAGATATGAAAGGAATCATCATTGGAGGAAGAAATATTAATAACATTAGATATGCAGCATGGCCGAATGGATAAGAATGTGTGTTCTTAAACATCCGGTGTGCTGATGTCGAGGTAAGCTAAAATCTAAAAATGTTGACCTGTAGTCCTTGACTTGGTGTATTAATTACAAGTACCTCTGAAATCGGAGTGGGTTCACCTAATGGCGAGGGACACTATTAATAGGGAAAGCTAACCCACGAGCAAGATTAAGTCTATCACTTCTATATATAGTGTATAGACTACGCTTGAGTTCAAACAGCAAGCGCAAAAAAAAAAGAAGACAAATTGGACGTGCAGATGATACAGTATTTATTGCAGACGAGCAGAATCTGAGACATTTAGTAGACTCTGAACAACTAGGGTTAGAATTAAACTAAGAAGACACAAATTGCAGCAGTTTTTGCCCATTGTGTCTAAGAAGGTTTCCGCTCCAGCATTGAAACATTTGCTGCAGCGATTGATCTTGAGGACACATACAACAGAGTACCATTGGATTTTTTAATGCTTCAGCTTCTTGAACTCAAGTCCTTTCCTCCTTAGTTGGATCGCTGCAGCCCTCTTCCAACGGAAAGTAGTCTTTAGATGTGGCAGTTGGACTTCGGAACCAACAACAATATATCCTGGCCTACCACAGGGATCACCATTATCTCCTGTGTTGTCCAACGCCTACACTGTGAGAATCACCAGTGAGCAAATCATAGGACCGGGGAGGACATTGTCGTATGCAGACGATGTTTTAGTGTATCGTCAGGGCAAGGATAGAGATCAGGTTGCTGTGGAACTACAAACCGAACTCAATCGCATAAGTACTTGGTGTGTTGAAGCTGGGGCAATGATCAACCCAACAAAGGCAACAGTGACATGGTTCTCTTTAAATAACCATACTGTCAACACCCCAATGCCAACTGTAAATCTGGGTTCAGAGATGGTGGAAAGAATGCAGGCGATGAATTACCTGGGGATACGAACTGATCGAAGCCTAGCTTATACTGAGCACGTAGACCAGGTGATAACAAAGGCCAAGTGGGGTTTGGCGGTGATGGCGGCGGCAAACTGTGAGCAGCGCCATGTATGTCTTCTTTACGAGGGTCTGGTCCTTTCTGTTTTGGAGTATGCGATGTTAATAAACCTCAACCCAAAGAAATAGTGAAAATTACAACTTATATCTTAACATAGCAAAATCAAAGATAATGCATACAGATAAAACTACTATGGAGAAAGAAATATATGTTAATGAGGAAAGATTGGAGGTGGTGGGAAATTTTGAATATCTTGGGTCATTGATTACCAACAATGGTGACACAAAGAAATTAAACGACGACTATCAATTGCTCTTCAAAGACAAACAAATTAATAAATTATGGACTGGGACAGATAGAACTACAAAAATTAGATTTTTAAGAGCATGCATCTTTCCCATTGCAACATATGCCTGTGAGACCTGGACATTTACTAAACAAGCTGAACAGCGCATAAATGCTTTTGAATATCTATATTATAGACGGGTTTTAAGAATATCAAAATATCAAACCTCACAGCATGGGAATGCCCTGAATGCTGTGATGTCGGTTCCTAGATCAGTCAATCAAATGGGTAAAGAAAACTAGACAGGAAATGCAGACAAGAAAATCCAGCTGCTGTGGAGGTGGAAGTACAGGCTCTGGTCTTCGAGAATTCATTAAAGGATGATGCTATAATTTACACGGATGAGTCGGTCGTCCGAGGAGTGAGGCGTTCATGGGCCTTTACGGCCCAGGCCGGAGGGAAAACTGAAGGAAGAGTCTGATGCTTTTGCTTTGACCACAATAACATGGCTCAAGACACAGACATTCAATCGGGCACATGTCCTTAGTGGCTCAATGAGTATGTTCCGGAAAACTTCTCGATGTCCCACGTCCTATACACCCATCTGGAGATCATCCGCACATTCTGCACCCATCTTCTCTTTGGCCTTCCTCTTCCTCTCTTCCCAGGCATATACTTCTCCATTATTGTTCTCTCCAAACTTTCATGTTTCAAGTGACCAAAATAAATACATTTTCTTTGTTTTATCATCTTTAATAACCACCCTCATCAATATTCAGCTCTTGAAGTATGGATACATTTGTTCTTTTCTTTACCCATTTACCCCTTTATTTACCCTTTATCCATTACGCTCTGAACAAAGTAGGAGACAGATTCAAGTTTCGATATGGTAACCGTTGGCGGACTGGTCAAGATGTCAGCTTGCCCAATAGCGGGCATTAAACAACATGGTTAAAATATTAGTGTCCTTTTAGTAATTTTTCCTCCTGATGGCCACTATTTTATACTCAGCCCGCCACTAATAGTAACTATAGCTTTCAAGTTATATGTTGTCTAGTGTGTCACCTAATCTGAATGGAGGTGTTTCTTGTCTGTCCGGAGAGAACGGAATACAGGAAGATGCTCTGAATGTATTTATTGTCTGTCAGTATGAAGGAGATATGAGAAGATGCTTTGAATGTCTATGTTTCTTGGCCCCCTGTGATGCAATTGGGATCTTTCTTCTGCTTTTATGAGTGCCAATTAATATGAACTTGTGAATGTGTTTATGTGCTGTTTTAGTTGCCTCAAAGGTTCCTCAACAATTGATATTTTCATTAGAATACAATTAAGCACATATTGTACGACTTGGTGCATCCAAGCAAAGCCGTTCTATAGTTAGATCCAGTCACTGTTGCAATAAAAGTCACATTTCTCAATAGGGTGCACTTTCACGTGTATCTACTTTGGCCATGGCATAATGAGTGCACTTTCACGTAAACCTACCTTAGCCATAGCATAATGTGCACTTTCATGTAAACCTAATTTAGTCATGGCGTAATGAACGCACCTTCACGTATACCTACTTTAGTCATGGCGTAATGAGTGCACTTTCACGTATACCTGCTTTAGCCATGGTGTAATGAGTGCACCTTCATGTATACTTAATTTAGCGATGGCGTAATGAGGCACTTTCACGTATACCTTTTTTAGCCATAGCGTAATAAGTGCACATTCACATATACTTACTTTAGCCATGGCGTAATGAGTGGACCTTCGTGTATATTTACTTTAGTCATGGCATACTGAGTGCACTTTCATGTATACCTGCTTTAGCCATGGTGTAATGAGTGCACCTTCACATATACCTAATGAGTGCACCTTCACGTATACCTACTATAGCCATGGCGTACTGAGTGCACCTTCATGTATACCTACTTTAGTCATGGCGTAATGAGTGCACCTTCACGTATACCTACTATAGCCATGGCGTACTGAGTGCACCTTCATACATACCTGCTTTAGTCATGGTGTAATGAGTGCACCTTCACGTATACCTACTATAGCCATGGCGTACTGAGTGCACCTTCATGTATACCTGCTTTAGTCATGGCGTAATGAGTGCACCTTCACGTATACCTACTATAGCCATGGCGTACTGAGTGCACCTTCATACATACCTACTTTAGTCATGGTGTACTGAGTGCACCTTCACATATACTTACTTTAGTCATGGCGTACTGAGTGCACCTTCATGTATACCTACTTTAGTCATGGCGTAATGAGTGCACCTTCACGTATACCTACTATAGCCATGGCGTACTGAGTGCACCTTCATACATACCTGCTTTAGTCATGGTGTAATGAGTGCACCTTCACGTATACCTACTATAGCCATGGCGTACTGAGTGCACCTTCATGTATACCTGCTTTAGTCATGGTGTAATGAGTGCACCTTCACGTATACCTACTATAGCCATGACGTACTGAGTGCACCTTCATACATACCTACTTTAGTCATGGTGTACTGAGTGCACCTTCACATATACTTACTTTAGTCATGGCGTACTGAGTGCACCTTCATGTATACCTACTTTAGTCATGGCGTAATGAGTGCACCTTCATGTATACCTACTATAGCCATGGCGTACTGAGTGCACCTTCATACATACCTGCTTTAGTCATGGTGTAATGAGTGCACCTTCACGTATACCTACTATAGCCATGGCGTACTGAGTGCACCTTCATGTATACCTGCTTTAGTCATGGTGTAATGAGTGCACCTTCACGTATACCTACTATAGCTATGGCGTACTGAGTGCACCTTCATACATACCTACTTTAGTCATGGTGTAATGAGTGCACCTTCACGTATACCTACTATAGCCATGGCGTACTGAGTGCACCTTCATGTATACCTACTTTAGTCATGGTGTAATGAGTGCACCTTCACGTATACCTACTATAGCCATGGCGTACTGAGTGCACCTTCATACATACCTGCTTTAGTCATGGTGTAATGAATGCACCTTCATGTATACCTACTATAGCCATGGCGTACTGAGTGCACCTTCATGTATACCTACGTTAGTCATGGCGTAATGAGTGCACCTTCATGTATACCTACTATAGCCATGGCGTACTGAGTGCACCTTCATACATACCTACTTTAGTCATGGTGTAATGAGTGCACCTTCATGTATACCTACTATAGCCATGGCGTACTGAGTGCACCTTCATGTATACCTGCTTTAGTCATGGCGTAATGAGTGCACCTTCACGTATACCTACTATAGCCATGGCGTACTGAGTGCACCTTCATACATACCTACTTTAGTCATGGCATAATGAGTGCACCTTCACATATACCTACTATAGCCATGGCGTACTGAGTGCACCTTCATGTATACCTACTTTAGTCATGGCGTAATGAGTGCACCTTCACGTATACCTACTATAGCCATGGTGTACTGAGTGCACCTTCATGTATACCTGCTTTAGTCATGGCGTAATGAGTGCACCTTCACGTATACCTACTATAGCCATGGCGTACTGAGTGCACCTTCATACATACCTACTTTAGTCATGGCGTAATGAGTGCACCTTCATGTATACCTACTATAGCCATGGCGTACTGAGTGCACCTTCATGTATACCTGCTTTAGTCATGGCATAATGAGTGCACCTTCACGTATACCTACTATAGTCATGGCGTACTGAGTGCACCTTCATACATACCTACTTTAGTCATGGTGTACTGAGTGCACCTTCATGTATACCTGCTTTAGTCATGGCGTAATGAGTGCACCTTCATGTATACCTACTATAGCCATGGCGTACTGAGTGCACCTTCATAATACCTACTTTAGTCATGGTGTAATGAGTGCACCTTCACGTATACCTACTATAGCCATGGCGTACTGAGTGCACCTTCATGTATACCTGCTTTAGTCATGGTGTAATGAGTGCACCTTCACGTATACCTACTATAGTCATGGCGTACTGAGTGCACCTTCATACATACCTACTTTAGTCATGGTGTAATGAGTGCACCTTCACGTATACCTACTATAGCCATGGCATACTGAGTGCACCTTCATAATACCTACTTTAGTCATGGTGTAATGAGTGCACCTTCACGTATACCTACTATAGCCATGGCATACTGAGTGCACCTTCATGTATACCTGCTTTAGTCATGGTGTAATGAGTGCACCTTCACGTATACCTACTATAGTCATGGCGTACTGAGTGCACCTTCATGTATACCTACTTTAGTCATGGTGTAATGAGTGCACCTTCATGTATACCTATTATAGCCATGGTGTACTGAGTGCACCTTCATGTATACCTACTTTAGTCATGGCGTAATGAGTGCACCTTCACATATACCTACTATAGCCATGGCGTACTGAGTGCACCTTCATACATACCTGCTTTAGTCATGGCATAATGAGTGCACCTTCATGTATACCTACTTTAGTCATGGCGTACTGAGTGCACCTTCATGTATACCTACTTTAGTCATGGCGTACTGAGTGCACCTTCATGTATACCTACTTTAGTCATGGCGTAATGAGTGCACCTTCATGTATACCTACTTTAGTCATGGCGTAATGAGTGCACCTTCATGTATACCTACTTTAGTCATGGCGTACTGAGTGCACCTTCATGTATACTTACTTTAGTCATGGCGTAATGAGTGCACCTTCATGTATACCTACTTTAGTCATGGCGTAATGAGTGCACCTTCATGTATACCTACTTTAGTCATGGCGTAATGAGTGCACCTTCATGTATACTTACTTTAGTCATGGCGTAATGAGTGCACCTTCATGTATACCTACTTTAGTCATGGCGTACTGAGTGCACCTTCATGTATACTTACTTTAGTCATGGCGTAATGAGTGCACCTTCATGTATACCTACTTTAGTCATGGCGTAATGAGTGCACCTTCATGTATACCTACTTTAGTCATGGCGTAATGAGTGCACCTTCATGTATACCTACTTTAGTCATGGCGTAATGAGTGCACCTTCATGTATACCTACTTTAGTCATGGCGTAATGAGTGCACCTTCATGTATACCTACTTTAGTCATGGCGTAATGAGTGCACCTTCATGTATACCTACTTTAGTCATGGCGTAATGAGTGCACCTTCATGTATACCTACTTTAGTCATGGCGTAATGAGTGCACCTTCATGTATACCTACTTTAGTCATGGCGTACTGAGTGCACCTTCATGTATACTTACTTTAGTCATGGCGTAATGAGTGCACCTTCATGTATACCTACTTTAGTCATGGCGTAATGAGTGCACCTTCACGTATATCTATTAAATCCATGGTGTACTGAGTGCGCCTTCATGTATACTTACTTTAGTCATGGCGTAATGAGTGCACCTTCATGTATACCTACTTTAGTCATGGCGTACTGAGTGCACCTTCATGTATACTTACTTTAGTCATGGCGTAATGAGTGCACCTTCACGTATATCTATTAAATCCATGGTGTACTGAGTGCGCCTTCATGTATACTTACTTTAGTCATGGCGTAATGAGTGCACCTTCATGTATACCTACTTTAGTCATGGCGTAATGAGTGCGCCTTCATGTATACTTACTTTAGTCATGGCGTAATGAGTGCACCTTCATGTATACCTACTTTAGTCATGGCGTACTGAGTGCACCTTCATGTATACTTACTTTAGTCATGGCGTAATGAGTGCACCTTCATGTATACTTACTTTAGTCATGGCGTAATGAGTGCACCTTCACGTATATCTATTAAATCCATGGTGTACTGAGTGCGCCTTCATGTATACTTACTTTAGTCATGGCGTAATGAGTGCACCTTCATGTATACTTACTTTAGTCATGGCGTACTGAGTGCACCTTCATGTATACTTACTTTAGTCATGGCGTAATGAGTGCACCTTCATGTATACTTACTTTAGTCATGGCGTAATGAGTGCACCTTCATGTATACTTACTTTAGTCATGGCGTACTGAGTGCGCCTTCATGTATACTTACTTTAGTCATGGCGTAATGAGTGCACCTTCACGTATACCTACTTTAGTCATGGCGTAATGAGTGCACCTTCATGTATACTTACTTTAGTCATGGCGTAATGAGTGCACCTTCATGTATACTTACTTTAGTCATGGCGTAATGAGTGCACCTTCATGTATACTTACTTTAGTCATGGCGTAATGAGTGCACCTTCATGTATACTTACTTTAGTCATGGCGTACTGAGTGCGCCTTCATGTATACTTACTTTAGTCATGGCGTAATGAGTGCACCTTCATGTATACTTACTTTAGTCATGGCGTACTGAGTGCACCTTCATGTATACTTACTTTAGTCATGGCGTAATGAGTGCACCTTCATGTATACTTACTTTAGTCATGGCGTAATGAGTGCACCTTCATGTATACTTACTTTAGTCATGGCGTACTGAGTGCGCCTTCATGTATACTTACTTTAGTCATGGCGTAATGAGTGCACCTTCATGTATACTTACTTTAGTCATGGCGTAATGAGTGCACCTTCATGTATACTTACTTTAGTCATGGCGTAATGAGTGCACCTTCATGTATACTTACTTTAGTCATGGCGTACTGAGTGCGCCTTCATGTATACTTACTTTAGTCATGGCGTAATGAGTGCACCTTCATGTATACTTACTTTAGTCATGGCGTAATGAGTGCACCTTCATGTATACTTACTTTAGTCATGGCGTAATGAGTGCACCTTCATGTATACCTACTTTAGTCATGGCGTAATGAGTGCACCTTCACGTATATCTATTATATCCATGGTGTACTGAGTGCCCCTTCATGTATACTTACTTTAGTCATGGCGTAATGAGTGCACCTTCATGTATACTTACTTTAGTCATGGCGTAATGAGTGCACCTTCATGTATACTTACTTTAGTCATGGCGTAATGAGTGCACCTTCACGTATATCTATTATATCCATGGTGTACTGAGTGCGCCTTCATGTATACTTACTTTAGTCATGGCGTACTGAGTGCACCTTCATGTATACTTACTTTAGTCATGGCGTACTGAGTGCACCTTCATGTATACTTACTTTAGTCATGGCGTAATGAGTGCACCTTCATGTATACTTACTTTAGTCATGGCGTAATGAGTGCACCTTCACGTATATCTATTATATCCATGGTGTACTGAGTGCGCCTTCATGTATACTTACTTTAGTCATGGCGTACTGAGTGCACCTTCATGTATACTTACTTTAGTCATGGAGTAATGGAACGCAGGGGTACTGATGCTCCCTTTGCCTGCACGCAGGGTGTCCTTGGAAACAACATTAGTTTGCGTTGTGAAAAGACGATGGACATTGTTCTCTACTGTGATTAACTCTGGTGAACGATAGACATTGTTCCCTACTGTGATTAACCCTGGTGATAACAACAAACTTTGCATTCTGCTTGGTTGTCTGAGAGTCATAAGCAGTTTCCCATGATGATGGTAGATGAGGTCTGCCAACTTGAGAATTCACAACAATGCTCTGAAGCTGTGTGTTTCTTGTTTGTTGTAAGGGAAGGAAATACGGGATGGTGCTCTGAATGGATGAGTTTCTTGTTTGTCGGAATGCAGGAAGAGGCTGAAAATGGATGTTTTTTGTTTTTCGGGATGGACAAAATGCTGCAAGAGGCTTAGAATGGATGTTTCTTGTTTTTCGGGATGGGCAGAATGGAAGCAAGGAGGCTGAAAATGGATTGTTCTTGTTGGAATACAGTAAGATGCTCGGAATCTGCGTGTTTTTTGTTTGTTGGAATACAGTAAGATGCTCGGAATCTGCGTGTTTTTTGTTTGTTGGAATACAGTAAGATGCTCGGAATCTGCGTGTTTCTTGTTTGTTGGAATACAGTAAGATGCTCGGAATCTGCGTGTTTTTTGTTTGTTGGAATACAGTAAGATGCTCGGAATCTGCGTGTTTCTTGTTTGTTGGAATACAGTAAGATGCTCGGAATCTGCGTGTTTATTGTTTGTTGGAATACAGTAAGATGCTCGGAATCTGCGTGTTTCTTGTTTGTTGGAATACAGTAAGATGCTCGGAATCTGCGTGTTTCTTGTTTGTTGGAATACAGTAAGATGCTCGGAATCTGCGTGTTTCTTGTTTGTTGGAATACAGTAAGATGCTCGGAATCTGCGTGTTTTTTGTTTGTTGGAATACAGTAAGATGCTCGGAATCTGCGTGTTTCTTGTTTGTTGGAATACAGTAAGATGCTCGGAATCTGCGTGTTTCTTGTTTGTTGGAATACAGTAAGATGCTCGGAATCTGCGTGTTTTTTGTTTGTTGGAATACAGTAAGATGCTCGGAATCTGCGTGTTTCTTGTTTGTTGGAATACAGTAAGATGCTCGGAATCTGCGTGTTTATTGTTTGTTGGAATACAGTAAGATGCTCGGAATCTGCGTGTTTATTGTTTGTTGGAATACAGTAAGATGCTCGGAATCGGCGTGTTTTTTGTTTGTTGGAATACAGTAAGATGCTCGGAATCGGCGTGTTTTTTGTTTGTTGGAATACAGTAAGATGCTCGGAATCTGCGTGTTTCTTGTTTGTTGGAATACAGTAAGATGCTCGGAATCTGCGTGTTTCTTGTTTGTTGGAATACAGTAAGATGCTCGGAATCTGCATGTTTCTTGTTTGTTGGAATACAGTAAGATGCTCGGAATCTGCATGTTTATTGTTTGTTGGAATACAGTAAGATGCTCGGAATCTGCATGTTTATTGTTTGTTGGAACACAGTAAGATGCTCGGAATCTGCGTGTTTTTTGTTTGTTGGAACACAGTAAGATGCTCGGAATCTGCGTGTTTTTTGTTTGTTGGAACACAGTAAGATGCTCGGAATCTGCGTGTTTTTTGTTTGTTGGAATACAGTAAGATGCTCGGAATCTGCGTGTTTTTTGTTTGTTGGAATACAGTAAGATGCTCGGAATCTGCGTGTTTTTTGTTTGTTGGAATACAGTAAGATGCTCGGAATCTGCGTGTTTATTGTTTGTTGGAATACAGTAAGATGCTCGGAATCTGCGTGTGTATTGTTTGTTGGAATACAGTAAGATGCTCGGAATCTGCGTGTTTATTGTTTGTTGGAATACAGTAAGATGCTCGGAATCTGCGTGTTTTTTGTTTGTTGGAATACAGTAAGATGCTCGGAATCTGCGTGTTTTTTGTTTGTTGGAATACAGTAAGATGCTCGGAATCTGCGTGTTTCTTGTTTGTTGGAATACAGTAAGATGCTCGGAATCTGCGTGTTTCTTGTTTGTTGGAATACAGTAAGATGCTCGGAATCTGCGTGTTTATTGTTTGTTGGAATACAGTAAGATGCTCGGAATCTGCGTGTTTTTTGTTTGTTGGAATACAGTAAGATGCTCGGAATCTGCGTGTTTTTTGTTTGTTGGAATACAGTAAGATGCTCGGAATCTGCGTGTTTCTTGTTTGTTGGAATACAGTAAGATGCTCGGAATCTGCGTGTTTCTTGTTTGTTGGAATACAGTAAGATGCTCGGAATCTGCGTGTTTCTTGTTTGTTGGAATACAGGAAGATGCTCGGAATCTGCGTGTTTCTTGTTTGTTGGAATACAGTAAGATGCTCGGAATCTGCGTGTTTCTTGTTTGTTGGAATACAGTAAGATGCTCGGAATCTGCGTGTTTTTTGTTTGTTGGAATACAGTAAGATGCTCGGAATCTGCGTGTTTATTGTTTGTTGGAATACAGTAAGATGCTCGGAATCTGCGTGTTTTTTGTTTGTTGGAATACAGTAAGATGCTCGGAATCTGCGTGTTTCTTGTTTGTTGGAATACAGTAAGATGCTCGGAATCTGCGTGTTTCTTGTTTGTTGGAATACAGTAAGATGCTCGGAATCTGCATGTTTCTTGTTTGTTGGAATACAGTAAGATGCTCGGAATCTGCGTGTTTCTTGTTTGTTGGAATACAGTAAGATGCTCGGAATCTGCGTGTTTCTTGTTTGTTGGAATACAGTAAGATGCTCGGAATCTGCGTGTTTCTTGTTTGTTGGAATACAGTAAGATGCTCGGAATCTGCGTGTTTTTTGTTTGTTGGAATACAGTAAGATGCTCGGAATCTGCGTTTTTCTTGTTTGTTGGAATACAGTAAGATGCTCGGAATCTGCGTGTTTTTTGTTTGTTGGAATACAGTAAGATGCTCGGAATCTGCGTGTTTCTTGTTTGTTGGAATACAGTAAGATGCTCGGAATCTGCGTGTTTCTTGTTTGTTGGAATACAGTAAGATGCTCGGAATCTGCGTGTTTTTTGTTTGTTGGAATACAGTAAGATGCTCGGAATCTGCGTGTTTCTTGTTTGTTGGAATACAGTAAGATGCTCGGAATCTGCGTGTTTATTGTTTGTTGGAATACAGTAAGATGCTCGGAATCTGCGTGTTTATTGTTTGTTGGAATACAGTAAGATGCTCGGAATCTGCGTGTTTATTGTTTGTTGGAATACAGTAAGATGCTCGGAATCTGCGTGTTTTTTGTTTGTTGGAATACAGTAAGATGCTCGGAATCTGCGTGTTTCTTGTTTGTTGGAATACAGTAAGATGCTCGGAATCTGCATGTTTTTTGTTTGTTGGAATACAGTAAGATGCTCGGAATCTGCGTGTTTTTTGTTTGTTGGAATACAGTAAGATGCTCGGAATCTGCGTGTTTATTGTTTGTTGGAATACAGTAAGATGCTCGGAATCTGCGTGTTTATTGTTTGTTGGAATACAGTAAGATGCTCGGAATCTGCGTGTTTATTGTTTGTTGGAATACAGTAAGATGCTCGGAATCTGCGTGTTTTTTGTTTGTTGGAATACAGTAAGATGCTCGGAATCTGCGTGTTTATTGTTTGTTGGAATACAGTAAGATGCTCGGAATCTGCGTGTTTTTTGTTTGTTGGAATACAGTAAGATGCTCGGAATCTGCGTGTTTATTGTTTGTTGGAATACAGTAAGATGCTCGGAATCTGCGTGTTTATTGTTTGTTGGAATACAGTAAGATGCTCGGAATCTGCGTGTTTATTGTTTGTTGGAATACAGTAAGATGCTCGGAATCTGCGTGTTTATTGTTTGTTGGAATACAGTAAGATGCTCGGAATCTGCGTGTTTATTGTTTGTTGGAATACAGTAAGATGCTCGGAATCTGCGTGTTTCTTGTTTGTTGGAATACAGTAAGATGCTCGGAATCTGCGTGTTTCTTGTTTGTTGGAATACAGTAAGATGCTCGGAATCTGCGTGTTTCTTGTTTGTTGGAATACAGTAAGATGCTCGGAATCTGCGTGTTTCTTGTTTGTTGGAATACAGTAAGATGCTCGGAATCTGCGTGTTTTTTGTTTGTTGGAATACAGTAAGATGCTCGGAATCTGCGTGTTTATTGTTTGTTGGAATACAGTAAGATGCTCGGAATCTGCGTGTTTCTTGTTTGTTGGAATACAGTAAGATGCTCGGAATCTGCGTGTTTCTTGTTTGTTGGAATACAGTAAGATGCTCGGAATCTGCGTGTTTTTTGTTTGTTGGAATACAGTAAGATGCTCGGAATCTGCGTGTTTTTTGTTTGTTGGAATACAGTAAGATGCTCGGAATCTGCGTGTTTATTGTTTGTTGGAATACAGTAAGATGCTCGGAATCTGCGTGTTTATTGTTTGTTGGAATACAGTAAGATGCTCGGAATCTGCGTGTTTATTGTTTGTTGGAATACAGTAAGATGCTCGGAATCTGCGTGTTTTTTGTTTGTTGGAATACAGTAAGATGCTCGGAATCTGCGTGTTATTTGTTTGTTGGAATACAGTAAGATGCTCGGAATCTGCGTGTTTATTGTTTGTTGGAATACAGTAAGATGCTCGGAATCTGCATGTTTTTTGTTTGTTGGAATACAGTAAGATGCTCGGAATCTGCGTGTTTATTGTTTGTTGGAATACAGTAAGATGCTAGGAATCTGCGTGTTTTTTGTTTGTTGGAATACAGTAAGATGCTCGGAATCTGCGTGATTTTTGTTTGTTGGAATACAGTAAGATGCTCGGAATCTGCGTGTTTCTTGTTTGTTGGAATACAGTAAGATGCTCGGAATCTGCGTGTTTCTTGTTTGTTGGAATACAGTAAGATGCTCGGAATCTGCGTGTTTCTTGTTTGTTGGAATACAGTAAGATGCTCGGAATCTGCGTGTTTTTTGTTTGTTGGAATACAGTAAGATGCTCGGAATCTGCGTGTTTCTTGTTTGTTGGAATACAGTAAGATGCTCAGAATCTGCGTGTTTATTGTTTGTTGGAATACAGTAAGATGCTCGGAATCTGCGTGTTTTTTGTTTGTTGGAATACAGTAAGATGCTCGGAATCTGCCTGTTTATTGTTTGTTGGAATACAGTAAGATGCTCGGAATCTGCGTGTTTATTGTTTG
This sequence comes from Cepaea hortensis, assembly GCA_963921405.1. NCBI lineage: Eukaryota > Metazoa > Mollusca > Gastropoda > Stylommatophora > Helicidae > Cepaea > Cepaea hortensis. The sequence continues at coordinate 55,379,407 of OY992884.1, forward strand.
TTGGAATACAGTAAGATGCTCGGAATCTGCCTGTTTATTGTTTGTTGGAATACAGTAAGATGCTCGGAATCTGCCTGTTTATTGTTTGTTGGAATACAGTAAGATGCTCGGAATCTGCCTGTTTATTGTTTGTTGGAATACAGTAAGATGCTCGGAATCTGCCTGTTTATTGTTTGTTGGAATACAGTAAGATGCTCGGAATCTGCCTGTTTATTGTTTGTTGGAATACAGTAAGATGCTCGGAATCTGCCTGTTTATTGTTTGTTGGAATACAGTAAGATGCTCGGAATCTGCCTGTTTATTGTTTGTTGGAATACAGTAAGATGCTCGGAATCTGCCTGTTTATTGTTTGTTGGAATACAGTAAGATGCTCGGAATCTGCCTGTTTATTGTTTGTTGGAATACAGTAAGATGCTCGGAATCTGCCTGTTTATTGTTTGTTGGAATACAGTAAGATGCTCGGAATCTGCCTGTTTATTGTTTGATGGAATACAGTAAGATGCTCGGAATCTGCCTGTTTATTGTTTGTTGGAATACAGTAAGATGCTCGGAATCTGCCTGTTTATTGTTTGTTGGAATACAGTAAGATGCTCGGAATCTGCCTGTTTATTGTTTGTTGGAATACAGTAAGATGCTCAGAATCTGCCTGTTTATTGTTTGTTGGAATACAGTAAGATGCTCGGAATCTGCGTGTTTATTGTTTGTTGGAATACAGTAAGATGCTCGGAATCTGCCTGTTTATTGTTTGTTGGAATACAGTAAGATGCTCGGAATCTGCCTGTTTATTGTTTGTTGGAATACAGTAAGATGCTCGGAATCTGCCTGTTTATTGTTTGTTGGAATACAGTAAGATGCTCGGAATCTGCCTGTTTATTGTTTGTTGGAATACAGTAAGATGCTCGGAATCTGCCTGTTTATTGTTTGTTGGAATACAGTAAGATGCTCGGAATCTGCCTGTTTATTGTTTGTTGGAATACAGTAAGATGCTCGGAATCTGCCTGTTTATTGTTTGTTGGAATACAGTAAGATGCTCGGAATCTGCCTGTTTATTGTTTGTTGGAATAAAGTAAGATGCTCGGAATCTGCGTGTTTATTGTTTGTTGGAATACAGTAAGATGCTCGGAATCTGCGTGTTTATTGTTTGTTGGAATACAGTAAGATGCTCGGAATCTGCCTGTTTATTGTTTGTTGGAATACAGTAAGATGCTCGGAATCTGCCTGTTTATTGTTTGTTGGAATAAAGTAAGATGCTCGGAATCTGCGTGTTTATTGTTTGTTGGAATACAGTAAGATGCTCGGAATCTGCGTGTTTATTGTTTGTTGGAATACAGTAAGATGCTCGGAATCTGCCTGTTTATTGTTTGTTGGAATACAGTAAGATGCTCGGAATCTGCCTGTTTATTGTTTGTTGGAATACAGTAAGATGCTCGGAATCTGCGTGTTTATTGTTTGTTGGAATACAGTAAGATGCTCGGAATCTGCCTGTTTATTGTTTGTTGGAATACAGTAAGATGCTCGGAATCTGCCTGTTTATTGTTTGTTGGAATACAGTAAGATGCTCGGAATCTGCGTGTTTCTTGTTTGTTGGAATACAGTAAGATGCTCGGAATCTGCGTGTTTATTGTTTGTTGGAATACAGTAAGATGCTCGGAATCTGCGTGTTTCTTGTTTGTTGGAATACAGTAAGATGCTCGGAATCTGCCTGTTTATTGTTTGTTGGAATACAGTAAGATGCTCGGAATCTGCCTGTTTATTGTTTGTTGGAATACAGTAAGATGCTCGGAATCTGCCTGTTTATTGTTTGTTGGAATACAGTAAGATGCTCGGAATCTGCGTGTTTATTGTTTGTTGGAATACAGTAAGATGCTCGGAATCTGCGTGTTTATTGTTTGTTGGAATACAGTAAGATGCTCGGAATCTGCGTGTTTATTGTTTGTTGGAATACAGTAAGATGCTCGGAATCTGCGTGTTTATTGTTTGTTGGAATACAGTAAGATGCTCGGAATCTGCCTGTTTCTTGTTTGTTTTTGGCGCTGGCTTGCTTTGAATTGAAGCATAGTTCATACACACTACTTCCAGTAGTACTGGACTGAATTTTGTGCGTTGATTAGCTTTCCCTATCAAAAGTGTCCCTCGCCATCAGGCGAACCCACTCCTACTTCAGAGGTACTTTTAATTTACGTCCCCTAGTCAAGGACGATAGGTCAACATTTTAGTCCAACTGTCCGATATAGGGATTAAACCCATTACCTCGGCATCTGCACACCGATGTTTAAGAACATTTGTTCTTATCAATTCGGCCATGGTGACCTCCTAAGCGTTTCTTGTTTGTCTGGATTTGACGGAATACAGAAAGATGCTTAGAATGGGTACTTCTTCTTTCTGCCGTAAGGGAACGTAACATGGGAAAATTCTCTGAATGGGCGAGTTTCTTGTCTGTCAGTATGGAAGAAATTCTAAAAGATGTTTCAACTGGCGTTTCTTGTTTGTCGTAAAGGAACGGAGTTTGTGGCCATGTTTACAAGAACGCAATCACAGGTGACATAATGAACATTGCGACTAGAAAGTCTTCATCGGCACACAGAAAACGGGAAGTCACTGATGCAAATACATTTTATTTTATTAGAAAAAACAAAACAACTGCAATAAAAACTCACCTAGCTGAGGTCAAAATCTGTTTTCTTCTTTTCTTTTTTCTTGTGCCTGGGGATTTTGACGTCTCCAGACACTTAGTTAACTGATTAAATGCCATGAAATGATTAATCGTATTAAGTAACTAGATATATCTGCCACGGACTTATATACATTCGTTTTCCGTATGCAACCCCCTTTAATTTATTATATAGTACAGCATGTCTGCAACCATATTGACAACTTTTACGTCACAACTATTACACACCCATACTTCCCATTTTCCGCCATCCATCTTTGTTAGGTTCAAACTTACATTTTGTTTGATACTGAATCTGTTAACTGATTACATTGGCAGTTTTTAAATGTGGCTGTATTCTTGTCTTTTTGTGATTGTGTGCTGATGATGGCTTTCAAGCCATAAGGCCCACTTCGTCACTTGTGACTGTGTTCTTCTGAAGCTTACCAGTTCCACTGCCGGTTGTTTGTTCTTGTTTAACCCCATGTATGTCTGCATTCACTCGAAACGTCATGAAAGTTTGGAGAGAACAATAATGGAGGAGTATATGCCTGGGAAGAGAGGAAGATGGAGGCCAAAGAGAAAATAGATGCAGGATGTGGCAGATGATCTCCAGATGGGTGTATCGGACGCGGGACATTTTGCTTATGACCGAGAAGTTTTACGGAAGGTTGTTATGGGAGCGAGGTTCTGCAAAGGATATGATACTGAATGAATGAATGTCTGCATTGATAGATCTGTGGCCAACATGAATAAGGGGAACTGCAGTAAAGCTTAAAAAGGCAATGAATGAATCACCAAAAAACGAGAAGTAGATCTGCAACGTCCATTTTGTTTCTTGTAATGGTGATCTAGTAAAGCTCACAATCTACTTCTCTGTTTTGGTGATTCATTCATTAATATATCTGTGCATGTTTGTGTTATAAATGATATCCTTGGTGGAGGTCAGCACGGCGAATGGAAATGAGCCCCCCGCTCTTAAACTTCCGGTGTGCTGATGCCGAGGTAGCGGGTTCAACTTCTACATGGGTCAGCTGGGCTAAAATGTTGACTTCTCGTCCTTGACTTGGGAACGTAAATGACAAGTACCGCAGGAGCCGGGGTGGGTTCGCTTCATGGCAAGGGGCACTGGTACTAGGCAAAGCTAGCCCACACGCAAACACCAGGCCAGCATGGGCTACTCTCGAGTTCATAAGCATTTCCTCGTGTCTTAGAGTGTGTCTAAACCATGAGTCACTTGTCACATTTCGATATTGTTAAGAAATCTTTCAAAATTTGTTCATTTCGGCTGGTTTTCGATAACACCACATCAAGAATACCTCTATACCATCATCTATACCAGAGGTGCGGGATCTTGTTAGCCAAGGGCCATTAGATATTTATAACATCATTCGCGGGCTATGCAAATAATCAACATAAAAACTAATCTGCTACTAGGGGCTTCAAATAAAAACCTTAAAAGTGTGATATAAGTTACAATAACCATGCCATTGTCATGTAACCTGTCAATATTGTTGTTAAGGATGACAAGAGTGTTGAACATGTGACATTACATTACAGACGAATGCGGTGACGTTATAAAGACAGTCTAGAGATGGCCACCACACTTTTGACATGCACCAAAGAGGAGCAGCGTTCAGTTTCTGTATCCGTTTTTTGATCAATGACCTCCACTTTTAGTGTGTACCACATCCCCCGTACTCAGACCTAGCCACAAGTGACTTTCACCAGGTTAGACAACTCAAAGAGTCATTGGGAGGAAAGACTTTTTCGGTCCGATGAAGAAGTACGGCAAGTGCTGCATAAGTGGTTACACACACGACCAACATAATTTTTGTCTACAGGGATCCAAGCAGGCGCTGGAGAACTTGCATTGAACGCAGTGGCGACTATATCGAAAAATTATACATCTGTTCGTTACGTTTTCAGAATATAACAACAACAACAAAACATTTAAGTAACATTTAAACATTTAAGGTTTTCATCTGAAACCCCCTCGTATATTGATGACACTGTCCACTGTTTATGATGTTATCTGGTATTGACGATGTTACTACTAGATTTGTTGATGAATGTTTATAAAGCTCCTAGATTTATTGAATTTCAAGTCCCGACTGCGGTTGCCTTTCCAGGGCCAGACGAAATAATTTCACGAGCCATATGCAGCCTGCGGTTCAGATGTTACCCGCCCCTGATTTATACAGTCAAATCATAAAAACCTACACTTAAAACTCTCCGTTGCAGGCACACACATGAAAACAGTGATAAAATACCCTCGATTTTAACGCAGCGAATTCCACACAATAGAGCCGAGTGCATTTAGTAACCTGGTTTTGATTTACAGTCTGAGAAATCCAATCTCGTACCAAGTTCATTTGTATGTCAGTATGTGGTATCGTTGGCTTTTATGTTCGGATCGATCGACGCCTTTCACTGTTATCCGAATGAGCCACTTTGTACCGCTTGAGTTGATAAAGCATATGAAACTATTATTTGATACTATGGAACGCCAGAACTTCTTCTTTCGTTCGCATGAAATTTGTCTATAGCTGCAGTTTTGTCTCTTGTATGATTTAACTTTTTTTTTTTTTTTTAGTTCACTCAGTGGTTCATAGAGTGTATCCTCCACTGTTATTTCACTAGGCCAGAGCTTAGCCTGGATATGTCGTATTTTAGGCAGTCTTGGAGTATGAGATTCACTGTCTGCGGCGCCAATCCACATGTGCACATGGCCAATTCGCCAATCTTGAATTTCGCATACACGAGGTTGTGTAATATATTGTATCCTATTCTGAGGCGTAGAATAATGATTTGTTCTTGTGCGCTTGAATTGATATCTGGTTTGTGTCAAGGATGCGTGTTGCAATAGGTTGAGTTGAGTTTTTTGTTGCTGTTATTTATTTATTTTCTGTTGCGTTCAATCGCTTTGAACTCAAGTGTAGTCCACACACGTGCTACTACTTCTAGTGCACTGGACTAATTTTGGTGCGTGGGTTAGCTGACCTTATTACAAGTGTCCCTCGCCATCAGCTCACCGAACAGGTTAAAAACAAGCGCTATTATTAATTCGCCCATGCTGAACTCTAATACGTTGAGTTAATGTAGTAAAGGAAACTATTACATGATCATATGGGAACGCTTGGACAGATGTCAAGTTTGTGTCAAAGATAACGTGTTGAAATAGCGGCCAAGGGGCCTGCTTCCGAATCTCTCTTAGCTGATTTCGAACCTTCGATTCGGTATGTCGGAAATTTGACACGGTGTTTACTGCCCTTGGGCCACAGTGTCGGTCAGAATCACAACAGAGATGGGGAAATTAAAAGCCATAGACACATAATTCCAAACTGACACTAGGAAATAACACCGTTTCATTGCTGAAGAAACTAATGCACTGCCAAGATGTCTAATTGACTAAATGGTCACGCGGCGAAGTTCACTCAGGGACGCATGGTTTGATGTGTGATAAACTAGTCTTTCTAGCCAGGCAATATCTCATCGTAATGTCGACTGTAGTTTTGTCGGCAACAATGTCCCCCCAAGCTACTCATTTATCGCTTCCACGAACACCCGTGTTGCCCGTTTTTTGTGATCTTCTTCCAATTTCCTGGCTGAATCAATCTTCTCATTTCCGCCAGTCAGGCTTTTCATGTTGTCTAGCGTAGCTGGAAACACCATTCACGGGCATTCCTGCTACAGGAGTGTGAATTCGTCATGTACACCCTCACACGCACGCACCCACACACGCACGCACGCACACACGCACGCACACTCACACGCACGCGCGCCCGTAGACACACATGTGTATAGTTTTACACATACAGATGCGCATCCATACATGCAGGCCCACAAGCAAAGGTCGACGTAAGCTGACGCGTGGGCACACCCAGACATACGCAAAGAAGCACATTAACCCACGCACGCATACACCGCCACTTACATGCCTCTACTTATACGCGCCTCCTCTCATTCATACACACATATACACGCATATACACACATACAACCCCCCCCCCCCCCCCCCAAAAAAAAAAAAATATGTTTTAATAAGTTGTTTGCACCAAAGTGACCAAGGTAAAAAAGGCATACTACCCCACGATCCTGTGGTAGTGGATAGGATCATCGCTAAAATATAAACACATATTACACAATAATAAGATCAACTGAGTAAGTTAATCATCATCATCATTAACAATTGCCCTGTAAAAAAGTCGTCGCTTAAAAACCGACAGGGTTGACTTCACTGCACCGGGTTTGTATCCGATATGGCTCAGTCTCTTTCCGCAGGGAACTACCGAAAGCGTCGCACAAAGCACGAACTTCGTTGCTCCAGCGACGACCACCAGGTGTCTCCGAAAAAAAATGCACTCGTGAACCGAAGGACGCAGCTCGGACTCAAACCCACAACCTGCGGAGCGCGAGTCAGACGGCTTGACTACTTCGCCACGGAGACTCCCTCGAGGCAAAGTGGCGACGGCATACATGTCTCTCCACAGATCTCTTGTCATTGGTATTCTGGATCAGTTTTACTGATGATATTCCCACATGCCACCGCTTCAAACAATCAAGCATCATTTCTCCCGTTTCTTAAGACTCTTGTTGTCTCTGATCTGTCCAGTTGCCACGATGTTCTCCAGTGCCTCTCCTCTCATTATATCGCAAAATAACACTGTTTGTCTCTTTCGTTTCATCATCATCACCAAGTGCTTTATCTACTGGAGTGGGCTAAAATGCTTCTAAACAAATTGCAGTCTCTGACGTTTTGCATCAATTAATTTGTTGGCTCTCTTCCGTGCCATGACACAAGACTATCGAGAATTTTCTCTCGCTGACTACCTCTATCTATCTTTCCACAAATCGTTTGCGGTTGCCACAACATGTTCCAGTTTTTGTCTTGTCATATTGTGGCCAAAAAACGATGGCTGCCCATTTCTGATGTTTGTGATAAGTTGTCTTTGCCACTTAGCCTCCCTCAAAATATCTGGATTACTCATTTTGACTGTCCCAGGATTTTTCAGCATTCTTCTAAAAACCACACATTCAAGGTTTCTGTGGATTTTTTTTCGCCTTTTTACTAATTGTCTATGATTCGCAGCCTCAAATTAAAACTGGTTCTATGTAACATGCAAGAATTCTTTATTTATCTTTCAATGGTAAGGACTTAGTGCAAAGTATGTTCATCATTTGATATAATACAATTTTTGCTTGCCCTTTTCCGTTATTTATCTATGTGACGCATCTTCCGTCTGATGTTACTCTTCTACATAGATCTCCATTTCTGCTGTCAGGTCTTAGTCAGATATGACTGAGCTACCGTATAACAGTAGACGGTACTACCTGGTTTCTGTTAGCGCCGAACGTTGGGCGGCGCTTACCAAACCCGACACCCCACATTGTGCCAACGGCTTCGGGCGGAAGAGCGCAATTGGGAGGGTACAAGCCTTACCCTGGTGCGAGGAAATGCAAGCTAAAGACAAAATTGTCATGGCAGGGCAGACCAGGCCCTAAGCCTTGGTTGGCGACTGGTCTAGGATCGAAGCTCCGACAGGCGGACAGTTAGAGCATTGCTTTGCTGATCCGGCAGCTTCTGCAGCTTGTCTTGTTCCAGATGTAGGGGTGTTACCTTTCCTCTGGAGTGAACTAGGCAGGCCGAGAGAGGGATCATGCTGCATGGGCAACACATGATCTCTATATTTTAGCCCAGGCTTTGTGCTATGGAGAGGCAATAACTCCATCCCTGGTCTTAACTGGTCTCGGAATCAAAGCGAGAGGCAACTGTTACGGGTTATAAGTCCTTGTCAGTTGGCGTAGACATGGGGCGCCACGCGTTGCCTCTGACGGTGGGAGACACCTATAGGTGTCACTGATCAGCTACCGCCCGCCTCAAGCTGGGCAGCCCCCAGCCAATTGGGTGCTGATCCGCCACAGCCTGCCTGCTTCAATGGGTGCTTGGGGCTAGGACAAAATCTGAATCGCAGGCTGTAAAACCAATGCACCAGGTACAAACAAAAATATAAATAGAAACCTCAAGCTACGGCTTGCAACCTGGAACGTGAGAACCATGTGTCCAGGATTTTCCACAGACTTGACCAATATTGACGATGTGAGAAAAACGGCTGTGATTGATGCCGAACTCAATCGTCTTAACATTGATATTGCTGGCCTGCAGGAGACTCGCCTCGCTGAGGAAGGGTCACTCAGGGAAAACAACTACACCTTTTTCTGGAAGGGTAAAGGGCAGGCAGAAAAAAGGCAACACGGTGTGGGCTTTGCAGTGAAGAATTCGCTACTGGGAATGATTGAAATTCCAGCAGGAGGAAATGAAAGACTATTATCCCTGCGCTTGGCAACCTCTTGTGGGTTTGCCACCATTATTACTGCATATGCACCGACACTCGATTCCTCTGATGATGTGAAGGATTTGTTCTATGAGGAGTTAGACTCTGTGATCAAGGCAGTTCCAAAATCCGACTACATTTATATGCTCGGTGATTTCAATGCTCGTGTGGGCAAGGACTCGAGTTCATGGCCAGTGTGCCTTGGAAAATACAACATCGGTCGCATGAATGAAAATGGGCAAAGGCTGCTGGAGCATTGCACCAGTAATGACCTATGTATTACAAACTCTTTTTTTAAAACAAAAGAGATGCATAAGGTCACATGGAAACATCCAAGATCCGGCCATTGGCACCAGCTGGACTTCATCATCACACGGAGACAACATCTGAACCATATATCATTGACTCGTAGTTACCACAGTGCTGACTGTGATACGGATCATTCTTTGGTTGTTGCAAGGGTTAGACTGAGACCAAAGAGAATCTACACAGCTAAACACAAATCTAGCCCCAGGATTAATATTATTAACACTCATGATCCTGAAAAGTGCTTTCAGTTTCAACAGCAACTTGAAGACGCTTTCACTGATACACCAGAAAATTGTACAGTAAATGATAAATGGAATAAACTTAAGGAAACTCTTTGTAAAACTGCCGTAAAGGTTTACGGCACTGTGGATCATAAGAGGCAGGACTGGTTTGCGGCCAACAGCGAGACTCTGCAGCCCTTGATTGATAAGAAGAAGAAAGCTCTCTTAAGAAACAAGGAAAGACCAACGCGTAACACTCTAAGTGAGCTAAGGCAAGCTAGGAAGGATGTGCAAAAGGCTGCTAGGCAGTGTGCAAATGATTATTGGATCAAGTTATGTGAGTCCATTCAAATCGCAAGTGATAAGGGAGACATACGAAGCATGTATGAAGGAATAAAGAAAGCCTGTGGTCCAGTGATCAAAAGAAGTGCACCATTGAAAACCTTGACTGGAGAAGTCATCACTGATAAGAAACAGCAGATGGACAGATGGGTAGAGCACTATTTGGAGCTTTACTCAAGTGAGACCAAACTAGCGGATAATGCCCTCAACGCCATAGAGGCTCTACCAACTCTTGACCACCTGGACACACTTCCCACCATAACAGAAGTTAAGTGTGCTATAAATGAACTTGCATCTGGCAAGGCTCCAGGTAAGGATGGGATTCCAATAGAGGTTATCAGGAGTGGGCAAGACACACTCACTATACAGATCCACCAGCTAATAGAGCTATGCTGGCGTGAAGGACAAGTCCCACAGGATTTCAAAGATTCAAGCATCATAACACTGTACAAGAACAAGGGCGATCGGAGCGACTGCAACAACTATAGGGGTATCTCACTTCTGTGTATTGTTGGAAAAGTATTTGCCAGAATTGTTCTGCGCAGACTTCAAGTCCTAGGAGATCAAGTCTACCCCGAATCACAGTGTGGCTTTCGACAGAACCGGTCTACCACTGATATGATATTCTCATTGCGACAAATGCAAGAAAAATGCCGTGAACAGAATCAACCACTGTTTATTGCCTTCATCGACCTCACAAAGGCATTTGATTTGGTCAGTCGTGAGGGTCTGTTCAAGGCTCTAAAGAAGATTGGCTGCCCACCAACTCTTCTGTCCATTGTGGAATCGTTCCACACAGGCATGAAGGGTATAATCAAGTTTGATGGTGCAACTTCTGAAGAATTTGAAATCAAGAGTGGAGTTAAGCAAGGTTGTGTACTAGCTCCCACCCTCTTTGGAATATACTTTTCACTTCTACTGAAATATGCATTTCGTGATCAGGATGGTGGTATATACATTCACTCACGCTCAGATGGCGGCCTCTACAATGCTCAGAGATTGAAGGCTAAGACCAAAATTAGGAGGGTACTGATCAGAGAGTTGCTTTTTGCAGATGATGCTGCAGTTACGACCCACTCTGAGGAAGAATTGCAATGTCTACTATCTGCATTCTCCAATGCTTGTTCTGAATTTGGTTTAACAATTAGCAAAAAGAAGACACAGATTATGTCACAGGGTGCACATGGGGTACCATCAATCTTTATTGACGACACCGAACTAGAGATAGTAGACCATTTTACATATCTAGGATCGGTGGTAAATAGCAAATTATCCCTAGATCAGGAAATCAACATCCGGATTGGTAAGGCAGCAACAACAATGAACAGGTTAAGAAAAAGAGTCTGGGAGAACAGGAAGCTTACTGCCAAAACAAAAGTCCTTGTCTATCAAGCCTGTGTCCTTAGTACTCTTCTCTATGGCAGTGAAACCTGGACAACTTACTCACACCAAGAGAACAATTTAAACAGCTTTCATATGCGGTGTCTGCGAAGAATTCTTGGTATTAAGTGGCAAGACAAAATCACAAATACTGAAGTATTGGAAAGATCAGGTTGTGTGACAGTTTATTCCATGCTCAGTCTTCGTAGACTTAGATGGATAGGACATCTTAGGCGGATGGATGATGATAGAATACCAAAGGATATCTTTTTTGGTGAATTACAGATGGGTAAGAGATCTCAGGGTCGGCCTCTACTACGATACAAAGATGTGTGTAAGCGGGACATGATTGATACAGGCATTGATAATGCACATTGGGAGCAAGTCGCCGCTGAACGTGTTGCATGGAGGGCAAATATCAGAAATGGAATAAAGTCAAAGGAGAAAATTATTGCAGAAAAGTCACACACCAAGCGTTTGAGACGTAAGATGGTGCATGATGGTGGAAATGACCACGTGTTCACATGCACCCACTGTGAACGGACATTTACAGCGCAAATTGGCCTTATCAGTCACACTCGCTACCGCCATAGTTAAAAGTTATTATGCCTTTTTAAAGCACAAACTATCGTCTGTCAAGACGGCAAGGTGCCAATGTGTAATGAGATCTCCATTTCTGCACTTGCCCCAAAATAACGTCATTTATTTTAATTGTACAATTAGACACAATCTGTTTCTTTGATATCACCAGGACTTCTGCCTTCCGTTTATTATAGTTTTATGTAGTGTTGTACGTTCAATAGCCCCCTTTCAGACAATCGTTGGTAGTTACCCTGGCCGTCCAAAGTCTTCGCACCATTCGTCAAAGAAACCACCACCCCACCGCCTCTAATCTCTTCCTAGTGTTGTTTCATATCCTTTTTACAGGACATCGCAACACCAGTATTTCTGCCGCCGTGATATCTTGGCAAGATTACGTTCAGTAGTTTGCCATTGCTTTCTGAACGACCGGAACCGATACCAATGCTAACCCAACTCATCGCGGTCTGCTGACAAATTGCCAGCTGTGTTTCGAACGCGGGCTTACGGGATTACAAACCGCCTCCGTAAGGCCTTCGCCACGGAGACTGGCTCTTCCTAGTTAGTTCATTCATATTCCAAGATACACTGCCATACAACAGAGCTCGTTTGATATAACATTTCAGCACTGTAGTATACATCTTGCAAACCGCCACATCGCTGTTTGAATTTCCCCGCACTACCCTCCAGTTAGCAACGGCGCCAAGAACCACAACCTCAGAATGAAATTCAAATTAAAAAACAAAAATGAAGGAATTAGAGCCCATAGTTTAAGAAGAAAGATGAAATTTACATCATCATAATTTGGAAAAGAGCGCTGATTTGAAAAGGGAACGACAATATTATAATTATAGCCGAAAAGGAGCTCAGCCATTGGTCATGACTCGGCATGACGTCAGAACCCAAGCGAGGAAGGGCAGAAATTAACAACAACCGAGTGACTTTAAAATGGAGTGAAGACCGACAGATAGTCGTCGTCGTCGTCGTCATTCGCACTGCGAGCGCTAACAAGATAAGTCGCCTGAACCAATCAAGAAGCCTGATACGGGGGAAAATGTCACGTTGAAAGAACACAAAGAAACACGCGGTATCCAAGATGTGCAGCGTGGGAGCCGACAGGAAGAACAACGTGGAGAGCCTACCTGCGAGCTGTAATAACGAATCTGAACCTACAATTACTACCGAAGCTACCACGAGGGAGAAGAGTGACAACCCACCACAGACAAGACCCATGACAGCAGAGAAGAAAGAGGAGAAAAACACCAGAGCCGGGAACACCGACTCAAAAACAGTCCGATGGGTTGTCAAACGGATTCAAGTGGAGCTGACAGACGAAGAAATCCTGAAGTAGCTACGAGAAGAGAATCTTCACATCCGAATCGTGAAGGCGGAGCGACTCCTCACCTACTCCAAGATACCTACAACTTTGGCAGTGGTGACATCGGAGGGCAGCGAAATGCCGACCACAGTATCAATCAACAAGAGAATGCAGCAGCCAGAGAGATTCATTCCAAGAATCACTCAATGTTCCAGATGTCAGAGGGCCGGCCACAGCAGAGCAACGTGTCGCAGTAAGACGGAAATCTGCCGATACTGCGCCGATCATCACGCCTTTAAGGAGTGTAGGCTGGCTAAGCTTGACACCAACTTCCGAGCACCCAACAACAAAAGAAAGTGCGCCAACTGCCTGGGCAAACATGGAGCAAGATACCTGGGCTGTCCGTACCTGCAAAGACTCAGAGACGTCTTAAAGATCGCCATCACCACAAAGACACCATACAACGAAGTAATACGGAGATGCGTGACAGCCACGGGTTGTTCACACGCGGAAAGAGCCCAACTGCAAAGCCAAATAGACGAGCTAAAGAAGCAAGTCAAGCTACTCCTAACACCGGCACAAACCAGCGACAATGAAAAACTGCTTGCTGAAATGAAGGAGATAAAGCAAAACATCAAACAAGAGATGGAACGCATGGCCGAGATAAAGAAGGAGAACGAAGAAATCCTACAAATGATCAAGACCGGAATAGAACTGCATAGAGCTGAAATTGAAATCTTCCAAAACAAACCAACAGAAACCATACAAGAACTCACAGATAAACCGCAAGACGAAAACCAAGAGATCGAGCCCGAGCCGCAAGCTACAGCCAGCAGCTCAAACGCGACGCCTGAGGCAGACGAAGGGAAACCAATACCTCGCCAGACATCCGAAGAAAACCGAGATTCTTCTTCTTCTTTCGTTCGCTTGAAATATGTCTATAACTGCAATGCTGTCTCTTGTATGAATTGAACTGTCTTTTTCAGTTCACACAGCGGTCCATAGAGTTTATATTCCACTGTCGTCTCTCTAGGCCAGAAGGTTTGCCTAGATATGTTATATTTTGGGCAGTCTTGGAGTATGTGCTCTGCTGTCTGCGACGCCAATCCACATGTGCACATGGCTGTTTCACCAATCTTGAATTTTGTATACATGTGGTTGCGGAATCTATTGTGCCCTGTTCTGAGGCGCAGAATAATGACTTGTTCTGGTCTATACATAACGTGGTAGTCATCTGGAGCAGGTTTTGGTGACTTTCTGACTGATTTGATCATTCTTTTCTTTTGGTGGTATGTAACGGGCACATCAGGCTGTTCTTCTTTGGCTCCTTCCTTAGCCAATTGATCAGCTCTGTCGTTTCCGGGTACTCCATGGTGGGATGGTATCCACTGTATGGTGACCATATGCTGACTGCTATGTTCAGAAAGTAGGAACCAGCTATGCGGTTGATAACAGTTGGGGGACACTAAGACCCCCCCCCCCCCTTGTTTTTTTTTCCCTGTGGGGAAAAATTCCCTTTATTTATTTTCCTTATTTTTCTTTGGGGTTTAACCTTCTTCCATTTCTAATGATCATATAGATGCATTTATGATATCGGTAGATATATGTTTGATGCTGGAATTTCAGGTAGTGGTTAGATCCACCCAGATATAGACATGCCTCTTGATAGGAACTCCTGACTGGAGTGGTGATGAAGCCTCTTTTTGAAAGAACTTACAGGCAAGAGGTCATCCAACCACAAAAACCAGGTACACCTGTATCCCTTGAGGAAATCAGGGGAATTTTCGCTTGTACCTGGAATTGGAGAGACAACTCAACTATCAACATACCTGATCCAGAATAACACTCACACAGTGGACCAACTATCGTTAATTTTACAGAAATCTTTTTACAAGTGGGTTCCAAATCCCTGGAGTGGAGAAGCTCGAGTTCATGATCAAAACTCATTATTATTGTAACTCCACTGATAGATGTATTTGTTCATCTGGGGAATTGGGGTTTATGTTTGTGGTTATTTCAAAACCAAGTGAATGATTGTGAGATTAATGAGTATACATAATACTTTTGAGCTGGGTGATAATTTTTTTGAATATAAATGGCCAAACCCCAACCCCAGATTGTTGATTTAAAAATGTTACAGGGATGTCATTTCCACTTTTGGGTGTTACAAGAATTCCTTGAGTGTTTGCGTCATCGTTGTTATTAATTAATATACCCTAGATATTAATTATTTAGCTGAGAGCAGAGGGGCAAGGAAACTCCACAGGAATATTATGATTGGTCAAGGAAATCTTTTCCTTGGTCACCTTGAGGACTTCCTTGGTTCTCTTGGACTCAAATTTTATACTCAAGCAATTGAGCCATTGAAGGCTATTAAAATTTTAACGGGCGGGATCACATTGGGAGAGAGAAATTCTAGCTTTCCTCTGTCTCTTTGAGATATTCCCAAACATCCGACAAGCACTCTCTTTCTGACAATTGGTGAAAGTGATTTACCACAAAAATATTTTTCACCCTATGAAATGAAACTGCTCTTAAATCTCTGTGCTATAGGTAATCAAACAAAAAACGGCAATGTCAAAATGTTGATGAGCGACCTGAATGTTAAGATAGGATTGGATAAAAAAGGCTAGGAAGAGATCATGGGGCAACATGGGATAATTAATGAAAATGGAGAATTACTCACACATTCTTAGTGTCAATTAAAGATGTGTTTTTCCTCATAAAAGAAAACATAAAGTAACGCGAGTATCACCGGACCACAATACAGGAAATGAAATTCATAATATTATATGGTTGATTGGTTAGGTAGTTGATTGATTAATTAGTTGATTGGTCAGTTGTTTGGCTGCTTGATTGGTTTGATTCTTGACTGGCTGGCTGGATCGATTAATTGGTTGACTGGTTAATTGGTTCGATTGAAGACTTCGGCTCCATCTCCTGAATCCGCTCCTTTGACATGCAGGTCGTCTGCACCCCGAAAATGACTCACATAATAAGGCCGCTGCCAGAATGCTAACACAACAGTCCGCCACTAAAATAACAAGTCATCGTCGATTGGAGCGACATAATACTACATCACGCAAAACCAGCTAGTTCGGCAACCTGGGCCGTCATTTTTCTGAACATGCAGTTCACTGTACAAACAACCGGGGACAGGTGTAAAAGCAAAACTTATACATCCGGATACGGTTGGTGTAAAGACCCCCTGCCGACTCGGTTAGGAAGTTCTATCTCCTCGAGGGCTATGTCGGGAAGCTCGGTTTCCCTCTCCAAGCCCAGGAACCAGCTGGGTGTTCAATACAATACTTAAAATTTCACAGATGGGTGTGTGTGTATGTGTGTGTGTGTGTGTGTGTGTGTGTGTGTGTGTGTGTGTGTACATGAGCCATAATATATCACATATTAGATACGCCTTCGTAACAACCAACATAACACCTCTTAAATGTTTAGTTGTATCAACTTCAGCACTTAGTTACGCTAGACTTTAACATGTAACGGAATCTGCGTAGTACAGAATGTAAACATATTCATTGGTGCTCCACGCCCCTAATCAATGTTTCCCCCTTTCACGAAGCCAACATAATAAAAATTGAAAAGAACCCAAAGGTTCCTACAGAATGGAAGGCCGTGTATGAAATGTTTGTTTTGCTAACGCTGGTGAAAAATTAACCGGTTTGTCATGATTCAGTTTTAATATCTTGCCAAAGAAATTGTTGGCGGAATTATCAAATGTAGTTTGGGTATGTATGCAGTGCCAGCTCTGTCTGTATATTTGCTGTTTGTGTGTGCTTCAGTGCAGGATTATTTATTTCGTTTCTTCGAATGTTGATATTACTGGTGCAGTATTTTAAACGTAAATAAGAAAACAGTACAAAATGAAACAAAATGTATAATTTTTGATGACACATTAAAAACAAACACATGTATATGTTAAACTAGGGCTTCAGTCCACGTACACGGAATAATTAACGTAAGTAGGAAATAGACGACAATAATATAGTAATAAAAGAAAACAGTGTGTGTACTTTATAACGGATGATGGTAGTAGCTATAAGGAAGTAAATAAATGCTGAATACCCAAAGAAAAAGCACGTGATGAAGAATATTCTATGCAATATATCTTTGTTAATCGAATTTGTATGAGCTATATTGAATTAATCCTGGTGTACAGAAGCGAATGGTAGATAATTAGCAGATAACTGAGGAATTATTTGGATACTGCGGAGATGTGGTTTTTATAGAAGAATGATGAGAACACCGTGACAGATGGAAAGACCAATGACGATATCGTGAAAAAAGTTAATTCACAAAGAGAACTGGTTACTTGTACCAGAAAACGACAGTTCATATTCTTTGGGCATGTCATGAGAAGTGGAAAGCTGGAGATTGTCGTCACAGCGAGAATGCTAGAGGGGAGAAGAGACAAGGGGAAACTAAGAGAGAACATTCTATACAGTTGGCATGGAGAAACAACGGTATCAGAAATGGTTGGCAGCAAAAGAGACAGAAGGCTGGGGACAGACATTGTCACCAACACCACAAGTCATGGACTATAAGAAGAAGAAATAACAAGGAAAAGTGACCACACTGTAGTCACCACATATCTTTCGCTTTGCTTTTCTTTTTCTTGATCTAATATATGGATGAGAACCATAGACAATTTCACAATAGCTAAAATCGAAAGTTAGGGCTTTTGAGGTTAAACATGTTTTTTTCACAAATTCTTAGAGTTTCACGGACCATAAGAAATAAACACAGACGTTCACCACGACGTGAACATGTGAGAAATCTGGCTCATACACAGCCTTGTCCCGGACACTGAAATACGTTAGCAATATTAAACGCCACTGTGGTTTGGAAATGAGATGACGGAAGTCATGATTCCTGGAAGAGGTAGCAGGGGTGCACTAGCATGAACATGAACACAGGACATCGTAGACATCTTAGGCTCGAGGATGCATGAGGCAGGAAACATGGCTAGAGGTTGAGTAACTGTTCAGCGGGTCTTGACGAGAGCGATGTTCTGCAAAGGACCTGCTACATGTTGGTGATTCTCTTGATCGGCCTTCGGATTGACATACCCTGTGGTGATGGTGCATGCATTGGGGCAACGATATTTTACTATGGAATAACCGTGTTTCACAATGGGTTAACGGTGTTTTACCATGGGGTAACAGTGTTTTGCCATGGGGTGACGGTATTGTAATATGAGGTAACGATGTTTTACTATGGGGTAAGGATATTCTACTATTGGGTAACGGTGTTTTACTATGGGGTAACACTGTTTTACTATTTGGTAACAGGGTTTTAATATGGGGTAACGGTTTTGTAATATGGGGTAACGGTACTCTACTATGAGGTAACGGTGTTTTACTCTGGTTCACCATGTTTTAATATGCCGACCATTCTTCTGAGTACCACGTCTTCAGATTCTTAAAGCTGATCCGTCGGCGTCTGCGGCTTAGGGGTTAGTGAACGCAGTTTCATAATTCTCCGACAAACGAGTATCAGCCGCTGGCGATTTAGAAGTCGACCGCTTTGCGTTTATTTCTGGGGTATGAGGCGTCGGCCGAGCAGGAAACAATGATAAGCTTACTGAATGTAAAGTTGCCTTGTAGATCACAAACAGCCAATAAATTATGGGCTTGATTGCAACATCCTGTATAGGACATGCAACTAACTTTTATAGTAGCTTATCCACAATATATCTCAGGCATGATTGATGTTTAAGGTATGCTCTTCTTATCTAAATGATATGTGATATCTGACTTGCAGTGCCCAATATAATTTATTGCCTGTATAAATATATACAAAAATGCATACTGAGGTCGCTTCTTCATTTCTGTGTGATATTTAAAATACTTGATACAGGCATTATTAGAACTATTTCCAACAATAAATTCATGGTGAAATATAAGTTAATTCTAAAATATACAAAGATGCTTAAACATATTGTTTCTTGTAACATTCTTTAATGTTAGTTCACGGATATGTTATGTCTATTTATCCTCTTTAATAAACAGAAAGGAATAAAACTAGGTCATATAAAATAGTTTCAACTGTTTGAAAATAAGTAGAAAATAAGTAGGTGGCTTTTTTCCACTTCTCGAAAAGTATTGGGTGTATAGTGGTGGAATAAAAATAGTATATACTATTACTAAGAAGCTAGGTGAATGAAAAAAAAACAAAAAACCATGTTGTATATAAGTAAAGTAAAGTAAAGTAAAGTAAAGCAAAGTAAAGTAAAGTACCCTTTTACACACCGAGAGACGTATTGGGTACATGATCCTAGATACATATTATTATTACCTGGTACCCAGTTTAGACTGGGTCGACCTGGGAACCCAGTCCTGTTTTACATAAATGCCCACCTGGATGGACATTCAAACACATGGCGGCAGGCAGGCAGGCAGACACGCTAGTTCCTGTGCTACCACGCCTCTCTGAATGAAATGTACACATTTTTATTTATTTTTACAATTCTAAAATGATATACAGATTACATGAATGGCTATTATTTTTTGTTAAATCTACAAAAGAACGGTGTTTTACTTTCCTGAACTTCATTACAAGTTACAAAGAGGATGAACAACAGTTCCGCCGTGTAAATAGCAGAGTATATAACAGGATTACGGTGACGTGGAAGTACCTACCGCGGCCGGAGTGAGATTGGACGACTGGTAAGTAAGCTTCATGTCAGCTTAGTGACTAATCTAGTATGTGTGGGTAAACTAATATTAAAATCTCCAAATGAGAGACTAATTGCTGGTCGGGCATGGTTATTGGGGTATGTGGTGTCTATTTCGTGTTGCTAGGGATGTTATCTGTACGTTGCTATGTTTTGCACATTCCTGTTGTAAAAGTGAAATAGTATGCCATTGCTTTCTGAGCGAGAAGTCAACATTTCAGATCAACTGCAGGTACTTTTGCTTTCTTTCACCCCAAACAAAAGGGAATCCCAGGGTATGACGTCACATCCAGGGGTTCCCTGTGTTGCGCCGAACATTCAGGGGGTTTCCGCATGTTGCGCCGTAGCTCGGTGCGCAATTCTATGCGGCGGCAGTGGTGCGCTATTCTTTCACTTTCCTGTTAGGGTTAGGGTTAGGGGGTAGGGTTAGGATTAGGATTAGGGTTAGGGTTAGGGTTAGTGTGTGTACCCTACCCCTAACCCTAAGCCTAACCCTACCCCCTAACCCTAACCCTAACCGGAAAGTGATTGCAGGACCGATGCAAATGAGGATCGAAGGGAGACAGAAACGGTTGCCACAGCCCAAAGAAACAACACTGTGTTGTGGGGCAATTGAAACGCACTGACACGCACTCCAGCCGAACACAGAGGAGATTACCGTCGGCGTTAAATATAGCTGGTGACTATAAATATAGCTGGCAAAGTTTGTTTGGGGTGAAAGAAAGCAAAAGTACCGCCTTGTGTATGTGAAACAAACTCACTAAGCTGCTGTCGGAAGATGGAGTTTAAGCGTATTAAATTTTTCAGCTACATAAATAAAATGAAGAGTGAGCAAGTTCTACAGTCACTCAATATTACTGTATGGTGCAGAAACATGGACATAAATGGGTTCCAAATGTTGCTGTATGTAGCCGAGGCGCGGTGTTGGGGTGAGCGCCCAACATTGCTCAAATACCTCAATGGCTCGTGAATACATAACCTATGCAGCAAAAGTCCAACTCCTGGCCTTCACGTGGCGGACCTGTTTAAACTAACAGGAGAAGGGGCGACGGCGAGTCTCTGGCGCCGGAAAATAACCAGTATGCTCTAGATGTGTATGCACGTACATGCATGCGCAGACAGGTGTGTGCGCGCGTACACATCTACAATCGAGTGAGACCACAGTCTGCTCTAGCAAAGAAAGGTGCTGAAGACGGAGGCAACCAGCCAAGAGGCGCACCACAGAAATCAGGATGCCACGCAATCACGCAAAATGGAATATGTCGACTACTGCTAATCGTTATGGTGCTCGCCCTGCTTTGGACCCCCAGGCAGGTGCAGTGCCGGGCCCTATGTCTCGAAAGGGTCCAACCCCAACTACTGGAGGTCCTTCTCAGATGTCCTGTGGAGCCAGGGGACATGAGAATAGGACGACTGGCCATACTAAACGAAGACTTAAAATAATGCACTGGAATGCGGAGGGAGTCAGCAACAAAAAAATAGAATTAGAAAAAATCTTGGACCAAGAAAAAGTAAGCATATGTTGCTTGCAAGAAACTCACCTCAATGAAAATATAGCCTTCAAAATCAGAGGCTACCAGTGTTACCGATCTGACCGAAAGAACAGGCGAAAAGGTGGGATACTGACCCTTGTGAGAAATAACATCATGGCTTCCCAAATCAAAGTCTACATGGAAGGGGCTGAGTATCAGACACTTAAACTTAAGACAGGTAATACAGATCTACATCTGATCAATTACTACTGTCCAAGTGACCGCCCACAGGCACTGGACACTCTACCACTAAAAGAAAAAATGATTGTGTGTGGCGATTTCAACAGCCACTCGCAGAGCTGGGGCTATGATCACATGGACCAGAGAGTAGAGAGACTGGAAGACTGGCAAGATGAGAATAGATTCATGTTGATTAACAAGCCGTCCGACCCACATACTTTCTACTCGAGATCATGGCACTCTACAACTACACCTGACCTGGCTTTTCATTCACCAGACCTGGAGTGGAACATTACACGAACTGTTGGGAAACAACTTGGTGGCAGTGACCATCGGCCAGTCTTTCTAACCGTAGAAAATGAGCTTGTAAGTGAAAGCAGCACCCTCTCGAGGTGGAACTACAAGAAAGCAGACTGGGCAATGTACAATCATCGCACCAGCATACTGGTTAGAAACCTGAACACCGAGAAAGACATAAATAAAGCAGTTGAAGAGTTTGGGAAATGCATACTACAGGCAGCGCGAGAAACAGTACCAAGAGGAGCCCGTAATCAATATAAACCCTACTGGAGTAGTGAACTGGAACAGTTGCATAATGATGTTGAAGTGTGTAGAAAGCAAGCAGAGGCCACACCCAGCCAAGAGCACCACAATAAATTCCAGCATGCAAAAGCCAAATTTCAAAGGGCCAAGCTGCAGGCTAGACGGAAAAGCTGGCAGGAGAAAACGGAGTCTCTGAACTTTGAAAGAGACACAAGGAAATTGTGGAAGCTAATAAAACAGCTTAATGGCGAGGGCACAGGGAGAAACTCAAAAATTGCACTACATAAAGATGGAAAAATCTTAACAAGAAAGCAAGCAGCTGACCATTTTGCGGACTCGTTCGCACAAGATAGCAATATCAAAATTAGTCCAGAGAAACAACAAGAGATTCGAGAGAAACGACAACATACAGGACAGAAGGAAATAGTACATGAGGTTCTGGAGGAACCCATCACAATCAGCGAACTGGAGCTAGCCATATCAAAACTGAAAATGAGAAAGTCACCAGGAGCTGATGGTATCTCCAATGAAATGATCAGGAACCTAGGAACAGAGGCCAAAACAAAGCTGTT
The DNA here is from genome assembly GCA_963921405.1 of Cepaea hortensis. Taxonomy (NCBI): domain Eukaryota; kingdom Metazoa; phylum Mollusca; class Gastropoda; order Stylommatophora; family Helicidae; genus Cepaea; species Cepaea hortensis. Next base: position 55,402,059 of record OY992884.1, read on the forward strand.
GCAGATCTTCAATAACAGCTGGACCTTAGGCAGTGTTCCACAAGCCTGGAGAGAAGCAATCATGATACCCCTCCTAAAATCAGGGAAAGATGGTTCCATTGCCTCTAGCTACAGACCAATTAGCCTCACCAGCTGTCTCTGCAAAACACTGGAGCGCATCATCAATCACAGACTGCAGTGGTACATTGAAAGTAAAAACATCCTTGTGCCACAGCAGGCTGGCTTTAGGCAGTGCTACTCTACGGAAGATCAGACAACCTACCTCTCTCAAGAAATTGAGGATGCATTCCAAGAGAAGAAGCTGGTGCTTGCGGCATGGATAGATCTGAAGAAAGCCTTTGACAAAGTCTGGAAAGAAGGTCTGATGAAGAAACTGAGAAACTGCAAAGTCAATGGAAGAATGTACAAATGGGTGAAAGCATACTTGCACAACAGAAGAGCCCGAGTACAGATAGACGGACTCAAGAGCAAGAAAGTACTACTGCGTCACGGTGTCCCCCAGGGCGGAGTCTTGTCCCCCACACTTTTTCTAATCTTCATCAATGATCTTGTTGCTCACCTACCGCATGGAATTAAAGCGGCAATGTACGCCGATGACCTGGTTCTATGGAGCACAAATGAATATGCATCAGTGGCCACCAGATTGCTACAAAGAGCTGTAGATACATTTGCTGCATGGGCAAATAGATGGTGTGTCAGCATAAACACTGACAAGTGCAGCACCACCCTATTTACCCTCTCTCCAAAACAAAAGGCAGGGATCATCCAGATAAATGGAACACCCCTAAGAGAAGATAAAGAACCAACATACCTTGGAGTAACATTTGATGGCAAGCTGACATGGAGAAAGCACATCAACAAAGCAGTAGCAAAAGCCAGAAGGAAAATAGCCATCCTGAGAAAGCTAAGTGGAACCACATGGGGAGCCAGTACGAAAATACTTAGCAAAGTTTACCAACAGAGCATACGACCACACCTGGAATATGGGTCAACTGCGTGGTGTTCAGCATCAAATACCACACTACAAGAGCTGGACAAGGTGCAAAATCAAGCACTTAGAGTCACCACAGGAGGGATGAGATCAACCCCTATAGTGGAAATGGAGAAGATGGGGAGGACACAGGCACCGAGTGAGCGCAGAGATACGAAAACGCTAATACAAGCAGAAAAGTTCCTCAGCTTGCCAGGCCACCCTATGAAGAACAGATTTGAAAACCTATCTATGGGGCGGTTGAAAAGAAGTAGTTTTATCCACCAGGCCAAACGACTCTGCAGAGAAACCACTGATCTGCCCACAGTTGGTATCCCCCTAACAACTATTCCAGAGCGAACTCCATGGAAAGATGAGCATAGACTATCGTTACAAATCCAGACAAAAGTGAGAGGAATATTTGACAAGGAAGAACAGAACAGTGTGCAGCGCAGAACAGCCACTCTCAGCTTCCTTGATGAAGAATACCCACAGGACCTCTGGATCCGAGTCTACACAGATGGGTCAGCACAAAATGCTGTTCGAAATGGAGGAGCGGGAGTGTACATAGAATACCCAAGTAATACTAGGGACACAGCCAGAGTACCGACAGGAAAGTACTGCCATAACTATGATGCCGAAATTGAGGCAATCAAGATAGCAACAGAGAAATTACTAAATAACAGCAATGGTACACAACCTGTGGTGCTACTAACAGATGCAAAATCAGTACTCGAGGCGCTCCTCTCTGGGAAATTGCCAGTACTAAGGACACTACTTTCTGAACTTAGCAGTCAGCATAAAGTCACCATACAGTGGATACCATCCCACTGTGGAGTACCCGGAAACGACAGAGCTGATCAATTGGCTAAGGAAGGAGCCAAAGAGGAACAGCCTGATGTGCCCGTTACATACCACCAAAAGAAAAGAATGATCAAATCAGTCAGAAAGCCACCAAAACCTGCTCAAGATGACTACCACATTATAAACAGACCAGAACAAGTCATTATTCTGCGCCTCAGAACAGGACACAATAGATTACGCAACCACATGTATACAAAATTCAAGATTGGTGAAACAGCCATGTGCACATGTGGATTGGCGTCGCAGACAGCAGAGCACATACTCCAAGACTGCCCAAAATATAACATATCTAGGCAAACCTTCTGGCCTAGAGAGACGACAGTGGAAGATAAACTCTATGGACCACTGTGTGAACTGAACAAAACAGTTCAATTCATGCAAGAGACGACATTGCAGATATAGACATATTTCAAGCGAACGAAAGAAGAAGAAAAATGGACATAAATACACAATGTGAGGTTGAAATGACTGGCATGTTGCCGTATTGATAGACAATAGTTATTAACATGGAGTTTTACCTCTATAACAAAGCCTGGGCTGTATTTAGAGACCACGTGGTGCCCGTGCAACACGATCCCTGTCTGGGTCTGCCTAGTTTACTCCAGAGGAAATGTAACACCAATACTTCTAGACCAAGACAAGCTGCATATACTGCTGGATCAGTAAAGCAATACTCTAACTGTCCACCTGTCGGAACTTCCATCCTAGATAAGTTGCCGACCAAGCTTTAGGGCCTGGTCCGTCGAAGACTTTGGCACAATGTGGGGAGTCGGGTTTGATGAGCGCCACCCAACATTAGGTACTAACAAAAAGCAGGTAGTATAATCTAGAGTCATACGGTAGCTCAGTCATGTCTGGCCAAAAAAAAGCGGGTAAAATATAAGCTTTCAAAATGTGGTTATTTAACAGAATAGGAGGAATATTCAATATTATGATACAAGGAATTATTACAACACACGTGCATTGAGTTGAGTCGAGTCAAGATCCGACATTATAACACTCAAGACATACCCATAAGTACTTCGTTCTGGTCTTCAACAGCCGGTGAAGAGTCCCAATAATAATGGTACCAGTAGCATTCTGATGATATGTCCGTCTGGCCTTTCCTCGGAGTCCTGAGTATTGGTTAGATCCTCTGGTCACTCCCTGCAGCTTCATTTTCTCCAAGCCATGATGATCTGTATGTTCTTCAGCACTGTACACACGATCCCAAAAGCGTTCCGACCACATCTGCCTTATCATGAACCAATACCCCACCAAGTGGTACAGACTCAGCCAATTTTTCTGCCTGTTCCTTTCCCACCATACCAGCATGTCCTGACAGAGAAGAATACCATCGAAATCAACGCAAATGGACTGCTTCCACATCGCTGTTTCGAACCCTTGATTCGTATGTCGGGGAATTATGAAACTGCTGATCTCCCTATCCCCTAAGTCACAGCGCCGGTTGAAGTCTATGTATGCCATCGAATAAGTGAAGACGCGTTCAGGGTCAATGTAAAGTTATAGGGCTCCACATATGCCCAGATAAGTGAAGACGTGTTCAGAGTCAATGTAAAGTGATAGGTCTCCACATATGCCCAGATAAGTGAAGACGTGTTCAGAGTCAATGTAAAGTGATAGGTCTCCACATATGCCCAGATAAGTGAAGACGTGTTCAGAGTCAATGTAAAGTGATAGGTCTCCACATATGCCCAGATAAGTGAAGACGTGTTCAGAGTCAACGTAAAGTGATAGGTCTCCACATATGCCCAGATAAGTGAAGACGTGTTCAGAGTCAATGTAAAGTGATAGGCCTCCACATATGCCCAGATAAGTGAAGACGTGTTCAGAGTCAACGTAAAGTGATAGGTCTCCACATATGCCCAGATAAGTGAAGACGTGTTCAGAGTCAATGTAAAGTGATAGGCCTCCACATATGCCCAGATAAGTGAAGACGTGTTCAGAGTCAACGTAAAGTGATAGGTCTCCACATATGCCCAGATAAGTGAAGACGTGTTCAGAGTCAATGTAAAGTGATAGGTCTCCACATATGCCCAGATAAGTGAAGACGTGTTCAGAGTCAATGTAAAGTGATAGGTCTCCGCATATGCCCAGATAAGTGAAGACGTGTTCAGAGTCAATGTAAAGTGATAGGTCTCCACATATGCCCAGATAAGTGAAGACGTGTTCAGAGTCAACGTAAAGTGATAAGACTCCACATATGCCCAGATAAGTGAAGACGTGTTCAGAGTCAAAGTAAAGTGATAAGACTTCACATATGGCTAGATAAATCGCCATCTGCACATCGGAAGTCGGCATCCGTGGATCTAGTCGTCGTGATAATGCAGTTGAATAAGTTGAAATCTATTTGTTTGCTGTTACCCTCGCATGTAACGCCCTTGTTTTAGTCGTGCGCGTTGTCTTCTACTTTTCCGCAGGACTGTTATTTTCTCACGTTCGGAATTTAACTTGTCATTTTATGGACTCACAGCTCATTTGGCAACTGGCCACTCATTACTTGATTGCTTGTTTTTGCCAATTTTGATGTGATGATGGACAAACGCTAGTGTTTAAGGTAATGGAAGGAAGTGTTTTTCAAGCTGTTGGTCGCTGTAGCCGGCGGGAAACGAGGAGGGTGAGAGAGAGGTGAGGGATGAATACCTTGATCTTGTCGTATGTAGGTGTAAACTAAAAACTACATTGTTTTATTTGTGTACGCTCACTTGGTTTGAACTCAAACGTAGTCCATACACACTACTACTAGTAGTGCTGGACTGAATTTTGCTTATGGGTTACCTTTCCCTATTAAATGTCCCTCGCCATCAGGCGAACTTATACCAACTTCAAAGGTACTTGTAATTTACGTCCCCAAGTCAAGGACAATGGGTCAAGATTTTAGTCCAACTGTCCGGTGTATGGTTTGAACCCCTTACCTCGGCAACAGTGCGCCGGATGTTTAAGAAAACGCAGTCTTATCCATTCGGCCATGCTGACCTACAAATTACACTATAAGTACTTGTTTACATGGTTTCCTTTTTATATATTTAGGGTATCCAAAGAGCACGTTGTACATATATGTGTTCGCGTATGTGTTGAGTTGAGATGAGTTAAATCAAGAACCGACATCACAGCACTCAGGACGTTTCCATACGTGCTCCGTCCTAATCTTCAACAGCCAGCGAAGAGTCACAATACTAATAGTACCAGTAGCAGTCTGATTAAGTGTCCATGTGACTTTTCCTCGGAGTTCTGAGTGTCGGCCATATCCTCTGGTCACTTCCTGCAGCACCATTCTCTCCATGCCATGATTATCTATCTGTTCTTCTGCACTACACACACGATCCCAAAGTTCCCCCAACCATGTCTATACGTGTGTTCTTTCACCTACAAATAATTGAAATGTATATTTGTTTACTAAATTGTTGTAACTGATTCGGTGCCGAAGGATGATATATAACCATACGTGACCTCCCTTTTGGACAGAAGGAAGACACATCCCTATGCTAGGGTAATCGTCTTATTTGTTTTATTTCGTGGTATCTTCCACAATTTCAATGATCAGTGAATGGACATTTAAATTATAATACCTGTTAATTTTAGTGTCTGCCATTTTGGTACACACTTACTTTTTGTTGAGCACTGAATCAGTTAAAATGCACGTTAAAACGCCGTTCTAAAGCTCTCCAGCTTAAAAATGTTAGGCTAGATTGCGAAGAATCGCTTGTGATTTGTTTAAACAGTTTCCCCACAGTGGCTAATAAAACTAGAACATTATATGCAACAATAAGAAAGAGAAAACAGTCTTTTTGGTTATGTGACGAGAAAAAGAGTGTTAAAGTGTTACATAGAATCTGTACTTTTGTACGGATGTGAAGCGAGGACAATAAGCAGACAAGGTGAAAAACATCTGATGGCTGTGGAAATGTGGTTTCTGGCGAAAATACAAAGAATATCACGGGCAGCCAGAAAAACCAATGAGCAAGTCCTACAAGAAATAACTGAAAACCGTACACTGATTAGAGGAATTAGACATGGACAGTCAAAATTGTTTGGACACGTTGTGGGAGGAAATAAACTAGAGAGCTTGGTGTCAACTGGCAAGATTGAGGGAAAAAGAACAAAGGGACCGCAGAGAAGTAAATATCTGGATGGCCAGGCCACGTGGCACGGTCTCGAGACAAGAACATGGAGTTGATCCACGACTGGTAATCGTGTGAGATGGCGAAATATGACCGCCCACGCTTATTGGCATGGTACATGATGATGAGAAGAGAGACATTGGAGAACACCCTGACAACTGGAAATATGAATGGGGAAAAGAGGCAGAGGCAAACCAAGAGGAATTATTCTTGATGCACTGAGTCGGTGGCATGGAGGAATATAATCAACAGAGCTGATGTAGAACACCAAAGACCGAGATCTGTGCGAGACATGAACGCCTACGCCAGCTGACAGGGCGTGTGATGATCCCACAGGTGAGTGGCAAAAAAGAATGTAACTGGTCAGGGGAGCCATGAACTCAAAAAAGTTAAAGCAGCCAATCAACGTTTGTTGAGTTGCTTGGTACAGATTGACTTTAGAGAGAACGGGATGAAAAGATTGGAGTCAAACACATGAGAATGAACAAAAATGAACAAACATTCGATTCCCTCCCGATCACAGATCCAGTTTTACATATCTACTTGCTTGCTTAAACACAGCTGTGGGAGATTTGGTAGCAGACGGCCTTGCTTTTGTTTTTTACGAAATGGTTTGGGTGCCGGTCGTTCAGAAAGCAATTGCAAACTACTGAACGTAAACTTGCCAAGACATCACAGCAGCAAAAACTGATGATGTTGACTGCGACGTCATGTAAAGGGTACGCAACTAACTTTAACTTGCTTGCTCGGCAGGAACTGCTAGATGTCCAATATATTAACATGAACACATGTCGGTCTGAAAATGGGCCAAAGAAATTGACACCGTGCTGTTTCTAGGGACGCGCTTTCCAAACTGCCTGCGGTAACCACGGACAATGTCGTGAATCATATCACAAAATATGCACGGCGCTAAGTATGTGTGTACAGGAAGTGTGTCCGGGTGAGGAAGCGGGCGGTAGATAGCTAAGCGGGAAAGTTATAATTTTGATTTCGTTTGTGTTTATTGCCGTCTCCGTGGCTTAGAGGTTACGGACGCAGTTCGTGATCCCGCTTACCCGCGTTCCAAACACAGCTGTGCGAGATTTGGCATCAGACCGCGTTGCGTTGGTTGTTTACGAAATGGTATGGATGGAGGCCGTGCAGAAAGCAATGGTAAACTACTGAACGTAAACTTGCCAAGAGATCACAACAGCAAAACATGCTGGTGTTAAATGCAACGTCCTGTAAAGGATATGCAACTGATTTGTATTTATTTTCTGGGTCTGTGGTTTGGGTGATAGTGAAACGCAGTTTTACAATTCCTCGACATACCGAGTTCAGGGTTCGAAAACAGCGGCCGGCCATTAGGAAGCAAGCGCCTTGCGTTGGTTTCGATCGCATGAGGCGTCGGCCGTTCTTAAAACAATAGCAAACTATTGAACGTTACAATGTTTAGTAAATCACGAACAAATAAATGCTAGGGTTGCTTGTAACGTTCTGTAAAAGGACAAACAACTGGCTTATGTTTGTTAACTGATTCATTGCCAAAGGATAATACATCGCTAAGTGTGACCTCCAATTTGAACAGAAGGACGACATATCGCCAAACTAGGGTCGTCGTGTTATTTAGTTTGTTTCGTGCCTCATTGCACGGAAGAATAGGCGGGGTATCTTATCACCACTTAGCGGGCGACTAGCCAAGACGTCGTACCCTCGTCCGACCCTGCTCACGACATTATCAGCGCAGTTCCCGCCAACATAAATTAATTGTCGATAGCCCATTTTCGTGTTTCGATGCCTGCACTCACCGTTCGCCACGCGAGGGAAAGACTAGCCAGCTATGCCTCCACGTACTCAGGCCTAAACAATATGATGGTCCTAACACTTCACACACCCACAGGAGGCTGCGGCTACTGGACATGTCTAATGTTGTGTAATTGACTGATTCAGTGCCAAACACAACCTAGATTTGAACCAAACATGGCGCACAATCAAATGAACAAATATTATCATGTAAATTTCCGTTCACTGAGCATTAAATTCCGGAGGATACAACGAAACAAAACAAATATCACTATGACCCTAGTATGGCGATATAGTAGTAGTAGGCCTCTTTCAGTCCTGAAGGACTATAGAGTTGTGCCGCTTGGGAGGTGCCTGGCAGCACCGCTGGTGACTGTATAGTCCAATGCGAGAGTGACAATCTCTGTCACAGTTTCCGCATCTGTAAGACGAGGCAGGTCCCGCAGTAAGTGACTGCGCTTTGAGCCTGTGCCGCCTATCCTCAGTTTGTTGGATCAGATTGCGCTCAAAGAGCACCAGTCCGTTTCGTACATCTCTTCTCCAGGAGCATCTGTCTGTTGCAACTCTCTCCCACGTGTCTGGATCTATTCCAATGGTTTTCATATCTTGTTTACACACATCCCTATATCGCATTTGGGGTCTTCCGGTTGGCCTCTTTCCTGTGGCTAGTTCTCCGTAAAGGAGATCTTTGGGAATACGTTCATCCTCCATTCAAGATACGTGGCCCAGCCACCGGAGGCGTCTCTGCTTGAGGAGGGTGTGCACTGTGGTAATATCTGCTCTTTCAAGCACCTGTTTGTTTGTTATGTGGTCCTTCCATGTTATGCCCAGGATACGTCTCAGACATCTCATGTGGAAGGAATTCAACTTCCTTTCCTGTCTTGAGTGCAGGGTCCAGGATTCAGACCCATAGAGTAGTGTGCTAACAACACAAGCTTTATATACTTGAGCTTTTGTACGCTCTATTAGTCTATTATTCTCCCAAACTCTTTTAGCTATCCTGGAAAATGTTGTGGCTGCATTTCCAATGCGTCTGTCGATTTCTGTCTCTAATGAAAGATTATCTGATATTGTCGACCCCAAATACACAAACTCGTGGACGACCTTCAATTCGTAATTAGAAATTTTGATTGACGGAGGCGCACCAGCATCTTTTTCCATCACCTGTGTTTTATTTAGGCTAATGGTGAGCCCAAAGTCTTTGCAGGCGGCTGCAAAACGATCTATGAGCCTTTGGAGATCTTCTGCTGTATGAGTAGTCAGTGCTGCATCATCTGCAAAAAGTAGATCTCTTATGCATGTTGATCTTATTTTGGTCTTTGCCTTGAGTCTTGCTGGGTTAAAAAGCTTGCCATCAGATCTTGTGTGGAGGTATATGCCTTCAGTGGCAGTCCCAAATGCCTGCCTTAAGAGAACAGCGAAGAAGATACCTGTCACCAACTGGCTGGGGTTAGATCCCAGATAAGCAACCACTCAGCCAAAATCATTTTCTTCTACTGGTGGTTAGTTCTGGATGCAGTTTGAGATCCCCTAACTCTGTCAGAAGGGACTAATTACCACTCCAGATCTCAGAGAGAAAACGTGGAACAAATGTCTGTTATGCTGATTTAAGACACTGTCCCTGATACTCAAGAAAACAGCCAAGAAGTGGCTCGTTGAAGATAGAATATATCTATATAGATTTGGCTGTACTTGGTATCACCAGAAGTGAGAAAGGAGGAGTTAAGCTATGTAACGTAATCTGGTTACTTATGACTGCATAGGCAAGGTCCCTCCCTGACATAACTTCCTACTTCTGGACAATATGTGTGAACCCCCACTAAATGTTCTCCAAATGTGTGTACATATTTAAACTACACAAACATTTATCAACATTTAGAATGTATACAGACAACTGAGTTTAAAATACAACAACTGTGTTTATTATTTCTAGTATTGATGATCATATGATGATGATGATGATTATAATATGGGATACGTAACTTAAGAGGTCACATATGTCATGCTTCCCCCAGTGAGACGCAGTTCACTGTCAGATTGAAGGAGTCCAGATTGGTCCCTTCACAAGGCTAAGTCACTTCCTGATATGGGTTGTTGACTGTCCATTGCTCCTAAGAGATCTGGAATGAAACGAACGGAGATGGGTAGTATCTACGTCTACACATCTCAAACACATATGTCTATACATTCATATAAACATACATTCAAGTCATAATATATGATGGTATGATGATATATGATGGCATGTTTCATAAACATATATCAGTTCTAAACAAATAAATATATATGTATATATTCATAAAACCATTTAGAACATCTATAGCTCAAAACATACATATTCACATACATTTATGTAATGGAGTGTTTCCCATATAAGTTCACCTCACTTACTCGCTCCCTTTCTGATTCATTCATACTGTCTTGTCGGAAGGACTGGTCGCACAGTCCTGTCGAACATTAAAATGCCTTCCCTGAATCCGTCTGGGATATTGAATGTCCTAAGTCATGTCTGTCCTCATGCAGACATCATGCAGACAAGGTGAACTGGTACCATTCCTCAAACCAAGTGGTTTCACCACAATCTTGGTAGGCACTCAAAGTGTTGGTCCAAATAATCAATGTTAATTGGACGCTATCAAGAGACTGGTAGCTCTCAGGAATTTCTCCTAAGTAGTCAGTCTCCCCAATGTTTAACATCATACAGGATGAATCTAAATGTATCTCCTGTACATGCATAAGCCACACGCTCATGTAGCTTGGATAATGGATTTCTCCAAATTATCACATACAACAAATCAGACAACCAAGTGGTGAATGAAAGAAGAAAATAGTTCTCAGTGAAATCGTAAAGCTAGAACTGGAACATTAAGTACAAAGAAAATCCACGAGTGTAAAGTTTGGGAGAATATGTAGAAACAGGAAACTACACAAGCCTTCAGACTAGCAGACAAACTAATCAGAATAATGGTATTACCTGGGTTTTATAGTTTTGGAAATTCCATCATAATACTTCGTACAGAAGTCCAACAGAACGAAATGTTAATATTTCTCCAGTAGGTATCCTTTTGCTATACGTGAGTTTGCGTCTGAGGATTGCTGTCCCTGCTCATAGTTTTATTCTCTCCGTTCCTGGCTAGTTTCCACGTTGGCTAATTAATATGTTCAATATTAATTAACTCCACCTATTTTCCACATGGACTGTAGTTATTTCTGCCAATCAAATTGACCCACATTCCTGAAACAATGAAACATGCTTTGGCGGTGATGCAGTTGCGTCTTTACATTCCAATCTGCGTTAACACCAGCCTTCCTGGGTTGCTGGCACAAATGTGTCAGCCATGTGTTCCTACTTTGCCGCTGTATTGCGGGTAGGTGTTAAGCCTGCATTATATTGCCGTCTTTGGATCACACGGGTTTTCCCCTGAGTAGCACCGCCAGTTATCCACGTCATCCCCAGCCCAGATTTCACACTTTGCCGTCTTTCTCTTCCCTTGTACTGAAAACGATGAGTTTTCAACCTTTGATAGTGCCGCCGACTGGTGCCGTGGTGTCTGGGTTTTACATTTGATCTGTACATCAAAGCTTTCTCAGACCTAGCATTACAGAAATGATGGGGCGTGCGTAGTCAAAATGTATTTTTCTCTTGTTTTCAATCCGCTTGCATTTCTATCATTTTATGGTGGACGTTTATTCTTTTAGAGAATGACAGAAAAATATTGTGGGCTTTTTAATTCCTTCCAAAAGTGTGTAATTCTGATGCTGCCGGGGCCGTCCCGTCACAATACCGAAGAGTGCAGGAGCAAGCACGCAGCCCTGCTTTACTCCGCTGCTGATGCTGAATGACTGGGATGTTGAGCCGTCAAATAAAATGGTCCCCTGCATGTTTTCGTGGAATGATTTCACGAGACTAAGAAGAGTGGGTGGACATCCAACCTTTTCAAGGACCTTAAAAAGGCCGCTTCTGCTCACGAGGTCAAATGCCTTTGTGAGGTCGATGAAGGCAATATATAATGGCTTCCTCTGTTCTCTGCACTTCTCTTGGAGCTGCCGGAGTGAGAAAATCATATTGATGGTGGACCTGTTGGGTCTAAATCAGCACTGCGATTCGGGGTAGATTCTTTCAGCAAGAATGTGTAATCTTTTAAGGATTACTCTGGCAAAAATCTTGCCTGTAATGCTGAGTAGGGAAATGCCGCGATATATTGCATACAGTTCTGGGATGATTGTTTCTTTGCTACATTTTAAAATCTCAGGTGAAATACTATCTTTTCCAGGTGCCTTGCCGGATTTGAGAGAGTCTAGTGCTTCGCTGATTTCTGTGAGGCAATATGGCGATATATCGTCCTTCTATCCAATGGGAGGTCACATTTAGCGATATATGATCCTTAAATTGCGGAGGATACAACGAAACAAAACATATATCACGATGACCCTAGTATGGCGATATATCGTCCTTCTGTCCAAATGGGAGGTCACATTTAGCGATGTATGATCCTTCGGCACTGAATCAGTTAACTTACTTCATCCGCTGGGAAGCTTGAGGAGTAACAACTTTTACACCCTATCGCAGATCAGTGTTGTTTCTCCACAGGGCCGTGCGGTAGATTTTCTCTGTATGATGCAAGTCTTCGAAATGCCGCCCCTTAAATGTTTTTTACTTTCGAAATGCCGCCCCTTAAAGATTTTTTTTATTATTATTGAATGGTTCAAATTGTATTTTGATTTCGCTGCTTATGCCGCCCCCTTACGGTACCGTCTGATGAGGCCGCCTCTCTGTATCATAGCACGGCATGGCCCAGTTTCTCCAACATGTATTCAATGTGACCAGCTTAATTTCATTGAGGAATTCTTTGATTTTGAATAACGAAGACAAAAACAATAGACTGCATGATTTATTGCCTGGTATATTTCGCTGCATCTCGTCGGGTACATACTGCAGAAATCACACAACATAAAGTAAATAGCTTGATAAATCCTTCATGCTGAAATATACACATGTTCGCACAGTAATTTCAATTGTCTACCACGGTAATTTTAAACTGACTATCATGTCTTTCTGTTTACACGAAACTGGCCTATGACGAGATGCAGCAAAAAATGTCAGGCAATAAATCGTGCTATTTATTGTTTGTGTCAAATTCTTTAATGTTTAGAGGACCGAGATGGTGTATAGTTCCAGCTTTTGCTCACTATTAGATTTATTGCTGTTGCTGCTGCTACTGTTGTGGAACTGCGCCGATTGTTTACTCTTGCACGACTCAACAACTGGAGATTAAAAGCTGAAATATGACACATTGTGTACACATCAAATAGTACTTGAGTGGACATCAGGACTACAGTGGGGTAATAGCAACGCTAGATTTCATTAGAAAACAGCAAGTGAAATGGTTCGGCCACATAACTATACTCATTAATTAATTAATTAATTAATTAATTCATTCATTCATTCATTCATTCATTCATTCAGTAGCATGTCCTTTGCAGAACCTCGCTCCCACAACATTATTCCTTTGGGTTGAGGTTATTAGGTTTTCTATACCTTTCTGCGATGTGGATAGTAATACTGTATCATCAGCATATCGAATCTCTGGTATTTAATGACCGCCAATATTTAGGGCATCATATTGTTCTCTGGTTATATCATCTTTAACATTTATATAACTATGCTACCAACTGGTAATATACCACAACAAACAATCACGTACAGACCAAATGGAAGCAGCTTAAGAGGCCGACCATGTAAACTATCATCAGGGGGATAACAGAATCCATGGGAATCTCGATATATGAAGCCCATAAACGGGCACTCTCCGGTTGTTTATGTTTTACCTTGATACCGCAAGATATAGGGTGAACAATATGAGGTAATGAGATGGTGATGATGGTATCTAAGCAAAACATACATTCCGAATAAGCTCGTGACCGTTTCGTACATTGAATACCAGATGTAGGTGCTCATTCTTTTGTTTCTACCATTACTCCTACCCCCTTCAACCTCAAGGAGAATTTATATTAGGGTCCATCCCTGGCTCAGATTAATAATCCTGTGATTATGTCAGCCGCAAGCAGCATCTGCCCACGGTTTTACCCTCACAAGCTTATTAATTTGAAAATGATTGCTGTCCACTGGGGATAATGGCTGTACCATCACAGCGAGGCATAGACTTGACTCCCCACTTGTGTAGTTCTCAACAGAACTCGCCACGTCAGAGACTATGGTCAAGTCACCCTGCCCGAGTGAGATGAATAGCTGCCCAAGAACGCCCCACGTGGCGATGAACACAACCTCTATAGGATTTACGTTTCCTCGTTCGCTGGATTGAGGGCGGTGTTAACACATTTTTTCTTCCCTTCCAGACCCCAGCATTATTCCGCCAGGTATTGATTGTCGATAGCCTAGCTCCACCGCACGCATTATGTAATGTTTACATACATGTAATATCTCAACATTTAATAACTTCTTCTCCTTCTCTTCTTTCATATACTTGTTGGGGGAGGGGAGGGGGATGGATGAGGTGGAGATGTAATGGTTTTTATGCGCTCTTTCTAATGATACTAATGTTCTTTGTAAATTGGTGTTCATTTTTCGAAGGTTGTTCTTGATACCATGACTATATCTTTTATGCGGTCTTGCCCTTGCTCTGTATCCATTGTACACTTTGTGATAGATGGTACCAGGGCATCCTTGAGAGGTGGCCAAACCAGTTAATCTGTTATTCTTTAATAAAGTGCATGTAAATGACTTGGCCAAATGACATAACGGGACAAGGACAAAAACTTGATTGGAGACTGGTGGTAAATGACGGTGATAATGACTATAAATAAATCACAACACCTGTGATCAGATTACATTGTGTCTACAACTTGTCCTCCCTTTCCGACCAGGTAATCAAATGAGCCGCGATAGAAGGAATGCCACGGTTAAACAGGGCCAACTTGACATTGTTTGAAGAAGTTATTAACCGAAGGTTATTAACCTTGCCATAAAATTTGACCTGGATTTTGCCATGAAAGCATGTTTTCTGTTCCTGTGTTTCCGTGGAGACGGGTGGCTGTCGGTGGTAACATTTTATCTGTAAAGTAAGAACACACGGCATCGATTAGTAGTGCAGACTCCTCCGTGGAGCGAGCACAACAGAAGGCTTCTTGCCATTAGAAGCAGCCCCTCTTCCACTAATGTTTCCGCCCCTTCATCTAACGAGTGGGGTGTCCATCTGGGTATTAACGCCCATGATTGTTTCTACTGGTGTACGTCCGAATTATATACACCAGCTTTAAGACGAGTTCACCGCTGCTGCAAGCCTCTTATAAATTTGCCTGCGTGTCGTAAATAAGCCTTTATTACTTTAGTGTCGCCCCTGGAGTGAGGGGAATCAACACCCACATTTTTATTAACCCAATATTATTGTCCTAGAGAAACCACCAGACTCCGTCCACAAAACTCCGTCAGTCTGCAGACACCTCTTTCTCACTCTCACTCACCCCTAGATCATGCCCCCTCTCACTCTTCCCCAACACAACATACTCAACAACTCTAGCCTTAACAAATAAATACAAAATAATTTATTAAAGCAAAGAGTATGTGTGTGAGAAGTGTGTGTGTGTACGGTGGAGAATGTGTGTCGAATTCTAATGTGTCTGTAGACTCAGAGCAGCAGATCAGGAGCCCAAGTCAGATGGTCATCATAGCAAGAGTACACCACAGCATGATAGCTTAGTACGTGAACACCTCACCGATTGATGCGTCTCTTCTTCCAGACGTTGACTTTCTCTGGGATCCACTGGGTCGACTAGATGCATGATCCACCAAAAAAAAAATAGTTATTGTATAACCTTAATCATGGATCTGTCACTCACTGTAAAGACTAAGGTCCCTATAACTCAAATAAGTACGGATCGCTGTACCGTGAAAACTAGGTTTCAGTGTCACAGATCTCACATTTGTTCTAATCTATGTTCATAGATTGTCACACACAAACGGTTCTAAAGTACTTCTTCACTGTACTAAATTATTCCACGAGAACTTCATGTTCAAATGTCTTTCTCTACACACTAATGTTCAGTGGTATGTGGTGAAGAAACGAGTATCACCCACCCTGGGTGAATCCCTATTGTAAATAAATCGTTTATAATGGTTTGTTCAACCGAGCCAGTTTCGTATGGACCCTCTGGATCCTAGGCCTAGCATAAACAGTGCTGATTGTACTTTCTTCTGGGTATTTATTCATCTTATAAAATAACGTGAATGTTCATTGGATGTCCTTCTTAATGAGAGTTGACCTCCATCAAACCCAGTGTAGAGCTTCCTCATAGACGTAGGGGAACCTGTTAGAGAAAGAGACCACATCTGGTGAAGGCCGCCTGATACTTATCCCTACTAGCTGAATGTAGGCCTACTGCCTTGGTCAGAGATTTATCAGTGAACTAAACTCTGTCATGGATCAGAGTGGCCTATCACTTCAATCTGAATCAGGTTATGACAAGGAAAGACCAATAAACAGAGTGCAGAACCCCAGTGAGCACCCCACTGAAAGATCCCACTATTGGACACTTCCCCCATCTCCCAACCCATTCTTAAATCTCTCCAAATATCACCCCACTACACGATTCTCACTAGCAGAGCTAATTCTCCCTTCCCTACTCTATTCTCAACTAACAGAGCTAATCATCACTTCCCTACTCTAGCTAGTTTTACCAAGGCTACTGCTTATATTAATTAGGCGTAAATATACTATCTATAATACCTTATGCAATACGCATCACTCCTGGATGGCATCTACAACTTGCCATAAAGACATATGTGATTTAATGTTAATTAAATCGAACACATTAGATGCTCTCCGAATTTCCTAACAGCGGTACACAAACAAACACGTCAGCTCAAGACAACGTTCTTGTCGACACTACCGATTCCGATTCCGATTCCATTTCAAAAACAAAAATTCCAAATTCGTCCTCGTCTAACCTGCTTCATCAGCTGTGGTTATAATTGAGGATCGTGGTTTTTGTGGGTTTATTTACCCTAATTCTTGTCTTGTGAGTCCTTTCTCGGACTGGTTATGCATCGTTTGTGTCTGTGACGTCAGCAGTGGTCGGCGGCTATCCTTTGTGCTCTTCAGTTGTTGTGGTTTTCTTTGTTTGTGTAGGCTCCTGGCTTGACTGGCTGCAGTCCTTATAAGGACTTTTCGTTATCCCACTCCAGCTGGGGGATCGGTCGGCGGCCGTCCTTAGTGCTTGTTTCCTCTTGTTGTTTCCTTTTTTGGCGCAGGCTCCTGGCTTGAGTGATTGCAGTCCTTAAAAGGACTTTTTATTTAGTACTTTTGCCTCCTGTTCTGTGTAATGCCCCTAGAAGCTTTTCGATGTTATTTAAATCCTTGCGCTTTCTTTCACTTTCGTGTGTAAGTTTTTGCTGTTTTTCGAATGCTTCCTCTGTGGTCAGCCATGGGAAGATCTCTCCGTCTTCTATGTAGTACTCGAAGTCGGCATCGACGTCATAGTGTAATTCCGGGTATTCTGTCGGTTTCCCCCTGAGTTTCTTGGGCTTCTTTCCTTTTGCTTCCTGTCTCCTTATGTATTCCTCGTGTCTGAGTTCCTCTTGTTCTGCTCGTTTCTTTCCTTCTGCTATGTACACCTCCATTTCCTCCCGGGTAGGTTCCCCTCCAATCCACGGTATGCCGTCGGAAGGTACCTTATCTTGTCTTTCTTCGGCTGTCTGGTGGGATGTTGGTTTCCCCTTGGATGGTTTGGGCGTCGAGGTTCGGCTGCTGGTTTTATCTTGCGTCTCCGGGTCGGTTTTTTGTTGTGTTTCTTGTGGTTTCTTTGTGGTCATTTGCCTGACTTCTGTTGATTTGTGTTGAGTTGATTTCATTTCAGCTTTTAGTCGCTCTCTCTCCACTTTTATAGTGCGTAGCATTTCTTCGTTTTCCTGCTTCAATGCGGTCATCTGTTCCACTTCTGGCTTGATGTTTTCATGGAACTCCTTTATTTCCGCCAGTAGATTCTCGTTGTCGCTGGTCGGATTAGGCGTCAGCAATGACTTGACTTGTTTCTTCAACTCGTCTATCTGCTTTTGAAGTTGATCTCTTTCAGCTTGTGCTATACCCGTGGCTGTCTCGCCCCTCTGCATTGCTTCCTTGAATGGTGTCTTTGTGATGATGGCGATCTTTAAGACGTCTCTGTGTCTCTGCAGGTAGGGACAGCCCAGGTATCTTGCTCCGTGTTTGCCCAGACAGTTGGCGCACTTTCTATTGTTGTTAGGAGCTCGGAAGTCCGTGTCCAGCTTGGCCAGCGGACACTCCTTGAAGGCGTGGTGATCGGCGCAGTATCGACAGATTTCCGTCTTACTGCGACACGTTGCTCTGCTGTGGCCGGCCCTCTGGCATTTTGAACATTGCGTGATTCTTGGTATGAATCTCTCTGGTTGCTGCAGTCTCTCGTTGAGTGATGCTGTGGTCGGCATTTCGCTGCCCTCCGATGTCACCACTGCCAGGGTTGTAGGTATCTTGGAGTAAGTAAGAAGCCGCTCCGCCTTCAAGACTCGGATGTGAAGATTCTCTTCACGTAGCTGCTTCAGGATTTCTTCATCTGTCAGCTCCACCGGAATCCGCTTGACAACCCATCGGACTGTTTTTGAGTCGGTGTTTCCGACTCTGGTGTCTTTCTCCTCCTTCTTCTCTGCTGTCTTGATTCTTGACTGTGTTGGGCTGTCAATCTTCTCCCTCGTTGTAGCTTCAGATATAGCTGTGGTATCAGGCTCTTTGATGCAGCTAGCAGGTGGGCTCTCAACGTTCTTCTTCTTGTTGTCGGCTCCCACGCTGCACATCTTGGCAACAGCGTGTTTCTTGTTGGATTTTCCACGTGACATTTTCCCGCTGATCAGGCTTCTTGACAGAATAATGCGACTTGACTTGTTAGCGCTCGCAGTGCGAATGCATGACATGCACGATGACCCACGGTCGACACTACTCTACACAAGTCTTGTTTATGTCAAAGAGCCGGGAGTTCTAGTGAAGTCTTTGATGTCAACACATCATATGATTCCAAGGGCAGACTATCCATTTCCGAACAGGTTCTCTCCCCTTTGTGCAACCAATGCAAAATTTGTCTCGCCTGTTTCAACAACCAAAACAAAACACATCAGATGGTCCCAGGGGCAGATTATCCATTTCAGAATAAGTTCTTATCTACCTTGTTTTTAATCAATGTCCCCAGTTGTTTCCTCCTGTCCTGACAACCAAAACAAGCCCGCGTTCCTGCATTTTCTCAAACGGGTCACAATAACAAGCCTACAAATTTTATAATCGTGGGGAACTTTCAAAGGACGGTGTATTGATTGATCTCACCGACACCCCCTAGTAAACAACTGCAGCTGGGAATCTGACTGTCCTTGGTATTTTTGACATTTGATTGTAAACTTGGAGTGATTTCACGACACTGCGCCATGTGTGCCTACCCGGCAACCATCCTGCCCTTGGGAAGGCGAATGTCATTCACCGGGTGAATCCTGGTCAACTTTGTTTCTTACGTCAACTTTTGTTTTGTCCGGGAGAAAGCCAGCCTCTCTGCATTTCCCGGCAGTTTGGCCTCTGTTACCGCCTCCGCACCCACGGCTCGCTTTTCTGTGGTTCTAGATATTCAATCAATCAATCAGGTGCCGTCTCCACAATGAAGGTTAGCTGCAATGGATCTCCAACACTGTTTGTCTTTGGCCCTCACTGTACATTGATGTTCGTCAATCTTTATCTTCTCACTTGTATCTTTATCTACCTCTTGCACGCTTGCCTTCAACCCTGTCCTCCAGAATGGTTTTACCAGAGTGTTATGTCTTTTAATGTGGCCGAAATATTTCACTTGTCTTTTTTTTTTTACTTCTTTCATCAACTCTCTTGTCATTCCCAGTTTTTCTAGAACCTTTATATTTGATTGTGTTTGTTTCCATGAAATCTGTATATCCACATCTCCAGTTCCTCTATTTGACTTTCTAGTTGCTTGTTCAATGTCCAGGCTTCCGCGCCATATAGTATGACAATTCTCATTTTTATGGCGCTGTTAATCTCTCTAGATACTGATTTCATGATGTTGAAAGCATTTTTAGCTATTCCTATTCTCTTTTTTGATTTCTAATTCACTTCTGCTATCATCTGTTATTACATGTCCAAAATAGGAGAAACTTGTTACTTGTTCTAGTATCTCCCCGTTTACTGTGATGTGCATTGATGACCTTACCTTTCTTCTTCTTCTTCTTCTTCTTCTTCTTCTTCTTCTTCTTCTTCTTCTTCTTCTTCTTCTTCTTCTTCTTCTTCTTCTTCTTCTTCTTCTTCTTCTTCTTCTTCTTCTTCTTCTTCTTCTTCAGCGTTCCGAGCCATTGAGGTTCTTTGCTGCAGATACAATCCGTCTTAATTCGTCTCTCTGGTTGACCTTCTCTTGCCAGTCGTTGATTCCAAGTGCTTGTAGGTCTGTATATATATTATCTCTCCACCGTCTTCTTGGTCTACCTCGGGGTCTACCGTCATTTATTTCCTGAGTGTAAGCGAGTTTTGTTTCCCTATTGTCTTCCATTCTTTCTATATGCCCCAGCCATTGAAGTCTATTAGCCTTCATGATACCAGTGATTAGCAACAGATCATAAATGATTTTGTTACTTCTTCTTTTCCACTCTCCACTTTGTGTATCCCTAATGGGTCCAAAGATGCGTCTTAAAACTTTGTTCTCAAAGGTTTGTAACAAGGCTTCGTATCCTTTCGTTGTACTCCAGGTTTCAGAGCCATACAGCACAACTGGTCTGATCAGTGTTTTGTATATTGTGATTTTGGTGTTACGAGATAGCGCATTTGATTTTAGTAGATGTTGTAGTGCATAGTATATATCTGTTTCGTAACAAAATAGTTTTTACAAAGGTGGGGATGTTAACCCCACGCTTCAACCCCCAACCTGGAGGACCAGGGTATTTCTCTTTGTCTGTTCTCTATCCTTTGACCTGTCCTGCATGGAAGGCCCTGCTGGTAGCTACGCTACCGCCGGCATAGCTCTCAGGGTAATTGAGAAGCTCAAACTCCCCCACCACGACAAGGTGGAAACACCATCGGGGGACCTTACCTTTACACTGCTAATTATCATAGTTTTCGTTTCTTCGATGTAAATATCTAAGCCACATTCTGCACTATGGATGTTTTCAAATATAATAGCAGTTATAATATCTAGATATTGCTGCTATTATATTTGAGCTCACTGTTTCGCGCACCATTAGCACTTTGTGTGTCTCTCTACAGGAATCAAGAACAGCCCCCAAAAAATGCTGGTGTTGACTGCTACATCATGTAAAGGATATGCAACTAACTAACTGTCTCTTGTTAGTTAATTAGTTAGCGACAGATCATCCTCATTGCACATCGAACTATTCAGTTCATAAGTGCTCGGATTCCCTCCTCAGCAAATCTCTCTCACGAACCAGTTCTATGTTGGTTTGTTACTCTTCTTTGGCTTTCTGCGTAGTATTCTTGTTTGGTCACAAATCTTTTAACTTGCTGTTCTCGCAGCCTGACCATGGTTGTAGATTCCCAGTCATCGCTTGGTTCTCGAAAACGACTTACTTCTCGTAGAGCATTCAGAATGTCTGCCTGGTCCATGGCTCGTCCGCCTTCCACAGTAGCCCTACCTGCAAACCTGTCAGCCTGCGCATTCACCTGTACGCCCGCATGCCCTGGCACGAAGATGAAACTAAGCTTTGCCAGTCGAGTCCGCTCCAGGAACAGCAGCCACTCTCTTCGGACCCACCCCATGTCTATCCTCCTGAGCATACTCATTGAGTCACTAAGGACGCAAGTCCAATTGAATGTCTTTGTCTCGAGCCATGTTATTGCTTTACTTACTGCCATGACTTCCATAGTCAGGCTGCATGTGGTCAAAGCAAAAGCGCCAGACTCTTCCTTCATAGTTTTCCCTCCGGCCTGAGCTGTAAAGGCCCATCTCACTCCTCGGACGACCGATCCATCCGTGTAAATGACAGCATCATCCTCTAAAGTCTAAAGAATTATCGAAGATCAGAGCCTGTACTTCTTCCTCCACAGCAGCTGGATTTTCTTGTCTGCATTCCCTGTCTAGTTGGATGCACACTGAAAAGGATGTACAGAACTCTGTTGGCAATTGTACCCACTCCTCGCCAGTTCTAAGTCCTCAAGTGAACACACCTACCGGAGAATGTCTTCGGCTCGACCCATCCACGACTTCCCTCTTTTTAACCTTCTGCCCGTTACCTTCTTAACCTCGCTATGCAGTGGATGTTGTGTGTTTGCGGTGATTCTGAGATAGGCACATGCTTGGCACATGTGTATTCTGTCCCTCATGGTTGCAAAATCACTTCACTGCGAGCATCGCCCTGCATGCTGTATCTCTTCTACATCCAAGAATAATGCGCATGGTTTCGTTCTGTATCCTTTCCACCCTTTCTATCTACTTATGGCTGAGAGTCAGGATCACCATCGCATACTCCAGAACAGAAAGGGCTAGCCCCTCGTAAAGAAGACAGATGGCGCTGCTCACAGTTTGCCGCCGCCATCACCCGCATCGCAGCCAAACCCCGCTTGGCCTTTGTTATCACCTGGTCTATATGCTCAGTATAAGCTAGGCTTCGATCAAATCGTATCCCCAGGTAATTAATTGCCTGCATTGTTTCCACCGTCTCTGAGACTAGATTTACAGTTGGCGTTGGGGCGTTGACAATATGGTTATTTAAAGAGAACTATGTCACTGTTGCCTTTGTTGGGTTGACCATTGCCCCAGTTTCAACACACCAAGTGCTTATACGATTGAGTCCGGTTTGTAGTTCTACGGCAACCTGATCTCTGTCCTTACCCTACCGATACACTAAAACATCGTCTGCATACGACAATGTCCTCCCCGGTCCAGTGATCTGCATCACGGCAATCCAGCTAAGGAGGAAAGGACTTATCTTGAGTTCAAGAAGCTAAAGCATTAAGGAATCCACTGGTACTCTGTTGTACGCGTCCTCAAGATCAATCGCTGCAACAAATGTTTCAATGCCTGAGTGGAAACCTTCATAGACATCATGGGCACAAATTGTTGCATTGGTCCAGGTTTCTCTTTTTGGAGGTACCCTCTCAGGGTAGGTGGGAAAATACCTTGCCTTTCCAGCTGGCTTGATAATTTTCTGGCAATTAACTTCTCCAGCATCTTGCCTATTGTGTTCTGCGTGGTTATTACTCGATATACCTAAATTTGTGTGTGGTCTTTGCCAGGCTTTGGCAAGGGAACCAGATAGCTGTGTAATCACTCTTACTTGATGCTAGCACTCCCTATACTATTGTTGTACATGTCTGCTAGTTCCTCTAGTTCGTTGTTGGTACACCTATTGATGTCGTCATATCTTATGCCATCTGGCCCTAGAGCGCTGGTTTTTGATCGTTGAAGCACAGCCTTGATTTTTTTCACTGTCACTGTATCTTCATCCGAAATGTTCTGGGCCTTGCACCTATATGAGGTGACCTCCTTGGCGAGATTCCGGCCTCTCATGTCTGTCTGGTTGATCTGCTCTAGATATTTGCCCTTGTTCTTGTCAGTCCTCTGCCAGATGGGGTCAGCACCTTGGAAGTCAGGAATACTCTTATTCTTGACTACCCCACTCATGCTTTTATGTAGTCGCCAGAACAATTTCAGTGACTTGTCTGTGCTTACTCTTTGACACCCCTATGCCGATTTTTCACTTTTAACCACCTTAACCAGTTTCTTTAAGTAGCTTACTTTTGTGTGCATCTCTCTTTCTAAGTGCATGCAGGGTCTAGGATGGGAAACTCTGTTCTTCTTGGCGTTTTGCCATTTCTTTACCTCACTACGCTTATCCACCCAGGCCTTTTCCACCTCATAATCCCATTAAGGTGGCTACTTATTAGTACTTTGTCTGTCTTCTACGTCACTTTTTGTTATGGCCGGGAGAATGCCAGTCTTTTTCTCTCCCCTTCCCCCGACAGTTTGGCCTCTGTTACCGCCTCTGCGGCTATGAAGTCAGAGTGAGTTCGCTTGATGGCGGAGACACTGGTAACAGGGAAAGCTAATCTACACGCACAACTCAGTCCAGTGCACTGGAAGTAGTAGCACGTGTATTGACGATGCATGAGTGTAAAGCGAGCAAGCGCCAACAAAAAAAAAAAAAAGCATCATTGACAGTACACGAGACAGAAGGCTGTGGACAGATATGATCATCAACGCCACACGGCATGGGCTGGAAGAGGAAGAAAGAAGAAGAAAGAAAGAAGGAGGAAGAAGAAGAATGAAGAACAAGAAAGAAAAAGGGAGAAGGGAGAAGAAAGGTGAAGGGAGAAGAAGGAAGAAGAAGGAAGACAGGAAAGAAAGAAAGAAAGAAAGAAAGAAAGAAAGAAAGAAGTGGGAATCGCTAAGCATGCACCAATCACATGTTTATTATTACGCAGCTTAAAGGTCAGCAAATAATTGCCTCTCGCTCCACATCAACTTTATGATACGCTTAACAGCCGAAGCACTTAAGCGTTGTATTATGTACTGACCTGCATTCGTGTTGTTTTGCCAGCAAAGTCCATTTCCGGTGCCGGGCTTGTTCCTATGTTATAGCTGGCACTAAATCATTCCAGGAAGCGATTCCTGTAATCCGCCGTGGCAGACGTGAGGACTTTTAAATATGTTCTCTTGTCGGCTTTGTGGCGGAGGGTTTACAAATGCCAGTCGTAACCCACACACATCGTTCGATACACAGATGCGAGCGACTAGGAAGTAGACCGCCGTCCGTTGGTTTCCCATAGAAAGGTATGAGTGCCGATCGTTCAGAAAGACATGACAAATTACTGAACGTAAACTTGCTATGAAATCACAAATAGCCAAATAATGTTGTGGTTGGCTGCGACGTTCTGTAAATAATATGCAGCTAACTTATTTTTTCTTCTGAACCGGTCTCTCAAGCGTTAATTAGTATATGACTGAGATATGACTGAGCTGCCGTATTCTTGTTCTAATCTCTTCAAGGCATCTCCAATTGGATGTTACGACTATTCGGAGATAATTGTACCAATTCACTTGTTTAAGAATATGCCCATTTACTTGTATATTACATTGTGGCATTTCCTTCTTCCCTGTGACAACCGTAATCTGTGTCTGAGATCGCAAAACACAATTTTCTTGGTATCTGTAAGGAAGGTAGTTTGCCATTGCTTTCCTTCTTATCAGTGACCATACTGGTCAATGACCGTAACCATTGTCTCCCCAAAAAAAGAGATCCTCTGCCTACCGTCGTGAAGCTGGAGACTATAACCTACAACTATCTGTCGGCTGCTCTTCAACTTCATCCACCACCTGCATCCATGGCTTCCTGTTAACCCTGAACGGGAGGCTAAACGGGTTCATTTGACAGCCAAAATGAGTAATCTGGATATTTTGAGGGAGGCTAAATCGCAAAGACAACTTATCACAAACATCAGAAAGAAGCAGTCATCATTGTGTAGCCACTTTATGAGAAGACAACAAATGGAACATGTTGTGACAAGCGGAAAGATTTGTGGAAAGAGAGACAGTGGAAGACATCGAGAGAAAATTTTTGACAGCCTTGCTTCATAAGTTAATGGTACGGAAGAGAGTTAATGCATGCATTGACCCATGCCGTCGGAGATCGCAATTTGTGGCGAATCATGATCGCCCACGCCAGCCGGCAAGGCACTTAATGATGATGATACCAGGCTGAGGTATTCTTCAGCCTTCCTTTGCTAATCCATCATCCTCTTTATTTCCAGGTCTGTAGCATTGTGAGCGATCCATTGTATTTCAACCCTTATGGATTTCTGAAATAGTTAATGAAGTGCTTTTTCTTAGTTCTGCACTGTTTCTACTCTTCAGCCGTGAAACTTACAGACTTAATATCTGTGAAAACAACTGTATGAGAAATAATATGACAACATTTCACTAATACGGCAAATAAAACAGTGCTCCCTGGCATTTCACTGCCGCAGTGGCAGCCTCGTTCTCCACTCCCATACTGGAGATAGCTATCTGATCAGCTCCATTTTGTCCAATAATGGCTCTACTTCTCCCACAATCCTAGAAATCACCACAAGAGGTGGCGAAATAGCACAGATCCATCAGTATACACCAGCGCATCATCAATGACAGCATGAAAATATATCACATGTTTAATTTCCGTGATGTACCCGCTCCTCGCCTCCGGGTGTAATGTTCACCTGGTGATAGTTGTTCCTATTAGTATTACTGCCACTGTTTGTATTCCGTTTCTAAAACACGTGGTACCCATCCAACAATAGTATTTGCTTGTAACTGTTTCTCCATTATGTCGCTCTGAGTACAAATACGAGGTCGAGTCAAGAAGTAAGTCACACAGTTCTGTGGGATGGCAGGTAAATGTAGTTGGTGTTTTCTACAGGTGTCATTAGGTGATAGCAACATCGAACTGTATATTCCCGTTCTTCAGGCGGTGCTAGGTGTCCCATGCGCATGCGCAGCGAATAAACACAATGGCGACTGTACATTCGGAGCGTACAACTAAAGAGCAACGTGCTGTTGTGCGTTTTTTGTAGGCAAAAGGACTGCCCGCAAAGGACATTCATAAGGAAATGCTTCCTGTTTATGCTGACAAATGTTTGTCCCGTAAAGCGGTGCATAGCTGGGTAGAACAATTTTCTCAAAGACGCTCTAAAATTGTTGATGAAATCCGGTCTGGTCGTCCTGTTGAGATTGCAACAGAAGCATCCGTTCAGCGGGTGGAGGAGATGATCAGAGGTGACTGGCGAGTAACGATAGACTCTGTAGCATCTGCAGTAGGGTGCTCACATAGTTCAGCATACAGCAAAATGCATGATCGATTGAAATTTCCAGGTCTGTTGACTAGAGGCGTGTTGCTTCTTCATGACAATGCCAGACTACATACGGCTCAATTAACTTAGGAGAAAATTAACCAACTTAGGTGAGAAGTTCGGGAACATCCACCTTACAGCCCCGACTTAGCCACTAGCGATTTCCACCTTTTTGGTCCACTGAAAACCCATCTTGGCGGGAGATATTTCGCGAATGATGTCGAAGTTTAATGTGAAGTGAAAACGTGTCTTAGAAAACAGAGCACGCAGTTCTATACAGCCGGTTTGGAAGGACTGATAAAACGATGGGATAAGTGCATCAATGTTGGTGGAAATTATGTTGAGAAATAAAGGGACAATGTATGTATAAACATAAACTGATTTCAAGTTGTTATCATATTTAGCTATTTTTCTACAGCCATTTGTGACTTACTTATTAACTTCCCCTCGTCGTACAGTGGTATCCTTCCACCGACAATCTTTACCTGCAATGTTTTTCTATTCTGTCTCACTGAGTACAAATATTACAGTGGCACTCTTCCAACAATAGTCATTGCTGCAATGTTCTTCCATTCTGTCTCTCTGCGTACAAATACTACAGTGGCACTCTTCCAACAATAGGCATTGCTGCAATGTTCTTCCATTCTGTCTCTCTGAGTACAAATATTACAGTGAGACGCTTCCAACAATAGTCTTTGCTTGAACTGTTTCTCCATTCTGTCTCTATTTTCTCCATTCTGCCTCTCTGACTACATCTACTACAGTGGTGCCCTTCCAACAACAGTCTTTGCCTGTGCTACCTATGACCTCCCGTACATAAGAAATCCAGAAGGGATGTTAAGATCCTGTAACAGTATGTGTAGTTTGGGTTATAATTAGGATCTAGTGGGGAATTAGAGATACAGCACGATTGAGCATTATGAGTGAAAGCGGAGAGAGATGCTCAATCGTGACGTATTGTTGTTGTGAAGGGCAGTCAACATCCGATAGTCCAGCTGAGAAGACACGGCTTGTCATCTTGAGAATAAAGTATAAAGTTTTAGTACAGATCAAGTCTTGTTACTTCATTTGACACTACTACAGAAGTAATAAATGGTGCCGTGACCAGGATCTGAGGTTGATCTAGGCCGGCCAACAACAACTATCCACTGGCGGCATGCTGTAAGACAAATTATGAAGATAATGGCCTACCACGCGAAGTACTAAAGAATCCAGACAAAACTGCCAGGACAAGAAGGGTTTCCTGGAGCCGTAGCTGAACATTTGAATCGTATCATTTATAAGGGGCCTAACCTGGCCGTTGCCTGAACCTTGCCACTTTCAAGATTTTATCGGAAGTCAGAACTCGTTCAAGGTCAGCTCATCACTAGCCGTTAGCTGATTGATACTAATCCAGTTTTGGGCCTTGTCATTCCTATGACCCAAACACCCCTAATCCATTCTTGGGCCTCGTTATATTCCTATGACCCATTCCATACGACGATGAAGTACCCACTTGAGATCAAGGAAGGGACCCAACCAGGGGGTCGAAGATTGTCTGGCAGCCCATGAGATGTGACCCAACCAGGGGTTGAAAATTTTCTGGCAGCCCACGAGAAGGACGAAATTACCTGAGGGAAGAGAAGTGATATCTGAACTCCACCACCTGAATTCCGAGACTTTCACTTGATGCGGGCTCTGGTTGGTTGAACTGAATCCGTAAGTTGGTAAAAGAAGATGACGGATTAATTAAGGAAATAGACTCGGAGTAAAAGTTGTGTATTTCGAGGTCTCCCGTGAGCTTCCGAATTTATTAATTAGAGTGGAGTACAGGACATTATTGTGGTTTAAGAAACAAATATCTACAAGGAACCTTCTGATTGCCACAAATTTGAGTTTTTTATTGAGGACAGGGTTCATTCTTCCTATGCTCAGATAGGATATTGTTGATGCTTCCTCTGATTAATGTAATATCTTATAATATTATAACCAACTGAATTGTGCTGTTTGGGATTTGGGAAATTGTAATTGTGTGATTGGTTGCTTGCTTTGTTTTAGTATTTTTCAGCATGGCGGAACCGGATAACTTGGCCCAGGTTTTGACAGGCGTGGGTACAGCAGTAGGCCGACTTAATATGGTGATTAAACAACAAGGCATGGCAACAGAAATTGTAAAGTTTAGTGGACAGGCCAGAGACTATAAGAAATGGGTCACCTCTATAGAAAAATATGCCTATTTGATCTCAGCAACAGATGAAGAAAAAATGAGACTGGCTTATCAGACGGCAACGGAACCGGTCTCGGATCATATAAGAAGAAAGCTAGAAGCTAGAGTAGATGAGACATGGGAACAATTCAAGGAAGACCTAGCAAGGAAATATGCAGAAATAACGGATCCACAACATGCATTTTCGGTGTTGAGGCAGGCTAAACAAAATAACGGAGAGACGGTACAATTGTTTAGCGATAGATTAATTAATCTGGCTGAAGAGGCATTCTTAGGACAGAATGTACGAGGAGAGGAGGTGGAAAGGATGTTGGTAGGGATCTTTGTGGATGGCATAAAGTCTGATGGTTTGAAACTTAAATTAATGAGGGAAAACCCTGAGAGGTTATCACAAGCGGTGGATATCGCGGTACAAGAAGAAAATTTGAGACGTAGGTTTAGATTAAGAACAGGACGAGAAGTGGGAAGTAGTCGAGATGACAGAGTTGAGGAACCTATGGAAATAGGACAAACAAGATTCGGATGGAATAGGAGAGGAGGTATACAGACGTTACAAGGTAGAAATAGGTATGATAATGAGGAAAGAAGAAATATGAGATACCCTACAAGAGAAACAGTAGGTAACACAAATAGTACAAATATTGTCTGTTGGAATTGTGGTCAACGGGGACATGTTTTGCGGTTTTGTAATAACAGGCATGTCCAGTCGAATACACAGGGTAGACATGACAATAATAGGGTGAGTAGGAATGTTGTAGATGGACACAGGAATTTTACAGGTACAAGAACACAGGAAAATCGGCGCCCTACCTATTAGACAGGACCTATGATAGGAGGGTAAATAATAAGGTCCCAAGGGTTAGAGAATATGTTAATAACAGGTATAATAGGTCGAACAGAGAATATTTTCAACTAGATGAAGTCAAG
This sequence comes from Cepaea hortensis, assembly GCA_963921405.1. Classification (NCBI taxonomy): domain Eukaryota; kingdom Metazoa; phylum Mollusca; class Gastropoda; order Stylommatophora; family Helicidae; genus Cepaea; species Cepaea hortensis. The sequence goes on from OY992884.1 coordinate 55,431,771, forward strand.
AAATTTATAGAAGATAAAACAGATTATAGTTCTTGTATATTAGAAATAGGAAAGTATAGAGTTCGTACGTTAATTGATTCGGGAGCTCAGGTTAGTGTAGTAAAAGAAAGTTTTCTATACAAAATAGTAAGAAATTGTAGAGTATTTAAGAGTCATAATAATTTACACTCTGTTACGGGACAGAATTTACAAGTAGTTGGACAAACAATAATAAATTTTAAGTTAGGAGGGATCAACATAAGACACCTTTTTCATGTAGTGAAGGGTTTAAATAGAAACATGTTAATAGGAAGAGATTTTTTAATAAAAAATGGAGTAAGACTTTTCTATGATTTACACAAATTAAAATTCAGGGACGTCTATATAGATATGCAAGAAGACATGCATATATCAGCACTAGTTAGAGTTAAAATGACAACGACGTTAAAACCACAGTCGGTTAATTTGATACAAGTGAAGCTGAAGAAAAACCCATATTATGTAGAAGGAAACACAGTCAGAATCACTGAATTACAAGAGGAAATAATTGATGAGCCTGGTTTGGAAGTTCCGGATGGAATAATAGCGTTAGATAAACACTTAACCTTTCCAGTTATGGTGATTAACAACACAGGTAGAGAAATTAAATTATACAGAGGGTGTGTAGTAGCAAAAATTGAACAGAACGTTAGTGAAATATTGGCAACGGATAGAGTAGAAATGCCGGGAACTAATTATTCACAGTCTTCTAGTGAAAGAAGTAATAACAGACGCGGACGCGGAAGTAGAGGAAACACACGAATGAATGAATTGATCCATCCATTCAAAAGAAATACAGCACAAATACATTCTCTAGATAAACAGACAAGAGAACAGGAATTGTTGGCACAGTTAAAGACTTCACCAGAAAATAAAGAAGTATTGGAACAGTTTATAAAGGAGAATCAGGATGTGTTTGCAATTAGTGATTTAGAGTTGGGTAAGACAAAAACGGTAACAATGGAGATAGATACGGGAGACCATCCGCCGATTAGCTTAAAACCATATAGAACTCCCTTAAGAAATAGAGAAATTGTAGAAAAGGCAATAGAAGAAATGTTGAAAGCAGGGATAATCAAAAGATCAAAATCAGAGTGGTCATCTCCGGTGGTAATTGTGGCCAAACCTGATGGTTCGAGTCGATTCTGTTGCGACTATCGGGCGTTGAACAAAATTACTAAAAATGTTGCATATCCACTACCAGTGATAGATGATATTTTGGGGTTGCTAAATGGCGCTACATTTTTTACGACGTTAGACGCAAGAGCAGGATTTTGGTGCATTCCGATGTCGGCAGACGCGCAGAGAAAAAGTGCTTTCTGTACTCATATGGGTTCTTATGAATTTTTACGTATGCCTTTTGGAGTCAAAACTGCGCCATCTCACTACATGCTCTTAATAAATGAAGTTTTAGAAGGTATGCAAAGGTTCGCCCTTGCTTATATTGATGATATTCTGATCTTTACTTCTGGAAATGTGGAGGATCATTTGAAACATATAAAGTTAGTGTTTGACAGGTTAAGAAAACATGATGTGAAGTTAAAGCTCAGTAAATGCCAATTTTTAAAGACAGAAACAAAATATTTGGGGTATATTATAAATAGAGAAGGTATAAAACCAGACCAGGACAAAATAAAGGTTATTAAAGAGTTACCTGCTCCAACTAACGTTAAGGAGGTACGCGCCTTTATAGGAACATGCGCGTATTATAGGCGGTTTGTCCCAGCGTTTTCAAAAATAGCTGAACCTATTACAAACTTAACAGGCAAGTACGCTAGGTTTAAGTGGGATGATGAGTGTCAAAAAGCGTTCGAGTATTTAAAAAACAGTTTAACACTGGTACCACTGTTGACGCATCCAGACTTAAACAAACAGTTGATACTGTACACAGATGCTTCAGACAATGCAGTAGGAGCGTGTTTGGTGCAACCATATGAAGGGAAAGAGTCTGGAATACCAGGGGTTAAAAATGAAAGGCCTATATACTTCTTGTCGCATAAACTTAGCAGATCACAAAGAAAGTGGACGACTATTGAGAAGGAGGCTTACGCAATACATTACGCTCTTCAAAAACTAAATTACTACTTACATAACGCAAATTTTGTTATTAGAACTGACCATATGCCTTTAAAGTCTTTTTTAGAAGCCCCAGTGCAGAACAGGAAAATACAAACCTGGGCATTGAACTTACAGGGATATAATACGAAAATTGAGTACATTCCAGGTAAGATTAACACATGCGCTGATTTACTGTCTAGGATTCCCTATCCACAGTCGTCAGGTGACACAGAAGATGAAGGAGAACCAGAGATTGACGATCGAAATTGGCAAGTAAATATTTTAGATTCTGCTATAATAAATAGAGAAGAATTTGATAGTCTACCATCGGAACAAGAGTCTGAACATAGGGAAGATGATCTACACTTAGAAAAATTTAACATGAAAGAGGAGCAGGACCTAGACCCAAAAGTGATACAAATAAAAGAAAAATTAAGAGAAACAGAAGATAACAAATATAAAAGGAATTATTTGGTTTTACAAGAGGATGGACATTTATACTACATGTCTGAAAGGAACGAACAACTGAGGAAATACATTCCAAAACATTTGGAAAATGAACTTTTAAAGGCATATCATGATGAAAATGGACATTTAGGTAGAGACAAATTGGTGAAGGCGCTTACAAGTAAATATTACTGGCCAAATTTATTTAAATCTGCATATAAATATGTGGATACCTGTGAGAAGTGCAGATTGAGGAACATGAAAACAATAAAGTGTCCCTTGCAGGATACTGACATTCCTCAGTTCCCAATGCAAAAGATTAGTTTAGATATATCGGGTCCACACCCCAGAACATTGTCAGGAAACGTGTATTTGATTCATATAGTAGATGTTTACAGTCTTTGGCCGGAGGTTTATGCAATTCCGGATAAGAGTGCAGATACAGTAGTCAATATTTTTTTACAAGAGTTTGTCCCAAGATTTAGTTGTCCACAAAGTATACTTACAGACAATGGTAAAGAATTTATAAATAAGAAATTTGAAAAGTTGTTAAATGATTTAAATATAAAACATATAAAGACATCATATTATAGACCTACTTCCAATGCTAGAAACGAGCGTCAACATCAGACGTTATATAGCATTATATCAAAGATTGTAGATGAACATGAAAGGGATTGGGATTTGTTTTTAGGACCTGCCCTTAACGCCATTCGTACTAATCAAAATGAAAGCACGGGTTTTTCACCATATTATTTAATATACGGGAGAGAACCGATACTACCTATAGACAATCTATTAAAACCTAGACGGAAATATATGGGTGAAGATTTTCAAGAGGTTATAATACAGGAAATGCATAAAGCACACGTAGGACTAAGGAATAATATAATTAAAGCTAGGGAAAGGCAGAAAAAGTACAAGAATATAAATACAAACTTGCAGGAATTTAAGGTTGGTGATAGGGTCTATTACAAGAAGCATAGGAGAAACTCTAAGTTTGATAATCGTTGGATTCCAGGGTATTATATTTTGGAAAAACTAGGTAAAGTATCGTATAAAATTAAGAACCAGGTCACGGGACATGTAGCAAGGGCACACGTGGAACACTTAAGGAGAGATGAAGAAGAGATAGAATATAATAATAATAATAATTATTATTCAGACACAAGGTTTTTAGATGAACAACTCGTTAGAGGTGCTACAGTAACCCCAGGCGTTAGAAGAGATCCAGCACAAAATCGCTTATTAGCAACTCCAGGCTTTGATGATACTCAAGAACAGACGATACCGAAAACAATAGAAGAAGAAAAGTTGAATGAGACTCATTATGATAGTATAGAAGAGGAAATAAGTGCTCCGTTTAGGAACACTAGACAGGCAACGAAAAGGAGAATGGATAGACAAAGAGATAGAGAAGTGAAAAGACAGAGGAGAATTAGGGATTATTCAACGAGCGGGGAGGATATGCCGTTACTAGAAAGATCCTTGAGGAATAGTGATCGACAAATTAGATGGGATATTGAACAAAAGAGATTAGCGGCAGCTAAAGAGAGACATACAGACGAAGAAGAAGAAATGGATGAAAAGTCAGAGTCAAGTAGTAGTAGTATGGAGGAAACAAATGGATTGTACGAAGAAGAAGACATTGATGTAGAATTAGCATTGGTTCAAAGAAATTTGGAGTTATTGAAGAAGTGGAACCGTAGGAAGTAGATAAGTAGAGAATATTGCAGATAGCAATTTATAAGTGTTAGAATTCGAAAATGAAGAAGATGACTCTTGGTATTTTTATAATCAATATGGAGGTAGTTTTGAATGAAATATATGTATATATTTGGTTATTTCTCTATGGGGTGGAATTGATGGTTGATTTTTTTAGTAGCTTGGACAAATTGAAGGGAAATAATTGGCAGGTAGGGCCACAAGTAAATAGGTGAGTGGATGGTGAATACTACATTAGTATAGATAAGAGGACTTGTACTGTAGTTTACAGTGATTAATTAAGAGGATTTTCCGGGTAGTATGATGTGTTTGGAGTTAGGCTATAAAAAGGAGGAATTGATGTTTGTACTATTTGTTATCATTGATATCGGCAGATATGCTTATAAGATTTGGATATTGGTCTGTAAGTAACAGATACACATATGTAGCATTGAATTGATGGGTTTACTTGGAATGGTAAACTTGAAATTGACGAGAGGAATGAAGAAAAAAAAAAAAAAAAAGAAAAGCTAGTAGTGTTGAATCAATATTTTTTTGATAATAACAATTATTATTGACGGAAACTGAAGATAAATTTTGAAACTTTATTCATAAAGTATGTATGGAAAGAGAAGTGTGATTGCTTCTTACTTTTTCCTTTCTTTTTCTTATTTTCCTAAGTGCGCACTAACTCAATCTAACATATCTTTTCTGTGAGAATGTGAAATAGGGGATAAGGGAAATATCTTCAGTTTTGTCAATCATAATTTTAATGAACAATTTAAATTTAAAAGCGGTTCGCTTACAGAGAGTTGTAGGAAGTTTTATAGAGAATTTGGTGGGGAGTTTTTGGTATTATTGATATACTGGGAAGTATGTCTCTGGTTAGCAGTTGGCTATGATGAGGTAGGAAAATGAGAATGGAGTTAGGAAATATATAAATGGAATGGCCTGAATAAATAGAGATCTGGTACATTATTAGTATGGTTGTTGGGGCCACTATACGTAATAATTTTAAGGAAGTTTACTTGGAAAATCTTTGTTTATTCACTTGGAGTTTTATTTTCGTGTAACTGGGCAATGATGGTTGTTAATTGATTATTTTATTGAGACTATGTTTCAATACTATATGTATATGTATTATGTTTTATTTCATGCTTGGTTTGGTTTTATAAAAAGTTAGTTTAAGTAAGTTAGGATCGTTGAGTTTATAGTGCTTTGAGTAAAACACTATTGGACCGTAAAAGTGTCTAATAATGATATAATATTTGTTTTTGGGTTGATAAAATGCATGCCATATTAATTTTGAAAATGTGTTTTAATTGGATAATTGTGACGCCTTGTTTTGATTTAGTTTTGCGTAAACAGTTGGATTGATAGATTAAGTGATGTGGTTAATGAATTGGTTTTAAGTTTGGTTAGAATATTAGTTAACTTTTCAAATACAGGGGGCTTTATAAAAAAAAAAAAAAGAAAAAAGCCCTTTCGTTCAGAAAGGAATTATAAAATTATTGAGGGAGGGTATGGAGACATAGGCTGTTGGGAAGGTTAGCTTGCTTGAAAAGCTTCGAATATATAAGTAGAGTATAACTAGATAGAAGTTTAAGGGAAAAACTGTGAATAGCAGCATATAGAAGAAATACATAGGGGGATAAAGGGCAGATCATGGGACATGAAGGGGGCAAGAAATAGGTGCTGTGAAAAACCAGCTTTAATTATATTAAAGGTGTTCATAAAAATTGAACAGGATCTCATGCTAAAAGGTGAGATAACGCAATTTGGACAAGATTGTGGTTGGAAATTTTAAATGTTGAAGATATAAGGCTTGAAACTTACGTAAAAAGTTCTATTTCATATAGGGTTGTATATATAAAGCTTGTAAAACATTATATCAACTTGGTTTATAGAAAACAAAGATCTATTTTTGTATGACGTATTTATAAGAAAAAATTTGATTGTAAAAATTTTTTTATTGGCAAAGGAGGTAAATGTGGTTATGTGGAATATGCGTTTCTTTGTGCTTATCTTGACTATTTATTCCTTTTACTTGGTGCACCCCTTCTTTACTTCTTCTAAATACGTTGTTCTCGTTGTTCGGGTTGTCTTGTATTGAGAAATGCGAGTGATTTCCTAATGCCAGTTGTACAAATACGATTTTACGAGCCATTTTGTTTATAATATGCATATTTTATATAGGAACTTGAGGAGCCAAGGAATATATAGTGGATTGCTATATAGTTTGGGGAAATGAAAGAAGAGTAGAAATGGTAAGTTAAAAAAAGGGTTACAGTACATGGTACGAGGTATAGAGGTAAAATGGAAGAAGAAGTGGGTTGATTATATAGCTGGGGAAAGAGTTAAAGAAATAGAATGTTTAATTAAATTGGAGTTGGTTTGGGGAGGATTAGAAGAACTATGGAAGATTAGAGGAAAAAGAGGGAATAGAGTAAGGGGATTAGGAGTAAAGATTTTTCCTTTATAAGGAAAATTCTTTAATAAACATGGGGAGGTGTAACAGTATGTGTAGTTTGGGTTATAATTAGGATCTAGTGGGGAATTAGAGATACAGCACGATTGAGCATTATGAGTGAAAGCGGAGAGAGATGCTCAATCGTGACGTATTGTTGTTGTGAAGGGCAGTCAACATCCGATAGTCCAGCTGAGAAGACACGGCTTGTCATCTTGAGAATAAAGTATAAAGTTTTAGTACAGATCAAGTCTTGTTACTTCATTTGACACTACTACAATCCTGTGGAGACAACAAGCACAAACACATTTGCATATCTTGCAATGACCTCTGGTGAATTTAATAGAATTCTGAGTTCGGGAAATGAATGATGATGATGATTATAATGATGATGTTAATATTAATAATAATAGTGATGACGATGATGATGATGATAATAATAATGATAATGATAATAATGATGATGATGATAATAATCATAATGACGATGATAATTATGATGATTATAATAATAATAATGATACTAATGATGATGGTGATGCTGCTTGCTTGCTTGCTTGTGTTCGTTGGCTTGAGCTCCAACGCAAAGTCCTGTATGTCGGATGAAGGCATCCTGTTGTCCAACATCAGTGTGATGTCGTGCAGGACCTGAGGTTTGCGTGAGTATCCGTTGTCCCATGTCTGGCTTATTGGTGTGCAGACTGGTGGTTCCTCGCCGTACAGGCAGACACTCTCCGACTTCGGAGGAGATGATGGTGATGATAATTATGATGATGATATTAATAATAATGATAATGATGATGATGATAATGATGATAAGAATAATAATGATGATGATGGTTGTCAGAAGTCGGGGTGCCACCGCCTAGATGAAAATATTATTCACTGGCGAGAAACTCCAAATAGTCAGAAACTGACTAGGGACAAAATCTATATAGCTGAACTATAGATTAAGCCCTGAATATCCAACGTACAGCTCCAAGTGGCTCGTTACAAAATTGAAATGAACTGTGCTGAATATTCGCCAAGGAATAGGAAAGAGAAGGTTAGCTAGAATAGATTTTTAAGTCTAAATTGAAGTGTAATTGACAACTATCCCAGTACAGGTTTTTCTCACTGACTACTCCCTTCCTTGGTGTTTAAGTGAACCCCCACCAATGTACACACACAACACGTATGCACAATTGGAACTAAAAATATAACGACAGAACTATGAGTTACAATACTACAACATTTATTTACTACTCATAATAATAGACATCTGATGGTTTTCAAGATGATGATGATGAAATCATATAACATATTGTTAGCGATGAGAAACATTACATAACTTCAATTGTTACTTGTCAACGATCTGGATCTGAGGTCCAGATCCCCTCTCTCCTGTAGAAACAAAACAGCTTGCTGGTATTCTGACGCCTGTCAGTCCTGGCACTACCTAGTCGTCTCCAGTTCTTGAGATCTAAACATAGGCGCTCTTTGTGAGAGCTTGAAAGAAATCAAGAATGTGTTATACCTAGTTCTACATCAGTGCACTCCTAAGTATTACACATCCTAGCACACACATATACAATGACCAGTCTGGCCAAGTTTATCTTCCAGCTCTACTGCGTTCACCATCCTCCTTCTCCCTCCATATCTCTGTCCTACGGTCTTAGTCTGGGATGGGCTTTTCAATTGTCTCACACGCCTGTAATTATTACATTTCTGCCGTCTCATGTCCATGTCGCTAATACCGACATTCTGAGTCGTACAGCCGCTCCGTCCAAAGTTGGTTTAGCAGCTCACAGGGTTGGTAATGGTTTTATAATAGTACCAGGTCATCCGGGCTTACAAGCCGTGACCAGCATGTGTGCCAGGTTTTCGTGAATTACCGTGAACGCACGCCCAAAATACACTGAAAAGGTTTAGCACCATATACCATATACCAATTGTGGGTAATGTCTGTACCATTACACCTCTGCTACCAATGCAACTAATAGGCAAGGTGCCAATGCGCGCACAATAGCATAACACCTCATATTGGTAGGTTTGCATATGACAAATCAATATATCAAACATCCAATACACATAAAATATATTAATTAAACTAGACACATTATGATACTTTAACATAATAGCATAATGCATTAGTTAGTTTGTATGTATACGAAATGAGACGTATATACACAAAAAGAATGTGTACGAAGCATAGTCCTAGCATTGTATATTCATATGAAGTTACAAATACATACATCCAACATATACTTAAACATTAGGCATATGAAAGTATTCCTAATACACAGTATGAAATGCAAACAAGTTGTAGTAACATGATTATCTACAACGACTGAGATACTAATAGTGTCCATAGAGTAACAGACATCTAACATGATAAATGAAAGTCAAATGTCTGCCTCACCCAAAAGGTATCTATCTATTTGTATAGTAAGAATAACCCTTATAGCAATAGAATATACACTCAAGTAACCTGAAGCAATGATAATTCTTGAAGTAACCTAGGTCAGATATAGACTGAAAATCAGTACATACTACTAAAAGGCTTAGATAGTTACTAAGAAATCTACATTTACTCTCTCTCTCTCTTCTCACCTGTTCGAATGTCTGACTTATTCTAATGGGAACCGGTCTAGCCTGGGTTTTTATACCTAGCCGAGAAGTAGACACTTATTTCCCAGGAAATCCAGTCATAAATTCATCCTTATCTCCCCCTGTCGTTAATTGCAATTCTCACTGTAAAACTGGCCATCACTCACATTCCTCCAGGCTTGCTCTAATTGCCTTATCAGATCTGTTTCACACATTCCTACAGGGCAGACACATTATCTCCCAGTTGGTCCAGTTGTAAATTCTTTCTGAACCACTAACCATCACCATAGCGTCACACCTGGACGATTTTGAGTGGCCAGCCCCAGATCAGTTTCACAGTCTGCCCTCCAGTAGGTGTAATTATCAGTTTGACATGTAACACCTTTAAGCTGGACTGGCTGGTTCACAACCCTAGTAGGACTGTCTGTGTGATTTCATTCTGGGTTTATTGCAATTCCCACCATCCTGTTTTAGTAGTCAGCAGCCATCTGTTCTGACATTTCACAGTTGAATGGGTTCCTTTTGCTACAACATTTTATGCCTCTATGTGTGCAGGCCTGATTGTTCTTTATTATAGAGAATAAATAGCATTTGTTCTTCTGTAACTTTCTGTAACTCTACATGGCCCATCAAAAGTGAACCGAAAATTGTTCTGGGATGTAAAGGCTGTATTTCACGACAATGGTGATGATGATGTTGTTGATGATGATGATAAGAAGAATAATGATGAATATGATGATAATGATAAAGATGATGACGACGATAATAACCACGAAATGTAATAATACAAACTATAAAGCGGACCACACACGTATGACGTTTGGGTCGTAACGGCCTATGTCAAGAACAACAGAAACATGACAATCAAGATTAATAATTATAGCACGCAATATATGAACACAGAAACATGGACGTTAAAGGTGAAGGACGGGTGCCCGACTTCCATGTGTAGTAATTATGCGTTATAATTTCAGTGTAATGAAGCCAAATAGGAAAAGATGGAACTTAAAAGGGCACTATCAGACCGTGAAAGATAGAACATATGGACATTCCTCTTGGCGTAACATGCTAAGTTAAGCCAGGTCTGAGTCAGATATGACTGAACTACCGTATGATAGTAGACGGTACTACCTACTTTCTGTTAGCGCCCAATATTGGGCGGCGCTGACCAAACCTGACAACCCACATTTTACCAACTGCTTCGGGCGGAGGAGTGCAATTGGGAGGGTACACGCCTTACCCTAGTGCGAGGAAATGCAACCTAAAGACTAAATGTCATGACAGGGCTGACAAGGCACTAAGCCTTGGTCAACAACTGGTCTAGGATGGAAGCTTCGACAGGCGGACAGTAAGAGCATTGCTTTACTGATTCGACAGCTTCTGCAGCTTGCCTTGTTCCAGCTGTATGGGTGTTACCTTTCCTCTGGAGTAAACTAGGCAGGCCGAGAGAAGGATCGTGCTGCATGGGCAACACATGGTCTCTAAATTCAGCCCAAGCTTTGTGTTATGGAGAGGTATAACTCCATTTTACAAACTATCGTCTGTCAAGACGACAAGGTGCCAATGAGTCAGTCAGTCAACATGTTAAGAAAAGGGAGAGTGGCCAAAGATCGACACTCGATGAGTGATCTGTTCAATATCATGCTAACAGCCTTTACCTCCCAGAATATTTCTTTGTATCAAATTTAGGTTGGGTTGGCGTGGAAGTCCTCGTCAATTTGTTAAAAGTCCCTTCATTGATAAGGATTTGAAAACAGGGCCACCGTGCCGACAAACAAGTCTGCTAGACAGGGCGCTCCATAGACCATCACATAACTCACCAAAAAGCATTGTCGGTATGAAAGAAAAAGCGAGACACGAGACTAGATAAAACAATACATTGTTTCGTAATGTTTCAGTTGGCAATTCAAAACAATGTTTTCCCGAGGTAAATTTGTACAACGAAGACACATACAATTAATTGGTTGCAAAATTGAAAAAAAAAGTCTTGTAGCAGGAATCTACTATAGGTCTGTGATGTGCTGGGACCATCAAATTGTGTAGGCCTGAGTTCACAGAGAAATAGGTGCCCCAGTCTTTCCCTCCAGTAGCAAGCAGAGAGCCCAGAATCAACACTAACACCGCGCTCATGCCATTGTCAGCGCAACGTTCTTAGTTATATGTTGGGGTACCATCCTTGCACTCCGGATAAGTTCATAGGTGCTCAGACCCCCCCCCCCCTTTCCCTCCCCCCACACCTTTCTGCTACCAACATATTCATCAACGTTCAGTAGCTAATAATTCTAGTTCTGTGTTGGTTGACGGGGCCCTTCCTCCTCCTGATATGCCTCTTGTGTCTGGTCGTGCCAATTCTAACTTTCAAGTCTCATTCCGGACAACGAAGTGGGTTCAATGGCGTCAAAGTCTTCCGCTCTTGATATCTCTCTAAGGCGTTAATAACATCGGCACGATCCATAGGCTAGCCATCTGAAGAAGATGCAGAGCCAGCCAGTTTATCAACTCGTTGCCCTCAATCCCCACATGTCCCGGAACGAAGATAAAGGACAACAGATACCCGTACAACGTACAACAAACCTCTGCACGACGTACAAGAGACTTCCACGGCGATGCAATCGACTGTCTACATACAGAACCCGCCTCGACCCACTGGATCATGCTCATTGGATCACTTAGTACAACCATTCATTGCGGACTCAAGGAGTATGCTAAGCAAGGTGGAGAAAAGAGCGTTTCGTGTGGAAAGGCTTCCTCGCTTCAGAGGTCACAGATTGTGAGAATTATATGGAACTTGTACCAAGGCCATGCGGGGGTGCGGGGGAATGAACAGGCTTATAAACTGGTAGGGAATGCGCCGCTTGGTGGTAGATTATCTATGGATAACGGAGAGGTGGTCCAGTGCCTGTGAGACCAGGCGGAGAAGGCGGGGTTAACAGACTGAGAACCCGTATGTTGAAAGAATGAGATTGCGGGGGATCAGCAAGGGCTCTGAAAGAATCTCACAACTGAGAGGGAAGACAAAGAGAACTTTCAATCAGATAGCGGTGGGAACGATTAATAGTATGACTCTTCGCTGGCTGTTGAACGAGGGGACGGAGCGCGTATGGGAATGTCCTGAGTGCAGTGATGTCGGTTTTTAGCTCAGTTCAACTCAACTTAGTACACAAACGTTGGTATATTTATGTGATCCAGCCAAATGAAAGCCCGTGTTACTGCCATCACCTCCATCTTTAAAGTTACACCAGCTCTCTCACTATTGCATAATTTGGCCTGGCAGATTTCACTGCATCTCGTCAGATACCTGCTATATAGGACTATGTGTTGTGCATTTTAAGCTATACGGATTCACCGTGTTGTTTTATTGCTATATAGGGCTGTGTGTTGTGCATTTCAGCTATACGGATTCATTGTGTTGGTTTATTATGTGTTAATTCATGTCTGTAGTATGCAACTGCCGCTCTCCCTGGTCTAGAGGTTAAACGACTTTCTCCGTAATCCCGTTTATCCACGTTGGGTAACGCTCAGAAAGCAATGGCAAACTACTGAGCGTAATCTTGCGAAGAAATCAACAACAGCGGTAAAATGCTGGAGTTAACAGCGATGTTCTGTAAAGGATATGCGAAAAAAAAGTATGCAACTGATGTTGTGACATATGCCAAGCAATATATGTATGCGTTTGCATTTTCATTATTCAAGTTTTTTTTAGGGAGTCTCCATGACAAAATGGTTACGCCGCATGCTTCATGCTCCTAAGGTCGTTGGTTCGATTCCGGGCATCGTCGTTCGGTTCACGAGTGCAATTTTCTCGGATACTACTTGGGATCGTCTCTGGGGCTACGGAGCTCGTGCTTTGTGTGACGCTTTCAGCAGGCCACCCTGCGAATAGAGACCGAAATATGGGATAAGACCCCGTGTAATTAAATCTAATCTCTTGCTTTTTAAACTCTTTTTAAAAAGTCTATTAAAGATTCTAACTGTCGGTAATTTTCTGTTTCTCATTTACAAACGCTCTCTTTATACCCCTTTGTTCGATTATTTACAGCCGACGGTCGCTATTTACATTCACTCTGCGCTTGACATACCGTGTTTTATTAAACAGTTGACAGGCAGCAGCATTAGACTGCAGGCGGGCAGAAAGATATATGTACATGCATACACTGCAGTAGTGGTAACAGACAGCCGTTCTCAAATGATATTTTGTTTACTGGGGCTACATGAAAACTGAGGGAGTTTCGGTAGCTTATTGACTAGACCAGTGGTTCTCAACATTTTTTGGCCCGTACCCCCTTCACCATATTTTCAGAACGTCATCCTCCCCCTCTTTTTTATTTCCTACCTAAAAATCTCCCCTCCCACCCCTACACAGTATACGTAATAATGGAAGCACATAAAGAAGTCTAGACGTCTACATAAAACGTGATTTGTGGGTCTACTTACTTTATAAAATGAATTTTAGAAGGGTGAGACGTACAGAAACGTAAAGTATGAAGGGAAAAACAAGATCAAGTAATCGGTTCTTGTATTAACGCGATCTTGAAATAATCTTCATTTCTCTCCCCCCCCCCCCCCGGAAACCCCAAAAATTCCCCCCTCGGGTGGGGGGCGGGGGGGGGGAATTCCCCACCAGTTGAGAACCACTGGACTAGACACTGGCAGATTTATTCAGATTGCTGTTTTTGTTCTTTTGCTTTGAACTCAAGCGTAGTCTATACACACCACTTCTAGTAGTGCTGGACTGCACTTTACGTGTAGATTAGCTATTAACAGTGCCCCTCGCCATCAGGCGAACCCACTCCGACTTCAGAGGTACCTGTAATTAACGTCCTCAAGTTAAGGACGTTGGTCAACATTTGTGTCCAACTGGCCGGTGTAGGGGTTGAATCCCTTACCTCGGCATCATCACACCGGATGTTTAAGAGCACGCGTTCTTATCCATTCGGCCATGCTGACCTATATTTATTAAGATTGACGCGGGCTCCCATGTCGAACTAGCCTAAAATTGGTGACCACAGCACCCACCTAGTGCCGACCACAGCACCCACCTAGTGCCGGCTGGTCGTTACACGTATGGGTCTAGCATCATATGTCCAACGCGACTTAAGGCTGGAAATAAAAGGTCCTTTTAAAAAAAAAACTTTTTAACAGGGAACAGGAAATACCGTGGACGGTTGGAGGGAGGGGGGGGGGGGTATAGAGAACAGGGAGCTTAAGACAATGGTTCTCAACGGGTGGGGAAGTCCCACCCCCCTCCCCCATGTGAGAATTCTAGGGTTTCCAGGGAGGAATTAAGATTATTTCAAGACCGCGTTAATATAAGAACCGATTACTTAATATTGTTTTTCCCTCCATATTTTACGGTTCTGTACTTCTCGCACTTCTGAAATTTGTTTTATAACCAAGAAAATGACCAAGAAAAGGCATTCGATAGAGTAGATAGAAACAAGCTGTGGGAAATCCTTAAACAATATGGATTGATTGATTGATTGATTGATTTAGTAACCAACATCACAGCATTCGGGGAATTCCCATAAGCGCTCCGTCCCCATCCTCAGAAGCCAGCGAAGAGTTCCATTATGAGTTAGTACACATCTAACAAACCTATGTAGAAGTTTATACAACAACAGTGAATGCATAGTGAGAGCACTGGAGGACACTCAGAACCATTCACCATAAGATCTGGAGTACGACAAGGTTGTGTCCTGTCCCCTCTCGTGTTCATAACATATATAGACAACATATGTAAAGAAACCAGCCAAGCAGAGACAGCAAGAATACAGCATGACGAGAACACAGAAGAAGAACCATCTGCAAATCTAACCATTAGAGAACTCCTGTTTGCGGACGACCAAGCACTAATAGCAAAATCAGAAGCTGAATTACAAGACCACATGAATAGTCTAAATTAAATGTGTATGGAATATAACATGAAAATTAGCACAAGCAAAACAGAAGTAATGACTATAACTAAAGAAGAGCAAACAACAACAATTCACCTAAACGAACATCCCTTGAAACTAGTAAAGAGTTTCAAGTACCTAGGAAGTATAATATCATCAAATGGCAGATCATAAGACGAGATCGAAAATAGGTGCAATAAGGCAAATCAACTCATTGGACAAATGGTACCAATACTAAAGAACAAACATGTATCAATAACTAATAAGAAAGCACTTTACAACACAATCTTCCTACCAACTCTATGCTACCAATGCCAAACCTGGACAATGACAGAAAAAGAGAAAAGAAAAATCACAACAGAAATGAGATTCCTGAGAAGAATACTCAACGTATCAAGAAGAGATAAGATCAGAAATGAAAAAATCAGGACTATAGTGGGGGTTAAAGCAGCACTAGATTTTATTAGAAAGCAGCAAGTCAAATGGTTTGGCCATGTAAGTAGGTTACCAGTCAACAGCATGTCACAACAAGCAATGATGTTGTGACAAATTATTTGATGATGACAGAGGACCTAGTTTGTAGTGTTCTCTGGAGATATATCTTGAATATTAAATAACAAGATAAAGGTTATGATTTAGCACGTTTTGTCTAGAGGTCACTCAAATGAGCTAATCATTCCCGCAATAGCCTGTTTTGGAGAACATTTTTTCTTTTGGCTCAAACCCCCACTGTGAGACCACTATGTATCTACACAGAAATTTATATAAGAAGTAACTAGTTCACCCAAGGCCAGAGAAAATCTGAACTATTAGCGCCTGTACAACTGAGGATCCCTCTCACTCAATATAATGTTGCCAGTGTGCTGTTCGTCCGTCACATAGATCTTTCCCTATATTTTTTGTCATTTTGTGACCTATATCAGTTCAATTAGTCTTTAGGACTTTAGGACATGTATTTGTAGACAAACAAACTTCAACAATAACGGTACATTACATCTGTTGGACAAGACATCTACCTGACAGTTTCCTGCCAAAAGTGGGACATACATTCACAAGGAATTGTTACACCACAATTGTACAAGATAGACAGCATGTGATACTTGACAACATCTATACAGGACTTTTCACAATATGTATAACCAACCACAGCACTTAAGACAGTCACCAGAGACAACACTTGACAGCAACTGTACAAGAAATTCACTGGGGACATGTACTTAAAACACTGGTTCTCTAAATACACAATTTATTGAGTTGATGGTAAGTATAGTGGTGACCATTGCCTCATCTCCTGTCATGTCAACACTTCAATTATTGCATAGAAAATGCATAAAATATGTCACACATGCAGGTTAATAAACAAGATACAACACTTCTTATTTACTCCACCACCCAATAACTCTCCTCCACCTCTCCTCTCTAATTACCACCACACCATTACGTTACAGTATCTGTATCTATCATCATTTCCTGACTCTTGGGAATTTAGGAAATCCTATCCATGGGCAACTCAAGGAAGAAACTACTGTTCTGGGTCTGTTGGATCCTTTTATCATCAGCATGGATCTTGGACTAGCTCCAGTTAGCAGCTTCCCCGGAATAAGCTTCATGGCAGATTCATTCCTCTTGAGAACTGAATTTGGTATGATGATATGGTACTGCATCTCACGGTTGATCAGGCTGTTAGTGAAGGCTGTCACTGGGTACTTCAATAATGGCATACCTAATGTCCCATACATTGCAGCTACTCACTTAGCCAGATCAACTTCCCTACTGTTCCTCACATTCTTCAAGAATCACTGTGTGAGCATCAGGCTGGATATTTTCTAAGTTTTGTCTTAGATAAACAAACACTCCCAAGTTACCCCACAGTTCTCCATGAATGTAGTTCATAGAACAAGATTTGATGTTAGTCTCATTTGACCTTTTGACTGACTCAAAGATCACTGTCCAGTTCACCACATTGGTAGTGCTTCAGATTGTGTTATTCTCCCATTTATGCATTCAGCTGTTGAGCTGAGAGAAAACTCTTCTTGATATTCCCACATGTTGATAGGGAGTCACATCTGGATCTAGGACTTCTGTTTAGTTGTCCCAGATGATATATGGATGGCCTCTCCACCATACTGTTCTCTGTCGACATATAAAATGGCACAACATCTCTTTACATATGTTAAAAGATAATGTTATTATACATCAACAGACACAGACTGGGGATGGGGAGGAAAAGGATGGGTGTGGTCCAAACACACCTCTCCTAGTTTGATGATGCAGTGTATTTCACTCTGATGTACTGTGGTAATCACAAGACTATATGTTGAGACAGGGTAGCTTAACACAATTACAAGCATTCATGTGGTCTAAGTTTCACCATGTTTGAACCACAGTAGACCTGGGCACAAGGAGGACCAGACACAGTACAGCAATCATTGTGACATAGCAACATGGGACAGGCATTGTGAAGGAAAATGGAAAATAGGCATTTACAACTGCAATATGCATTATGTATTAACTAATGGCATTTACCCAATTAGCAGACCAGACATCCAATCCTATGGCTGTGATGTTGGTGCATGAATGTCTTATTCCATATTCACTTACACAGACCTCACCCCCTTTTTCACCAGACTTGTCTCACAGGTACATCATCATCATCATGTGCTCTTTCCCCACTGAGTAATGTTCACAGCAGGTAACAGAAGCTCAATTGCATAGCAATGGTTCACATATGCACAAAGCACATATGTGGAAAAACATGTTTAGTCCTTGTAAATTTGCATGAGCTATACATATATTCAGCCAACTAAGACACAGGTTCACACACCTATGGTTCTCTTAGGAACTAGTTTATATGAACCATCCAACAGTAGAGGTAACAGTGTAAAGCTGCAGAGAGAAATGGTATTCTCGTGAGCTTAATTTGCCACCAGGTATCACATGAACTTAGCAATTCTGGCGTGCCACACACAACCTGTTTACATATGGATATTTGAAGCATCTTTCCTTCCACTAGATGTGAGAGGCTATTTATTAAATCACCAACTCACTCACTCCATCATTTTCAGCTTTTTACAAAGGAACTTGTACATGTTTCATCACTCATTCCAATCCAAACTGCCATATGTTAACTCGCGAGAGCAAAGGTACAGTTGATTTAAGAATAAGTCATCCTAGGCATGAAGAATGCACAAGGGGTTTTGGTTTGCGAATCTGCATGAGTGTACTCTACATTCATCAAGCATACGCAACCAGTCACAACAAGGGATTGATATGCATTTGGAGTATACAGCGTGAAAGACATGTCAAGGTGGAAGATGCAGTGTTCAGAATTCTGGCGCACAGAAGTTAGGTTTTCCACTTTCACATTTTATTCATAAAATACTCATACATTCTTCTCATTCGTTCATCAGGTCTAGCCACAACTACTACATTAAATTATATTTTAAAGTGGTACCTGCTGTCCAGAGAACAATATATTATTGAATCTTTAAGGGCATTGTTGGGTCATCACATCACACTAGCGACCGCTCCTGGTGAAATCCCCGCTCCTACTAATTAGATTTTAAAATATGACCCAGGAATAGCGTGGGCTCATTACTTATGAACCAATCAAAAGACAAGTGCATACCGCCGCCTCCCCCAACTCGTTCTAGAACATACGATCTAAGAATAGCCCTTATATTTGGGATGGTCCCCGTTAAGACTTAAAGTATCTTTATGAAATGTGTCGGACTGGGAATGAGGAATTCTGTTTCATCATGCTACATGGCCCCTCTCTTAAATCTTTCATAGGAATGACTGATGATTTTTCAGAAATCCACGGTTCCCAGATCCCTCAAGTGGGTTTTGTCAATTACTCCCTGTCTCCCTTTACCCTACTAGAGTAGTACATTTGGAACTAAGTGATTTTTCTCCTTAAGAAAAAATCTGCCCCAACATTGCATCTGTTGATGAATTTGGTGGCAAACGCAAAGACCATGAAGTTAGCCCTGCATTATGTTCCTTTAAGTCACTGGGAGCATCAGGAGTCCTGACTCCACTCATCTGTGAACTGCTCTTCTATTTACCTCTGACAATGTTCCACTGCTGACATCCTTGCTATATTTCCTGTTTGTGATAAATGATCTCTCTGAGTCACACCATTTCGTAATGTATGAATGTTCCATAGAGATTCATTATGTGAAGTAATGGCCTTGCAATTAAGCCAACTTCTAGATGACGTTTAGAGAGAATAGTTGCATTCCATGGATCTCTCAACTGTTCATCTTATCAGAACTTCATTCTTTCCTTCGCCACTGGATAATGATAATCCTGTGAGAGTATTTTTAACTGAACACTTTCTCCAACAGTATCTTGGCATTTGGAACTGGGTTAAAATTGTTGATCATCACCGGAGCAAAGACAATCACTTCCGGGTGAACTGTATAGCAGCCGCTGCAAAACTTAAGACTAAAATCTCTACTAGTGCAGATTTGGTTAGCGTTGGACACAGGGTCTACCTTTCCAATAAGCCTCTTGTGTTTGCAGATGGTAGCAATTTCCCATTATATTTCCTTGACTTATTTCTGTAGTCTTACCATAGATTTAGAGGTGCTTGTCGGTTGAGATTCTCTCATTCCGTTATGCCTCTATTTTGATGTGTTGTGAGAAGTGACAGCATTTTCTCTCCTTAGTTGCTCTATTTTCTAACGTAGCAACTGAATTAGTAGATGCAGCCAGACTGTGACATCCACTACTACTAATCTATTATAATTCCAGGTGGAACTTCCAACTAGTTGTCTTCAGCCATGCTTTAGCGAAGTGCGTTTGAGTGACTGGGAAGTATCCGTTCTTTCTCTCCCACATGAGCAAAACGTTTACTATTGGCGAATATAAGGCGTTTCTTCTCATCCATAGAGAAGTCCGTCATTATCACAGCTACCTTTGAAGGGGTGTGATTAGGTGGGTTACTTCCTATATCCCAATATTGACTGGAATTTTGGAAGCAATTTTACTGACTTTGAGGATAGGACTGGCCAGGTCTTGTGAATACACCTCGCATCTCAGTATTAATATAAGATTCCACTGCTCAATGCATTGTTCTTATTATATAAAGAGTCGACTGCTGGAGTGCAGGGATCTTTATCTTGAAAGGAGTCAGCTGTTTGAAACTGATCTTTCGTTAGTCCACTGAATCGTAGACAATGTGTATAGAGTGTCAGCTGCTGGAGTTGCAGTGAGCTCTACCATATAAGAGTTAACTGTTTGGAGACAGTAATCCTTATTTACATTCCTACCTTCTTCCGGCAGAAAAGTCTTCCCATTGAGAATGAAAAAGGGGAATGACATCAGTTGTACTCAACTTTGTCCGTCCTTTAATCTCCACCATTTTTAAGGCAGAAACGCTTTCTCAACTGAGGATGAATTGACGGCCGACGTCGGAGACGGATCCTGTTTTATCTCTTCATGAAATTTTTCAGGTTGTCCATGTTATGCTCCTAGTCGTATGATATGCCAATGACATCAGGTTGGTTATCCATCGTTTCCTGGACACATAATTTGCGTATGCTCTCCACTTCCATATAAATGGCTAGGGGTCCAGCTATTTTGATGGCCTTCCTGGAGATTCAATGAGTTAACTCCTGGTGACGTGGATCCTAGTACACCAGAGAGATTACACCATCGAACAATAGACTAATGTCTTATAGACACCAGACTGTGGTCGGTTTTATATGACCGCCCATGACATCAGGTAGAATCTTCCCTTCATCTCGTCCATTACGTATCAAGTACGCTTAATAATACCACTACTTCAGAAATGGCAAGTGACGGAGTTGATAAGGATGTTTTCTCCTGGAGATCCAATTGTGCTTACGCGCAGTAGCTTGATCAGGGCCACTGACAGGGTTACACAACTGAAGAATAAACCCAGATATCGAATCGACACTGGACATTAGTCGGTACGAATACTGACTATCACCGAGAGAGATTGTCAGTGAGGTGTCTTAACGGTTGCCCAATTTTCCATCAGTGTTCACACTCTCTACTCTCAGTGTTGCAAGCATGTTATGGGGAGAAGAGAATATGGGGAGTTGTTATTTTGTGTGATGTGGTGACATTAAAAATGTTGTATTTACAACAATATTCCCCCTCTCTCACCCATGCCAGCAATTAATTTTGAGATGGAGTAGGCCCCATATTCATTTACTGGATCAAGTGTCTTAATTTCAGGGACAAAAATGAATTTTTCCCTGTACTAGCTGTCTCAGTTATATTTAAAATAATTTGTGTTCTCTGGTGTTTCAGGTACCTTAATTTTTGGATACATATATTGAACAACCAGCATGCACAAAATTATACAACAATATGGACAAGCTAATAAATCATATCATTCTGAGAAAAACAAATATCATGGATACAAGCAATTATGTTGACCCATAAGATATTTATACACCATTTTCAGTCTGCTACATTGAATCCTAACTGATATATTAAAACAGTGATACATGCAATATTATCACTATTAATGAAATCAAACCTTCTAGAGGTCCATTGTGGGTTTGCATGTCTGGACAGTTGCCCTCATATAAGAGACAGGGTCCATTAAACAACACCACAAAACCTTCAAGAATTGGGTCTGATTTGCGAGAGGTCACCCCGGATTTTAATACCAACATAGAGATCCCAAAAGTGAGTCTTATGCAGGGTATGCCCAAGGTTTGTATCCCGTCATCAGGGCAACAGGTATGTGAGCCCCTAGCAGGTTATTACCAGGGTTTAAATCCGAGACGAGTGTTCTTTTTCCCAGGGTTTATATCCCGAAAAGAGGAAACCCAGTTATGTGACCATGTTTTCCCAGGGTTTATATCCCGGAAAGAGCCTACCAGTTATGTGACAAATTATTTGATGATGACAGAGGACCTAGTTTGTAGTGTTCTCTGGAGATATATCTTGAATATTAAATAACAAGATAAAGGTTATGATTTAGCACGTTTTGTCTAGAGGTCACTCAAATGAGCTAATCATTCCCGCAATAGCCTGTTTTGGAGAACATTTTTCTTTTGGCTCAAACCCCCACTGTGAGACCACTATGTATCTACACAGAAATTTATATAAGAAGTAACTAGTTCACCCAAGGCCAGAGAAGATCTGAACTATTAGCGCCTGTACAACTGAGGATCCCTCTCACTCAATATAATGTTGCCAGTGTGCTGTTCGTCCGTCACATAGATCTTTCCCTATATTTTTTGTCATTTTGTGACCTATATCAGTTCAATTAGTCTTTAGGACTTTAGGACATGTATTTGTAGACAAACAAACTTCAACAATAACGGTACATTACATCTGTTGGACAAGACATCTACATGACAGTTTCCTGCCAAAAGTGGGACATACATTCACAAGGAATTGTTACACCACAATTGTACAAGATAGACATCATGTGATACTTGACAACATCTATACAGGACTTTTCACAATATGTATAACCAACCACAGCACTTAAGACAGTCACCAGAGACAACACTTGACAGCAACTGTACAAGAAATTCACTGGGGACATGTACTTAAAACACTGGTTCTCTAAATACACAATTTATTGAGTTGATGGTAAGTATAGTGGTGACCATTGCCTCATCTCCTGTCAGGTCAACACTTCAATTATTGCATAGAAAATGCATAAAATATGTCACACATGCAGGTTAATAAACAAGATACAACACTTCTTATTTACTCCACCACCCAATAACTCTCCTCCACCTCTCCTCTCTAATTACCACCACACCATTACGTTACAGTATCTGTATCTATCATCATTTCCTGACTCTTGGGAATTTAGGAAATCCTATCCATGGGCAACTCAAGGAAGAAACTACTGTTCTGGGTCTGTTGGATCCTTTTATCATCAGCATGGATGTTGGACTAGCTCCAGTTAGCAGCTTCCCCAGAATAAGCTTCATGGCAGATTCATTCCTCTTGAGAACTGAATTTGGTATGATGATATGGTACTGCATCTCACGGTTGATCAGGCTGTTAGTGAAGGCTGTCACTGGGTACTTCAATAATGGCATACAGAATGTCCCATACATTGCAGCTACTCACTTAGCCAGATCAACTTCCCTACTGTTCCTCACATTCTTCAAGAATCACTGTGTGAGCATCAGGCTGGATATTTTCTAAGTTTTGTCTTAGATAAACAAACACTCCCAAGTTACCCCACAGTTCTCCATGAATGTAGTTCATAGAACAAGATTTGATGTTAGTCTCATTTGACCTTTTGACTGACTCAAAGATCACTGTCCAGTTCACCACATTGGTAGTGCTTCAGATTGTGTTATTCTCCCATTTATGCATTCAGCTGTTGAGCTGAGAGAAAACTCTTCTGGATATTCCCACATGTTGATAGGGAGTCACATCTGGATCTAGGACTTCTGTTTAGTTGTCCCAGATGATATATGGATGGCCTCTCCACCATACTGTTCTCTGTCGACATATAAAATGGCACAACATCTCTTTACATATGTTAAAAGATAATGTTATTATACATCAACAGACACAGACTGGGGATGGGGAGGAAAAGGATGGGTGTGGTCCAAACACACCTCTCCTAGTTTGATGATGCAGTGTATTTCACTCTGATGTACTGTGGTAATCACAAGACTATATGTTGAGACAGGGTAGCTTAACACAATTACAAGCATTCATGTGGTCTAAGTTTCACCATGTTTGAACCACAGTAGACCTGGGCACAAGGAGGACCAGACACAGTACAGCAATCATTGTGACATAGCAACATGGGACAGGCATTGTGAAGGAAAATGGAAAATAGGCATTTACAACTGCAATATGCATTATGTATTAACTAATGGCATTTACCCAATTAGCAGACCAGACATCCAATCCTATGGCTGTGATGTTGGTGCATGAATGTCTTATTCCATATTCACTTACACAGCAATGCCAGACCTCACCCCCTTTTTCACCAGACTTGTCTCACAGGTACATCATCATCATCATGTGCTCTTTCCCCACTGAGTAATGTTCACAGCAGGTAACAGAAGCTCAATTGCATAGCAATGGTTCACATATGCACCAAGCACATATGTGGAAAAACATGTTTAGTCCTTGTAAATTTGCATGAGCTATACATATATTCAGCCAACTAAGACACAGGTTCACACACCTATGGTTCTCTTAGGAACTAGTTTATATGAACCATCCAACAGTAGAGGTAACAGTGTAATGCTGCAGAGAGAAATGGTATTCTCGTGAGCTTAATTTGCCACCAGGTATCACATGAACTTAGCAATTCTGGCGTGCCACACACAACCTGTTTACATATGGATATTTGAAGCATCTTTCCTTCCACTAGATGTGAGAGGCTATTTATTAAATCACCAACTCACTCACTCCATCATTTTCAGCTTTTTACAAAGGAACTTGTACATGTTTCATCACTCATTCCAATCCAAACTGCCATATGTTAACTCGCGAGAGCAAAGGTACAGTTGATTTAAGAATAAGTCATCCTAGGCATGAAGAATGCACAAGGGGTTTTGGTTTGCGAATCTGCATGAGTGTACTCTACATTCATCAAGCATACGCAACCAGTCACAACAAGGGATTGATATGCATTTGGAGTATACAGCGTGAAAGACATGTCAAGGTGGAAGATGCAGTGTTCAGAATTCTGGCGCACAGAAGTTAGGTTTTCCACTTTCACATTTTATTCATAAAATACTCATACATTCTTCTCATTCGTTTATCAGGTCTAGCCACAACTACTACATTAAAGTATGTTTTAAAGTGGTACCTGCTGTCCAGAGAACAATATATTATTGAATCTTTAAGGGCATTGTTGGGTCATCACATCACACTAGCGACCGCTCCTGGTGAAATCCCCGCTCCTACTAATTAGATTTTAAAATATGGTCCAGGAATAGCGTGGGCTCATTACTTATGAACCAATCAAAAGACAAGTGCATACCGCCGCCTCCCCCAACTCGTTCTAGAACATACGATCTAAGAATAGCCCTTATATTTGGGATGGTCCCCGTTAAGACTTAAAGTATCTTTATGAAATGTGTCGGACTGGGAATGAGGAATTCTGTTTCATCATGCTACAGATGTACAGACCAGATGGGAACAGAGGAAGAGGCCGACCACGTAAACGTTGGACAGAGGGAATAGCAGAGTCCATGGGAATATCGATATACGAGGCCCATAAGCGGGCACTCTCACGATGTTTATACTTCACCTCGACATCGCAAGGTATAAGAGGAACATGATGAGATGAGATGAGATGAGAATATGGGCAATGCCAGACCGATGTGTAATTTATGTCAAATACACACAAGTGTGGTGGGACCAATTTCGTATGTGTAGGTGAACGATCGTCGATTATGTCATCTTATGATGCGGAATATAATCCTCTTTATGCTTCATAAGGGCTCTTATTGTCTCTTAGTTTCTCCTTACTACTCCTCCATAATCTCTTCATCTCCTCTCATCTTGTTCCTCTTGTACCTTGCGATGTCGAAGTGAAGCATAAACAGCGGGACAGTGTACGTTTATTGGCTTCATATATCGAGATTCCCATGGCTCTGTTATTCCCTCTGTCCATCGTTTACGTGGTGGGCCTCTTCTTCTGGTCCCATTTGGTCTGTAATCATTGTTTGTTGTGGCATACTGTCAGTTGGTAGTTTATTTATGTGGCCGAACCATTTAACTTGCTGTTTCTATTGAAATCTAGCGATGATATTTCCCCAACGTTAGTTCTGGTTTCTTCATTTCTGATTTTCTCTCTTCTTGATACGCTGAGTATTAATCTCAGAAATCTCATTTCTATTGTTGTAATTTTTCTTTACTATTTTTCTGTCATTGTCCAGGTTTGTCATTGGTAGCATAGAGTTGGTAGAAAGATCTTGTTGTAGATAGCTTTTTTATTATCTACTGATATGTGTTTGTTCTTTAGTGTTAGTGCCATTTGTCCAATGAGTTGGTATGCCTAATTGCATCTATTTTCGATCTCGTTTTCTGGTTTACCATTTTATGATATTATACTTCCTATGAACTTGAAGCGCTTTACTTGTTTCAGTGGGTGTTTCATTAGATAGCCCTTTATTATTATTTTTTATTTATTATTATTTGGTTATAGTTAATACCATGGTTTTATTGATGCTAATTTTCATCTAATTTAATTAATTAACTAGAATCGGCTTCACTGCACCAGGGACACACTCATAAATGCCAAGTCTCTCTCATCAGATGTTGGAGTGTTAAAACGTTAGCTGCACATCATTTACAGGACATCGCAGTCAACCCCAGCATTTTGGCTGTTCGTGATTTCTTGGCAAGTGTATGTTCAGTAGTATGCTATTGTTTTCTCAACAACCGGCACTCATACTTTTGTATGGAAGCTATCGCAAGGCGATGAAATCATCTTACATCAAAATTCCTGGTAACAACAAATTAACACATGTTCTCTTCTTGTAGCTTGAGAATCCCTAATGCTGATAGAAAAAGTTGATAAATCAAATTACTTGGTAACAACAAATTAACACGTGTTCTCTTCTTGTAGCTTAAGAATCGCTGATATTGATAGAAACAATGTTGATAAATCAAATTACTTGGCAACGACACGGTCAGGAGACAACAATACAACAATAAACATCACGACAGGTCTTTTCCGCCGTACCCACTACACGGCGCCGGAAAACGGATTTCATGATGAAAACGAGGCCGTTCAGGCCTCTGTTAATTGATATGCAAATAGTTTACTTCGCTGACTCTAATATATACCCGAGCCGCGTTGTCTGAGTTCAAACAAGCTGAGCACTAGAGAATGATTGTTGTAGTAATTGTGATTTGTTTGTTCAGTGTGCATCTATAAAGTTTGAATTTTCAGCACGGTTTTGTCATAATTAATTTAAAAGTTTATCGGTGATCTAGTGCCAAAGGATAATATATCTCGAAATGTGACTTCCCATTTTGACAGAAAGACGATATATCGCCGTACTAGGGTCATCGTGTTATTTCTTTTGTTTCTCGATATCTTCCACAATTCCAATGCTCAGTGAACGGAAATGTACGCATACATTTTAATATTTGTTCATTTGATTGTGAACAATGTTTGGTCCAACCCTACATTTTGTTTGGTATAGAATCATGTAATATTACTTTCTATGAGAAATCCATCTAAACGTTTCTGTAAATATGATGTTAACTTAATCGTTATTGTCTCACCGCATTATGTATTCTTTACGTGTGTGTGAATATTATAGTTCTCGTGTTGAACGCCGCTATGCGAAAATTAATTTACAAGTGTATATTACAATAACGTTTTCTAACAGATTAACATAAGTGTATGTACATGTTATGTTAACTTGTTAGTTATCACCATCGACAGTTGTTTATGTTTTTTTCCCTCCACGCATTCGCTCGTTTTGCACTTTAGTGTAGTCCACGCAAGTGATACTATTACTGGTAGTAGTGTAGCAGTAGTGGTTGATACTACTTGTGAGGACGCTGGACTAATTTAGCGTGAGGGTTAGCTTTCCCTATTACCAGTGTCCTTCGCTGTCAGGCAAATTCTCTCCGACTTCTGAGGTACTTGTAATTTACGTCCCCAAGTCAAGTTTATATGTTAAACTGTATGTTAATATTATAAATAAGTATAGTTCTATTTTGCGGGACACATCGTCATTATTAATTTGTGTGTTTGTGTGAATTCTAATTATTAGTTACTGCCAAGCAAGACATTTATTCCACATAAAAGCATTCTTTTATCTCTCAATTGCGCAACGCAGTATTATCATATTTTGGGCAGATAATATTGTTGTTGTTTTTGTCGTCTTCCACTTTCATTCGCATTTCATTCAATTTCCTCCATGATTTGAGAGCAGTAGTGTTCTAGGATCAAGTAAATTCCTTACTGGTTTGCTAGACCCGTCATAGGTTCCTTACCTACTTAACCGGCAGATTATAGTCATCTATTCATTCATTCAGTAGCATGTACTTTGCAGAACCTCGCTCCCATAACAACCTTCCGGAAAACTTCTCGGTCATAAGCAAGATGTCCCACGCCCAATACACCCATCTGGAGATCATCTGCCACATCCTGCACCCATCTTTTCTTTGGCCTTCTTCCTCTCTTCCCTGGCATATACCCCTCCATAATTGTTCTCTTAAAAATTTCATAACCAATTCCAATTCCAATTTTCAAAAACAAAAATTCCAAATTCGGCCTCGTTCAACCTGCGTCTTTCAGCTGTGATTATCGTTGAGGTCCGTGGTTTTTGTGGGTTCATTCACCCTAACTCTTGTCTTGTGAGTCCTATCTCGGACTGGTTGTGTTGGTTTGTGTCTGTGACGTCATTTCATAACTTTTCAAGTGACCAAAATATTCACATGTAAATTACCCCCCCCCCCCCCCCCAAAAAAAAAAAATGTGGCATCAAATTTAAGTTTAAAAAAAAAATAATTCATTTGCAGGACGTTGCAATCACCCCAGTCCCTAATGTTTTTTTTAATGGTTTATTAGGTATATACGTTCATTTCTTTCTGCAACAAGAAGTCAACATTTAAGTACAAATTCCGGCGTGTGGAGCGAACCAACTCTGTATATCCTTAAATTGTGAAACACGTTCACTATCCCCATATTTCACAGCGACAATTTATCTATGTTCAAAGTTAGTTGCATATCCTTAAATTTACGTTCGGTAGTTTGCCATTGCGTTCTGAACCACCGACACTCATACCATTGCATGAAAATCATCGCCAGGCGGTCTGATGCCAAATCGCCCGCAGCTGTGTTTCTAACGCGGTATACGGGATTACGAACTGCGTCTGTAACTCCTTCGCCACATATCCGGCGATGTAGAGGCACCAAAACCGTTTAAGTTTAAGTGCATTGGGGACTTAAAGGGTCTTATTCTAGCTCTAGCTATAACAGAGTTTTTCTTTACAG